>CM076579.1:1575379542-1575979667 GCA_034641835.2 Pinus albicaulis
ACAATCTTCCATGTTTCCTATCTAAAATCTATCAAAGTATCATACCCAACCAAAAAACAATAAAAATACCTTGCACTTAACATCTAGCCGAAAATCAACCCTAATCAGTAAAAAAGTTCACATCTTTGCACACATTGAGAGATTCCTCTCTGAATCCAGGAAGGCTAGGTCCTTGGATTCCAAAGCTTAGTTTTATGTTACCCTTGTCAATTTGTATCTCAATCAATCTAGCACATTACAGGGAGCCAACATAGTGGCCATCACGGTGGGATAGAGTTCATAGTAGCCTGAAAAAATCTTATAGACTCATATACATCCCTAGTTTGACTTAAAAAACCAACCCATAGCCAGAGTAGAAACTAATTACTTCATCATCCTAGCAAGATAATGACTTAGTTAGGGGATACTCATTAACCTTAAGGTTGCATAAAGAAACTAAAAACCCAAAAGTACTCCCTAGATTAGTTTTTATCAAGAATTTGGTGGTGGAACATTGTATACATATCTTCAAAATTTCAAAAAAAATCCACTTGGCAATTCCACTAGCCTCTAGTAGGCCTTCCTCATCCCACTAATCCCATAGGTTGTTCTAGGATTGTGTCAAAGCAGTCCAAAACATTTTTTAAGGCCTAGTTATACATTGTGTGAATAAAAAGATTTGGCTTCACAAAGGATCTATACCAGATCACACCCAGACCCAAATCCTCCTACCGTTGTTGATAACCCATAAAATATTTTGTGGCAAAATCCTAAAGCTGGAAATTCACCCACTGTTAGGACCATCCTTAGAGCAAGTTCTGCACCGGAGCACCTTACAGTTTCACAAGATCCTCAGTTTGATTTGCACCATACCAAGAACCTATTCAGGACCAAGTCACAAAGTAGGGTTGACCAAGCTGACTTTGAGCCTATAGATTTGCAGCAAAGCCCTGATAGAGAAGCTTCTCCTTCCACTCCACCCGATTTTCAGCTTCTGCATCACTTCAGCCCTCTTCATCTCAAATATACTCAGAATCAGTATTCCGGTCCAAGTACCTCAACTACACCCATCCATACCACCAGTGTGCAAACCACCTCACTCCATCCTCCTCCACCTCTCACAAATCCTCCCCTTGTAAATCAGCCTTTGTTTCCTTTCCCTCCCATCATGGCAGCCTGGTATGCTCCACTGGCTCTACAACAACCACTATTACCTTTTCCAAATGATTATCAGGCCAAAATCCCTCACTTCTTAGGGAATGAATCCATTATTGCTCAAAAACATGTAGATAGAATTAATGATGCTTTTGACTATATGGAGATATAAGAAGAAACCATAAAAATGAGGATTTTTGCTTAGAGCCTAGGGGGAGAACCCAAGAAACGGTTTAAAGACTTACCTCCCAACAACATTCATGATCTCCCTACTCTATACCAAACCTTTGTGAACAAATGGGAAATCAAGAAGAACCCCCTCCAAATTCTGTCTGAGTATAACAATCTTAAGAGAAATCCGAGAGAAAGTGTTCATGACTACTCCACTAGGTTTAATAGTTTTTACAACGCTCTCCCACCTCACATAAAACCTCCCCAAGTCTTTGCCTTAGTAAAATATCCCGAAGGCTTTGATGTTGATATGGCCTATCAACTAAGGGAGAGAGATTACCTAACTCTAGAAGACATGCAAAAGGGGGTTGTAAGTGTAGAGGCCAATTTGAAGGAAATAAAGGGTAAAATGCGGAAAATGGGTGACATGAAGGGAATATTTTGAAAAGGAGAAATGGTTGGAATTATGGCTTTGAAGGTAGTTTTCATTTTGAATCGGCAGGGTTTTCTTTGAAGTTTTTGAAGTGAAGATATCAAAGAGGTGAATTATTTTTGGACAAGGGACACAACAAGGCTTCAAGAACTCACATATTTGCTCCAAATTTGTTTCTTGAAGACTAATAGACCTATTTTAGCCATCATCAGTTATGAAAAAATTTTATTGATGGCTAACACTTGTATCATATGATTTTAGATCTTTGTACCCCCATGCAAACACATCTCCAAACTCCTTGAAGAGTTCAATATATTCTGGTTTGAGATGAGTGGGGAGAGTGCTAGATAACTTGATCATTTTGGGTTCATTTATGCTACCTATGTTATGTTCTTCTACATTTGTTTCTGGAGGCTCCATATTTGGTTTTTTAGCTACATCATTGAAGTCAAAAAGCTCTTCTAGTGGTGTAAGACCCCTTGGTATTGAATCATTTTTACATTGTAAAACTTCAAGGTCTTTTTGGTATATTTTGTTTAGTGATTTTGCTGTACAAAGATATTCAAATTGGTTTATATCAGCAGTAGAGGACAACTCTATTTCATGGGTTTGGTTTTCATCAAGATAGTCTTTTTCATGGCTTGAGCTAGGTGTTAATTCAGTAAAATCATTTTCAGATTTCAGGAAATCATCAATGTGTTTATCTCCCTCAAACACTTGCCAGTAGTCTTCATTGTCGGGGACTGTAGGCCTAATTTTCACTTTGACATTGAATTTTTCATTTACCTGGGGTATTTGGCAATTGCTGGCAGCAAAGCAAAGTTCATTTGCAAGGTCGTTTTGAGATCTAGGGATGAAAGTGAGTTCATATTTTTCAAAGGTTTTTAGGAGCTCTAGGGCAGCATTCCTATATTCTCTTAATCTTTGGTTTTTGGCTGAATACTCCCCTTTTATTTGCCTAAAAATCAGTTATGAATCTCCTTGGATTGATATTTTCTTGGCTCCCAAATCTTTGAGAAAATGTAGGCCAAGGAGGAGAGCTTCATATTCTACAATGTTATTTGTGCATTGGAAAACAAGTTTATAAGAATGTCCTTCGTTTGTATTGTGTATCCATACACCAGCTCCAGAAATTGTTTTGCTACAAGAGCCTTCAAAGCTCATTTCCTATAGTGTTTCTATCTCATGCTCATTTTCCTTTTGCTATTCAAGGCTGCTAAGGTTAGGGCTGTTTGCTTCTTCTTTTCAGGACTGATTTGACTGTTTAGGTGAATTTAACTTTGTCTCATTTTCCTTTTCTTGTTGGCTGATTTTATCTTCACTGTACAAGATAAAGGAGTCTAAATCTGAATGAATATAATAAACATGAGTGTTGTTTGGCCTATCTATGTTTCTTACCATAAATTTCATATGAGATTCTCTAGATAATATTCTAGTCTGGTTAGAAACTGGAATGGTAGCATAAGACATATCCATTTGAAGGCTTCCTTGAAGTTTGGCTCCCCATGATCTGGATAGAAGTGTGCCATACTTCAGGGGAATTCCAGCAACAACTATGCCCAAAAGTAGACCCTTTATAGGAATTTATGCCAGATTGACACGTAAATCCTTGATTAGGCCTAAACACTCGACTCTGCTTGAATCAAAGGAATACAGGTCCTTGTAAGGTTTATTAATTTCTAGACCTAATCTCTCCATCACCACTTTTGGCATAAGGTTGTGAGAGGCACTAGAATCTAGCATGGCATTGTGTAAAATCTTATCATGTATATTTAAGCTGACATAAAATGGAGGAATGGTTCCTTCTTGGTATTTCCCTTCTACTTTAGGACCAAACAACAGTTCTGGTTTTTCCCGAATGGCTACTTGTGTATCATGATGATGTCTTGATTTACTTATTGCGCAAATGTCTATCTAATACATGGTTTGCTAATAAATATGTTAATGTATTTAAATGTATTGGAATGTGTTGATATGTGATAAAATAAAAATTCCTTTCCAATAATCTAACACGTAAATACATACGAAAAATTTGAGGATTGTGCATAGAATAATGGCCATTCCATTGTAACACAACGAGTTGTGAGTATCTATAATCCCAAGATCAATGGCATTCGATAATAGTTTGATCACTGCATTATACTTGGAAATATTGTTAGTTTTTTGACCCAAACAAATACCTTGTAAATTAATCAAATGACCATTAGGAGCAAAGAGTGCCCATGCTACAGAAGACAGGTTCTGTGTGCTATGACAAGCGCCATTAGCAAAACCAATGTAATGACCATAATACATATGGAAACCAAGTGGAACACAAGGTAAGTGGAGGAAACATGTCTGTAAGGCAAACCATCACACAAAAAATCAACTCAAATCACACTAATGAATAAAACATTAATGTAAAAAGTATCACACTTATCATTAAGCATAATACTTTTTCAAATAGAGCCTATTTTAGGGCTCAGCCAAAGGATTTCCTTCATAATCAGCGAGCTCATAGGATCCTTACCCCAAAACACATTGAATGATATAGGGCCCATGCCACATTGGATTGAGCTCTCCTTCTCCCAAATTATCATGGGCTTGGCCATAAAGCAAGACCAAGTCACCTTACGAGAAAACACAGGGGGTGACAAACTTGTCATATTGAACCTTACCTTGCCATTTCTACACTTCAAGAACTAAAGAAGAAATCCTTATGGTACCATCGATATTATTTAGGTACATCATACGTTCCTCTTCTGGAAAAGTACCAGGAAGTAGCTCGATAGATATCTTCAGGGAAGGAATCTCACACACGATCAGGAGTGTGGCCTCTAGAACATACACCAATTGGAATGGTGTGAATCCAGTGGTAGTCTTAGCAGAGGTCTGATATGCCCAAAGAGCCAAGAAAATCATGAGGTGCCAATCTCGTTTTTGCTTCCCAATGGTGCATTGAAGCATAGTCACTAAGACTTTGTTGATAGCCTAAACCTGGCTATTAGCCTGTGGATAGTAAGGGGTGGAGTTATCGTGACGTAACCCCAAATGAGCAGAGAGCTCTGTCATAATATGATTATGAAAATGACTACCATGATTAGGGATAATTTATTTTGAGACACCAAACCGAGTTATGACATGATTGAATAAGAATTGTGCCATAGTTAGACCTTCATTATCGTATGTAGGCATCGCCTCGGCCCATTTAGTGAAATAGTCAATGAAAAAAAATGATATAGTGAGGGTTACAGGTCATAAAATATATGCCCCATTTCGCAAAAGGTTTGACGGTCACAACTGGGTGCAAGGGTGAGGGTGGGGTGCACTCTTTCCAAGAGTAGATCTAGCAATCATGGCATTTTCGTATAGTGATACTAGAGTCTTTATAAATAGACAGCCAGAAATACCTTGTGTGAAGGATCTTTTGAGCGGTAGCGTAACTTGACATGTGACCACCAGAAGCCCCAAAGTGGCAGTCATTGAGAGCTTTCTCAGCTTCCTCAAGAGTCAAACAGCGATGGAGGACATATTCAATACCAGTGCGAGAGTGTGCCTCCAACGATATGCTAAAGTTTGGACTGGTAGCGAATCTATCTTCGCTCAGAGTGTGATAGCTCTGGCCAAAAATTTTGGTTTTGGAGATATATAATAATGTCTCCATACCATGTATCAAGAGTAATAATGGGAAATAGAGTCTCATCGAGGATGGATTCATTGAGAGGAGTGGGATCATCCGTGTTGGGATGATAACAGATCAACTCAGCAAAGACAAGGGATTTCTTAGACTTAGCAGCATTGAATTCTAAGTTGAAATATTGAAGGATCATGATCCATTTTGATTACTTTCCCCCAAGTAAATGATGTGTGAGAATGTAAGTCATGGGTTTGCAATTAGAAATCACCAAGGTTTTTCGCACGAGAATGTAGTGACATAAACGTTAAACATCATGGAAAAAATCCAGTGTGAGTTTCTCTACATGAGAGTAATGGGTCTTAGTATCAAAGATATTGCATCTCAAGTAGCACACTACATGTTCCTAACTATCTTCATCATCTTGAACCAGCACCATACCAATAGTGTTGTCGTAAGTAGCCAAATATAGGCAGTAATTGCAGTGATAATTGGGAGGATGCAGCAACCGAGCCGTAATGAGGGCTCATTTCAATGCATTGAAATAGCTCTAATAAATTTAACCCCATAAGAATGGGATTCCATTTTTCAATAAGCGCATAAAGGCTTTCGAAATATCAGCATAATTTAGTACGAAATGGTGGAGGAAATTGGCTTTCCCCTACAAACTCGATAGTTGTTGAACAAAAGAGGGAGGAGGAAAATTGATGATTGCATCGAATTTTAGAGGATCAATTTGGATGCCTTACTTGGACACCATGAAACCAACGAGTCGAGCATATTCGACACAGAAGACATACTTATGAGGATTCAACATGATATTATAGTGTCAACAACAAAGGAAGATAGCTCTATGGTGTTATGGATGATCTCGACGTTTTGCAGAATGAGTAGGAAGATCATGAAGATATGGCTTAACGATGTCCTTTATGTCATGACAAGCATAAGATATAGCTCGTTGGAAGGTGGCTCTGAAATTATTTAAGCCAAAAGGGAGCTTTTGATAGGAGAAAGTCCCCCATGGATAGATAAATTCATTTTTGTGTTGATCGTGCTGATCAATGGGAGAAATGTTAATTTAGTTATAGCCAGACGAACCATCCATAAAGGAAAAAATATCACTCTCGGTAGATTGATCAATGATCTGATTGATAAAAGGAGTGGGGTAATTATCCTTAGGACAGGCTCGATTGATATCATGATAACCAATGCAAACCTGAATGGTCCCTTGCTTCTTATTGACAGGAACAATATTCAAGACCCAGTCTGTCAACGGTATGGGGTAAATAAAACCAGCTTTAAGAAGTTTTTCAACTTCACCCTTTATGGCTGAAGCCTTTCTTGGGTTCACAAGATGAAGTCATTGGTGAACGGGCTTCGAATCTGGATAAGTGGGGATTTGGTTCACAACAAGACTTGGATCAATGCCAGGAATTTCTTCATATTACCATGTGAAGACATCGTAGAACTCCTAAAAAAGTTCAGTATAGATCTTGATCTCATTAGGAGAAAAAGATGCACCCTTATGCACATTCTCGACAATCCATGGTTTCTCAGAGATGTCAATTAGGATGGTCGGAGTGATATTTCCCACGTTCCCTTCGGAAAACACTTCATGAATCAAAGCCAGACCCTAAAGTGGGTCAATCAATACCGGTGAAGCATGGGATCCTAGATAGGTGGAGATGTCACCTGGGATTGGGAGAAACAAGGAATGATGATTTCCATCATCCCATGGAGTTTCTTCGAGAGACATTACCAACATGATACTCTTGTCGGTGGGGAAAATCTCATTCAACGGATCATCATAGTCCCAAGAAGCAAACCAGGGAGACTATGCATAAGTATCTAGAGAGGAAACCAAATGAGTATTGGTTTCAGATGCAACCTTATAAGCCATGAGAATACCTTGATACATTTTCTCTGCTGGGAAAAGAGGCATAACATCACCAAAACTCTCGAGTTGGTTGGTATTCGGAACAATCCATGGATCATGACTAGATGAAATCATATTGACAAAGGAAAAATTTAGAGGAGGAAGCAGAAAAACTCCCATAAGCGACAAGTCTTTAAACATACCCAGCCCAATGTTTTCATAAGGAGTAATGGCCGTCCAACCATACATAATGTTACCTGCTAAAGACTGAGAGGGGAAGAAAGCCAAGTGATCGATAATCACTATCTTCCCTTAATGAGCGAAACAGAGGAAGCGAAAGAGGGTGGATACCACACAAACCATAGCATTTTTCCAGCTACATCCAAGAAGGATATTGTAGTTCAAGTTGGTGTCTACCAATTCAACTTCCATGGTTACCGTTTTCCCCTCCAATAGAATGGTAAATTCCTTGAGAATAATGTACGGCCAAGAACCTCGACCATCAAAATCTTATAAAGTATTCGGGGACTGACTCAATGGGCGAGAGTTCATAGTAGCCTGAGAAACTCTTATAGACTCATACACATCCCTAGTTTGACCTAAACATCCAACCCATAGCCAGAGTACAAACTAATTACTTCATCATCCTAGCAAGATAATGACTTAGTTAGGGGATACTCATTAACCTTAAGGTTGCATAAAGAGACTAAAAACCAAAAAGTACTCCCTAGATTGGTTTTTATCAAGAATGTGTTGGTGGACCATTATATACATATCTTCAAAATTTCAAAAAAAATGCACCTGGCAACTCCACTAGCCTCCAGTAGGCCTTCCTCATCCCACTAGTCCCATAGGTTGTTCTAGGATTGTGTCAAAGTAGTCCAAAATAGTTTTTAAGGCCTAGTTATACCTTGTGTGAATAAAAAGATTTGGCTTCATGGAGGATCTATACAATATCACACCTAGACCCAAATCCTCCTACCGTAGTTGATAACCCAGAAAATATTTTGTGGCAAAATCCTAAAGCTATAAAATCACCCACTGTTAGGACCATCCTTAGACCAAGTTTTGCACCGGAACACCTTACAGTTTCACAAGATCCTCAGTTTGATTTGCACCATACCAAGAACCTATTCAGGACCAAATCACAAAGTAGGGTTGACCAAGCTGAATTTGAGCCCATAGATTTACAGAAAAGCCCCAGTAGATAAGCTTCTCCTTCCACTCCACCTAATTTTCAGCTTCTGCATCACTTTAGCCCTTTTCATCTCAAATCTACTCAGAATCAATCTTCTGGTCCAAGTACCTCAGCTACACCCATCCATACCACCAGTGTGCAAACCACCTCACTGCATCCTCCTCCACCTCTCACAAATCCTCCCCTTGCAAATCAGCCTTTGTTTCCTTTCCATCCCATCATGGTAGCCTGGTATGCTCCACTGGCTCTAAAACAACCACTATTACCTTTTCCAAATGATTATCAATCCAAAATCCCTCACTTCTCAGGGACTGAATCCATTACTGCTCAAACACATGTAGATAGAATTAATGATGCTTTTGACTATATGGAGATAGAAGAAGAAACCATAAAAATGAGGATTTTTACACAGAGCCTAGGGGGAGAACCCAAGAAATGGTTTAAAGAATTACCTCCCAATAGCATTCATAATCTCCCTACTCTATACCAAACCTTTTTGAACAAATGCGAAATCAAGAAGAACCCCCTCCAAATTCTGTCCGACTATAACAATCTTAAGAGAAATCTGGGAGAAAGTGTTCATGACTACTCCAATAGGTTTAACAGTGTTTACAATGCTCTCCCACCTCACATAAAACCTCCCCAAGGCTTGGCCTTAGTAAAATATCTTGAAGGCTTTGATGCTGATATGGCCTATCAACTAAGGGAGAGAGATCACCTAACTCTAGAAGACATGCAAAAGGGGGCTGTAAAAGTAGATCCACCAACCAAGTAAACTTACCCTGCAAATTCTCTTAACACCATTTACGAACTTATCTGGACCTTGTTAGACTCCATTGCCCAATGAATTAACAATCTTCCATGTTTCCTATCTAAAATCTATCAAAGTATCATACCCAACCAAAAAAAAAACAAAATACCTCGCACTTAACATCTAGCCTAAAATAAACCTCTTAAAAGCATCAAGCTATATCTTTACAAACTAATTGAGAGATCCCTCTCTGAGACTAGGAGGGTTAGATCCTAGAGCTCTAAAGCTTGGTTTTATGTTACCCTTGTCAATTTGTATCTCAATCAATCTAGAAAATTACGGGGAGCTAACATAGTGTCGATCATGGTGGGACCGAGTTCATAGTAGCCTAAAAAATTCTTATAGAGTCATATACATCCCTAGTTTGACTTAAAAACCAACCCATAGCCAGAGTAGAAACTAATTACTTCATCATCCTAGCAAGATAATGACTTAGTTAGGGGATACTCATTAACCTTAAGGCTGCATAAAGAAACTAAAAACCCAAAAGTACTCCCTAGATTGATTTTTTATCAAGATTTTGGTGGTGGACCATTGTATACATATCTTCAAAATTTCAAAAAAAAATCCACTTGGCTACTCCACTAGCCGCAAGTAGGCATTCCTCATGCCACTAGTCCCATAGATTGTTTTAGGTTGTGTCAAATTAGTCCAAAATAATTTTTAAGGCCTAGTTATACCTTGTGTGAATAAAGAGATCTGGCTTCACGAAGGATCTATACCAGATCACACCCAGACCCAAATCCTCCTACCGTAGTTGAAAACCCAGAAAATATTTTGTGGCAAAATCCTAAAGCTAGAAACTCAACCACTATTAGGACCATCCATAGAGAAATTTTTGCACTAGAACACCTTACAGTTTCACAAGATCCTTAGTTTTATTTTCACCATACCAAGAACCTATTCAGGACCAAGTCACAAAGTAGGGTTGACCAAGCTGACTTTGAGCCCATAGATTTGTAGCAAATCTCTAGTAGAGAATATTTCCCTTCCACTCCATCTAATTTTTAGCTTCTACATCACTTCAGTCCTTTTCATCTCAAATCTACTCAGAATCGGTCTTCTGGTCGAAGTACAGTAGCTACACCCATCCATACCACCAGTGTGAAAACCACCTCACTCCATCCTCCTCCACGTCTCACAAATCCTCCCCTTGCAAATCAGCCTTTGTTTCCTTTCCCTCCCATCATGGCACCTTGGTATGCTCCACCAGCTCTAGAACAACCACTATTACCTTTTCCAAATGACTATCAGTCCAAAATCTCTCACTTCTTAGGGACTGAATCCATCACTTCTCAAAAACATGTAGATAGAATTAATGATGTTTTTGACTATATGGAGATAGAAGAAGAAACCATAAAAATGAAGATTTTTTCTTAGAGCCTAGGGGGAGAACCCAAGAAATGCTTTAAAGACTTACCTCCCAACAACATTCATGATCTCCCTACTCTATACCAAACCTTTGTGAACAAATGGGAAATCAAGAAAAACCCCCTCCAAATTCTATCCGAGTATAACAAACTTAAGAGAAATCCGGGAGAAAGTGTTCATGACTACTCCACTAGGTTTAACAGTGTTTACAACGCTCTTCCACCACACATAAAACCTCCACAAGGCTTGGCCTTGGTGAAATATCCCAAAGGCTTTGATGCTAATATGGCCTATCAACTAAGGGAGAGAGATTACCTAACTCTAGAAGACATGCAAAAGGGGGTTGTAAGTGTAGAGGCCAATTTGAAGGAAATAAAGGGTAAAATGCGGAAAATGGGTGACATGAAGGGAATATTTTGGAAAAGGAGAAATGGTTGGAATTATGGCTTTGAAGGTAGTTTTCATTTTGAATCGGCGGTGGTTTTCTTTGAAGTTTTTGAAGTGAAGATATCAAAGAGGTGAATTATTTTTGGACAAGGGACACAACAAGTTACCAAGAACTCACATATTTGCTCCCAAATTTGTTTCTTGAAGACTAATAGACCTATTTTAGCCATCATCAACTATGAAAATTTTATTGATGGCTAACACTTGTATCATATGATTTTAGAAGTTTGTAATTCTGATGCAATGACATCTCCAAACTCCTCAAGAGTTCAATATATTCTGGTTTGAGATGAGTGGGGAGAGTGCTAGATAACTTGATCATTTTGGGTTCATCTATGCTGCCTATGTTATGTTCTTCTACATTTGTTTCTGTAGGCTCCATCTTTGGTTTTTTAGCTACATCATTGAAATCAAACAACTCCTCTAATGGTGTAAGACCCCTCAGTATTGAATTAATTTTACATTGTAAAACTTCAAGGCCCTTTTGGTCTGTTTTGTTTAGTAATTCTGCTGTATAAAGATATTCAAATTGATTTATATCAGAAGTAGAGGACAACTCTGTTTTATGGACTTGTTTTTTATCAAAACGTTCTTTTTCATGGGTTGAGCTAGGTCTTAATTCAATAAAATCATTTCTTGATTGCAGAAAATCATCAATGTGTTCATCACCTTCAAATACTTGCAAATAGTCTTCATTGTCAGAGACTGTGGGCCTGTTTTTTACTTTGACAGTGAATTGTTCATTTTTCTTTGGTATTTGGCAATTTGTGGCAGCAAAGACAAGTTCATTTGCAGTGTTGTTTTGAGCTCTAGGGATGAAAGTGAGTTCATATTTTCAAAGGGTTTTAGGAGCTCTAGGGAAACCTTCCTATATTCTCTTAATCTTGGGTTTTTGGCCGAATACTCCCCTTTTATTTGCCTAATAATTACCTCTGAATCTCCTTGAACTAATACTTTCTTGGCTCCTAAATCTTTGAGAAAATGTAAGCCAAGGAGGAGGGTTTCATATTCTGCAATGTTATTGGTGCATTGGAAAACAAGTTTATAAGAATGTCTTTGGTTTGTATTGTGTATCCAGACACCAGCTCCAGAACTTGTTTTGCTACAAGAGCCATCAAAGCTCATTTCTAACAATGTTTCTATCTCGTGCTTATTATCCTTTTATTGTTCAAGGATGCTAAAGTTAGGGTTGTTATGTTCTTCTTTTGGGGTCTGATTTGACTGCTTCAGTGATTTTAACTTTGTCCCATTTTCCTCTTCTTGTTGGCTGATTTCATCTTCATTGTACAAGATAAAGGAATCTAAATCTGAATGAATAGAATAAACATGAGTGTTGTTTGGCCTATCTGTGTTGATTACGATGAATTTCATATGAGATTCTCTGTATAATCTTCTAGTTTGGTTAAAAACTGGTATGGTAGCATAAGACATGTCCATTTGAAGGCTTCCTTGAAGTTCTGCTCCCCATGATCTAGATGAAAGCATGCCATACTTAGGGGGAATGTCAGCAACAACTATGTCCATAACTAGACCCTTAGCAGGAATTTGTGCCATATTAACACATAAATCCTTGATTCGGCCTAAACATTTTACTCTGCTTGAATCAAGGGAATACGTGTCCTTGTAAGGTTTATTAATTTCTAGACCTAATATCTCCATCACCACTTTTGGCATAAGGTTGTGAGAGGCACTATAATCTAGCATGGCATTGTGTAAAATCTTATCATGTATATTTAAGCTGACATAAAATGGAGGAATGGTTCCTTCTTGGTATTTCCCTTCTACTTTAGGACCAAACAACAGTTTTGGTTTTTCCCGAATGGCTACTTGTGTATCATGATGATGTCTTGATTTACTTATTGCGCAAATGTCTATCTAATACATGGTTTGCTAATAAATATGTTAATGTATTTAAATGTATTGGAATGTGTTGATATGTGATAAAATAAAAATTCCTTTCCAATAATCTAACACGTAAATACATACGAAAAATTTGAGGATTGTGCATAGAATAATGGCCATTCCATTGTAACACAACGAGTTGTGAGTATCTATAATCCCAAGATCAATGGCATTCGATAATAGTTTGATCACTGCATTATACTTGGAAATATTGTTAGTTTTTTGACCCAAACAAATACCTTGTAAATTAATCAACTGACCATTAGGAGCAAAGAGTGCCCATGCTACAGAACACAGGTTCTGTGTGCTATGACAAGCGCCATTAGCAAAACCAATGTAATGACCATAATACATATGGAAACCAAGTGGAACACAAGGTAAGTGGAGGAAACATGTCTGTAAGGCAAACCATCACACAAAAAATCAACTCAAATCACACTAATGAATAAAACATTAATGTAAAAAGTATCACACTTATCATTAAGCATAATACTTTTTCAAATAGAGCCTATTTTAGGGCTCAGCCAAAGGATTTCCTTCATAATCAGCGAGCTCATAGGATCCTTACCCCAAAACACATTGAATGATATAGGGCCCATGCCACATTGGATTGAGCTCTCCTTCTCCCAAATTATCATGGGCTTGGCCATAAAGCAAGACCAAGTCACCTTACGAGAAAACACAGGGGGTGACAAACTTGTCATATTGAACCTTACCTTGCCATTTCTACACTTCAAGAACTAAAGAAGAAATCTTTATGGTACCATCGATATTCTTTAGGTACATCATACGTTCCTCTTCTGGAAAAGTACCAGGAAGTAGCTCGATAGATATCTTCAGGGAAGGAATCTCACACACGATCAGGAGTGTGGCCTCTAGACCATACACCAATTGGAATGGTGTGAATCCAGTGGTAGTCTTAGCAGAGGTCTGATATGCCCAAAGAGCCAAGAAAATCATGAGGTGCCAATCTCGTTTTTGCTTCCCAATGGTGCATTGAAGCATAGTCACTAAGACTTTGTTGATAGCCTAAACCTGGCTATTAGCCTGTGGATAGTAAGGGGTGGAGTTATCGTGACGTAACCCCAAATGAGCAGAGAGCTCTGTCATAATATGATTATGAAAATGACTACCATGATTAGGGATAATTTATTTTGAGACACCAAACCGAGTTATGACATGATTGAATAAGAATTGTGCCATAGTTAGACCTTCATTATCGTATGTAGGCATCGCCTCGGCCCATTTAGTGAAATAGTCAATGAAAAAAAATGATATAGTGAGGGTTACAGGTCATAAAATATATGCCCCATTTCGCAAAAGGTTTGACGGTCACAACTGGGTGCAAGGGTGAGGGTGGGGTGCACTCTTTCCAAGAGTAGATCTAGCAATCATGGCATTTTCGTATAGTGATACTAGAGTCTTTATAAATAGACAGCCAGAAATACCTTGTGTGAAGGATCTTTTGAGCGGTAGCGTAACTTGACATGTGACCACCTTTAAACCCCTAAGTAGCAATATTGAGAGCTCTCTGGGGCCTTCCTCACAAGTCACCGATGGAGGACATACAAACTACTAAAGGCGAGATCGTGCCTCCAACGATAAAGTTTGACTGGTAGCGAATCTATCTTCGCTCAGAGTGTGATAGCTCTGGCCAACAATTTTGGTTTTGGAGATATATAATAATGTCTCCATACCATGGATCAAGAGTACTAATGGGAAATAGAGTCTCATCGAGGATGGACTCATTGAGAGGAGTGGGATCATCCGTGTTGGGATGATAACAGATCAACTCAACAAAGACAAGGGATTTCTTAGACTTATCAGCATTGAATTCTAAGTTGAAATATTGAAGGATCATGATCCATTTTGATTACTTTCCCCCAAGTAAATGATGTGTGAGAATGTAAGTCATGGGGTTGCAATTAGAAATCACCAAGGTTTTTCGCACGAGAATGTAGTGACATAAACGTTAAACATCATGGAAAAAATCCAAAGGTGGGAGCTTCCACATGAGAGTAATGGTCTTAGTATCAAAGATATTGCATCTCAAGTAGCACACTACATGTTCCTAACTATCTTCATCATCTTGAACCAAGACCATACCAATAGTTTTGTCGTAAGTAGCCAAATATAGGCGTAATTGGCAAAGTGATAGTTGGGAGGATGCAGAAGAGGAGAATTGATGAGGGCTCATTTCAAAGCATCAAAAGGGCTTTGGGAAATTTCATCCCAAATGAATGGGACTCCCTTTTTCAATAAGTGAGTAAAACCTTTGGCAAGATTGATGTAATTCAGTACGAAGCAACGGAGGAAATTGGCTTTCCCCTGCAAGCTTTGCAGTTGATGAATAGAAGAGGGAGGAGGAAAATTGATGATTGCCTCTACTATAAGAGGATCGATGCAGATTCCTTCTTTGGACACCACAAAACCAACGAGTCGAGCATATTCGACACAAAGACATACTTATGAGGATTCAACATGATATTGATAGCAGAAAGTCAACAACAAATCTTCATAGCTCTATGGTGAAGGTGGATGATCTCGACGTTTTCGTTGCACGTATATGAAGATCATGAAGATATGGCTTAACGATGTCCTTTATGTCATGACAAGCATAAGATATAGCTCATCGAAGGTGGCTCGAAATTATTTAAGCAAAAAGGGAGCTTTGGATAGGAGAAAGTCCCCTGCGGATAGATAAATTCATTTTTGTGTCGATCGTGCCGATCAATGGGAGAAATATTAATTTAGTTATAAATTTTTTACCTAACCATCCATAAAGGAAAAAATATCACTTCCTGTGAGATCGATCAATGATCCGATCGATAAAAGGAGTGGGGTAATTATCCTGTGATTGTGCTCGATTGATGTCATGGTAATCAATGCAAACTTGAATGTTCCCTTGCTACTTATTGACATGAACAATATTCGAGACCTAATATTTTAATGGTATGGGGTAAATAAAACCATCTTTAAGAAGTTTTTCAACTTCACCCTTTACAGTCAAAACCTTTCTCGGATGCACAGGATAAAGTCATTGGCGAACAGGCTTCAAATCCAGATAAGTGGGAATTTCGTGCACAACAATACTCATATAAATAACGAGCATTTCTTCATATTACCACGTGAATACATCGTGAAACTACTGAAAAAGTTCTTTATAGGTGTTGATATCATTGGGAGAACAATACACACTGATACACACATTCCCGACAGTCCCTGGTTTGACAAAGATGTCGATTGAAATAGTCGAAGTGATATTTCCCATGTTCCCTTTGGACAACACTTCATGAATCAAATCCAGATATTGAAGTGGGCTAGTCGGTACTGGCGAAGCATGAGATCATAGACAGGTGGAGATGTCACTTTGGATTGGGAGAAACGAGGAATGATGATGTCCATCATCCCATGGAGTTTCTTTGAGAGACATTACCTCCACGATACTCTCGTCGGTGGGGAAAGTCTCATTCAAGGGATCATCAGAGTCCCAAGAACCAAACCAGGGAGGCTGCGTATAAGTGTATAGAGAGGAAACCAAATGAGTATTGGTTTCAGATGCAACCTCAGAAGTTGTGAGAATAGCTTGATACATTCTCTCTGCCAGGCTAAGAGGCATAAAGTCAAAAAAATTCTTTAGCTGGTCAGGATATGGAATAATCCATGGATCGTGACCAGAAGAAATCATATTGATAGAGGAGAAATTTGGAGGTGGAAGTAGAAAATCTCCCATAAGAGACGTGTCCTTGAATACACCCGATCCAATGTACTCATAAGGAGTAGTGGTCTTCCCAACATACGAGATGTTGCCTACTGAACATTTAGAGGGGAAGAAACCCAACCGATCGACGATCACAGCTATCTTCCCTTGATGAGGCAAATGGAGGATGTGAAAGAGGGTGGATACCACACAAAGTCAATGGCTTTCCAGCATGTGATATACATGATGCAAGTCAAATCGTATTCATCAACGATAGTCCTGTGAATATTCTTTCCCATAATGGTAAATTGGATTAGAAAAGATACCTGAGATGGGAGGTGAGGAACAAAATTCTTGAGATCGAAAATAATCAGACTAGAGTCTAAAGGATCAATCCCTCCAATGGCAGAGAGTAGTGCCTTCCATTATGATGGCCATGACTAAAGGACCTCCAAATTTGACATCGCTAAAGGTGCTTGAGCCAAATATTCTACAATATTGTAGTGTTGTGCTTCTCTCGCATTTGGATTGTAAGACAATTTCTGAAGAACACCTTTTGGGAGTGATCGGGTGATGGACTCACTACTCGGTCTCTTGATCTAGAGAGGACTAGAGTTAGGAGGCATGGAAGAGGAAGGGTTATCTGTAACTTTCGATTCCACAAGAACCTTGGATGGATTGGGATAATCTTTCATTCTCGTGGTGATGGAAACAGATTTTGTTCCAGCCATGAACACCTAAGAGCTTCCAAATTATTGAGCATGATCTACCATTTTCATCTACTGAGAAGGAAATGGTTCTTTAAAAATGACCGGAGTCCTGGGTGCGCCCTTCAGAAGACCAGAAACTTTGGAACATTGTGGAAAATCCTTGGTGTAACGATAGTCATCACATATGAGAAAAGGATATTTGGGCTTACATGTTGAAGAATCGCCAGCAGGTGACTTCTTTGAATCTTATTTAGGGTTTTCATATTTAGACTTGCCTTTTCCCTTTTTCTTACCCTTTGAGGATTTACTTTCTGTGATAGCTTGAACAACATTTACCTCTGATATTTTACCAGTATTCTTCTGGTTATGGGAAGTAGTAGGGGGCGCAACAGCGACAATGGATTTATACTTTGAAGAAGTCTTAGGTGCACTATTATCAGTATGAGCCACTGTCCCAATAATACCATCCACTAGAGGCATAACAAGAGTCTGAGATGATGCGGGATTAGATGAAGGATGTGGTGCATCAGGTAATAACGCATATAGAGTCCCTGACTGGGAATAAACCAAATCGAGGTATTGAGCTCTAGCAATGACCTCCTCTTCTATGACACACCCACCCATTGGAATATCTTTTGAAATCTTAGGAACAAATGATTTCATAAACAATTTGGTCAACAACTGATCAGGGATCTCAAATTTGTTGAGGTGAATATGACATCGCCATTCATGAATGTGGTCTGAGATATGCATAGTAGTTGACTACTTTAGCAAGGTGAGAATATGGGTGTCGGTTTCATACCAGACAGGTAGCTAGAAATGAGTGAGGAAGGCCATAGCTGAGGAATTGAAATCGAAGAAAATTCCTTGAGATAGCTCAATATACCATTTGGTTGCGGCACTAGTCAAAGTGCACTGGAAAAGAAGAAGACGAATAGAATCTTCAACCCCAGAATTAGAGGAATACCACAATTGATATGTCATAACATGGGTTTGGGGGCATTCCCCATATTTTCCTTCAAAATTGGGACAATCTCCTGTGATCTTGGTTGGAATTGGTGGCTAATGCAACTGATGCTAGATGGGGTCATTTGTGAGCATTGATAGATCCATAAATTCCAACGTAGCAAGGAATGGAAAGGAAGGATGATAAGGTGAGAAAGGTCAGGGGTCCCAACCTAAGTGATACGGATTCTACCCCCCATAGGGCAGATTCTGACCTAGATATGCATATTTCCCCCATGGCTAGTAAGGACCTTACTGCAAACATTGCTGGTAGGGACCTTGCTACAGGAACTGAGGTTGTGAACATTGTTGGACATAGAGTCTAGGATGTGGTCCTTCCTGAACATGAGGTCCAATTTGCAGTCCTAGCTGAACCTAGGGTCCATCCTGCGGTCCCTGCTAAACATAAGGTCCATCTTGAGGTCTTGGTTGAGCCTGCTAGTACTGAGGAATATGCTGATATGAAACACTAGGCTAAGGACCAGACTAGGGTTACTGGTACTGAACTTGAGGAAAAGGCTTGTACAAAGCACTAGACTAATGAGGGAAAGGACCAGATTGACCTATAAGGAGATTCAGACTAGCTGGGGTTTAAGAACCAAACTGAGGATTAGTCACAACAACAGTTGCCGAAGGTTGAGGCTGTTTGACATAATAATGAGATATGTTTGGTTGAGGAACATACTTATATTTTATGTTCGGTGTTGTGTAACCAACTCCAAAAATAGAAGAAAAGAGATATCAACACCTTAGAAATAAGCCACTTCGAGGGGGCAACCTCCAATACATTACATAAATGAACAATTCTTGGATGATCCAATTTACAAAACCTCCTTTCTATATATAGGAGTCCATGGGGCCATAATGTAATCCTAGTAGGCCACAATGTAATCCTAGCCGACCTAACAATAATAATTTAAGGGCACAATAATAACAAAATGGGGGTTACAAGGGTACAATAATAACAATAAGGGGGTTACACTAACAACAATATGGGACTATACTAATAATATAGGGACCTAACATGCCCCTCTCCTTCAAAAAAGTGTTGTCCTCAACGCTTGAGTAGCTCTGGGTGCTTCTGTATAAAATTCTCATCCTCCCATGTAGAATCTTCAGTGGGTAAGTTCTTCCACTTGATGAGATACTCTAAAATTGATCGATTTCGTAGCTATCGAGTTCTTGTTTCCGTGACCGCTTCAGGTTCCAATATGATTTTTCCTTCCTCATCAAGTTCTGGAAATATTGTTTGAACTGGAAGATTTTCACCTATAACCTTCTTTAAGCATGAAACATGGAAAACTGGATGTACTCGCGAAGAAGAAGGAAGCTCCAATTTGTATGCCATAGTACCAATATTTTGCAACACCTTGTAAGGACCATAGTACTTTGGTGATAATTTATTATCCTTCTTAGCTTGCTTGAGGGGCATTTGTTTGTATGGTTGTAGCCATAAAAATACCCAATCTCCTACATCAAAACTTCTCTCGCTGCAATGTTGATCTGCCTGTTGTTTCATTCGATTTTGTGCCAAATTCAGGTTATCCTTTAAGAGTTGGAGAACTTCTTGATGATGCTCGATGTGATCTTCCACTGCTTGAACCTTCGAATTTTCCCTTAAAGATGATGTGATGGATGGTGGATGATATCCATAAAGTACCATAAATGGGGTCATTTTTGCTGCAGTATGGAAGGAAGTGTTATACCACCATTCAGCAAGAGGTAACCACTTGACCCATTGTGTGTGTTTATCAGATACAAAACAACGAAGATATCCTTCCAAAAATTTATTTACTATCTCAGTTTGGCCATCAGATTAAGGATGATAAGATGATCTGTGAGCTAATTGAGTACCCAAACAATAAAATAACTCTGTCCAAAAATTTCCAGTAAAAATGGGATCTCTGTCGCTCACAATAACCCTTGGGCTTCCATGTAGCTTTTGAATTCCTCCATAAATGTAGTAGCAACTGTACTTGCTTTAAATGGATGAGATAATGCACAAAAGTGTGCATACTTGGTAAGTCTATCAACTACCACCATGATGACACTCTTTCCTTCGGACTTAGGTAAACCTGTGATAAAATCCATTGAAATCTCCTCCCAACGTTGACTTGGAATGGATAAAGGTTGTAGAAGTCACGGGGTCTTAATTGTTTCCACTTTATTCTGCTGGAAAACCAAACATTCCGCCACAAACTTTTGAATATCAGATTTAAGGCCATCCCAAAAAAATTCTTTCTTCACCCTATGGTAATTTTTTAAAAATCTGAAGTGTCCTCCTAAAGGAGAAGTGTGCAATTCAAAAAGAATCTTTTTTTTTTAGTTGAGAATTCTTACAAAGATATAAGCGATCTTTGTACCATAAGGAATCATTTTTCCAACTAAATGTATCAGATGTACTAGGATCTTGCTGCAACTTTTGAATGAGTGTCCATACATCTTTGTCCTTCTTCCATTCATCTCTTGCTTCGGTTATCCAATCCAGTTGGATAATAGAAATGGCACAAAGCAATGCTTCCACCTCTTCATTCTTTCTTGAGAGTGCATCTGCAACAACATTAAGCTTTCCTTTTTTGTAGATTATTTCAAAGTCATAACCCAACATCTTTGTGACCAATTTTTGCTGCTCTTCTGACGATAGTCTTTGTTCCAAAAAGTGTTTAAGACTATCATGATCAGTTTTTACCTTGAAGTGTCTTCCCATTAGGTAAGTTCGCCATTTCTTTAGTCCATGCAATATTTCTAACATTTCTTTCTCATAAATAGGTTTCTGTAAATACTTTCCTTTGATTGGACGACTTTCAAAAGCAATGGGTCTTCCTTCCTGCATTAAAACCGCACCAATTCCATTTCTTGAGGCATCACATTCCACAATAAAGGTTTTTGTGAAGTCTGGCGTAGCTAAGACCGGTGCTAGGCACATTGCCTCTTTAAGATGTTCAAAGGCCTTAGTTGCTTCAGGAGTCCATGAAAATACATATTTCTTCAATAATGTTGTTAGAGGTGCTGCTATTCTCCCATAATTCTTAACAAACTTGCGATAATAGCCTGTTAACCCGAGAAATCCTCGCAACTGCTTTATTTTCTTGGGGACTTTCCATTCCTTAATGGCTTTAATTTTGTTAAGGTCTACTTTAACACCCTCGTGAGATATAATATGACCCAGATATTCCACCTCTTGTACTCCAAAGAAACATTTGGATGTTTTTGCATATAATTGTTTCTCCTGCAATAGTTTAAGCACCCTGTCAACATGTTCAACATGATCCTTCCAAGACCTGCTGTAGATTAGTATATCATCAAAAAATACTAGCACAAATTTTCTAAGGAAAGGTTTGAAAATGGAATTCATCAACCCTTGAAATGTAGAAGGTGCATTGGTAAGGCCAAAAGGCATGACCAAAAATTCATAATGACCCTCATGAGTTCAAAATGTTGTTTTTGGAATATCTTCAGTCTTCATTCTAATTTGATGATATCCTGAAGGAAGATCCAACTTGGTAAAATAAATTTCTCCATGTAATTCATCCAATAATTCATCAATCACAGGAATGGGAAATTTATCTCTAATGGTGAGCTTATTGAGATCCCTATAATCCAGACACATTCGCCATGATCCATCCTTCTTGTGTACCAATACTACAAGAGCAGAGAAAGAACTTTGACTAGGTTGAATTATACCCGCCTCTAACATTTTTGCAATCATACGTTCAATTTAGCTCTTTTGGAAGTAAGGATATCTATAAGGCCTGATGTTTGGATGAACACTTCCTGGAATCAAATGAATAGCATGATCATGATCACGAATAGGTGGGAGTCCTTTGGGAGTTTCAAACACCTTGGAATGATTGTCCAAGACTTGTTGGAGATCTGCAGAAATAGATGATTTTGATGTTGGAACTTCTAGTGAGCATAAATGTGCAATTACGCCTCGCTGTTCTTTCTTTAGAAGCTTTGTCATGACATTAGAGCTTATTATCCTTCCTGGCTTCCCCGCAATACCCCGTAATTCAACTTCCTTTCCTTCTGAAAAAAATTTCAAGAAAAGTTCTTGAAAATTAAAAGCTACCGTCCCCAAGATTGTAACCATTGTACTCCTAGTACAACATCAGCACCTCCCATAGGAATGGCAAGCATTGGACTAGTCAATACATATTCCCCCATGGTTAGCTTGATATTATGGCATTTTCCAGAGCAATTTATAGTTCCTCCATTTGCAACCATCACTTGACATTCTGGTGCTGGGTATAGGAAACAATTTAATTCGTTGGCTACCTTACAATGAATAAAATTATGGGTGCTACCTGAATCAATCAACACTATTACCTTTTTCTTCTTGATTTGTCCTTCTATCTTGAGAGTTTGAGGAGTGGTAATTCCTGCCAGTGCATTACACGATATGGTCGGATTCATTTCTTCCTCTTCTATGGTTGGTTCCTGGTGTATATCCTCTTCTTGTTCATTTTCTTCTTCCTCTTCACAATCTATGTAAAATAATTTCTTCTCAGCACACTTATGACCTTTAGTGTATTTTCTATCACAACTGTAGCAAAGCCCTTTTGCTCTTTTTCTTCCAATTTTTGTGGTGTCAACCTTGTAGGTTGTGGAAATCTAGGCGTAGAAACACTTCCTTCTTTATAGAATTGAGTGGTAGGCTTCCTTGTCGCCATAATTTTACATTCAACTTTCTTGCCAACCTGAATGCCTTCTCCAATGAATCAGGTTCCAAAACACGAACTTCATGTTGGATGTTATCCTTTAGAGTGCCTATGAAGAGATCAATCCTGTGTTCCTCTGGAATATCAGTTACCCTTATATTGATTTTTTGAAGTCCTCAATGTCTTTGCTTACACTAAACCTAACTTTTTTGTTTTGAATTTATCGGTGGCTAAGAAAGGTGTATACATCACTCATGTGCTATCATTTCTTAAAATCAATTGACGAATTGACAATTTGCAGAACAAAGCCATGTTACCATACAATCTTCTTCTGTTAAATGTAAAAGTTACAATGTCCACGTACCTTTGTATGTTTTGTCTAACAAGTCAAATATTTACTCCATTGCAGTAACCATCTTCTTGAGATCCTTCCCATCAAACTTCTCCATATCATTTTTGCGGAATGGTGGTTCTTCTGCTTATTGATTTGTTTGTCTGGTCTTGTTGTACATTCTCATCATGAGGTTCTTCTACTATCTTTTCACCATTAGGAAACATTTCTTGTATCAACTTTGTCAAACCTTCGATGTCTGCTTTTAGATCCTTCTTCATGTTTTCCATGTTGTTTTCCATGTTGTCTTTCATGTCATCCATCTTAGCTTCCATGCCATCTTCCATGCCATCCATCTTAGCTTCCATGCATTTCTTCAAAACTTCCATATCATTTTTTGTTGCTCTTTGCGAGAGTGAAATTTTTTGCACTTGCTCTTGTAATTTTGATAGATCATCTTGCAATTCTTCATCTTCATGAGTCATAGTAGAGCCTTCTAAAGGCTTAAATGGGTGTTGAATTATTTTTACAGGGCATCTTTTAGAACGCAATCCTGATATCTATTCTACAATATGCCCTTGGAATCAATTCAAATTTATTCTTCAAACAAGACTTATGCAATTCGGAAAAAAAATACACACCTTTTTCTTGCTTTTGAGGAGCTCGATATTGAAATTTCATTATCTCTATGACTGCAGCACTTCAATATTTGAATTTTGGTATAGCGTAGCCCTCTAAATTATCTTTCAAATGCCACAGGTCTTACCTGATTTGGATTCTCCAAGACAAAGTTGTGTCCAATCTCCCACAATGACCTAATTCTGGACTGGTTTAGTAGAGCGAACTTGTACGACTTGCCACGTGTCACTGTTTTGTCCTTTGTCTCTGAAATTGATAGCCAAAAAACTTCAGTCTATGTACTTGCGACCACTTTTTACGGCACTTCAATCCAATGCCCAGAGAGATAGTTATTGAAGTTTTCCCACGATCACCTCTTTGAGATGAAATTCAGGAGCCTGAAAAAGCACTACCTTCCACAGATCATATCTCCAAAAATATTGCGAACCAAGCTCTGAAATGTTTTGATGAATTTCCTCAGGATTTCAGCTTCGCACCATACGAATTTCAGATTCTGAACCTTCGTAGAAAAAGGGATTATAAGCAAATGCATACAAATTGACCTCCTTTTCAAGAAAATAAGATCAGAAAGAAGACAATTATGAAGGTTGGGGAAAGAAAATCAATGCCATCTGAGAAGTTGTGGGTGAAGATGCTTTCTTCACTGAAGAAGAGAAAGGTTTCTTCTCCTCATAACAAATTGAAAGTACTCATGAGGATTTTGAATATTACCAATTGGGGTTTGAAAATGCAATAATGGAGGTGCACAGAAAATATAATCTTAGAATCAAAAGGAACCCAGAAATTTCCAATGATAAATACACAGATAATGCTATTAGGAAAACTTCAGAAAATTCACCTAAAAAGATAGCAAACAAAAATAACACTTTGACTAAAAAAACTGACTCAAACAAGGACAAAACCAATCAGCAAAGTGTTGACCCAAGCTACACTAGTACTTCTGCTAGTGGACTTGAGAAATATGTTTTAAATAATAGTCCAAATAAAACTCAACAAATTAGAATTGTTGAAAAGACTATGATTGACAAAACAGTTGTAAATATGTCAAAAAAATTAGTCCCTTTCAGCCTTGAGGGTGAGATTGCTAAGATCAAAATTAGCATACCCTTAGCTGAACTAGTAACCCAGGATGTATATAAAAACCAAGTTTTGAAAGCTTTGAATATAGGAAATGATACTGATACATTAAACTTGATAGATGAAAAACCAGAACTGTTGCTTGGTCGTGAAGTAGAAGGGAAATACCAAGAAGGAACCATTCCTCCATTTTATGTCAGCTTAAATATACATGATAAGATTTTACACAATGCCATGCTAGATTCTGGTGCCTCTCACAACCTTATGCCAAAAGTGGTGATGAAGAGATTAGGCCTAGAAATTACTAAACCTTACAAGGACCTGCATTCCTTTGATTCAAGCAGAGTTGGGCGTTTAGGCCTAATCAAGGATTTATGTGTCAATCTAGCACAAATTCCTGCTAAGGGTCTAGTTATGGACATAGTTGTTGCTGGCATTCCCCCAAAGTATGGCATGCTTCTATCCATATCAGGGGATCCAAACTTCAAGGAAGCCTTCAAATGGAGATGTATTATGCTACCACTCTAGTTTTTAACCAGACCAGAAGATTATACAGAGAATCTCATATGAAATTTATGGTAAGCAACATAGATAGGCCAAACAACACTCCTGTTTATTCTATTCATTCATATTTAGACTCCTTTATCTTGTACAATGAATATGAAATCAGCCAACAAGAAAAGGAAAATGAGACAAAGTTAAATTCACCTAAACAGTCAAATCAGTCCCTAAAAGAAGAAGCTAACAACCCTAACTTTAGTAGCTTTGAACAACAAAAGGAAAATGAGCATGAGATAGAAACACTGTGGGAAATGAGCTTTGATGTATCTTGTAGCAAAACAAGTTCTGGAGCTGGTGTATGGATACATAATACAAACCAAGGAAATTCTTATAAACTTGATTTCCAATGCACCAATAACATTGCACAATATGAAGCTCTCCTCCTTGGCCTACATTTGCGCAAGGATTTGGGAGCCAAGAAAATATCAGTCCAAGGAGATTCAAAGCTGATTATTAGGCAAATAAAAGGGGAGTATTCAGCCAAAAACCCAAGATTAAGAGAATATAGGAATGTTGCCCTAGAGATCCTAAAAACCTTTGAAAAATATGAACTCACTTTCATCCCTAGAGCTCAAAACAACCCTACAAATGAACATGCCCTTGCTACCAACAATTGCCAAATACCCCAGGTAAATAAACAATTCAATGTCAAAGTGAAAAATAGGCCTACAGTCCCTAACCATGAAGACTATTGGCAAGTGTTTGAGGGAGATAAACACATTGATGATTTCCTGAAATCTGAAAATGATTTTACTAAATTAACACCTAGCTCAAGCCATGAAAAAGACTATCTTGATGAAAAACAAGCCCATGAAATAGAGTTGTCCTCTACTGTTGATATAAACCAATTTGAATATCTTTGTACTGAAAAATCACTAAACAAAATATACCAAAAAGACCTTGAAGTTTTACAATGTAAAAATGATTCAATACCAATGGGTGTTACACCATTAGAAGAGATTTTTGACTTCAATGATGTAGCTAAAAAACCAAAGATGGAGCCTACAGAAACAAACGTAGAAGAACATAACATAGGCAGCATAAATGAACCCAAAATGATCAATTTATCTAGCACTCTCCCTACTCATATCAAACCAGAATATATTGAACTTTTCAAGGAGTTTGGAGATGTGTTTGTGGGGTACAAAGATCTAAAATCATATGATACCAGAATTATTCAACACAAAATTCCTCTTAAGGAAAATCAGAAACCTTTCAAGCAAAAACTAAGAACGATAAACCCAATTTTATTACCTTTAGTTGAGAAAGAGATCAAGAATATGTATGATGTTGGGATCATTGTTCCCCTTAGATACTCACAATGGGTGTGAAACCTTGTGTCTATTAGGAAGAAGACCAGGGAAATTAGGCTTTGCATTGACTTTATAAATCTGAACAGAGCCTCCCTGAAAGATAATTATCCCTTGCCTAAAATGGACTACATACTTAAAAAGGTGGTTGGATCTAAGATAATATCACTGTTGGATGGTTTTTTAGGCTACAACCAAGTGCTAGTACTCCCAAGTGATCAACACAAAACTTCTTTCACCACACCTTGTGGTACATTCATGTATGTTAAAATGACATTTGGTTTGATTAATGCAGGGGACACATTCCAAAGGGCCATGGACATATCTTTTTCAGAAGACATAGGCAAGTCAATAATCATTTACCTTGATGACATTAATGTTTTCTCCAAAACTGATAAAGAACATTTGATTCATTTCAGAAAAGTTTTTGAGAAATGTAGAAAATATGGCTTATCTTTGAATCCAAAAATGACACTCTTTGGTCTCCAAGAAGGAAAAATTCTTGGCCACATAATTTCTGAAGAGGGAATCAAAGTAGACCCTAAAAGGATTGAAGGCATATTGAAAATCAGCCATCCTAGAAACCTCAAAGAGTTGCAATCTTTCATTGGGAAGATCAATTTTTTGAGAAGGTCCATCCCCAACCTTGCCGAAATTTTGAGGAATATCACAAACATGCTAAAAAATGAAACAGGAGTTAAATGGACCTTAGAATCCAAAAATTCATTTGAACTGGTAAAACAAGTCTCACTCAAACACCAGTTCTTATTAGCCCTGATTTCACTAAGGATTTCTACATTTTATCATTTTCCTCTGAACACACCATCGCTGCAACATTGTTGCAAAAGAATAACATGGGCCGAGAACAACCCATATCCTTCTTCAGTAGAGCCTTAAGAGATGCTCCATTCAAATATAATATCATGGAGAAACAAGCCTTAGCCTTGATAAAAGAATTGAAAGATTTTCAATTCTACACTTTACACTCCCATATCATTTCTTTTGTCCCACATACAGTTGTCAAGGACATTATAAATCAAGACCCTGATGGCCAAAGGGGAAAATGAATTGCAATTATTTTAGAATATGATCTAGAAATCAGGCCTACCAAGCTGATTAAAGGACAAGGATTAGCAAAAATCATGGCAGAATCAAATTTCCAAGCATTAGATATAAATATGGTTTATGTTTTAGAAAAACAAGAAGAATTTACTGCTCCATTCATTGAAGAAATATTTTTGAATTTGTCTTGGTATGCTGATATCATTTATGTGCTTCTCTATCTTAATACTCCTCCTAATCTATCAAAGACTAAAGCTAGATTATTGAAACAGAAATATTTAAATTACTGCATTTTAGATGGAGTGTTATATTGGAAAAATGTTGTTGGCGTATTGCTTAAATTTTTGCTTGAGGATGGTGCAGAAAGAATCATGCATGAGCTGCATGAGGGAGAATGTGGAGACCACCTTTACTAGAAGACCACAGCAAAAAATATTCTTAGAGCTGGCTATTATTGGCCCACCCTTTTCCCTGATACTCAGAAACTAGTCATAGCTTTCCATAAGTGTCAAATTTTTTATGGCAGAAGAAATCTCCTACCTTTACCTTTGCATCCCATCAATGTTGAGGCTCCCTTTTAGCAATGGGGTTTAGACTTTATTGGAGAAATTCATCCAACCTCATCTACCCAACATAAGTGCATTCTTATTGCCACAGATTACTTTACCAAGTGGATAGAAGCCATCCCTTCTATGAATGCTACTGACTCTGTCATTATCAAGTTTCTTGAAACTAACATACTATCCAGATTTGGTTTTCCTAGGAATATTATTATAGACAATGTTGTTGCTTTCAAATCCAAAATAATGGTTGAATTTTTCTATAAATATCATATCATATTGGGCCATTCCACAGCTTACTACCCCTAGGGTAATGGATTAGCTAAATCCTCCAACAAAAGTCTAGTCAACATTACCAAAAAACTGTTGGATCAAAATCAGAAATCATGGCATAGTAAGCTGGTGCATGCATTATGGGTTGATAGGTTAACCACCAAGAAATCAATAAACATGTCCCCCTATCAGCTGGTATATGGCATAGATGCAGTCTTCCCTACATCTTTGGGAGTTCCAGTCATGAAACTTCTCCAAGAAGTACAAACAGAAGAAAATAACATGTAGAGAAGACTGAACCAAACCATTCATTTACAACAAAAAAGAGAGGAAGTGTACAAAAGGACACAAGCAATACAAGAAGGCATCAAGAAAATCTTTGACAGAAGAACTAAAGCTAATAATTTTCAAGTTGGAGATACAGTCCTAAAATGGGATTCTAGAAGGGAAGATAGAGGTAAACATCGCAAGTTTGAGAATTTATGGAAAGGGCCTTATATCATTCATTCAGTTAGGGGTCATAATGCTTTTTTTACAAGGGCTAAATGGAGAAGATTTATTTGGAGGTCCTGTAAATGGCAAGATGTTCAAACACTATTTTTTTCAAGAGTCATAATTTCAAAGCTTTCATTCATTATATATAACATTGCATAAGAAATATTGAGAAAAAAAATACAAAAACAATAAAAGAAAAGAAAAAGAGGGCATGATTCAAAAGAGGTACAACTCCATACCCAAAAAAACGTACTGCTGAAAGTGTCCAAGTCTAAATGCCACTACTGATTCAAAAGATATATTGTTCAGTCATCTAGCCTAATCATGGTTGTACATGCTTTAAATTTATGTTGATAAGTTAGTAGAAACAATTATTGTCAATATTATTTCAAACTTGAATTATCAAGAAGGATAGATTAGGGAAATATAAAGATCCTGGTTCCACATGCTCAAAATAGAACCAAAGAGATAGGTAAGGATGTATTACTAATGTCAAGTCACAGCCTTATCTTTCCAAATTTACTTTCATGCAAAATAAATTTTGTGTGCAACTTGTTTCAAAGCCACAACCATGGTGAATCAGACTGTCTAATCCTGATTTGAACCATTCTTTAAATTTCATGTCATTAGCTAGAGAATCAAGACTGCCAAAAGAGCTTAATCTTGGTAGTCAAATAGATTTTAGGTAGAGAATAAAGAGAGCTCACTAGTTTAATCTGAACTCTTGGAAGAAATAAGGATTGAAGTAGATAGTTTATTTCTGTTTTCAAAAATAAAAATTCAAAGAGTCTGCCAATTCAAGTGCACTCAAACAAGAAGAAAAAATCTTAGGACAAGTAGAATTGGGTAGCTAGAAATTTTGGTTGAAAGAAATCACATGTTTCAGATTGTTAAAGATTTTCACTTCAAATAAATATTAGCAAGTGGAAAAGAAGGGAAATATTCCCAATGGATAAGGCACTGATATGATGAAACTCAAAGATTTCATGAACTGAGGTTCTGGACACCCTAAAAAGAAAGCTACCCTCCCCAAGTGGAGCCACTGTTAGTCATCAATAATTTTTTGCTGATATCAAAGGATCACTAAGTTATTCTCCCAGATTTCTAAAAACAATATTTGAGAAACATTGTGAGTTCTAGAAATCTCACCGCCTTCATCATCCTAAATTTAATTGATTCACTCAAAACTTTATCTTTTGCCTTCTCAAAATTATACCCTGTTGCTCCAAAAAGACTTCATCTGTTGGGCTTGTTTGACTCATTTTATCACTCCACTTACACCCTCATTCATCCCCTTTTACCCTCTGAAAACCCATTCTTATTTCCCCTAAAAACCCCTCATAATTCCCCTCATTCATTATTTTCCTTCTAAAAAACCTTAAAACAATGTAAAAATCATTTTTTACATTGTTTTAACCTAACCCTTTAAACCTACCACACCCTTTGATTTATTATAAAAACTCTGTTTTCATGCTAAAACGCCCTTTTGCAGAAATTAGGACTTTAAGCCACTTTTGGCCTGAAGCCTTAGCCCCTTACCCTCATAAAACCATTTCCTCTGCTATATCCTAGCTCCTTCCCTATTCAAAAATCCTCCACCCCTTTTATTTTACTTACCCCCACAAACCTTATAAAATCCCTCCAAAATGATAAGTGCCCCCCCCCCCTTACTTCACCCCACCTCTTTATTTTCTTCCGAGCTACATCCGCCATTGATTTGGATCCCTGGGCCTGATCTAATGGTCTTCGCATCCCCTTCCCTCATTCCACATTAATCCAACCCTGTCCTACCTGACAAATCCCGCCACGTCATCATGCCCGGCCCCGCTCTCCACTTAACCCTTCATCCAATAAAACTCTCCCACCTGTTCGTGGCCTCCACTTCCCGGACCTGCGCCCCACTCCCAGACTCTCTCCGCACCATCGATCTCACTCCTCGAGATCCGACGGTCTAGATCCCATATTGCGCAGAAAATGGCACTAGACTTTAACACTCCTAACCTGCGTGAAATGGGAGGTTTTTCCCTGCCACGCGACAATTGCCTAGTGGAATCGCACAGCCCCCACTCAAAACCATTTACCACCTTTCACCTGTGCGATAAACCATTTATGGTTTTCCAAAACCACGTTCTTCCCCCTTGCACCAAAATTTAAATTATTTCACCTTTTTTCAAAATCCGCCATGTTCCACCTCTGGAACCCTTCCCTCTACACCTTATCCTCCTCTACAAGCTAGCCTTGATGCTTCAAAACCCCAAAAAATGCAGTTTCTCCAATCTTCACAGCTTTTAAACTAATGTTTGTCTATGATTTTGTAGGTTTTAATGGAAGTAATGCGCGAAAGGGCATTCCAATGGTTAATAAATGATAAAATTAGCCTCTAGATGATGATCTGAGAGGTAAATTCATATGAAAGAACTAGGTGGGTTTACATAAAGGTTTAACCCTCAATGAATCATGATCATCGATGGGTTATAAACCCTCATATCATGAAGAAACCCTCCCTGCACATAAAGGAAAAATATAGGAAATTACAATAGATGAGGCAATGAAGAAATGAAGAACAAAAGGATTTATGGCCTAATCCTAAATCAAAGGGTAAAACACAAAGGATTAGCCATGAAAACAATGGTTAAAAATAAAGGTCAAAGGTTTAAAAAACAAAGAATGAATAAACAAATAGTCATAAAGAAAAAACAAAAGGAAGGACAGTAAGACAGATTATGAAGGCTAAATCAAGGTTCAAAGCCCTAAGGCAGAGTTAATGTTAAAAGCAAATAAATATTAACCCAAATACAGTTTTAGATAACTCAACAAAGAAGCATTTACTTTTCCAAAAACCAAAACTGCCACCTACAACATTATTTCATTCCATAAAGGCAGTGGGCAGTTATTACATAGTCAGAGATACTTTGAAACAACTCAATAATTATTGCAAAGTTAATAATAGGCCTTAAATTCAAACATTTCACCTATTTTTCCTTAGGAAGTTAAGATAGAGTTATTGAAACAGAGAAGTAGTTGCAGATATTCCTGCCTTAAGCCTTGCATGGTTTTCAAGGTTAGGAATGCACTTACTCTATAATAAATGATACTCAAGCCCTATCTTGAGCCTCACCTCCTCATTTGCAGCATAAATAATGCATCTGAACTCATTATATTGTTGGCATCTGATGAATATTTCAAGTAATACATAGTCTCTTGGAAGTTGAAGGAAAATTGATGTCTTGGATCTTGTGGATGCTCTGATTTGTTTGTTGATGGAGGAGGCTAGATCACTGGATCCCTGAGCTTAGCTGTTGGTGAAGTACTTCTATCTGTTATTGTTATTTCCTATTTTCATTATTTTTTCAACTTTCTTTGTTATAGTAGAGCAAAATTTTTAGGCTAAGAAATGTCTTTTGAAAGCACCTTAGTTCTATTTTCTCTTCACTATCTTAATGTTTTCTTTTGCAAGGTATGATTGGAGGATTCTTAATTGCCCTCCAGTTCCATCTAGCTTGTTATTTTAGAAATAATTCAATAAATTATAACCAAGGAGTTTCTCTTTTGGTAAGTCCATATCCCTTTGAGTACGACTTGAGAGGTTATTTCTAAGGAATGATTTCAATAGAGTGAAACCAGGGAAATTAGTGGTGGGTCCATGCTCCTTTGAGTACAACTTGAGATATTGTTTCTTAAACTTCTTTGAAGTATGCTTACTAGAGTCTAAACGAGGGAAGTCTATGGTGAGCCCTGTCCTCTGATCTGCCTTTAAACGTTGCTTTGAAAGATACCTAGAGAGTTTGTCAAAAGTAGCTTAGATTATTTCTGTTTGATCTTAGGCTACTCTCACTGTTATCCTATATGTTTTATTTATCTGAAAGTATTCTTTTGACTGTTGGATTTTTTTCTGAAAGGTTTTCTTATTAAAAGTTTATCCAAAGAAGTCTATGGTTAGCCATGTCCTTTGATTGTTGGATTGTTGTCTGAAAGGTTTTCTTATTAAAATTTTGTCCAAATAAGTCTATGGTTAGCCCTGTCCTTTGTCCTGATTGGAGGATTCTTAATTTCCCTTTGTCCTACTTTTCATTCTTGTCCTTAAATTTCATCTCATTATCCTAAAAGCTTTGAAGATCCACTGGCCTAGTTAGATTTTCCCTATGATACTCCCTGATCCTTTTATGAATTTATCATGACTTTCATTTGACTCCATTGCCCAAAGACTTAGATATTTCCTCATTCTACCTATGCTCTTTGATCATCATGTCCAACCAAAACAAACAACAAAACCTTGTACTTAATAACTAGCCTAAAATCAACCCTTAAAAGCAAACAAGCACATATCATTTGCAAACAACCTGAGAGATCCATCTCTGAGTCTAGGAAGGCTAGGTCATATAACTCTAAAGACTAGTTCCATGTTGCCTTGCCATTTGGTAAGCTAATCTGCCAAATCACGGGATCACAACATTCTGGCGATAATGGTGGGACCTTCTGAGTTAGTGACAAACTAAGTATACCTTAGGACTCCAAAAGCCATTATTAAATCATAGAAAACTCTTACAAACCATAGAACCACACAAAGACTTAGAAAACCCCAAAAACATTCTTAGATTGGTTTCTATTTACTCATTTGGTGGTGGACCATAACACATTTTACCTTCAAAAAGCTAAAAATTTCCACCTGTGAGCTCCACTAGCCCCAGTAGTCCTATAATCCACTAGTTCTTTTAGATTCCCTTAAGATTGTATCAAATCAGTCCTAAAGAATTTTATAAGCCTAGTCCCATATTTTAGAAGTATCCTAAACACTAAGAGAGGTCAAATCTTTTGAAAAAAAGCCCTTGAAACTTTCAGCCTCTCTAATTTTTGAACTTGAAATCTAGCTTCACGTAGGATCAGTACCAGACCTCATCAAGACCCTAATCCTCCTAACATAGTTGATGATCTAGAAAATATTTTTTGGAAAACTTCTAAAGCTGGAAATTTAATTACTGATAGGACCATCCAAAGAACAAGATCTGTCCCTAAAAACCTTACAGTCTTGAAAGATCCTCACTTTGACTTATCTCATACAAATAACCTATTTAGAACCAAGTCACATAGTGATATTGACCAATCTGACCTTGAGCCCACAAATTTGCAACAGAACTTTAGCAGAGAAGCATCTCCTTCTCCTCCTCCTAATTTTTAGCTTCTCCACCACTTCAGTTCTTTCCATGGAAAATCTACTCATAATCATCCTGTTGGTCCAGTTACTTCCACCACTCTAATCTACACATCCACTGTTCAAAACACTCCTTTCCATCCCACTTTCCCTTTCACCAATTCACCCCTTGTAAATCCCCCATTTTCTCCCACCATGGCAACATGGTATACCCCACTAGTGTTACCACAACCTCTGGTTCCTTTACCTAATGATTATCAATCTAGAATTCCCCATTTCACTGGAAATAAACCTACTACTGCTCAACAACATGTAGATAAAATGGATGATGCCTTTGATTACATGGAAATAGAAGAAGAGACCATTAAGATGAGAATATTTTCCTAAAGTTTAGGAGGAGAAGCCAAGAAATGGTTTAAAAGCTTAACTCCTAATAGCATAAATGATCTCCCTTCTTTATACCAAACATTCATAAACAAATGGAAAATTAAAAAGAACCCTGTACAAATCCTTTCAAAATATAGCAACCTCAAAAGGAACACTGGGGAAAGTGTCCAATATTATTGCACTAGATTCAATAGTGTTTACAATGCACTTCCCCCAAACATGAAACCTCCACTAGGCTTAGCCTTAGCTAAATTTCCTGAAGGCTTTGATCCAAACATGGCCTACCAGCTGAGAGAAAGAGACCCCTTAACTTTAGAAGATATGTAGAGGGGAGCTATAAGTGTAGAAGCAAATCTGATTGAGAAAATAGCTAGGTTGAAATTAGAGAAAAGAGTTACATATAAAGATAAAATAATGGCATAAACCTCATCATCTGATGCCAAAATTGACAACTTAGTGAGGGTAATGGAAAGAATGCTTGAAAAGATAAACTTAAATGATAGAGTGCCTCCTAGAGAAAACCAAATTAATCCCCAAAAAGGAAATAGAAATCCCAATTTCATAAGTGACCCTATTCAAAATAGACAAAGAGATAATGACCAACCAATTAAGCCTCCTTTTCAAGAAAACTATATAGATCCAAAAGAAGAAAGGGAAACTAAAAGGTTGGAAGAAAATCATGTAAATCTGATAGGATGTGATAGTGAGGGTGATGCTTTCCTCATTGAAGAAGAGCAAGGTTTCTTCTCCTCAGAAAAAATTGAAAGTTTTCATGAGGATTCTAAATATTACCAATTAGGGTTTGAAAATGCAATAATGGAGGTGCACAGACAATATGATCTTAGAAACAAAAGGAACCCAGAAATTTCCAACGATAAAAACACAGATATTTTTGTTAGGAAAAATTCAGAAAATTCTCCTAAAAATACAACAAACAGAAATAACACTTTGACTAACAAAATTGACTCAAACAAAAACAAAACCAATCAGCAAAGTGTTGACCCAAGATGCACTAGTACTTCTGCTAGTGGCTGTGAGAAATATGTTTTAAATAACAGTCCTAATAAAACTCAACAAATTAGAATTTTTGAAAAGACTATGATTGAAAAAACAGATGTAAATATGTCAAAAACATTAGTCCCTTTCAGCCTTGAGGGTGAGATTGCCAAGATCAAAATTTGATCATACCCTTAGCTGAACTAGTAACCCAGGATGTATATAAAAACCAAGTTTTGAAAGCTTTGAATATAGGCAATGATACTGATACATTAAACTTGACAGATGAAAAACCAGAACTGTTGTTTGGTCCTGAAGTAGAAGGGAAATACCAAGAAGGAACCATTCCTCCATTTTATGTCAGCTTAAATATACATGATAAGATTTTACACAATGCCATGCTAGATTCTAGTGCCTCTCACAACCTTATGCCAAAAGTGGTGATGGAGAGATTAGGTCTAGAAATTAATAAATCTTACAAGGACGTGTATTCCTTTGATTGAAGAAGAGTCGAGTGTTTAGGCCTAATCAAGGATTTATGTGTCAATCTGGCACAAATTCCAAACTTCAAGGAAGCCTTCAAATGGATATGTCTTATGCTACCATTCCAGTTTCTAACCAGACCATAATATTATCTAGAGAATATCATATGAAATTTATGGTAAGCAACATAGATAGGCCAAACAACACTGATGTTTATTATATTAATTCAGATTTAGACTCCTTTATCTTGTACAATGAAGATAAAATCAGCCAACAAGAAAAGGAAAATGAGACAAAGTTAAATTCACCTAAACAATCAAATCAGTCTCGAAAATAAGAAGCTAACAACCCTAACCTTAGCAGCCTTGAATAGAAAAAGGAAAATGAGCATGAGATAGAAACACTGCAGGAAATGAGCTTTGAAGGCTCTTGTAGCAAAACAATTTCTGGAGCTGGTGTATGGATACACAATACAAACCAAGGACATTCTTATAAACTTGTTTTCCAATGCACAAATAACATTGTAGAATATGAAGCTCTCCTCCCTGGCCTAAATTTTCTCAAAGATTTGGGAGCCAAGAAAATATCAGTCCAAGGAGATTCATAACTGATTATTAGGCAAATAAAAGGGGAGTATTCAGCCAAAAACCCAAGATGAAGAGAATATAGGAATGCTGCCCTAGAGCTCCTAAAAACCTTTGAAAAATATGAACTCACTTTCATCCCTAGATCTCAAAACAACCTTTCAAATGAACTTTCCTTTGCTGCCAGCAATTGCCAAATACCCCAGGTAAATGAACAATTCAATGTCAAAGTGAAAAGTAGGCCTACAGTCCCTGACAATGAAGACTATTGGCAAGTGTTTGAGGGAGATAAACACATTGATGATTTCCTGAAATCTGAAAATGATTTTACTGAATTAACACCTAGCTCAAGCCATGAAAAAGACTATCTTGATGAAAAACAAACCCATGAAATAGAGTTGTCCTCTATTGCTGATATAAACCAATTTGAATATCTTTGTACAACAGAATCACTAAACAAAATATACCAAAAAGACCTTGAATTTTTACAATGTAAAAATGATTCAATACCAAGGGGTCTTACACCACTAGAAGATCTTTTTGACTTCAATAATGTAGCTAAAAAACCAAATATGTAGCCTCCAGAAACAAACGTAGAAGAACATAACATAGGTAGCATAAATGAACCCAAAATGATCAAGTTATCTAGCACTCTCCCCACTCATATCAAACCAGAATATATTGAACTCTTCAAGGAGTTTGGAGATGTGTTTGCATGGGGGTACAAAGATCTAAAATCATATGATACAAGTGTTAGCCATCAATAAAATTTTGTCATAACTGATGATGGCTAAAACAGGTCTATTAGTCTTCAAGAAACAAATTTGGAGCAAATATGTGAGTTCTTGAAGCCTTGTTGTGTCCCTTTTCCAAAAATAATTCACCTCTTTGATATCTTCACTTCAAAACCTTCAAAGAAAACCCTGCCGATTCAAAATTAAAACTACCTTCAAAGCCATAATTCCAACCATTTCTCCATTTCAAAATATTCCCTTCATGTCACCCATTTTCCGCATTTTACCCTTTATTTCCTTCAAATTGGCCTCTACACTTACAACCCTCTTTTGCATGTCTTCTAGAGTTAGGTAATCTCTCTCCCTTAGTTGATAGGCCATATCAGCATCAAAGCCTTCGGGATATTTTACTAAGGCCAAGCCTTGGGGATGTTTTATGTGAGGTGGGAGAGCGTTGTAAAAACGATTAAACCTAGTGGAGTAGTCATGAACACTTTCTCCCGGATTTCTCTTAAGATTGTTATAATCGGACAGAATTTGGAGGGGGTTCTTCTTGATTTCCCATTTGTTCACAAAGGTTTGGTATAGAGTAGGAAGATCATGAATTTTGTTGGGAGGTAAGTCTTTAAACCATTTCTTGGGTTCTCCCCCTAGGCTCTAAGAAAAAATCCTCATTTTTATGGTTTCTTCTTCTATCTCCATATAGTCAAAAGCATCATTAATTCTATCTACATGTTTTTGAGCAATAATGGATTCAGTCCCTAAGAAGTGAGGGATTTTGGACTGATAGTCATTTAGCAAAGGTAATAGTGGTTGTTGTAGAGCTAGTGGAGCATACCAGGCTACCATGATGGGAGGGAAATGAAACAAAGGCTGATTTACAAGGGGAGGATTTGTGAGAGGTGGAGGAGGATGGAGTGAGGTGGTTTGCACACTGGTGGTATGGATGGGTGTAGTTGAGGTACATGGACCGAAAGACTGATTCTGAGTATATTTGAGATGAAGAGGGCTGAAGTGATGCAGAAACTGAAAATCGGGTGGAGTGGAAGGAGAAGCTTCTCTATCGGGGCTTTGCTGCAAATCTATGGGCTCAAAGTCAGCTTGGTCAACCCTACTTTGTGACTTGGTCCTGAATAGGTTCTTGGTATGGTGCAAATCAAACTGAGGATCTTGTGAAACTGTAAGGTGCTCTGGTGCAGAACTTGCTCTAAGGATGGTCCTAACAGTGGGTGAATTTCCAGCTTTAGGATTTTGTCACAAAATCTTTTATGGGTTATCAACTACGGTAGGAGGATTTGGGTCTGGGTGTGATCTGGTATAGATCCTTTGTGAAGCCAAATCATTTTATTCACAAAATGTATAACTAGGCCTTAAAAAAAAATTTGGACTGCTTTGACACAATCCTAGAACAACCTATGGGATTAGTGGGATGAGGAAAGCCTACTAGAGGCTAGTGGGGTTTCCAAGTGGATTTTTTTTTAAATTTTGAAGATATGTATACAATGTTCCACCACCACATTCTTGATAAAAACCAATCTAGGGAGTACTTTTGGGTTTTTAGTTTCTTTATGCAACCTTAAGGTTAATGAGTATCCCCTAACTAAGTCATTATCTTGCTAGGATGATGAAGTAATTAGTTTCTACACTGGCTATGGGTTGGTTTTTTAAGTCAAAATAGGGATGTATATGAGTCTATAAGAGTTTTTCAGGCTACTATGAACTCTATCCCACCGTGATCGCCATTATGTTGGCTCCCTGTAATTTTCTATATTTATTGAGATACAAATTGACAAGGGTAACATCAAACCAAGCTCTGGAATCCAAGGACCTAGCCATCTTGGATTCAGAGAGGGATCTTTTAATGTGTGAAAAGATGTGAACTTTTTTATTGATTAGGGTTGATTTTAGGCTAGATGTTAAGTGCAAGGTATTTTGATTGTTTTTTGGTTAGGTATGATACTTTGATAGATTTTAGATAGGAAACATGGAAGATTGTTAATTCATTGGGCAATGGAGTATAACAAGGTCCAGATAAGTTCGTAAATGGTGTTAAGAGCATTTGCAGGGTAAGTTTACTTGGTTGGTGGATCTACACTTATAGCCCCCTTTTGCATGTCTTCTAGAGTTAGGTAATCTCTCTCCCTTAGTTGATAGGCCATATCAGCATCAAAGCCTTCGGGATATTTTACTAAGGCCAAGCCTTGGGGAGGTTTTATGTGAGGTGGGAGAGCATTGTAAACACTGTTAAATATATTGGAGTAGTCATGAACACTTTCTCCCGGATTTCTCTTAAGATTGTTATAGTCAGACAGAATTTGGAGGGGGTTCTTCTTGATTTCCCATTTGTTCACAAAGGTTTGGTATAGAGTAGGGAGATTATGAATGCTATTGGGAGGTAATTCTTTAAACCATTTCTTGGGTTTTCCCCCTAGGCTCTGCGTAAAAATCCTCATTTTTATGGTTTCTTCTTCTATCTCCATATAGTCAAAAGCATCATTAATTCTATCTACATGTGTTTGAGCAGTAATGGATTCAATCCCTGAGAAGTGAGGGATTTTGGACTGATAATCATTTGGAAAAGGTAATAGTGGTTGTTTTAGAGCCAGTGGAGCATACCAGGCTACCATGATGGGAGGGAAAGGAAACAAAGGCTGATTTGCAAGGGGAGGATTTGTGAGAGGTGGAGGAGGATGGAGTGAGGTGGTTTGCACGCTGGTGGTATGGATGGGTGTAGCTGAGGTACTTGGACCAGAAGACTGATTCTGAGTAGATTTGAGATGAAAAGGGCTAAAGTGATGCAGAAGCTGAAAATCAGGTGGAGTGGAAGGAGAAGATTATCTACTGGGGCTTTGCTCTAAATCTATGGGCTCAAAGTCATCTTGGTCAACCCTAATTTTTCAATTGGTCCTGAATAGGTTCTTGGTATGGTGCAAATCAAACTGAGGATCTTGTGAAACTGTAAGGTGTTCCGGTGCAAAACTTGGTCTAAGGATGGTCCTAACAGTGGGTGAGTTTCTAGCTTTAGGATTTTGCCACAAAATATTTTCTGGGTTATCAACTACGGTAGGAGGATTTGGGTCTGGGTGTGATATAGTATAGACCCTTCATGAAGCCAGATCTTCTTATTCACACAAGGTATAACTAGGCCTTAAAAACTGTTTTGGACTACTTTGACACAATCCTAGAACAACCTATGGGACTAGCGGGATGAGGAAGGCCTACTGGAGGCTAGTGGAGTTGCCAGGTGGATTTTTTTTGAAATTTTGAAGATATGTATATAATGGTCCACCAACACATTCTTGATAAAAACCAATCTAGGGAGTACTTTTGGGTTTTTAGTTTCTTTATGCAACCTTAAGGTTAATGAGTATCCCCTAACTAAGTCATTATCTTGCTAGGATGATGAAGTAATTAGTTTGTACTCTGGCTATGGGTTGGATGTTTAAGTCAAACTAGGGATGTGTATGAGTCTATAAGAGTTTCTCAGGCTACTATGAACTCTGTCCCACCATGATCTCCACTATGTTAGCTCCTTGTAATTTTCTAGATTGATTGAGATAAAAATTGACAAGGGTAACATCAAACCAAGCTTTGGAATCCAAGGACCTAGCCTTCCTGGATTTGAAGAGGGATCTCTCAATGTGTGTAAAGATGTGAACTTGTTTACCGATTAGGGTTGATTTTAGGCTAGATGTTAAGTTCAAGGTATTTTGATTGTTTTTTGGTTGGGTATGATAATTTGATAGATTTTAGATAGGAAACATGGAAGATTGTTAAGTCATTGGGCAATGGAGTCTAACAAGGTCCAGATAAGTTCGTAAATGGTGTTCAAATCATTTGCAGGGCAAGTTTACTTGGTTGGTGGAACTTTTAAGGTTATGAAGGATTTATGAAATGGACATAAAGATTGAGAACAACAAACTAATAAAAGGCTGAAACCTAATCCTTTATATACTTGTAAACTGAGGGAGAGAGATTACCTAACTCTAGAAGACATACAAAAGGGGGTTGAAAGTGTAGAGGCCAATTTGAAGGAAATAAAGGGTAAAATGAAGAAAATGGGTGACATGAAGGGAATATTTTGAAATGGAGAAATGATGGGAATTATGGCTTTGAAGGTAGTTTTCCTTTTGAATCAATAGGGCGTTCTTTGAAGGTTTTGAAGTGAAGATATCAAAGAGGTGAATTTTTTTAGACAAGGGACACAACAAGGCTTCAAGAAATCACAAATTTTCTCCAAATTTGTTTCTTGAAGACTAATAGACCTGTTTTAGACATCATCAGTTATGAAATTTTTTTATTGATGGCTAACAGTGGCGACTCCACTGGGGAATTCTAAGTGAATTGCATCTTAGACATCCTTAAGACCTCAGAAGACCGACAACATCCTTATATTGGTATTCAATTGCTGATGGTGGACAACAACTCATCTCAAAATTTTTGAAATCCTCCACCTGGCGACTCCACAGCTCCCAAGAGACCAAATGACTCCACTGGTAGAAGACTCTGAACTGGTTGAATAGACACAGTGACCTATTTTCTGATTTACAAACATGATTCCAAGGATACAACAAAAATATGCCCCAATGAGTAGAGATCATATCCCTGGGTTCCCACATAAGATGCCCTAGGTATTTTGGGATGATAACCTTCCTTTTTTTCAAGGTGAAAAGTTTTATGACCCATCGATACATCTCATCAAACTTTATATACATGTATAGAAGATAAAGACTGAATGGCATGTAGACTGCCTTATGAAAATGTTCATGTTAACATTAGAAGGAAAGGCAAGGGATTGGTATGAATGGTTAGAACCTAAGAGCTTGTTTTCTTTAAAAGACATGCACCAAGTATTTTATGAAAAATATAAAGAAAAATCTCCATCCTTGTCATGGGTTGAAAACTGTTGTGATCAATCTCAGAACATCATACAATACATGTTAGATATTGATGAGGATTTGGTTAATATGCATCCTCAAGATCTCTTAGCAGCCATTCATGAATTTCGTACCCAAAACAACTATCACAAGAACCTAGATGAATCATTTGAGGAGGAGATTAATCAAGAAATAAAAGAAATTCCTCAATATATCCCTGCGAGCATAAATAATGATTCATCGTCCCTTTTAGCTGAGGCTAAAGAAGACATCCTGCCTCAAATTCAGTCTTCACAACAAATAGAGAACTGTTGTACTTCTACTCAAAGAAACACAAAAACATCTTCCCCTTTGATAGAAGAAGAAATTGATCAAATTATAAAAAAACAACTAGCCTCTGAAATTTTTTGCAAAACAAACACTCTTGCCCATTCACCTAATGAACTTTGTTGTAAAAATTTAGAAAGTTTCGTTGTAGATCATAATAAAGAAATATCTACTGATAATCCGATATGTTTGATTGGTGACATTACATACATTAATTATTTTCCTAATTTTGATCTGTCTGATGATGATGTTCTCCAAACAGAAGTTGATCTTGCAGGACCATCATTAGTATATTCATGGGAGGAAGATCAGTTTCACCAACTTCGAGAAAGTAATGAGCCAAAGCAGGCTATTTATGATACTAATGAAGAAACATTTAAAAACGCAGAAGAGGGCGAAGAATCTCTGAATCTTTTTTCTACTTCATTACAACTCATCAGTAACAGTTTTCATGTGATTGGGAATCAACAGTCTTTCAGCTCAGAGGTTGAGAAGAAAGAGGAATTTATTGAGCAAGCTAAAGATAAGGAACCTTCTCCTAAAAGGGTTGAGGTAATAAAATATACCCTTGCTCAAGAACATGATGATCTCTTCACAGACTATAGTCCACTGGATCAGAGCGTACCAGGACTACAAGAGGAAAACACTGCCAAATATGATGAGTCCTCTAGTTCAGATCACAATGAAGATGAGGAAGATTTTCTTTCTCAAAAGAATCATTTTCTTGATCCAGTGGAAGAAAAAATAACCCTAGTTTAAACTTACATGTCAAGTACTCCCAACCAGGTATTATTTCAAGACCCCTTTGCTCATTTTTTGAAGAAATTTGAAGAAGGCATAGAGATTGTTAGGAGCGGTGTATCATCAAACACAAAAAAAAAAATTAAAACTGCTACTAAAGAACAAGTGAGATGGGAGTGGCCCTGTCTGTCCAGCATGCTCAAAGAGATGAGCAAAGACCAGTCATGGAACCATTTGATTGACTGGATGTATTGGAAAAGATAATTTGTCAGCTAAACATGTAAATATTTCATATTTAGATTAGGGTAGGTAGGAATGTCAATAAAGCTCAGCCTATGAGCATTTAGTTAGTTTTTTGTTTTTCTTTGAAAGAAAAATTGAAAAAATACAAAAAAAGAAAAAAAAGAAGAAAGTTACAGCCCCATACCAAAAAAGAAAATAAAACCTAAAAGTGTGCAAGCTTAAATTCCACTACCAAAAGAGAGCACTGCTATTTAGTCATACAGCCTAATCATGACTAGATAGAATTCAATTTACTGCTGATAGGTTAGTGAATCATATTTTCCAAAATTTTTAATCTTGGCTTATCAATAGACTAGATTAGGATAGAAAAACAGAGGTTCAAACAACCTTAAATCCTGAACCTGTAAGTTTGATGAAGAATGGCTCTAATCAGATCAAACCTGAGCCAAAGAGAAGAAAAAGAAATGGTTCTAACATGCTGAAAACTTGAACCAGGTAAAGAAGAAGACAACTGTAAAAAGATCAAAACCAGAGCTGAAAGAAAGAAAGAAGGATGCTTGTAATTTTCGGATCTTAAGCCTTCACAATTTTGTTTTAATTTTCTGTAAATTTCAGTCTATGTGCAGCTTGTTTTTTATGCCATAGTCTTACAAAAAATCAGATAGTTTAATCCTGGTTTGTCTGTATTTAAATTTCTGTTTTAGAATATAAAGAATAAGATCTGTCAAACAGTCTAATCTTGACAGATAATAGTTAGGTAGAGAATTTATGAGTTCAACTGTTTAATCTGGACTCATGGAAGTTATAAAAGTAGATTTATATTATTTTTCCTGCTTTCAATAAAAGAATAAAATGTTGATGTCAAAGGGTTTTCAAGTCCAAGTGCACCTTATGAAGAAAAAATGTTAGGAAAGTAGGTTGTGTAGGTAGTTCTTTGGAGAATGAATTATTCTATTTGATGTAATACTGATCATCTTTTTAAAGCAGCATGATCAAACAAGAAAGAGGTTATCAAAATGAAAAGCATAGGTCTACATTCCAGAGATTTATCTCTGAGGTTCTTGACACCTCCAAGGAGCTGCCATCCCCAAGTGGAGCCACTATTAGCCATCAATAAAAAAAATTCATAACTAATGATGGCTAAAACAGGTCTATTAGTCTTCAATAAATAAATTTGGAGCAAATATGTGAGTTCTTGAAGCCTTGTTGTGCCCCTTGTCCAAAAACAATTCACCTCTTTGATATCTTCACTTCAAAACCTTCAAAGAAAGCCCTGCTGATTCAAAAGGAAAACTACCTTCAAAGACATAATTCCCACCATTTCTCCATTTCAAAATATTCCCTTCATGTCACCCATTTTCCTCATTTTACCCTTTATTTCCTTCAAATTGGCCTCTACACTTACAACCCCCTTTTGCATGTCTTCTAGAGTTAGGTAATCTCTCTCCCTCAGTTTACAAGTATATAAAGGATTTGGTTTCAGCCCTTTATTAGTTTGTTGTTCTCAATCTTTATGTCCATTTCATAAATCCTTCATAACCTTAAAAGATCCACAAACCAAGTAAACTTGCCCTGCAAATGTGCTTAACACCACTTACGAACTTATCTGGACCTTGTTAGACTCCATTGCCCAATGAATTAACAATCTTCCATGTTTCCTATCTAAAATCTATCAAAGTATCATACCCAACCAAAAAAAAATCAAAATACCTTGCACTTAACATCTAGCCTAAATCAACCCTAATCAGTTTACAAGTTCACATCTTTACACACATTGAGAGATCCCTCTCTGAATCCAGGAAGGCTAGGTCCTCGGATTCCAAAGCTTGGTTTGATGAACAACCAGCATTATTCAACACAAAATTTGTCTTAAGGAAAATCAGAAACCTTTCAAGAAAAAAGTAAGAAGGATACACCCTGTTTTATTACATTTAGTTGAGAAAGAGATCAAGAAGATGTTTGATGTTGGGATCATAGTTCCCCTTAGATACTCACAATGGGTGTCCAACCTTGTGTCTGTTAGGAAGAAGACCAGGGAAATTAGGCTTTGCATTGACTTTAGAAATTTGAACAGAGCCTCCCTCAAAGATAATTATCCCTTGCCTAAAATGGACCACATACTTCAAAAGGTGGTTGGATCTAAGAGAATATCACTATTGGATGGTTTTTCAGGCTACAACCAAGTGCTAGTACTCCCAAGTGATCAACACAAAACTTCTTTCACCATGCCTTGGGGTACATTCATCTATGTTAAATTGCCATTTGGTTTGATGAATGCAGGGGCCACATTCCAAAGGGCCATGGACATATATTTTTCAAAAGACATAGGCTATTTAATAATCATTTACCTTGATGACATTAATGTTTTCTCCAAAACTAATAAAGAACATTTGAGAATTTGAGAATTTTTTTTGAGAAATGTAGAAAATATGGCTTATCTTTGAATCCAAAAAAGACACTCTTTAGCCTCCAAGAAGGAAAAATTCTTGGCCACATAATTTCTGAAGAGGGCATCAAAGTAGACCCTAAAAGGATTGAAGGCATATTGAAAATCAGCCATCCTAGAAACCTCAAAGAGTTGCAATATTTCATTGGGAAGATCAATTTTTTGAGAAGGTTCATCCCCAACCTTGCCGAAATTTTGAGGAAGATCACAAACATGCTAAAAAAGGAAACAAGAGTTAAATGGACCTTAGAATCCAAACAACCATTTGAACTAGTAAAAAAAGCTCTCACTCAAACACCAGTTCTTATAAGCCCTGATTTCACTAACGATTTCTACATTTTCTCATTTTCCTCTAAACACACCATTGTTGCAGTATTGTTGCAAAAGAATAACATGGGCCGAGAAAAACCCATATCTTTCTTTAGTAGAGCCTTAAGAGATGCTCCACTCAAATATAATATCATGGAGAAACAAGCCTTATCCTTGATAAAAGCATTGAAAGGTTTTTGAGTCTACATTTTACACTCCCATATCATTGCTTTTGTCCCACATACATTTGGCAAGGAAATTCTAAATCCAGACCCTGATGGTAAAAGGGGAAAATGGATTGTAATTATTTTAGAATATGATTTAGAAATCAAGCCTACCAAGATGATTAAAGGACACGGATTAGCAAAACTCATGGAAGAATCAAATTTCCAAGCATTAGATATAAATATGGTTGATGTTTTAAAAAAACAAAAAGAATTTATTGCTCCATTCATTGAAGAAATATTTTTTGAATTCATCCTAGTATGCTGATATCATTTATGTGCTTCTCTATCTTAATACTCCTCCTGCTCTATCAAAGACTAAAGCTAGATTCTTGAAACATAAAACTTTAAATTACTACATTTCATATGGAGTGTTATATTGGAAAAATGATGTTGGCATATTGCTTAAATTTTTTCTTGGGGATGATGCAGGAAAAATCATGCATGAGCTGCATGAGGGAGAATGTGGAGGCCACCTTTACTGGAAGACCACAAAAAAAAAGATTCTTATAGTTGGTTATTATTGGCCCACCATTTTCCCTGATACTCAGAAACTAGTCATGACTTTCCATAAGTGTCAAATTTTTGATGGCAGAAGAAAGCTCCTACCTTTACCTTTGCATCCCATCAGTGTTGAGGCTCCCTTTCAGCAATGGGGTTTAGAATTTATGGAGAAATTCACCCAACCTCATCTACCCAACATAAGTGGATTCTTACTGCCACAGATTACTTTACCAAGTGGATAGAAGCCATCCCTTCTAGGAACGCTAATGACTCTATCATTATCAAGTTCCTTGAAACTAACATACTATCCAGATTTGGTTTTCCTAGGAAAATTATTACGGACAATGCTGTTGCTTTCAAATCCAAAATAATGGTTGACTTTTGCTATAAATATCATATCATATTGGGCCATTCCACAGCTTACTACCCACAGGGTAATGGATTAGCTAAATCCTCCAACAAAAGTCTAGTCAAAATTATCAAAAAACTGTTGGATCAAAATCAGAAATCATGGCATAGTAAGCTGGTGCATGCATTATGGGTTAATAAGCTAACCACCAAGAAATCAATAAACATTTCCCCCTATCAGCTGCTATATGGCATAGATGCATTCTTCCCTACATCTTTGGGAGTTCCAGTCATGAAAATTCTCCAAGTACAAACAGAAGAAAATAACATGCAGAGAAGACTGAATCAAACCATTAATTTATAGCAGACAAGAGAGGAAGTGTACAAAAGAACAAAAGAAATACAAGAAGGCATCAAGAAAATCTTTGAAAGAAGAACTAAAGCTAATAATTTTCAAGTTGGAGATACTGTCTTAAAATGGGATTCTAGAAGGGAAGATAAAGGTAAACATGGCAAGTTTGATAATTTATGGAAAGGGCCTTATATCATTCATTCAATTAGGGGTCATAATGCTCTCTTTTTATGAGGGCTAAATGGAGAATATTTGTTTGGAGGTCCTGTAAATGGTAGGATGCTCAAAAAATATTTTTGTCAAGAGTCATAATTTCAAATATTTCATTCATTATATATAAACATTGCATGAATAAATCTTGAGAGCAAAAATACAAAAACAATAAAAGAGAAGAAAAAGAGGGAAATATTCAAAAGAGGTACAGGCCCATACCCAAAAAACAGTACTGCTGAAAGTGTGTAAGTCTAAATGCCACTACTGATTCAAAAGTTATCTTGTTCATTCATCTAGCCTAATCATGGTTGAACATGCTTTAAATTTATGTTGATAAGTTAGTAGAAACAATGGTTGTCAAGATTATTTCAGACTTGACTTATCAAGAAGGATAGATTAGGGAAATATAAAGATCCTAGTTCCACATGCTCAAAACAGAACCAAAGAGATAGGTAAGGATGTATTAATGATGTCAAATCACAGCCTTATCTTTCCAAATTTACTTTCATGAAAAATAAAGTTTGTGTGCAACTTGTTTCAAAGCCATAACCATGGGGAATCAGACTGTCTAATCCTAATTTGAACCATGCTTTAAATTTCATGTCATTAGCTAGAGAATCAAGACTGCCAAACAACTTAATCTTGGTAGTCAAATAGTTTTTAGGTAGAGAATAAAGAGTGTTCACTAGTTTAATCTAAACTCTTGGAAGAAATAAGGATTGAAGTAGATAGTTTATTTCTGTTTTCAAAAATAAAAATTCAAAGAGTCTGCCAGTTCAAGTGCACTCAAAGAAGAAGAAAAAATGTTAGGACAAGTAGGATTGGGAAGGTAGAAATGTTGTTTGAAAGAAATCACATGTTGCAGATTGTTAAAGATTGTCACTTCAAAGAAATATCAGCAAGTGGAAAAGAAGGGAAATCTGCCCAATGGATAAGGCATTGATGTGCTGAAACTCAAAGATTTCATGAACTAAGGTTCTGGACACCTTAAAAAGAAATCTTCCCTCCCCAAGTGGAGCCACTATTAGTCAGCAATAATTTTTTGCTGATATCAAAGGATGACTAAGTTATTATGCCAGATTTATAGAAACAATATTTGAGAAACATTGTGAGTTCTAGAAATCTCACTGCCTTCATCATCCTAAATTTAACCGATTCACTCAAAACTTCATGTTTTTCCTTCTCAAAATTCTACCCTGCTACTCCAAAATGACCTCATCTTTTGGTCCTATTTGACTCATTTTATCACTCCACCTACAACCTCATTCATCCCCTTTTCCCCTCTAAAAACACATTCTCCTTTCCCCTAAAAACCCCTCATATTTCCCCTCATTCATTATTTTCCTTCTAAAAAACCTTAAAACAATGTAAAAATCATTTTTTACATTTTTTTAACCTAACCCTTTAAACCTACCGCACCCTTTGATTTATTATAAAAACTTTGTTTTCATGCTAAAATGCCCTTAGCATAAATTAGGACTTTAAGCCCCTTTTAGCCTGAAGCCTTAGCCCCTTACCCTCATAAAATTGTTTCCTCTGTTATATCCTAGCCCCTTCCCTATTCAAAACTCCTCTGCCCCTTTTATTTTACATACCCTCGCAAACCTTATAAAATCCCTCCAAAATGATAAGCGCCCCACCCCCCCCCCCCGCCTTACCTCACCTCGCCTCTTTATTTTCTTCTGGGCTACATTTGTCGTTGATTTGGATCCTTGGGCCCAATCCAACGGCCTTCACATCCCCTTCCCTCATTCCAAATTAATACAACCCCGCGCTACCTGAAAAATCTGCGGGCTCCACTCCCCAGACCCGTGCCCCGTTCTCGAACTCTGTCTGCACCGTCGATCTCACTCCTCGAGATCCGATGGTCCAGATCCCATATCACACAGAAAATGGCGCCGGACTTTAACACTCTTAACCTGTGAAAAATGGGTGGTTTTTCCCTGCCATGCGGTAATCGCCTAGATGAATCACGCAACCCCCACTCAAAACCATTTACTGCCTTTCACCTGCGCGATAAACCATTTACGGTTTTCCAAAACCACTTTATTCCCCCTCGCGCCAAAATTTAAATTGTTTCGACTCTGTTCAAAATATTCCATGTTACACCTCTAGAACCCTTCCCTCTACACCTTATCCTCCTCTGCAAGCTAGCCCTGACGCTTCAAAACCCCAAAAAATGCAGTTTCTCCAATCTTCGCAGGTTTTAAACTAACGTTTTTCTGTGTTTTTGCATTTTTTAATGGCAGTAATGCACGAAAGGGCATTCCAATGGTCAAGAAATGATAAAATTAGCCCCTATATGACAATTGGAGAGGTAAATTCATATGAAAGAACCAGGAGGGTTTACATAAAGGCTTAACCCTCGATGAATCATGATCTTCGATGGGTTATAAACCCTCATATCATGAAGAAACCCTCCCTGCACATAAATGACAAATACAGACAATTACAATAGATGAGGCAATGAAGAAATGAAGAACAGAAGGATTAATGGCATAATCCTAAATCAAAGGGTTAAACACAGAGGATTAGCCATGAAAACAATGATTAAAGATAAAGGCCAAAGGTTTAAAAAAAAAAGAATGAATAAACAAACAGTCATAAAGCAGAAACAAAAGGAAGGATAGTAAGACAGATTATGAAGGATAAATCAAGGTTCAAAGGCCTAAGTAAGAGTTAATGTTAAAAGCAAAGACAAATTAACCCAAATACAGTTTCAGATAACTCAAAAAAGAAGCATTTACTTCTCCAAAAACCAAAACTGCCACCTACAGCATTATTTCGTTCCATAAAGGCAGTGGGTAGTTATTACACAGTCAAAGATATTTTCAAACAGCTCAATAGTTATTGCAAAGTTAAGAATATGCCTTAAAGTCAAAAATTTCACCTATTTTTCCTTAGGAATTTAAGATAGAGTTATTGAAATAGAGAAGTAACTGCAGATATTCCCCCCTTAATGTAATATCCCAAAATGGGAACAACTACACTATTGGGAATAATTTGAATTATTACCAATGTGGAGCTTAAAAAAATATTTAGCATGGAAATTTAGGGTAGCTCATTATATGTAAACTAACATCATACCAGCAGATGAAAGAATCTCAGCAACAATATGATCTATATTCTCCTTCCCGAGTGGGGAAATGCAACAATATAGATCATAAAACAACTGTCTTCAGAAAATAACGCTAAAAAAGTGAGAAATGGGACTTGGATCCCTTATAAGACATGATATACAACTCACATGTAGAATTAGAGGTGAAACAAATCACTCTAGCTCATATAAAGAGATCTCCCCAAGTCAATATACATCAAATAAGCCCAAACCCCATAGCTTAGCTTATGCAGAAAGCATTGAAGAAAGGAATGTGTTATTTTAATGAGGGTTTATGTATAAAATGATGAAATAATTCTGATTTGAGGATTATATTAATCAAATATTAGAGAAATGGAGGTTTAACCTCTTCTACACAAAGGAAAAGACTCCCATCAAGGGTTTCCGGCAAAAAGCATGTACATAAGGCAGCACTACAGAAAATAATGCAGTTTACTGCAGCTATGTATTAATCATGGCTAAATATAACATATGAAAGCTGAATAATACATAAAATGGCCCTAGGCCCTCTTATTAGAGCTCCCGGAGGGAAATAAACACCTCCTCCTCAAATACTAGGACAGAACAACAATATTTAACCCAGCAATAATGCCCGTGCAGAAAAAGACGTAGTTTCTGAAGATGACTGTGCTATAGATGTTACTGGCTAAGTGAAATTAAGCCAAATGAAGAAATGGGAGCTCATATCCTTCTCTTTGATCCCTTAAGCAAGCTGATCCAAAGAAAGGATGGGATTCCCACATGGGAATTATTTGCACTAAGCAGTGCAACAAATCCGGCTAGAAAACTGAAGCATGCAAATAGTCAGAAGACCAAAGATAGCTGAATACTCAATGAATGCTCTCCTTGATGCTATGCCCTCATTTTATCTTTGGTGAGCTTCCTCACCCTGGACCCCACACAATGTTGAGGTGACTTCCTAGTGAAGACTCCTCCTCCAAAACTGCGTTGTCCTAGTTGGCTTCCCCCCTCTTTGTAGTAGTGTTGTTGACTTGGTCAACTAGGACTAATCCACCTACAATGCCTCTTTTCACACTAATGGATCTTCAATCTAGTTCTCATATGTGTGTTTAGGCTGATCCTTGTTCACATTGAGCTAGTTTACTTGAGTGATCTCTTCCTCCACAAGAATGCATGTTAACTTAGTCAAAATTGACTATGTCCACATCTATTTTGCCCTTGTTCACACCTATAAGTGTAAATTATAGCTCCTAAAGTGATCTCCTTCCTCACTAAGGTGGAATTTATTCATATCTTTTTTGTTCATGGGCCTCCTTTCCCATTTATTCCTCTCCTAAGTGAAATCATCAAAATCTAATATTCCAATTTGCTTGTTTGCAAATTTTGGAACATTACAGTCCTCCCCCCCCCCAAATTTTTCTTGTCCTCAAGAAACTGCAAGGATAGGACTCAAAATCATCCTCTTCTCCCCTATATCAGCCTCATAAGATGAAATCCTCCAAGGATCAAGGTGCTGCATCATCAATAAATCTCCAAGTTTCCCCTCCCGAGTGTGTAAGCCATCTAAATAGCTGGCATTATGTGATAGTGGATCATCCATGGAGGAAAAGATAGGTTTTTTTAAGGTCCTCTTGGGGAATGAAGGCTAATATATATTGGGATTCATCATCACCATTTGAATCTCTCCTCCCCAAGCTATAAACCAAACAAAATGAGTCACCCTCCAGGTTGGCAACTCATGAAGGATCGCTTCCACCTTGAGCTCATGCAGAATAGGTGGGCTGAAAATTTGAATATGGTAGGCAAGATAGCCTACCCCACACTGTCTTCCTCTCCACTTAAGATAAGTGTAGAGAATTTTCTAATCTTGGGCTGCCATAATTTTTCCCTCTAATGGCAAGAAGGAAGCTATACCTCCAAAGGTCCCTCTCTCAGTGTTGTAAATCAAGCTGGCCCAAACCATCTCATTCATGATGGACAAGAACTCACCACCATATGGCATCCCATCTATCTCATGGCCCTCCTCATAAAGAAACAAATATTTTGCTATAGAGGCCATGTCTCTTCCCATGCTTCCCTTAGAACATGTAATGCAGAAAGTGTGGGGATCCTCCTTCCCAAAGAACACATCCACTCCATGTGTTCCTCCTCCAATCATGCTCCTCATATAGGCAAGAATAATGTCAGAAAATAGGATCATAATGAGATAAAGACTGAGGGTTTTATGTGGTGCTAGAGGGTACCAACAGTCTCCCAAGTGGTCACAGCGCAGTCTTCCCCACTGCAGCTTCAGAAAATGGCATGGAAAGTTGTCTCTTGACAAATGGCTTGTTGTATAAGTCACCACACCCACTAATAAATAGTAGATGGCTGAATATGTCAACGGAGCACACAAGAAGTAACCACATACTTGCCCTATATCATACAGTAGATGGCTCTCTCCATCATAATAGCTGGCCAAAAATGGATCATGGAGCCTAAAGATAAACTTGCTCCTTTGAAGAGAAATGCACTGCAAGGAAATGGTAAGAGCATGCAAATAGTGTGTGGAACAATCAATAAATGTGAAAACAAAATTCTTACCAAGTAATGAAAGCAAGATGGTGACAAAATCCACAGATGGATCCTCCATAGTGGTATGACGTACCCATATGAAGAGGAATGAACCACATACTGCATGAAAATCTTCCTTCTCATGCTTGGAAATCCAAGTCAAGGAGAACATACCACAATAACCAATGGGTCCACCCACCATTCTACCAATCTCACCTCCTCTATGCCCACCAAGTGCATCAAATATGAAGTGATCCTGGGAACACTCCATCAACAAGCTCATGATCCATAGTGACAGTGCTGTTGGCCTATGCAAATAGGCTCCTGCCAACTCATAAATCCATCCTCTGACATGTTCAATGTCAAAGACTCCTCTCATAATGTTTTTATCTCCTCCCATTGCAACATCATGCAAAATGTGAGAGAAACTATGCCCTTGCTCTCTCTCAATCCTCCAAAGCAACAATTGTCTTTGCTGCCCCATCATACCTCCATCATACAACTCTTGTGGTGAAAACATAATGATTACATCATCATAATGTATCCCCACTCCTTGCTGCCCCATGATGCAAGTACCCTGCCAAGTACTCTTCTTCCACATACCCTTGAAAAAAGGATATGTTTCATGATGGCCAAACTCTCTCAAGAGCAGCCAACATAGTTTTTCCTCTTGCTGCCCAGTATCATAGATTTGCAAGTATCTCTCTAGCTTCTTGCTCTCTATCCACCTCCATTTATCCACCGATGGATGCCTCCTACCATTCCCCATCTTAGTACTCCTTCGAAGAAGATTACCATCATCCCATATCAGATTTTACTCATTGCATTCAGTGGGATTTTGACATGCAACTCCTTGGAGATATCTGAGAAAATATCTAACACTAATAGCCATCTTGGATCCATAGGGATCCTAGTGAGCTGAAGGAAAAGTCTCCTCACTGCTACCACTTGACAGCGCTGTAACCTTCCTCCATGGTGTTTTGGTTGGCTCATGCCCCAACTCAAAGATGAATCTATGTGCCCTTGTGTTAGGGTCCTGTGATTTGGCTGATTGGCAAGCCAAGTGACAGGGTAACATCAAACCAATATTTGGAGCCTGAGGACCTAGCCTTCTTGGACTCAGAGAGGGCTCTCTCTATTTGTGTAAGGGATATCTATGTGTTTTGCTTCTTATGTTTCTGATTTTAGGCTAGTTGTTAAGTAGGTTTTTGGTTTTGTTTTTAGGTTTTTGAGGGAGGAACTGTTCAAAGACTAAGATAGCTAAAAATATTGTTAGATCAACTGGGGTATGGGGTCGAAAAGGTCGAGAAAGCCTCAGATGTTGATACAAGGTATGTTGAAGGGCCGATTTGATCAAGGTAAAATGGATCTTAAGGTAAAATGAAGTGGGATGGACACTAAGTTTGTGAAGGAAAAAGGCTTTCAAACATAAATAGTTTAATAGAAGAAATTTATATGGTAGGGCTAACCATTAATCATGATAAACGTAACTACAAACTGATAAATGAATGGAAATAAACATTCAAGCAATACATAGAAATATATGACTCTCTAACTTTAGGAAATTGCTATCAGACTTTGGGGAAAGACAATTAAGACAAACAAATAACTCAAAATACTAAGAGGAAACTCCTAGACATAGTATTTCGGGCTATCGGGCACTTTGAACAAATATTGCAGAGTTTTAGGCAAAGGGCGAGATCGGTACAAGACCTCCTTGGTTGAAATAGGGCAATCAAACATTCAAAGAAAGGTTTCAGAGGTTGAGCTATGACTAGCCATGAGTAAGTAGGGCATACTGTGAATCATACTTAGCATGCATAAAACCATAAATGAAACAAGAAAACAATTTCTTTAGTGATCAAAGAGCAATGAAGAATTCTTTGATATGACTAAGAAGGAAGAAAACATAGAAGCTATAATGAAACAGGAAATTTGAGGTGCCTCCAAGGGCATGTCTCAGATCTATTCTCTACTATATTATAGCAATCAAGAGCATGAAATATGTATGAAAACTAAGAAACATAATAGAGAGGGACACTATACCATTTTACCAAGTCAAGGAATCCAACAACAGACCTCTTTCATCATCTAAAACATTCAAGAAACTATCCAATGCATGAGATAAGTATTTCTTCCAAGCTTGTATAACCATATATTGCTCTATATCATCAAGTTCATCCTTGTTTACAATGAAGTCTCTTGGAATATATAGGCCAGGATGGAGGAGGAAACCCAACCAGGGCAACTAGCTAGCCATTGGCTCAAAAACAAATATATTATCTTGTCCTTGAGGCTTTGCAAAGCCCAAGGCACAAAATATCTAATAAAATATCTCAAAATGCTAAAAAAGGGAATAAATTTGAATTTTTATGACTGGCAATGTCTCAAAATAGCTTAACGCACATTTGGAGAGGCCACTTTAGAAAAGTTTCTTTTTGGCCAAAAAGCACTAAGGGCGCACCAGCAGAAAATTGTCTGTCTTTCGGATGAATTTTGAGGGCCTTCCCGATGTCTAAATGAGGCCCATGATGGCTCTTTGGAAAGCTATTGATGTCAACCTTTTCTAAAAACTTTAATTTTACCAAAATAATTCCTATAAGTCTTTCAAATACTGAACTAAGTGAAAAAACCCAAAAATTAGGCCTTGCTGATATGTGGGCAGAGTGTTGAAGAAGTGAGTGTTTTTCACCTCTTTGGGGGAATAAAACAACTTCAATTTCTTTGAAAATTTCTGATTATATTCTCCTAAATTTAATGCATCCAATGGTACCACTCTCAATAGCTGAGGATGCTCCAAACAAAAATGGCGGCGCCCATGATTTTATGCAATTAGGCCTAAAAATGTCAAAAAACAAGAACATGTCAAAATTCACTCAATTTTGGTGACCAAGTACCTCAAGGCTTCTTAGAAACATGTCTAGAAGCTCGGGCCAAAATTCCAAGCCTAGAGGTGTCTTTCTCCGTTGCTTTTGATACTCTTTAATTATTCACTAAAATAAGCTGATTCAAATGATTTCTTGAAAAGCTTCTCAACACAAAACTCTTTCCTCTTTGTAATTCATTGTGTTCTTGGGTGCTAGCAAATAAGCATGTGTCAAATGAGAAGAAGAATCACTTTTTATTACTGTGTTTGGGCAAAATATCTTCAAAAATGATATGCTTGTGGTTTTTGTTGAAGAAGAATCTCTTTCTTTTTTGGCACAAAAACCCTCCCCTCAAACACTGCCTCTCTTTTTGATATCACTGTTTTTGAAAGGTAAACAAGATTCGTTTAAAAATGATACAATCTCTTCCCTAATCATTGTTTGATCCTTGATTCAGCCAAGAATTTTCTTTCAATACTCACAGCAAGAAGATATCTATAATTTTGACAAAAATCCCTATCTCCAATCAATGTCTCTCTCTGTTTTTAAATGACCATGGCACTTTTGAAATTAGTGTTTAAAGACTCCTTTCAATTGATAAAAACTTCATCTTCTAGCCATTGTTTCTTCTCTGAGTTTAACAAACATGGTGCTCTTTTGAAAACATTGTTAAGAAACCCCTTTTAAATTGATTTGAAAACCTCCAATCAGACTCTGTTTTTCTCCTAGAGACTGTGTATACTCTTAGCTACTTCATAGCACAAACAAAACTTTCAAATTGGCACATCAACCATCCTTTCTTTCACTGTTTCTCTCCTTTACTATTCATAAAAGAGACCTTTTTATTTTGACAAATTCCTCATCCATTTCATCAATTTTCTCCTTGATTTGGAAAACTTGGTGCTCCTTTTAAATCCTTGTTAAAATGTTTCTTTAAAATGATTTGAGACCTCTACAAACAAGCTCTATTTTTCCTTTGGAGGACTGTATGTATCCTCAGCGTTTCACATCATAAAAACTCTTTCAAATTTTCTTCTTTCCTTTGTAATTCACTATGTTTCTTGGATACTAGCAAAAAAGAATTTTTCAAATGAAAAAAAAACAAAAATTACTTTTTATCACTGTGTTTGGGCAAGAGATCTTAAACAAGATAAGTTTGTGGTTTTTGTTGAAGAAGAATTTCTTTTTGTTTTGGCAATGGCCTCCTCTCAAACACTGCCTCTCTTTTTGATTTGGCAATGGCACATTTGAAAACAATGCTTTAAAGACTCTTTGCAATTGAAAAAACCTTATCTTTTAGCCACTTTTTTTTCCTCTGAGTTCTACGAAAAAAATTTCCCTTTGCAAACACTGTTAAGACACCTTTCACACTGATTTGAGATCCTTCAATGTAAGTCTGCTTTTTCCTCTAGCAACTGTGTATATTTTAACTATTTACAACAAAGACCTCTTTCAAACTGATAGCAAGCCCTTAACTTAAAAATTGTTCCCTTTTGATGACCCTATCAATCAAGTTCTCTTGGAAGAAGGTTAGTTAGCTTGTCCACAGTAATATCTTCTTTTATTAGTGATTAAAACAACTATGTTTTCTTTTCGTGAAACTGTGTTATCTCTAGCTGGAAAACAAGTCTTTCTTGATGGAAATGAGGCTACTGCAACTCCCTTTAAAAAATTTCACTGAAAAATTTTCACTCATCACTGTTTTCCTTTAAAATCTGATGTCTAACCTTCTCTTAAATCAAACATATGACCAGAGATATGAATACCTTCAAAACATGTCTTTTTGCTGCATTGGGAGATGAACTTGTGTGAAAACTGATTTTGGAATTTTTGGATACTTTGGAAAGTTTGCCACAAACCTGGTTGACAGTGACCTGGGTGTTGCATAGGCGCACCGTGCAATCACACAAGCGCGCCACGCTGTGGGTCAAAATGCATTATAAAAACCTATAGGCGCTCCGCGCAATTTCCTAGGCGCGTCGTGCGCTTTTGCAGCCAGTTTTGGAGGCCTTCCCTGTGTCAGAATTGGGCCTGAGATGGCTCGTTGGAAAGATATAGAAGTATAATTTCCAAATATGCTTGATTTGTTTCATTTTGTGTCCATTTGGTTGTTGAAAAATTTATTTTCCCAACACTGGTAAAAAATGGTGAATCCTGGTGCAGAAATGCATAGTGTTGTTTGTAGGCTAGTTTTGGATGCCTTTTCGATGTTGGAATTGGGCCTGAGATGGATTTTTGGAAATATATGGAAGTATGCTTTCCAAATATGCTTTATTTTTTTTATTTTGTGTCCATTTGGTTGTTCAAAAATTGACTGTCCCAACACTGGTCAAAAATTGTGAATGCTGGTGCAAAAAAACATAGTGCTATTTACAGGCTACTTTTGGATGCCTTCCTATTGTCAGAATTTGGCCTGAGATGGCTTGTTGGAAATCCATGGAAGTCTAATTTCCAAATATTCTTGAGTTGTTTCATTTGGTATCCATTTTTTTGTTCAAAAATTGACTATCCCAACACTGGTCAAAATGGTGAATCCTGGTGTAGAAATTCTCCTGTGACATCTGTATTTTTTACATTTCTCACAAACCATGATACTTGTGTAGAAACAGAAGGAGGTTTTTCTTATTTAACCTATTATGGAAAACGACCTCTCTCAATTTTGTCAATTTCATCTCTGTTTGGTCAGAAACTCATTTTGAAACAAACTTCCTGGGCGCTCCTTAACTTTTTTTTTTGTGAAGCGAAAGAGATGTTTATTTGACTGAAAGTGAAACATGTTTAATCACCCTTTAACCATTTTAATGAGCTAATTCATAGTGTAAAAATTTGGAGGGCTGATCCTCTGACTTTTGTGAAGGAGGCCATTGTTGAATTTTTCTAAACAAGCTGCCCTCTTTGCTTATGATGTAACACCATAATTCAACTTATAAACTTTCAATTGTTCCCACTGATTTTCAACTTTGAATTTCCAATTGAAAAAATTCTTAAACATACTATAAACCTGCTGACGCATCCGTTGTTTTATCCCTTGGAAGGAGGTGGCCTACAACAGCCCTGAAATCATTTGAAAACATGTTGGCCCTCTGCTTGTTCATGAAGAAGGCCACAACATGCCTTTCTAACCATCTTCTATTTCACTGGAGGAGGTTATTCAGCATGTTTCCCAACCATCTGTTTTTAAATGAAGGAGGTTCTTATCATGTCACTTAACCATCTACTCTTGCTTGGAGGAGGTTATCAGCATGATGTCTTCTAACATTTTCTCTTTTGAAGGAGGTCAACACAGTCATGACATTTCATCTATTTCCAAAACTGTGTAATCTTTCCTTGAAATATACATCTCTGCTTGGTATATCACAATAGGTAATAAAGTGAAATTTTGACAATATGCTATATGAGGCATGTTCTGAGATATGTATCTTTTTGTCAAAATATCCTTATGAAATTTTAAACCAGAAGCTACATCACTTGTATTTGTAGAGTATTTGCTTGCAAGTCATCATTTACTAACCTTTTTTACTATGTTTGCAGAGGTACATTGGATTTTCTCTTTGACTAGTGTTCTTATGCCAGGCTTGAGGCGACATAAGAATCAGTTGTCTTCTTATGTACTGTGATGATGTCCTTTGGAAAACTTATGCAGCATTACCTCTGAAGGAGATACTGAAAACACCATAGATCATCATTATATCAGTCCTTTGTATTTATGTGACTTTGAAAGATATCCTTGTTGGAAATATGATGTAGAGTGTTGTCCTTGATGGCAACCCACTTGATGAAGATGATGGCAACCTACTTGACGAAGTTGTTCTTAACTTGATGAACTTGTTAAATGATGTAAATCTGATGTCTCTACAATGAGTACAGAAGGTAATGATGGAAGGAATGTTAGTATGTGCCAGAACTTGATGAAAAGAGTATGTCTCAAGGCATACGCGGATTTGTCTAGACGAAGTAGCATATGCACATGGGAAATAACGTGCCAAGTCGCGTATGGGAAAAAGCACTCTAAATTTGTAAAACCAGGGGTAACTACTATGGTATTGACCCATTGTATTGAATGATGGTTCACCTATGTGAACCCGTCTAGGAATACCATTGGAAGTTATGTGGTTTTGACTCATGGTATTGATGAAGGGTAACCCTATATAAGGAGAAGAAAATCATTGTGCAAAAGGTGTGCATGTGTCTGGGCTTTGATGAATACTTCACTCTGAAGTATATCTGTATGGTTGAACCCTGTTCCTAATTGATAGATCTGAATATATGATGCACCTATGAACGTGATGAAGGCTCAAGATCTCTAGATCTAGAAATGGTGAATGTCAAGGATGATCTGAAAAGAAGTGAAGAAGACCTGGCCCAATCCTGTTGAAGAGATTGAAGAAATCTGGGTAAGTTCATAGATCTGGTCTGTACTGCAAAGTTTAGCTTTTATAGATCTATACACAGGTTCGTTTCATGAAAAGCGCGTGTATACGCAGGTCTGTGGAAGGAAAAGCGCGTATGCGCAGTTAGGGTTTTTCCTTGAAAATGCACTGAAGTATATGCGGGTTCGTCTTCTGGAAAGAGCGTATATACGCGGGTCTGATTACATAAAAGCGCGTATGATTTCTGATCTAATGGTTGCTGAAGGTTGAATGTGTTTCTGCATATATATTCTGAAGTCTGGGTTATATCTGATATTCTGGTTACAATGGTCTCACTGTTCTGTTTGAAGCAATGAGCAAGTTATGATTGTTGATAAGTGAAGGGTTGTGTTGAAGCTATTTGATCCAGTTTGAAAATTGATGAAACTTGGTCTGCAGTGGTGCTGAGGGTCGAAGCCTTCAGTCAGGGGTTTGTAGCTCCCTTCCAGGAGAGGCTGGTAAACAAGTTCAGGGGGTCGTAGCTCCCTTCCAGGAGAGGCTGGTAAACGAGAGCAGGGGGGTTGTAGCTCCCTTCCAAGATAGGCTGGTAAACGAGAGAAGGTTGTAGCCTTCTGCAGGTGGGTGCCTGCGTGCTAGTTTGAGTCTGCACCAGTACATGACTGTAAGAAGTTTTCTTTATAATAAATTTTGAAGGTTGAAACGACAGCAGCGGTGGTTTTCTCCCGAATTGGGTTTCCACCTAAAAATCCTGGTGTTCATGTGTGTTGCATATGTGTGATGATTATTCTGTTCTTTCTGCACCTGTTTACTATTTCTGAAATATCTGATGAATGAATAATGCAATGATCTGAGTTAAGATTCAAACACATAATTAGATCTCTAGACATACGCAAGTTCTGTAAAGGATATCCGCGTATATACGCTAGTTTCCTTCAGTAAAGTAGTGTATGGGTTTTTAGAAAGGAAAAAGTAAAAGTTTGATTGTCTGCACTAAATACTGATTCACCCCCCCCCTCTCAGTATTTTTCCCAACAATTGGTATCAGAGCAGGTCCTTCTGAAAAAGCTTAGCCGCTAGAAGGAAGATCAAGCAAGATGAGCTATCAAGAAGGAACAGCATCTATCAAGCCTCCGCTCTTCAATGGAAGCAATTTAATCTTCTAGAAAATGAGGATGAGATCCTTTCTTCAGTCTATGGGAGCAGATGTATGGGCCATTGTTGAACAAGGATATCAATATCCAGCTGCTACACCAACAGATCCAACTGAAAGGAAGAATTATGAATCAAATGCAAAAGCGGTCAATGCTATAACAGGAAGTCTAACAGAATCAGAATTTTTCAAATTCATGCAGCTGAATATAGCAAAAGAAATATGGGACAAAATAATTTTGAGTTATGAAGGTGATGCAAAGGTAAAAAGTGCAAAACTCCAAACTCTCAGAATTGAATATGAAAATTTAAAGATGCATAGTGATGAGAGTATTTCCAGTTTCTTTTTTGTCTTGATGATGTTGTAAATCGTATGAAAAATATGGGAGAAACAATAACCGAAACTACTTTGGTTGAGAAAATTTTGAGATCACTAACGGAAAAATTTGAGTCAAAAGTCTCTTCTCTTGAAGAAAAATAGGATCTTCAAAATCTTACTGTGGTGCAACTTCATGGCATACTGACTACATATGAAATGAGAAGAGGAGGACCATCTGAAGTCAAAGAAGCTGTTTTTAGAGCTTCTACAAAAGGGAAAGAAGTACAAGAAGCAGAAGGACCAGGATATATTTCGGAAGAAGATGAGGCAAATTTTGTAAAGAAACTTCAACTTGGTACAGGACGGTTTAGAGGTAAGCTTCCTTTCAAATGTTTTAATTGTGGAAGATTTGGTCATTATGCTGCTAAATGTCCTCACAAAGAAACACCTGCAAAATGAAAGGAAGTAGCTAGAAATAAGAACTGGTCTAGCACTAGAAGAAGTTACTATACTCATGATGACAGTGATGGGGTATCTGATAGTGAGGAAGAATGTGAACAAGATCTTAGACTTCTCATGGATTTTGAATCTAAAGAAGAAAATGATACTTTTGTAGATGCTCTAGATGACAATGATTTTCTTGAAGAGAACAATCTACTCAAAATACGCTTAGAAAAAAGCAAAATTCTCTTAGAAGAATATAAAATTCTCTTAGAAGAAAGGAAAATAACCATCGAGACTCTGGAAAAGTAGGTTGAAGAGGAAAAGAAACACAATGAGAAATTATAATGTGAAGTGGTAAGTGTAAGAAAATAATTTGAGAAAGCAAAGACTCTGAATTTCAGATTTGCTAAAGGATCTGAAACCTTAGATGAGATTATCAAGGTACAACATTCTCCTCTTATAAAGACAGGTCTTGGATATATTGGAGAATCTTCTCAAGCTTCAGCACCAAATTATCTAAAAGCAGCTACAGCTGGTTTACAAAATTCTGCCACTCGGCAAGGGAATAAAGAATCTTTACAGGTAAAGCATGATCATCTTAATGCAAGGAACACTAACAAGAATATCTTTCAAAGAAGCCCCAATCAACAGGTAAATTCAAGTAGAAGATTTCATGATCGTAGAAATTTCTTCTTCAATGGACAATGCTTTTCATGTCACAATTTTGGCCATAAAGCTGCTCAATGTGTTGCATATAAAACCATCATGACAAGAGAAGCAAGAAAGAAAAGGGTTGATATTGAAACAAAGAAGAATACCTATAACAACTTTTCTCCTCTTCTAAATGAAGTTGAATGTGCTTATTGAAATAACTATGGGCATGAAGAATCTGAATGCAGGAGCAAAGTTCAGCCAAAAGAGCATCTTCTTTCAAAATCCAAAATATGGAAAAATAAGGAATCACAGGTTGAAAATTGTGGCATAACGTTATTTGCGGAAGGTGAAGAAAATCAATGGTACATTGATAGTGGATGATCGAGACACATGACAGGTGATAAACACAAACTCCGTGCATATAGTGCTCTAGAAAAGGAAAAGAAAGTTACTTTGGAAATGATACTCCTGCTGTAATTAAAGGAAAAGGGTCTGTGTTTCTAAAAGAAAAGGTGAAGGCTAATGATGTCATGTATGTGGATGGATTAAGGCATAATCTGTTAAGTGTTAGTCAAATGTGTGATCAAGGAACTGAAGTTGTCTTTAGTTCAAAAGAATGTGTGGTTCGTGATCTTGATACAGGTAAAACAATTATAAAAGGAAAAAGAACTCCAAGCAACCTGTATGTATTGAAGAATTGCAAAGAACAATGTTACTTGAGTAAATCTTCAAAAAACTGGCTATGGCATAGAAGGTTGGGGCATTTAAGCTTCTCTCAAATCAACAAATCAAGCAAACTTAATGCTATTCGTGGTCTTCCCAATATTTCTCTACCTGAAAGTATCATATGAAAATCCTGTCAATTCGGTAAGCAAACCAGAGTGCAATTCAGTGCCAAGGAAGGATTGTCAAGTAAGCCTCTTGAACTCATTCATACTGACATATGTGGACCTATGAAGAAAAAGTCACCACGTGGTGAAGAATACTATATCTTATTCATTGATGATTTCTCTAGAATGTGTTGGATTGGGTTGATCAAACACAAAGATGAAGCATTTGAAAATTTTCAGATCTTCAAAGCGCTGGTTGAATATGAATTAGATCTAAAAATCAAGTGTCTTAGATCTGATCGAGGAGGAGAATATACATCAAATGAATTCTTTGAATTTTGTGAACAACATGGCATAAAAAGACAGTTTTCTGTAGCAGGCACTCCACAAAAAAATGGCGTAGCAGAAAGAATTAATAGAACAATTCAACAAATGGCTAGAGCTATGCTTGATGATTCCGAAACACCTGATATTTTTTGGGGAGAAGCAGCTCACACAGCAACAAATATTCTTAACAAGGAACATGTTCGGGTAAATAGTGACAAAACTCCATATGAACTCTGGTATGGTAATTCTCCCTCTGTGAAACATTTTAGAGTTTTTGGAAGTAAATGCTTTATCAAAAATAATGATGAAAAGCTTGTCAAGTTTGAACCTAGATCAGATGAAGGAATACTTCTTGGTTACTCATCTACAAGCAGGGCATACAAATGTTACAATAAAAGGCTTCGAAAGATTGTTTAATGTATTGATGTTGTTATTGATGAGTCTCATGCAGTCCCTAAAGAAGAAAGACAAACAACAGAAGAAGATGATGGTGACTTTTTTCCTTCTACATCAAATAGAAATGATATAGACAGTGGATCCAATGAAGAACCTGAAGATGATTTATCTGGAAAGGCTCCATCCAGATATGTTCAAAAGAATCATCCTGAATCTTAAATTTTGGGGGACAAGGAATCAGGTGTACAAACAAGGAGGACTCTTGTGGGATCTCCTAGCTATCTGGCATTTCTATCCACGATTGAACCTCACAATGTCAATCAAGCTAGCAAAGATGAATGTTGGATTCAGGCCATGAATGAAGAACTTGATCAAATTGAAAAGAACCACACTTGGGAATTGGTACCAAGACCACATGATAAAAATGTCATTGGAACCAAATGGATATTCAAGAACAAGCTAAATGAGAATGGGGACATTATAAGAAACAAAGCTAGACTGGTTTGCAAAGGGTATACTCAACAAGAAGGTATAGACTTTGAAGAAAATTTTGCTCCTGTAGCTAGACTTGAAGCCATAAGAATGTTTCTTGCTTTTTCAAGTTTTCAACAAATCAAAGTTTATCAAATGGATGTCAAATCTGCTTTCCTCAATGGTGATCTAGAAGAAGAAGTTTCTATAGAACAACTAGAAGGATTCATTTTGGGAAATGATGAAAATCTTGTTTGTAGAATTAAAAAGGCTCTATATGGTCTCAAACAAGCTCCAAGGGCATGGTATTATCGTCTTGACAAATATCTTCATCAACAAGGATTTTCAAAGGGGTCTGCTGATAGTAACTTATACACAAAAATTGAAAATGATAAACTATTGATTGTGGTTGTATATGTTGATGATATCATTTTTGGAAGTAATGAAGAATCTATGAGTCACAAATTTGCTTCTATCATGCAGCAAGAATTTGAAATGTCTTTACTTGGGGAACTAACATTCTTTCTTGGCTTACAAGTGCATCAAAATATATAAGGTATATTCTTATCTCAAGAAAAATACCTTAAGCAAATTCTGAAGAAGTATGGGATGGAAGAGTGCAAACCTGTAAGTACACCAATGGTAACCGGATGTAATCTCAGTTCTCATGATGATTCTCCCACGGTGAATCAACCAGAATATAGATCTATGATAGGAAGTCTTATGTATCTCACTGGGACTAGACCGGATATTATGCATGCAGTTGGGATTGTTGGACGATTCCAAGCCAATCCAAAAGAGTCTCATCTTCAGGCTGTCAAAAGAATATTCAAATATCTACAAGGAACTCAAGACTTTGGACTATGGTATCCAAATAATGCTGATCTTACTCTTCATGCTTACACTGATGCATATTGGGCTAGAAATGTTGATGATCGGAAAAGCACAAGTGGTGGTGCATTCTATATGGGGCCCCGGTTGGTATCTTGGTTCAGCAAGAAGCAAAGCTCTATTGCCTTATCTGTAGAAATTTTCTGAATAATGAAGTTTATTCACTGCGATTAACCTGATCATACATCAATTTGAATTGCATGCATAACACATAATCGCTTCTACCATTAATCGTCACATGCGGAAAATAAAACAAAGCGACAGAACATCAAATCACACACATAGAACGCAGCATGTACGGGGAAAGCTTATAGCTGAAAACCCCCAGCTATATGTATCATATAATGGATGAGAAACATTCAGCAATACATAATACAATACTCCTCACAAGTACCCAGTACTATCTCACATGCTGAACACAAAACTAGCTAGATCTGAAACTAGTCACAAGGTCAAATCTTCCCGCTGCTTTTCCTGCCTCTACTGCGCAATCCAAAAAGTGAATATAGCTGAATGGAATTCGAATTCACTTAGTTGGTACAATGCAATCATCATTGGCATCATCATCCCACTGATTGTGCAAATCTCATGCACAACTAATGTACAACTGCTGTCAGTCTCACCCTTTCATCTACCTCTTCCACTGGTCTTTCACTGAACTGTCCATGCACTGAGTTAACTGATGTGTTCTTTTAGTTTAATAATGAGTTAATATCAGTGAATTAATTAATAATTAATTCACCCAACTCATCTCTAGCATAATCACAAGTTAAACTGATCATAACTAGTTAAACTAGTTAACCGGAACACAATCTCCATTAACTCCTCAATCAACTCCACCAAAAGTCTGCCACATGAGTCTAACTGAAGTTAACCATGCAATAGCTCAACTAACCCATAGGAAATTCGAATTTCCTTATGTCATCTGCATGCCCCACCTCCGGGGGTCAAACTGAAGTGCTCCAAGAGGATAAACTGAAGTTTATAGTCCAAATATTATTAAGGGTAAATAATATTTGACTGTTCTATTTTTAGCCTGGCAGTCTAAAAATAGAAACCACTGAATGTCTAAAGAGAAATAGAAGTCCATCTATTTTTCCAACTTGACCAACCATCCAAAAATAGCATCCTGCAACTCATAGAACATGATCCATATGTCTAAAAATAGATATAGTCTAAAAATAGACTTTGCGACAAAAAAATCACCTGTGTGGGCCCCAGCTAGTTTAGGTGATCACTTTCCAACTAGGATCAGGAATGATGTTTTAGGATGCCTCCTTCACTGTTTCTTGTTGCAATCTTCAACACTCCCTCTCAACAAGAAAGGACTGTCTTTGCATGCGACATGCAACTCCATGCATTCGCCCTGCAACCTTCACAAGCGCCATGCATGCGACATGCAACTCCATGCATTCGCCATGCACCCTTTGCATGTGCCATGAAAACTCATGCATGCACCATGCAACTCCATGCATGCGACATGCAACTCCATGCATTCGCCATGCACCCTTTGCATGTGCCATGCAAACTCATGCATGCACCATGCGAGCTCCTCTGGCTTGAATAGGCTCCAAAACAACTCGGCTCAGTCTTGATGCATCTAGCATCTATCATGAAAATCTTCGACTTACGCGGCCAAGCGCACATGTCATCAGGAACTACTGCGTTGTTGAACTCTTGCACCCATGCACTCTTGCACTTGCTCTCAAATCTGATCCGCGCTCCAGTATCCAACACTGTCACTTTGATCTGCCTGCATCAATCCAACTGACCATGCTACTGCTGCGCTGTGGGCACCTCGTAGCCAGGTTCAATTCATGAGATCCACACCATCTCCATGAATCCTGCCCAGAAATATCCTCTTGGGATTATTCATGCATGTCGCCCCACCTCTCACCTAGTGGTATAGCTGCATGCACTCCCTCTGCCCATCTCGCACGAAATTTCTCTGCATGAGTGGTTTCTTCCACTCCATGATCCTCTTCTTGTGGCTGCTCCACATCCCAAGGTTCACTATTACCTGCATGCAAAACTTGCTCCCTCTCAAGCATCAGTTGCATGTCTTTCTTGCATGCAACTTGCTTGCTCCCTGCTATTCAAGATATGGAAGTTGCATGTCTTTCTCCCGCTCCCCAACAATAGGAAGCTCCGTAGACATCCCGTCTACTTCAAGTCTGTAGAGATTCTTTGCTCGAATCCCAACCTTCTTGACTTGTCCCGTTGCCTTGTGCCGAAGGAAAAATTTTCCTTCTCTAAAGAAAACTTCATACCCTTTATCCTCTAACATTGCGACTGAGATCAGATTCTTTGTTAGACCTGGTACATGAAATACATCTTGTAAAAGAATGAGTTTACCCGACTCCCTCTGAAAGGTTATGGTACCAATGCCGGTCACATTGTATCGTCCACCGTCACCCAACTCAACATGCATCTGGAGACCTCTCTCCACCAAGTCACTGAAAGTATTTGCATCTCCCGTCATGTGAACGGAAGCGCCACTATCAATATACCACCCCGATCCCAATTTTATAATGCCTTAGACGGCTTATGACAAAGCTTTATGAGAAGTCCGGCTTCCAATTGCGAGGCAAGAGCCTCACCGAGCTGCGGTTCAACGGCACGCTTGTTCTTCTTCTTCTTTGGACAATTTGTGGCATAATGTCCGTGATCGTGGCAATGAAAGCACTTGACCTTGGACATGTCTTGCTTCTTGCCCTTAGCACCAGACTGAGAAGTTTTCTTGCTCTTCCCCTTCTTTGCTTTGGCAGCCAAAGCGCAGTTTTCTTCATCAGCTCCCTTTGACGAAGAACCATCTCTGGTATTCCGCCGGATCTCCTCTTGCACGAGATCAACCACAGTCTTTCCCATCCCGGTAACTTTTCTCGACCAATGACACTATCTTGACATGCATGCCAACTCTTCGACAAACCAAGAAGAGCCAAACTCACCAGATCCTCATCCTCCACCGTCACACCAACACTTCCCAGCTCATCCTGACATTGGGTGAACCTTGTGAGGTACTTCGGCATGCTCTCCCCCTTCTCGCACTTGATGTTCCTGAGTTTATCTTTGAGCGCCAGCTTCCTCTGATCGCTCTTTCTTTGGTACAGATCCGTCAAGGCTTTCCACATCAAATATGGAGACGCCTTCCCGTGTAAACTGGATACAATGTGATCCTTTACACCCTCCAACAGGATCCTTCGACATTTTGCTTGTTTCTTTTGCCATGCTTCCACAACAGCTGCGTCATTAGAAGTAGGCTTTGGAATCTCTTTCTCCACGAATTCCAACAGCCCGTTGTCATCCAATACAGCCTCCATGCGATCTTTCCATGCGATATAGTTCGAACTACCTTCCAAGGCATATTCGAGTCGCAAACTGTTGAAAGACATTTTCGCCGCGGCACCAAGAACACAAATCTGTAAATTCGAATTTCACCACAAGCTGACAACTCAATCGCTTCCGATCTACACTTGAGAACAAATTATTTCCAAACCAGAGATTGACTGCATGGGCATTTACCAGACCTTTCACTTTTCGAAGAAAGATGAATCCGGAGGCTACCTGGCCCGTATGCAGGCTCTGTCCGAGGAAATAAGTTTGCAATCATCGTAATAGATCTTGACGATTAATATCGCTCTGATACCATGTAGAAATTTGTTGAATAATGAAGTTTATTCTCTGCGATTAACCTGATCATACATCAACTCGAATTGCATGCATAACACATAATCGCTTCTACTATTAATCGTCACATGCGGAAAATAAAACAAAGCGCCAGAACATTAAATCACACATAGAGGCACTTAGCATGTATGGAAAGCATAATCCCCAATATATGTATCATATAATGGATGAGGAAACATTCAATAATACATAATACAATACTCCTCACAAGTACCCGATGCTTATCTCACATCTTGAACACAAAACTAGATGCGGAAACTAGTCACGGGGTCAAATCTTCCCGGCAGCACGCACTCTGCGCACAATCCAAAAGTGAATATAGCTGAATGGAATTCAGATTCACTTAGTTGGTCTGATGCAATGTCATTGGCATCATCATCTACTTGATTGTGCAAATCTCATGCACAACTAATGCAATTTAACATCTGATCTAACCCTTTCATCTACCTCTTCCCACTTTAGTATTTCGGCTTGTCCATGCACTGAGTTAACTGATGTGTTATTTTAGTTTAATAATGAGTTAATATCAGTGAATTAATTAATAATTAATTCACCCAACTCATCTCTAGCATAATCACAAGTTAAACTAGTTAACCGGAACACAATCTCCATTAACTCCTCAATCAACTCCACCAAAACTCTGCCACATGAGTCTAACTGAAGTTAACCATGCAATAGCTCAACTAACCCATAGGAAATTCGAATTTCCTTATTTCATCTGCATTCCCCACCTCCGGGGGTCAAACTGAAGTGCTCCAAGAGGATAAACTGAAGTTTATAGTCCAAATATTATTAAGGGTAAATAATATTTGACTGTTCTATTTTTAGCCCGGCAGTCTAAAAATAGAAACCACCTGAATGTCTAAAAATAGAGGTCCATCTATTTTTACCAACATGACCAATCATCCAAGAATAGCATACTGCAGCTCCCGATCCATGATCCATATGTCTAAAAATAGATATAGTCTAAAAATAGACTTTTCGACAAAAATCACATGTGTGGTCCCCACCTAGTTTAGGTGATCACTTTCCAACTAGGATCAGGAAAGATGTTTCAGGAGGCCTCCTTCACTGTTTCTTGTTGCCATTTTCAACATTATCTACAGCAGAATCAGAATATGTGGCTGCCGCATCATGTTGCACTCAACTTCTCTGGATGATGCAAACCTTACAAGACATTCAAATCAAATGTTCACCTCCTATCTCCATTATGTGTGATAATATAAGTGCCATCAGTATTTCAAAGAATCCTATTATGCATTCCAAGACCAAGCACATTCCCATCAAGTATCACTTCTTACGAGAACAAGTGCTGGAACAAAAGGTGAAGTTGGAGTATGTTCCCTCCAAAGAACAAGTTGTTGATATATTTACCAAACCTCTGCCCAGGGAAGCATTCGAATATCTTAGATAGAAGCCGGGAATGGTCTCTGCCTCTCAGAAGATCAGATCTGCTTAATTTCAGAAGATTAAATTGGATATGCGGGTTTTCTGAAAGACAGTCGCGTATATATGCGAGTTCATACACAGAAAACCACGTATGGGTGGTTGCTGACAAAGTTTCTGGGTCAGCATTCTTCAGCACAAGCTATGGTGTTGTTTCGTATCTCTGATGTTGTATGGCTTCTCTGGTGATGGTTCAGCTCTTATATTTCTGTTTCATTCTCTGATATTGGGTGAAGATGCCTTGATGATTGGCTGTTGAAAGTGTTCAAGTTACTCAAAGCTAAGGAGGAGTTTTGGTCATATGAAAAGGATGCACAGTTTTAGGGGGAGCATTAGCCTGGCTGAGAATAATGATTTGTTGGCATTATGATGGTTCTGAAACTTGATCTCTCTCTTGAGGGCTTTTTGGTTTTGACTGTGAAAATTCATACTTGTAATTTGATGAAAAGGTCATGTTGAGACCCATGATGTAAATTGTAATATTCAGTCATGTAAGGACTTGTTCGAATTTGTAAACCCACTTGGTTGGGTAGTTGAGTCAAAATGTGTAAACCCACTTGGTTGGGTATTTGAGTTGCATATGTAAATCCACTTGGTTGGATATTTGATGTAAGTATGAGTCTTGGTGATAGGAAGGTCATAGAGTCATGTACTTCATTGAAAAATATGTTTGAAGATTCAGCATGACCTCAGGGGGAGCATGGTAACTTCAGTGCCCATCAGATCTGCAGAGCTCTTATGTCTACATGAGGAGAAAAACCTTGTGTTGGTTTTGATCTGCCCTTTTCCCTTGATGTCAAAGGGGGAGAGTGACATGGTGTTTGAATCAAGGGAGAATATCATGAATAATGATTGTTCTTAATGTATCTATCTGTTATAGTGATCGAACACCATCGTGGTTGCCATCAAGTCCAAAGGGGGAGATTGTTGGCAATATGATGCAGAGTGTTGTCCTTGATGGCAACACACTTGATGAAGATGATGGAACCTACTTGACGAAGTTGTTCTTAACTTGATGAACTTGTTAAATGATGTAAATCTGATGTATCTACAATGAGTACAGAAGGTAATGAAGGAAGGAATGTCAGTATGTGCCAGAACTTGATGAAAAGAGTATGTCTCAAGGCATACGTGGATTTGTCTAGACGAAGTAGCATATGCACACGGGAAATAACATGCCAAGTCGCGTATGGGAAAAAGCACTCTAAATTTGTAAAACCAGGGGTACCTACTATGGTTTTGACCCATTGTATTGAATGATGGTTCGCCTATGTGATCCCGTCCAGGAATACCATTGGAAGTTATGTGGTTTTGACTCATGGTATTAATGAAGGGTAACCCTATATAAGGAGAAGAAAATCATTGTGCAAAAGGTGTGCATGTGTCTGGGCTTTGATGAATACTTCACTTTGAAGTATATCTGTATGGTTGAACCCTGTTCCTAATTGATAGATCTGAATCTATGATACACCTATGAACGTGATGAAGGCTCAAGATCTCTAGATCTAGAAATGGTGAATGTCAAGGATGATCTGAAAAGAAGTGAAGAATACCTGGCGCAATCTTGTTGAAGAGATTGAAGAAATCTGGGTAAGTTCATAGATCTGGTCTATACTACAAAGTTTAGCTTTTATAGATCTATATGCAAGTTCGTTTCATGAAAAGCGCGTGTATACGCGGGTCTGTGGAAGGAAAAGCGCATATGCGCAGTTAGGGTTTTTCCTTGAAAATGCACTGAAGTATACGCAGGTTCGTCTTCTGGAAAGCGCGTATATACGCGAGTCTGATTACATAAAAGTGCGTATGATTTCTGATCTAATGGTTTCTGAAGGTTGAATGTGTTTCTGCATATCTATTATGAAGTCTGGGTTATATCTGATATTCTGGTTACAGTGGTCTCACTGTTCTGTTTGAAGCAATGAGCAAGGTATGATTGTTGATAAGTGAAGGGTTGTGTTGAAGCTATTTGATCCAGTTTGAAAATTGATGAAACGTGGTCTGTAGTGGTGCTGAGGTTCGAAGCCTTCAGTCAGGGGGTTGTAGCTCCCTTCCAGGAGAGACTGGTAAACGAGTTCAGGGGGTCGTAGCTCCCTTCCAGGAGAGGCTGGTAAACGAGAGCAGGGGGGTTGTAGCTCCCTTCCAAGATAGGCTGGTAAACGAGAGAAGGTTGTAGCCTTCTGCAGGTGGGTACCTATGTGCTGGTTTGAGTCTGCACCAGTACATGACTGTAAGAAGTTTTCTTTATAATAAATTTTGAAGGTTGAAACGAAAGCAGCGGTGGTTTTCTCCCGAATTGGGTTTCCACCTAAAAATCCTGGTGTTCATGTGTGTTGCATATGTGTGATGATTATTCTATTCTATCTGCACCTGTTTACTATTTCTGAAATTTCTGATGAATGAATAATGCAATGATCTGAGTTAAGATTCAAACACATAATTAGATCTCTGGACATACACAAGTTCTATAAAGGATATCCGCGTATATATGCTAGTTTCCTTCAGTAAAGTAGCGTATGGGTTTTTAGAAAGGAAAAATTAAAAGTTTGATTGTCTGCACTAAATACTGATTCACCCCCCCTCTCAGTATTTTTCCCAACAATCCTCTGCTCTTTGGGAAGCTTTTGACTTTTGAAATATGTACTCTTGCTCTCTTTCATTGTAACTCTCCATCTGTTTACTGATGGAAAATTTCTTCATTATGAGAGATCTATTTGGACTTGTCTCTTTGCTCTTGTTTGGATACTATTTGTCATTCAATTACACCCCTACAGAGATGCAAAACATATGACTTTGAATCTTGGAGAGCTCCTTTTTTGTTTTATGGAGATTTTGCCTGATCTTAAGCATATTATTTTAGACTGTGAACATGCTTATCCTCTTTTGATTTGGATCTTTGCTGAAATTCTTCTTTAATATAGAAAAAATACCTCTTAGTGGTGTGTGACCTATGGATGTATCAAGACTTTATTTTTGTAGAAAAGGAAGACAATCTATGGCTGATTGGTACTAGACAGAGGCTCTTTGGCTTAATATGTTTTTGCCAAGGAAATGACTCCTAAACACCACTATCTAACTTAGGGGCATCTTTCATTGATTTTGATTGTGTTTGAAAAGAAGATCACGGATAGGAAGGGAGACACTTTGTCACATATTGGATAGTGAGTTTCATGAGAACCAAGGGGAAAATCATAGTAGACAAGCAAGACCAAGACAGCTATAGACAAGGATATTTTGCTGAAACAATACATGACTTTGAAAACTAAAGATTGCTTTGATCATATGCTGACAGGAAGGGCTAGGAAAGTAAAAAAAAAAATTGGGGGTTTTCTAGATGACAAATTGACATATGGAGATTAGCTTCTAGAGAACTCAGCTAAGGAATCTAGTCATCAACAGCAGGTGAAAAATACTGATGACTAACAGTGGCTCCATTTGAGGAGGGTAGCTCCTTTTCAGGAGGTGTCAGAATTGTAGATCTCTATCTTATGAAGACCAGTGCCTTATCTATTGGCACAACTTTCATTCTTTCTTGATGTTATTTCTTAAAATTGACAGCATGATTAGCCTCAAAAACATCTCTACCTACCCAGCTATATTTCCTAACATTTTTTCTTCTTTAGACACATTTTGATTTGCAACCTTTTGACATGATATTTTTGAAAAAGAAAAATATCTATTTCAACACTTATATATTCCAGGAGTTCAAATTAAACTGATGAACTCCTTTGTTTCTCTACCTATGCTAGATCGACTGTCAAGATTAAGCTGTTTGACAGGATTTTATTCACTAAACTAGAACATGAAATTGAAAAATGACCAAATCAAGATTAGACAGTCTGATTTGTCATGTGTTTGCAAATATTATTTTGCATGAAAATGAGATCTAGAAAAATCAGGGCTAGGATACATAGTTTTTTTTTCATCCCTATTTTCCTCTTTGGTTCTGTTTTGAGCATGTGGAACCAGTATCTTTTGCTAATATACTTCTATTGACAAGTCAATCTTACACAATTTTGACTATCATTTCTTTCACTAACTTATCAACAATAAATTTAAAATATGTTCAATTATGATTAGGCTAGATAACTGAACAAGACATCTTTGAGCACTAGTAGCGGCATTTAGACTTGCTCACTTTCAACATGACTATTTTGGGTATGGGGCTGTACCATTGCTTTAGAAATTTCCCTCTTTTTCTACTTTTTACTATTTTTGTATTTTCTGCTTTTTCACTTTTTCTTCAAACAATCTAAAACTGAAAAGATGCTCACAAGGCTGAGCTTATTTTTCACAGCTATCTATCTATCCTAATCTAAGCTATATATGATAGACATTTATTTGGTGAGCTCTTATTTCCAGTATAACCAGTCAAGTAGATGATTATGTGGTTGATCTTGGTTCATCTCTTTGATGATGTTGAAGAAATGAAAAGGCCACTTCCATTTGGCTTGTTTTCGAGCAATAGTGTCTAAAATTTTTCTCACTCTTTGCAACAGACTGTTCTGGGCGGAAAACACTACTCCTTCAAATTTCTCAAGGAAAACAACAAATGGATCTTGGAATAATACCTGATCTAGAGGATTTGACATATATGCTTCATTCAGGACTACTCTTTCTTCCACTTGGCTATATCTGGGAATCTCCTGGGAAAGAAACTCTTCCCCTTGCTCATGATCACTTGAACTATCAGACTCATCATATACTGCAGTGTAGTATTCTTTCCAAGCTGATGAGTTCTGATTAAGTGGACTGAAAACTGTGTGAAGGTCATCATGTTGATGAGCAGGGATACACTTTGGCAGTAAATCTTCTTGAAAGGATAGTGTGACAACTCTCATGTGTTTATCAACCTCTATTTCTTTATCTGCAATTCGTAACTCAATGGAACTTGGTGGCTACAAATCTAGAGTTAAGGAAGATTCCATGTCCAAAATGATTTCCTCAACCATTTCAGGAAAAGGCTTCTCATTTACAACATGCTCGAGAATTTCATCATCATCCTCAACTTCATCATCAAAGCTGAAAAACTGTTGATTTCCAATTATGTGAATGTTATTTCTGATGGACTGAAGTGAAGTAGAGCAAACAGTCAAAGACTCTTCACTTACTTCTAAACACTCAAGGTTCTCCTCATCTGTGTCATAGCTGACCTGTATTGGCTGCTTACTTTTTTCAACCTGATGATAATGAACTTCATCCCACAAATCAATTGTTGATTTCTCTGCAAGGTTAGTTCTTGTTTGGATATCATAATCATCAAAATATTGATCAAACCTTGGAGAATGATTAATATAAGTAATGTCACCAGCCATGCATATTGTACTATCAAATTTCTTTTCTTAAAATTTATTTACAAATCTATTTTTTGACTCATGGTATGCAAGATTAATAGGAGAAAGATCATAAAAGTTTTGGTTATATGAAGTTTTAGAGGTTGTCTGCATTTTTATAAGTTTATATATTTCCTCTTCAGTTAAAAAGGGAGGCATTTTCATTTCTCTTTGGATACAACTACAATAACTTTCTTTCTCTTGGGAAAGCTGATCTAGAGGATGAGTGTCTTTCTAGGTTGTACTTATGAGAGATGATGAATCAACACTTGTGCCTTTAGAGAGATCTTTTGGGTTCCCTTTTATTTCTTGATTTTTTTCATATTCAACCAATCCTTTGTGATGTTGAGGATAGTTAGCATGTAATTCATGAGTTGTTTCTGATAGATTCCTAGGAGGCCAATTTGCTTGTATGAACTCAAATGACTCCCAGCATAAAGGTAGGGATCCTACAGGTTTAGATTTCACTTCTATTTCAGATTTGAATTCATCTTCAATCAACTCTTCTTGATTTATGTGAGAGTTAAGTTGAGCATGGGTTTCCTGAATGCCTGTTAAGAGATCTTTAAGATGCAAATTTCCTTTCAAAATCTGGAATGAATTAAATCATAAGGGTAGATAATCTAAAGGTTTTGATTCTTCTTCCATTTTCGAATATGTGATTTCAAAATGGCTGATAGTTTCTTTAGATCATTCCTCTATGTTTTTATTTGCAACTTTCTCATTAGGCATATTTTTTTTGTTACTCTTGTCTTGTAATGATTTAGTATGTTTTTTCTGAGGGAAGAGTGTAGGTTGATTTGAAAAAGCAGTGTTAATCTTAGCTTTGTGTCTTTCTCTCTTCCTGTCAAGTAGATGCTCTATTTTGCTGAAATCATATACCAATTTTTTCAACTTTTCCTCTGAAGATATTAGTCTCTCTTGATTTGCTTTGTCTTTCTATATTATTCTTAGTTGTGCCTCCCTATTTAGTATGTTGAATTATACATCAACTGCTATCCTTTGCATTTCTTCTAGGCTCAAACGATCTTTATCTCTTATTCGAAAAACCATCTCTGGGTCAAAAGAATCTAGGTAGTGCAAGGAAGCACATCCGAGGGGTGGCTTTAGGTTAGCAGGCATTGCATGGTATACTTTATTGAACCTGGCTGAAAAGTTTTGTATTGTCTCCCATGGTTGTCTTTTTAAATTATTGTATTCCTCTATGATGAGAAATTTATTACCCATGACCACCCACCTATCTAGGAAGATTTGAGTGAACTAATGAAAATTGGTAATGCTTGCAGCTGGAAGGTCTTTAAACCAACTCTTAATTTTTCCTTGTAATGATAAGGCAAACATTCTAATACACACATCATCTTCTTCTATTTCAAAAAGGTCATGTAAATCCTCAATATTTTGGATGTCTCTTCAACGGTGACTTTGGAGCTTTCTCCATCAAATCTGGTTAATTTATTTTGAAGATTTGCAGGGAGGGCTCGGAGGATGGGAGGTAAAACCAGAGGCTTGTATCTTTCTGGGAAATTTGTGGATATAGGTAGTGTAAAAAGAGATTTATGACTGTTTGAGGTTTTAGCCAAAGTGGGAAAGGTAGCATGAGGCTCATGTTTTATTAGGTTTTCCATAGGTCAATCTAGGGTAAGCACAGGTGTATAAGCCTGCTCATGGTCTGAAATTTGAGGCTTAGCTTTTCGAGGTTTGAGATATTTCCAATGATCAATGTAGATCTCATCAGTGTATTCTTGATCAGGCTCAAAGTAGGATAGAACATAGTTATAGATAAAGATGATAATTTCTTGAATACAACTAAGGCCTGAGTGCTTTTTCTTTCTAGGATGACTGGTCATGTTTTAGGTTCTCCCTCCAGTGGAGTATTTAGGTCTATTGAGAGTTGCAGAGTCATCAGGTGGATGTTTTTGTTTTTTTTAGAGATATGTGTTTTTGGTCCACCACCAATAACTGATAAAAATCCAATCTAGGGATGTTTTGGGGTTTTAGGAGTTTTTATGAAGCCCTAAGGTTTGTAAGAGTGTCCTATAGTTAGGTCATCATTTTGCTAGGATGATGAGACAACTAGATTCTACTCTTTGATAATACTTCTAGGTTGAGGGGTTCTGAAGTCCTAAGGTATACTTAGTTTGTCACTAACTCAGAAGGTCCCACCGTGATCGCCATTATGTTAGTGAGCAGTGGGATAAGTCCACAAGATGGTATTCTCAAAGGTCTATAAATGTGTAGGGAATCTAAGTTTGTTTATCACTCAGAGTCCCATCGTGATCGCCATTATGTTAGTGAGCGGTGGGATAGGTCGATCAGATAGTATTCTAAAATTTAGTAAAGTAGTAAGGCCTACTGGAGGCTAGTGGAGTCGCCAGGTGGGTTTTTAGTTTTTTTGAGAGTATACGTGTATGGTCCACCACCAATATTGATAAACACCAATCTAAAGATGTTTTGGGGTTTTCTGAGTTTTTATGTAGCCCTAAGGTTTGTAAGAGTGTCCTATAGTTGGGTCATCATTTTGCTAGGACGGTGAGACAACTAGTTTCTACTCTTCGGACACACTTAAGTTTTTCTAAGTTTGATTGAGACTTTGAGAGTTACTAAGGAGTACTTAGATTTTCACTAACTTAGAAGGCCCCATCGTGATCGCCATTATGTTAGGGTCCCGTGATTTGGCTAATTGGCAAGCCAAGTGACAGGGTAACATCAAACCAATCCTTGGAGCCCAAGGACCTAGCCTTCCTAGATTCAAAGAGGGCTCTCTCTATTTGTGTAAGGGATATCTATGTGTTTTGCTTCTTATGTTTCTGATTTTAGGCTAGTTGTGAAGTAGGTTTTTTGTTTTGGTTTTAGGTTTTTGAGGGTGGAACTGATCAAAGACTAAGATAGATAAAAATATTGTTAGATCAACTGGGCTATGGGGTTGAAAAGGTTGAGAAAGCCTTAGATGGTGATACAAGGTATGTTGAAGGGCCGATTTGATCAAGGTAAAATGGATCTTAAGGTAAAATGGATCTTAAGGTAAAATGAAGTGGGATGGACACTAAGTTTGTGAAGGACAAAGGCTTTCAAACATAAATAGTTTAATAGCAGACATTTATATGGTAGGGCTAACCATTAATCATGATAAACGTAACTACAAACTAATAAATGCATAGAAATAAACATTCAAGCAATACATAGAAATATATGAATCTCTAACTTTAGGAAATTGCTATCAGACTTTGGGGAAAGACAATTAAGAAAAACAAATAACTCAAACTACTAAGAGGAAACTCCTAGACATAGTATTTCAAGCTATCGGGCACTTTGAACAAATATTGCAGAGTTTTAGGAAAAGGGCAAGATCAGTACAAGACCTCCTTGGTTCAACTAGGACAATCAAACATTCAAAGAAAGGTTTCAAAGGTGGAGCTATGACTAGCCATGAGTAAGAAGGGCATATCGTGAATCATAATTAGCATGCATAAAACCATAAATGAAACAAGAAAAAAATTTCTTCAGTGGTCGAAGAGAAATCAAGAATTCTTTGATATGACTAAGAAGGAAGAAAACATAGAAGCTATAATGAAACAGGAAATCTGAGGTGCCTCCAAGGGCATGTCTCAAATCTATTCTCTACTGTATTATAGCAAGCAAGAGCATGAAATATGTATGAAAACTAAGAAACATAACAGAGAGGGACACTATACCATTTTACCAAGTCATGGAATCCAACAACAGACCTCTTTCATCATCCAAAACATTCTAGAAACTATCCAATGCATGAGACAAGTATTTCTTCCAAGCTTGTATAACCATATATTTCTCTAGATCATCAATTTTAGCCTTGTTTACAATGAATTCTCTTGGAATATATAGGCCAAGATGGAGGAGGAAACCCAACAAAGGCAACTAGCTAGCCATTGGCTCAAAAACAAATATCTTATCTTGTCACAAAATATCCAATAAAATATCTCAAAATGCTAAAAAAGGGAATAAATTTGACTTTGTATGACTGGAAATGTCCCGAAATAGCTTAACGCACATTTGGAGAGGCCACTTCAGAAAACTGCCTTTTTTGGCCAAAAAGCACTAAGGGCGCACCAACAGGAAATTGCTTGTCTTTCGAATGACTTTTGATAGCCTTCCCGATGTCGAAACGAGGCCCGTGATGGCTCGTTGGAAATATATTGATGTTTAATTTTTGGAAAACCTTGAATTTTCCCAAACTCATGCCTGGAAGTCTTTCAAATACTAAGCTGAGTGAAAAATCCCAAAAATTAGGCCTTGCTGATATGTGGGCAGAGTGTTGAAAAAGTGAGTGTTTTTTGCCTCTTTGGGGGCCTAAAACAACTTCAATTGCTCTGAAATTTTTTGAGTAGATGCTCTTGAATTTAATTCATCCAATGGTACCACTCTCAATAGCTGAGGATGCTAAAAAAAAAATGGCAGCGCCCATGATTTTATACAATTAGGCCCAAAAATGTCAAAAAATAGGAACATGTCAAAATTCGCTCAATTTTGGTGAGCAAGAACCTCAAGGCTTCTTAGAAACATGTCTAGAAGCTTGGGCCAAAATTCCAAGCCTAGAGGTGTCTTTTTCCATTTTTCTCACTGGGCGCCCTCTTTGGGCGATTTTGAGTTTTTCTTGTGCATCCTTCAATTTCCTTCGTGCAAACTGATTTGGCCTTTTGTAGCACCCGTTGCTTCTGATACTCTTTACTGATTCGCCAAGATAAGCTGATTCAAATGATTTCTTGAAAAATCTTCTCAACACAAACCTCTTTCCTCTTTGTAATTCACTGTGTTCTTGGGTGCTAGCAAACAAGCATGTGTCAAATGAGAACAAGAATCACTTTTTATTACTATGTTTGGGAAAAAGATCTTCAAAAATGATATGCTTGTGGTTTTTGTTGAAGAAGAATCTCTTTCTGTTTTGGCACAAAAACCCTCCCCTCAAACACTACCTCTCTTTTTGATATCACTGTTTTTGAAAGGTAAACAAGATTCTTTTAAAACTGATACAACCTCTTCCCTAATCACTGTTTGATCCTTGATTCAGCCAAGAATTTTCTTTCAATACTCACAGCAAGAAGATCTATATAATTTTGACAAAAAGCCCTATCTCCAATCAATGTCTCTCTCTGTTTTTAGATGACCATGGCACTTTTAAAATTAGTGTTTAAAGACTCCTTTCAATTGATAAAAACTTCATCTCCTAGCCATTGTTTCTTCTCTGAGTTTAACAAACATGGTGCTCTTTTGAAAACACTGTTAATACACCCCTTTTAAACTGAATTGAAAACCTCCAATCAGACTCTGTTTTTCTCCTAGAGATTGTGTATACTCTTAGCTACTTCATAGCACAAACAAAACTTTCAAATTGGCACATCAATCATCCTTTATTTCACTGTTTCTCTCCTTTACTATTCATAAAAGAGACCTCTTTTATTTTGACAAAGTCCTCATCCATTTCATCACTTTTCTCCCTGATTTGGAAAACTTGGTGCTCCTTTGAAATCATTGTTAAAATTTTTATTTAAACTGATTTGAAACCTCTACAAACAAGCTCTTATTTTCCTTTGGAGGACTGTATGTATCCTCAGCTTTTCACATCATAAAAAATCTTTCAGATTTGCTCATTAACCATCTCTCTTTCCTTTGTAATTCACTATGTTTCTTGGATACTAGCAAACAAGCATTTGTCAAATAAAAAAAAAAAAAAATTACTTTTTATCACTGTGTTTGGGCAAGAGATCTTAAACAAGATAAGTTTGTGGTTTTTGTTGAAGAAGAATCTCTTTTTTTTTTGGCAATGGTCTCCCCTCAAACACTGCCTCTATTTTTTATTTGGCAATGGGACATTTGAAAACAATGCTTTAAAGACTCTTTGCAATTGACAAAACCTTATCTTGTAGCCACTTTTTTTTTTCTCTGAGTTCTACCAAACAAATTTCCCTTTGCAAACACTGTTAAGACACCTTTCACACTGATTTGAGATCCTTCAATGTAAGTCTGCTTTTTCCTCTAGCAACTATGTATATTATAACTATTTACAACAAAGACCTCTTTCAAACTGATAGCAAGCCCTTAACTTAAAAATTGTTCCCTTGTGATGACCCTAGCAATCAAGTTCTCTTGGAAGAAGGTTAGTTAGCTTGTCCACAGTAATATCTTCTTTTATTAGTGATTACTACAACTCTGTTTTCTTTTTGTGAAACTGTGTTATCTCTAGCTGGAAAACAAGTCTTTCTTGATGGAAATGAGGCTACTGAAACTCCCTTTAAAAACTGTCAATGAACCCTTTTCACTCGTCACTGTTTTCCTTTGAAATCTGATGTCTAACCTTCTCTTAAATCAAACATATGACCAGAGATATGAATACCTTCAAAACATGTATTTTTGCTGCATTGGGAGATGAACTTGTTGTGTGAAAACTGATTTTGGCATTTTTGGAGAATTTGGCAATTTTTCCACAAACCTAGTTGACAGTGGCCCGAGTGTTGCACAGGCGCATCGCACAATCACACAAGCGCCCTGTGCAATTTTCCAGGCACATCACACGCTTTTGCATCTAGTTTTGGGGGCCTTCCCAGTGTTGGAATTGGGCCTGCGATGGCTAGTTGGAAATCTATGGAAGTATACTTTGCAAATATGCTTTATTTTTTTTATTTGGTGTCCATTTGGTTGTTAAAAAATTGAATTTCCCAACACTGGTCAAAAATGGTGAATCCTGGTGCAGAAATGAATAGTGTTGTTTGCAGGGCAGTTTTGGATGCCTTCCCGATGTTGGAATTGGGCCTGAGATGGCTCGTTGGAAAGATATGGAAGTCTACTGTTCAAATATTCTTAATTTTTTTCATTTGGTGTCCATTTGGTTGTTCAAAAATTTACTGTCCCAACACTGGTCAAAAATGGTGAATGCTAGTGCAGAAAAACATAGTGTTGTTTGCAGGCTACGTTTGGATGCCTTCCTCTTGTCGAAATTTGGCCTGAGATGGCTTTTTGGAAAGCCATGGAAGTATAATTTCCAAATATTCTTGAGGTGTTTCATTTGGTATCCATTTGGTTTTTAAAAAAGTGACTGTCCAAACACTGGTCAAAATGGTGAATCCTGATGCATAAATTCTCCCGTGACATCTGTATTTTTTATATTTCTCACAAACCATGATACCTGTGTAGAAACGGGAGGGTTTTATTCTTGAACCTATTATGGACAAAAAACTCTCTCAATTTTGTCAATTTCATCTTTTTTTGGTCAGAAAATCACTTTGAAACAAATTTCCTGGGTGCTCCTTAACTTTAGTTTTTGTGAAGCAAAAGAGACGTTTCTTTGACTGAAAGTGAAACATGTTTAATCACCCTTTAACCATTTTAATGAGATAATTCATAGTGTAAACATTTGAAGGGCTGATCCTCTGCCTTTTATGAAGGAGGCCATTGTTGAAGTTTTCCAAACAAGCTACCCTCTTTTCTTATGATGTAACACCAGAATTCAACTTATAAACTTTCAATTGTTCCCACTGATTTTCAACTTTGACTTTCCATTTGAAAACTTTATTAAACATACTCTAAACCTGCTGATGCATCCTTTGTTTTATCCCTTGGAAGGAGGTGGCCTATAACAGCCCTGAAATCATTTGAAAACATGTTGGCCCTCTACTTGTTCATGAAGGAGGCCACAAAATGCCTTTCTAACCATCTGCTCTTTCACTGGAGGAGGTTATTCAGCATGTTTCCCAACCATCTGCTTTTTAAATGAAGGAGGTTCTTATCATGTCACTTAACCATCTGCTCTTGCTTGTAGGAGGTTATCAGCATGATGTCTTCTAACATTTTCTCTTTTGAAGGAGGTCAACACAGTCATGACATTTCATCTATTTCCAAAATTGTGTTATCTTTCCTTGAAATATACATCTCTACTTGGTATATCACAATAGGTAATAAAGTGAAATTTTGACAATTTTCTATATGAGGCATGTTCTGAGAAATGTATCTTTTTTTCAAAATATCCTTATGAACTTTTAAACCAGAAGCTACATGACTTGTATTTGTAGAGTACTTTCTTGCTAGTCATCATTTACTAACCTTTTTTACTGTGTTTGCAGAGGTACATTGGATTTTCTCTTTGACTAGTGTTCTTATCCCAGGCTCGAGGTGGCATAAGAAGCAGCTGTCTTCTTATGTACTGTGATGATTTCCTTTGGAAAACTTATGCAGCATTACCTCTGAAGGAGATACTGAAAACACCGTAGATCATCATTATATCAGTCCTTTGCATTTATGTGACTTTGAAAGATATCCTTTGCTCTTTGGGCAACTTTTGACTTTTGAAATATGTACTCTTGCTCTCTTCCATTGCAGCTCTCCATCTATTTACTGATGGAAAATTTCTTCATTATGAGAGATCTATTTGGACTTGTCTCTTTGCTCTTGTTTGGATACTGTTTGTCATTCAATTACACCCCTGCAGAGATGCAAAACATATGACTTTGAATCTTGGAGAGCTCCTTTGGTGTCTTATGGAGATTTTTCCCGATCTTAAGCATATTCTTTTAGACTGTGAACATGCTTATCCTCTTCTGATTTGTATCTTTGCTGAAATTCTTCTTGAATAGAGAAAGAATACCTCTTAGTGGTGTGTGACCTATGGATGTATCAAGACTTTATTTTTGCAGAAAAGGAAGAAAATCTATGGTTGATTGGTACTAGACAGAGGCTCTTTGGCTTAAGATGTTTTTTCCAAGGAAATGACTCCTAAACACCACTATCTAACTTAGGGGCAGCTTTCATTGATTCTGATTGTGTTTGAAAAGAAGATCAAGGATAGGAAGGGAGACACTTTGTCACATATTGGACAGTGAGTTTCATGAGAACCAAGGGGAAAATGATAGTAGACAAGCAAGAACAAGACAGCTATAGACAGGGATATTTTGCTGAAACAAGACATGGCTTTGAAAACTGAATATTGCTCTGATCATAGGCTGACAGGAAGGGCTAGGAAAGAAAAAATTTGTTTGGGGGTTTTCTAGATGACAAATTGACATATGGAGATCAGCTTCTAGAAAACTCAGCTAAGGAATCTAGTCATGAAAAATAGGTGAAAAATACTAATGACTAACACCTTGTATGGTAGACATGGTCTATGACATCCTCCAAAAGGTTACACTCCAACCTCAAGGGTTGTGTGAAACTCAGCAATGATACATGATGTTGATGGTTCATCTCTCCCTTGAACCATTCAAGCTTGCACAACAAAATGCAATCCTGATGCTCTATCTTAGCAGTAATGTTGGATCCTAGGTCATATGAAGAAAAATTCCCACAATTTCTAGAAATATTTTCTGCAATAAATAAAAGTTGAAATCTTCCCATACCTTCGTGAGATGCGGGAACCTCTTGTAGTGCTGCAAGGGCTCCTCCCTCCAATTTAATGGCTGCCCTAACTGTTGATGTAGAAGGCTGCTCTCCCAAGGCTGTGACAACACTGGTACATGTCTCCTCCCATGGTGGTGTGGGCCTACTCTCCTCTGACCTTTCTCCATCAAAGGTTCTAATCAGCCCTTGAGTGAACTCAGGAAAAGAAGTCACTCTTGTATGGCTTAATTGACTAAACCACCAAGCATTGGCTTCACCCTCCAGGTGCAATGCTGCAACTTCTACTACCTCCTTCTCTACCATTGGATGAAGTAGGAAGAATGCCTCAAGCTTCCTTGCCCAAGCTCTTGATGTAGTTGACCCATCAAATGTAGACAATAAGAATCTATTGCCTTTAACTTACCCTTTTGTTGCAGGGTCTTCTTTATTCTCTCAATTGAATAAACTGAGGAAAATCTAGGGTCTCTTTGAAAGCCCTAGGTTGGCACTTGTATTCTTCCAAATACCCACTCAGGATTTCATGCTCTATGTGGTCTACTTACTCTCCACTTCCTCTATGAGAACAGGAAGTGAATGCATCTTCTTCTGCCTCTTGAAACCTTCTAGAAGTCTCACTACAGCTCTCTCCTCCTTGTTCTACTCTCCTTCTTATCTTCTGATTAGATCTGAAATCCACAGGTAGAGCCAAGATGGCAGCTCTGATACCACTGTAATATCCCAAAATGGGAACAGCTACACTATTGGGAATAATTTGAGTTATTACCAATGTGGAGCTTTAGAAAATCTTGAGCATGGCAATGTATAGCAGCTCATTAGATGTAAAATAACATCATACCAGTGATGAAAGAACCTCAGCAACAAGATGATATATATTCTCCTTCCCGGGTGGGGAAATGCAGCAAAATAGAGCATAAAATAGTTTTCTTCAGAAAATAATGTTATAAAAGTGAGAAATGGGACTTGGATCCCTTAGAATAAATGATATACAACTCACATGCAGAATTAGAGGTGAAAAAAATCACTCTAGCGCATATAAACAGATCTCCCCAAGTCAATATACCTCAAATAAGCCCAAATCACATAGCCTAGCTTATGCAGAAAGCACTGAAGCAAGGAATTTGTTATTTTAATGAGGGTTTATGAAAAAAATGATGAAATAATTCTGATTTTAGGGTTAAATTAATCAAATATCAAAGAAATGGAGGTTTAACCTCTTCTACAAAAAAGGAAAAGACACCCGGCAACGGTTTCCAGCAAAAAGCATGTACAAAAGGAAACACTGCAGAAAACAATGCAGTTTACTGTAGCTCTGTATTAATCATGGCTGAATATAACATATGAAAGCTGAATAATACAGAAAATTTCCCTACACCCTCTGATTAGAAGTCTCGGAGGGAAATAAACACCTCCTCCTCAAATACTAGGATAGAACAACAATGTTTAACCCAACAATAATGCCCCTGCAGAAAAAGACGTTGTTTCTGAAGATGACTGCACTGTAGATATTGTTGGTTGAGTGACCTTAAGCCAAATGAAGAAATGGAAGCTCAGATCCTTCCCTTTGATCCCTTAAGCAAGCTGATCCAAAGAAAGGATGGGATTCCCGCATGGGAATTCTTTGCACTAAGTAGTGTAGCAACTCCGGCTAAACAACTAAAGTATGCAAATAGTCAGAAGACCAAAGATAGCTGAATACTCAATGAATGCTCTCCTTGATTATTGTTGAGTCTCAATTCTGCATCTTTTCCATACATTTTTCTATACCTTTTTCACTCACCTGAACCTCCCAAGTTGTCAATATCATTGTATGTTAATTGCAAAAGAGTATCTAACATGGTTTTTAACTATATTTTTGTGTCTGCTGTTTGATTTAGATTTTGTTCATTTAGCTGCAGAATCTTGCCACTTTCCACAGCTGCTGCAACTTTCCGCAGCCATTTTGTGAAACTCTATGTTACAGGTGTCTACAGGGAAAACGAGCCACATGGGCAGGTCAGAAATGATGTGGACATGGTTCGTGTCCTATTGACTCGAGCAAACTCATCTAAAGAAGCCGTGGTCAAAGGCGTCCACATGGAAGTCAACCATGGAGTCTCACGGTGACAGGACTCTGTTTCGTGTCACGTGAAGGTTCATATGGCCATTTCTGAGCTTGCGGAGGACAATTAGAAATCTGTACATGGCTCCGTAGCTGAATTTAAGCATCCACTCCTCATAGATTTACTTTGCAATACGGCCATGATCCTAGATCCGTGGACGTAATGGTCTACGTGTTCTCCACCAGCATAAAATTTAGGAGACAGTTATATTTCTTTTGTTATATATAATGCGTTTGCATACGCATATGGAGTTAGTCGATGTTAGTCTCTGTTATCTTTTATTAGTCTGCTCTGTAATGTAATTACACTGCCTTAGTGCCGTAATACCACCTTACTGTTATGACTGCATTTTAATATAAGAAGACTCTGTTTTCAAACTTAATTCGTACTTGAAGATTGTTGCCAAGGCTGGTGTAGAGGGCCCCTGCTCAGCTAAGGTTTTGTGCATTAGTGTATAGTTCTTGTTTTATTTCTTTAAAGTTCATTGTGCCATAATCCATTCACATGTTTATACATTGCATTTTTCATGATACATATGCTTCATTTTTGTTTATAAACTTTCATGCTTTCCATTTCACTTCTGTCTTTCATGTTTTATGTTATTAATCACTGATCAGTGTTCTTGTTTCAGGTTATAGATAGGCAGCCCGGGCATTTTCATAGCTTTTTGACTAATGACATGGGATTAACATTGTTCTGATGCTAATTTGTTTTTCTTAGTTTCTGTTTAATTTCAGTACTGCTTTGTTTAATTCAGTTTTGCTCATTTGCTTCAGTAGTTAAATTTAGATATATTAAACTGCTCATAACATCTTCAGTTGCCTCCGAAAGCCACAGCTGGACTGATGTTGAGGGATTGTATTATGAAATGTGTAGTTTAGTATTAGTTTCTTTTCTGCAAATTTAGATATATTAAGCTGCTCATAGCATCTTCAGTTGCCTCCGAAAGCCACAGCTGGACTGATGGTGAGGGATTGTATTATGGAATGTGTAGTTTAGTATTAGTTTCTTTTCTGCAAATTTAGATATATTAAGCTGCTCATAGCATCTTCAGTTGCCTCCGAAAGCCACAGCTGGACTGATGGTGAGGGATTGCATTATGAAATGTGTAGTTTAATATTAGTTTATTTTCTGCAAATTTAGATATATTAAATCATGCATGACATCTTCAGTTGCCTCCGAAAGCCACAGCTGGACTGATGGTGAGGGATTGAATCATGAGTGTATGGTTTAGTATTAGTTTACTTTCTGCAAATTAAATATCATTTACTCAAGTTGTTTATGATTACTTCCGAAAATCATAGCTGGACTAATGATGAAGGGTCAGAAGATAAATTGATGTAATCTGATTTAGATTTATTTTGTTGCAATTTTGAATTTCCTTAAGCATAGTTTCTTTTGTGTTTAGTCAGCAGCAAGAATATTTTGGTTTTCATGCTCAATAGTTCACTGTTTTGATTTATTAGACTAGCAGCACCTTTTCATTTCAGCAGCACATTTTCATTTCCTTTCAAGTTTTGTCATTGTAATTTTCAAATTCCTTTTTAAGTTTCAAGTTGGTAAATCATTACAGAGGATATCATTTCCTTGAACAAACATAACCATACTTGTTTTCATTTTAGAATTTCCATTTCATCTTAGAAAACCAAAAACGACAAAAAGTTAAGAAATAGGTTATCTTGCACATATAGTGCGCCTCACTTCATCAGCTTACGAATCCCGGATTGACAAATTAAATGCAGCAATTTAGGACACACTAAATTGACCAAACATTTTGGCGCCGTTGCCGGGGAAGTGTAACTAGGTAGCCAATTTCTTAAAAAAAAACACAAAATCATAAAAGAAGGGAAAACTTGATAACTTCTTGAAGTATGCTCTCCTCTTGCACCTAGTGTGATCTGGAGGATCAGAAAAGAGAGTTATTGGTTTATTAATTTCTTAAGTATGCTCTCTTCTTGCACCTAGTGTGACCTGGAAGATCAGAAAAAGAATTATTAGCCCAACTTTTTAAAAATAAAAATAAAAAATGACATGCATAGAGCAAGAGATTCTAGGGGAAGGTTTATAGCTAAAGCCAAGAGTTCGATTTTCACAACTCCATCTTCTTCAAGGCATAGACCAGATTCACCACCATCTACCCCTAGCCTTAAGATTTTTGAAACTCAAGGAGCAGCTGAATTAGAGGATTCTCCTATACCATCTACTCAATCCCATTTAGAAAACAAAGAGACTCTCTCTCATCCTCCCTTGGTAGAAGAACTAGAGGACTTTAAGGACTCTAAAGAAACTATCATGGCAGAGGAAGTAATAGATGGAGGTAGAGGTAGAGGTAGAAGAGGAGGAAACAATGGAGACAACAATGGTGAAGGAAACAATGGTAGAAATAGGGAAGGAGACAACTTGTTTGGATTCCCTATAGTTGATGAGGAAACTCATACAACAATGAAAAATATCTCACCATCTGTTCTCCCTAAATTTTATGGATTGCGAAGTGAGGATCCTGAAACATTTCTGTTTGAGTTTGAAGTTGTGTGCCGAACCTATGATTATATGGAAGACTCTCAAAAACTCAAACTGTTTCCTTCAACATTGAAGGGATCTGCTTTGAAATGGTTCATGGGATTAGCCACTCAATCTATTAGGACTTGGAATGATATGAAACAAACATTTTGGATAGATACTTGGACTATTGTATGCCCACCAATCACAAGGATGAGGTATTCAAAATGATGCAAAAAGAAGATGAAAATTTGGAAGACTTAATTGAAAGATTTCAATACAACTTGAAAAGAGCAAAGATGAGAAACTTAGATGATGAAACCTTGAAAGCCCTCATATTAAAAGCCATTAGAGATGAATGGATAAATATTTTAAACATGATGGGGAAAGGAGACATTTCTCAACTTCCACTTCGTGACATAACAGAACTATGTGTCCATCTCTCAAGAGGAAAATCTAAAATAGGAAAAGGGCCTAGGGATCCTTCTCTTATTAGGGCTAACAAATCTGCAACTGGATCAGTAAGTAGGGCAGAGATTGGTAATATTCTTGATGAGTTCAAAACTGATATCTTAGGGAGCCTTAGTGAACAACTAGACACCCTTAAAATCCAAAACAAGCAGAAAGCAGAAACAGACGCTTTAGCCATCTTTTGTCCAAAATGTAGGAAGAAACATGCTTTGAGGGAATGTCCCTTGGATGCAAAAGTTGTAGAAACATGTATGATTTGCTCAGAGAATCATGAGATCAAGGATTTTCCTTCAATTCCTGGACTTAAAGCTGTTTTTCAAGAAGACCCAAATTCAGTAGAATCTCTCTGTTTTGTTGCAAGAATACCTTGGCAGGGACAACAAACTCAAGGGTTTAACAAAACTATGAATTTTCAAACCCCACCAAATTGGAATCCTTGGCAACAACCTTGGCATGAACATCAAAATTCATATCAGCCATGGGTACAAGGGATGCAAAATCCTTATGGGATATTTACTCAATTTTATCAATATCCTTCATCTTTTCAAAATCAACAAGCTCCACAACTTCCAAACCCAAATCCACAACTTTCATTTCCATTTCCACAACAACAACCTTCTCAACAAAATCCAAATCCTCAACTCATGCTCCCATACCAACAAAAGACAAATCAACTTCCAGCTCAGCCATTGCCAAATCCTAATAATAAGAATCCTCATAATACTTACATGGTAGAAGGACAACAATTTCCTACCTATATGATTGTTCCTCTCAACGATGTACAACTCAGATCTGGTAGAGTTTTAGAAAAACCTTCTATAGATATTCAAGAGCAAGATACCTCTGAGGAGGACTCTCTTCAAGTCAATATGGGTTCTGAGGAAGAATCTCTTCAAAATTCAAGCATTCAAAAAGAAAAAGAAAAGTCAACACCCACAACTCCTATAGTTGAGCAACCTGCATCTTCATCTACACCTCCTTTTCCTGAAAGACTACAAATTGACAAGGGGGTGGAAAAATAAATCTTGTTGCCTAACTATGATTTTCTAGATGAATTGAAGAATGTTTGTATCAAGATTCCTTGCTACAAGCCATTCGAGAGATTCCTATTCTAGCAAAAACAATAAAGGAGTTGAGTTTCAAAAGACCAGGAAGGAAACTAAAAGACACAAGAAGAATCCACCTGGTAGGAAAAATTGCAGATATCATGATGGGAAAAATTACCATGCAGAAGTATGTAGATCCAAGAAGTCCAATTGTCAAGACACATATAAATGGGATAGAAATTCCAAACACATTGATTGACTTAGGGGCTGCTATCAACATTATGAGTAGACAAACTATGGACCAACTAAAACTTCCTAACCTTCTTTTTACACCTACTTTACTGCAACTTGCAGATCGATCAATTATTAAACCAGATGGTGTATTAGAAGATATTTCAGTCTCCTTAGATTCTTGGGAATATCCAGTAGATTTTATGATTTTAACTCCCAAGAGTAATCTAGGAGGGCACCCAATTATCTTAGGAAGAGCTTGGCTTGCCACAGCTGATTCTTTCATTAGTTGTAGATCTGGGGATATGTACATTTCTAATGGTAATTCGACAAAGAAATTCAATTTGTATCCTCCAGCAAAAGCAATCACAGAAGTAGGAGACAATGAATGGGTCGATGATGAGGAAATTATACAACCTGTCTTTACCATTTCTGAAATCAGTGAGGATAGTCAAATTCCGAACACATTAGAAAATTTTGAGACATCTTCAGAATATGACCCCACACAATTTCAGTTGGAATCTGACATAGAATATTTATCATCAAGACAAATGTCTCTTTACTCTATGGAAGAGTTTGGTAGTTCTACTATTGAGATTTTTCCAGGAAAAACATTGAATATCAATAAACTTTTGGAAGAATAACAACAAGAAGAACTAACCAAAATCTTGCAAAAACATTCTATTGCATTTGCATGGGAGTATACTGACATGAAAGGTATTGATCCTAAGACTTGTATCCATCATATCTATATTGAGGAAAACAGTAGACCAATCAGAAAACCTCAAAGAAGGATGAATCCAAATCTTAGGGAGATAGTGAAAGAAGAGCTCCAAAAACTTCTCAATGTAAACTTCATTTATCCAATTTCAGATAGCCGATGGGTTTCTCCTTTCGTTATAGTACCTAAAAAGAATGGTAAATGGAGAGTATGCATTGATTACAGGGAATTTAACAAAGCAACTTTGAAGGATCACTTTCCTTTGCCTTTTATTGATCAGGTATTAGATACATTAGCAGGTAAAAAGTACTTTTCATTTTTGGATGGTTTTAGTGGCTATAATCAAATTCAGGTAGCACCTGAAGATCAAGATAACACCACATTTACTTGTCCATGGGGAACTTTTGCCTACCGAGTGCTTCCTTTTGGGTTATGTAATGCACCTGCAACATTCCAAAGAGCAGTACTAGGAATTTTTTCTGATTTAATCCATGATTGTGTAGAGGTTTATATGGATGATTTTACAGTTTATGGTAATTCATTTGAAGAGGCATTAGAAAATTTGGAAAAAGTTCTTATAAGATGTAAAGAAACAAACCTTTCATTAAGTCATGAAAAATGCTTTATGATGTTTAATGAAGGGATTGTTTTAGGACATCATATTTCAGGAGATGGGATTAAGGTTGATAGATCAAAAGTTGAAGTCATCTCCAAGTTGCCTATTCCAAATTGTCAAAGAGATGTTAGAAGTTTTCTAGGATTTACTGGTTACTATAGAAGATTTATAGAAAACTTCACTAAAATAGCATCTCCACTCTTCAAATTGCTTACAAAAGATTGTGAATTCAAATGGGATCCTAATTGTCAATCAACTTTTGAAACTTTGAAAACAAGAATATCTGAAGCACCTATCTTGAGAGGACCAAATTGGAAACTCCCTTTCCATATTTCTACGGATGCTTCAGATACAGCTCTAGGAGCCGTGTTGGGTCAAAAAGATTTAGTTCCTTATGCCATTTATTATACCAGTAAAAATTTGACTCCCACAGAGTTGAACTATACTGTGACTGAAAAAGAGTTTTTAGCTGTTGTTCATGCAATTAATAAATTTAGACATTACATAACAGGCTATGAAACTTTTATTCATACTAACCATTCTGCAATTAGATATTTAATGAACAAACCTATTACTAATGGCAGAGTGACAAGATGGCTTTTACTTTTGCAAGAATTCAATATTACTGTGTTGGATAGACCAGGAAAACAGAATACAGTAGCTGATTTCTTGTCTAGGATTCAGAATACTAAAGAAGATTCTCCCGTAGAAGATAAGTTTCCTGATGAATACTTGTTTGCAGTAACTATTAAGACCCCTTGGTATGCAGATATTGCTAACTATTTGGTTACAGGGAAACTACCTTCACATTTATTTCCAAGTGAAAAACGAAAAATTATTCAAGAGAGTTCAAAATATTCATGGATTTCTAACGAATTGTTTAAAACAGGGCCAGATCTTGTGATCAGAAGATGTGTCAGGGAAGATGAAATGCCCGATATTCTTAAGGCATGTCATGATGAACCATGCAGCGGACACTTTGCAGACAAAAGGACGGCCTATAAAATCCTCTCTTTAGGATATTATTGGCCTTCTCTTTTCAAAGATGCAAAACAATATGTCAAAAGGTGTGACAGCTACCAAAGAGTAGGGAAACCTACCCTTTCAAGTGAAATGCCATTGCAACCACAGGTACTCATTGAACCCTTTGAAAAATGGGCTTTAGATTTCATTGGACCTATTAATCCACCATCTAAGAAAAAGAAGTATATATTGGTTTGTACCGATTATGTTACTAAATGGGTAGAAGCCAAAGCATTAGTATCTGCTACTGAAAATTCAGTTGTTCATTTTCTTTATGAGGATATTTTTACTCGCTTTGGTGTTCCAGGAGAAATTGTGACAGATCAGGGGAGCCAATTCACATCCAATTTGGTGGAGAAATTGATGGAAGAATACAAAATCAAGCACAGAAGATCTACTCCTTACCATCCACAAGCAAATGGTCAAGTGGAGTCCACAAACAAAGTTCTTGAAAGTATCATCACCAAAACTGTTCATCTACATAGAAGAGATTGGGCAGAAAGGCTTCCAGAAGCCTTGTGGGCCCACAGAACTACATGGAGGAATACAACAGGACATTCTCCCTATGAACTTGTTTATGGGAAAGAAGTCTTGCTCCCCATTGAGTTCCAAGTCAAGACCTTCAAGATAGAAGTTCAGTTGGGGATGGACTTATCAGAAGCCCAAAAGCATAGAATGGAGTAGTTGAATGAGCTAGATGAGATCAGACAAGAAGCAATTTTAAGAACTGATCTAGTTCAATATCAAAGAACTAAATGGCATGACAAGTACATCAAAGAGAAGAAGTTTCAAGAAGGAGATTGGGCATTGTTATTTGATTCAAAGTTTAAAGATTTCCAAGGAAAATTTCCGACTCATTGGCTTGGGCCATATGAGATTGACAAGATCTTTAGCAATGGAGCGGTAAGAATCAAGACCATTGATGAGTTTCAAACTCCTCTTATTGTGTATGGCCATAGATTGAAAGTTTATCATAAGCCACTCTCAAAAGAGGATTTTGTCAAAATGTTTCAAGAAAGTTATACAATCAGGCTGGTACAGAAGAATTCTTCTTCTCCACCAGCCTAGCTTTTGTTCTTTTCTGTTAAAAAAAATAAAAATTTGTATAAGCCTGAAAACCAATCACTGATTGGCAGTCTTATACAGAAAATATAGGGTGAAAATCAGGAACACCTGACACTCTATGTTTTCCAAAAAAAAAATCTCTCTCTTTTATTTCACAAGTCTTGTGATCACCCACTCCATTCCATCCCACTTCATTCCATTTCATTTCACTTCATTTCACTCCATTCAATTTCATTTTATCTGTTTCATTCCATTTCATCAATAAAAATCTTTTTCATGACCATTTCCATCTGGTCATTTGTCATCTGTTCATCTCCATCCATCCAAATAATAGCTGTGTCAGTTTTTGCAGCTGACATCTGTTTCCGCAGCTGACATCTGTTTCCGCAGCTGACTCTAGTTTCCGCAGCCAGAAGAAGATTCCGCAGCTACAACTCTGTTTTCAAAAGAATGTACAGCCAAATGTTATTTCCATAATCATGAAATAAAATGCAGGTGAGAGGATCAAAAATGAAGACATGGAGCATTCAAGACACAAATGAAGAGCAATTAGTTGAAGACCAAGGGAAAAGGTAAAGATTCCAAAGGTATGAATAAAATTTATTTCAAATAGCATTAAAAACACATTTTTATATAGTTCTGAACCATGAGCTCTATCCATTATGTGCAATGATTATATTGACAATTCCGTAACCTTTCACGATCTCCATATTATCCTCTCGCATTCATTCTCAAACGGTTCCATCATTAAAACCCCCGATCTTCACTCATGTTCCAATATTCCACCGGTGACAATGAGACGTATTTGATTTGACCACGGACTCTTACAGCCGCATAAATCCATAACCGTTGTTGAAACGTCCTCATATTTATTGTGCAGCCACCAAAATTCAAAACGCTGCCGGATGTGTTATACTCTGTTAATCTCTCTTTCGTGCTCTCTGTTGTGCTCACGAAAACCCCTCTCTGTTCTGTTCACTCCATTCCGCTCTCTATTACGTTATAATCTGTATACCCACACTCTGACATTTACCCACAGTCATTGTGCTCATCTCTGTGCATTCAATCGTTCTGTTTCCATTAAACCCTCACGCAGGAAAATTTGTGAAGAGCAGAAAAGAAGAATGGGAAAATTGCTAAGAGCAGAACCGGAAGGACCTAAGTTTATGGAGGGATATCCGCAACTAAGGGATATATTGAAGAAAGAAAATTGGCTGCGGTTTATCCAGAAATTCAGAGGTTATCATAAAGAAGTGACGAAGGCATTCGCAAGGTCATTTAATGGCTTGGAAGCAAAGATTGGAGACCTTAAGTTTGCGGTCAATGAAGCATCTATAGCAACAGCCACGAAACTTCTTCAGGAGGGTGAGCGTTGGTTTAAGAATAAAAGCATCAGTGATGAAGCATGGAGAACAATCTTATGAAACCAAGGTATGGACATAACTGTTTTTAAAAGAGGAATTCATGTGCATGCATTGAAAGAGGAATGGGCTACGTTGCTGCTAGTTGTTCAGAAATTCATTACATGTGAAGGCCATTTTGGGTCCATGTATATGTACCATACCAGGTTACTGATGAATTTTCTAGATAATTAAACTCTCAATCTCCCATATTTTCTATTCAATAGTTTGAAGAAAATGTCCGTGACTGTTCAGAAGCATTTAGGAGATGTAGAACCCCATCTGTATCACCACGGCCTTGTAAAAATTTTGATTGAAAAGGAGTTAAAGGAAAAGAAAGACACATGGGAACAATTTCTGGTTAGAAATTTCTTTGAGGAACCTCAGGAAATTCCTGAAGGTAGTACAACAAGAAGGAGTAGAAGAAAAATAATAAATGATGAAACCCAAATTACTCCTACTCAAGAAATTCTTGAAGGTAGCACAACAAGAAGAAGTAGGAGAAAAATAACAATTGATGAAATCCAAAATACTCCTACTACTACAATTGAAAGAACTGATAGGGAAGAGAGACTGTCAAAGAGGAAGAAGAAAGAAATCAAGGGTAAGAATCCAATAACACCAAAAGAGAAAAAAAAACTATTGAGGCTATACATAAAACCCCTTCTTCCAAAGAAGAAGATCACCAAGTGTTATCTGAAAGATTAATTTATCTTCAAAAACAGTCCTCTATGGCCAAGAAGACAGAAAAAGGGAAACAAAAACAAAAAGATAGTGTACCACAGCATGTGAGAAGAAGCAACAGACTTAAGGGGAAATTGAGGAAAACACAGATGAAGGTTCCTCATTTCATTGATTTGGGAGAGGAGACATCTGAACAGTCCCCATCTGACCATAGTCCATCTCAGTCAGTTAGTGAACCTGGTTCATTTCATTCTCAGTCAGACATTGAACATACTCCATCCCATTCTCAGCAAGATGTTGATGTGAGCCCTTCTCAGCCAGATTTTTAAGATAACTCTCCTTCATGGCATTTTGGGGACAGCCCAATAAAAATGACACCTGATATAGACCCCAAGCAGCAGGAAGTATATCACTATATAGAATCTTTGGAAAAGGCAGCTACAGGTCCCAGTACTTCGTCCATTCAGCCTCATACAGTACAGGATGATTTAGTCCAATCACTAAAACAGGAAGTCTTTGAGCTAGAGCTTTTAAATAGGCACATCAAAAATGAAAATGAGACATTGAAAGAACAAGGAAAACTGGACAAAATCATCCATGATAATACCATGCTACATCTGGGAATATGGCAGAAGAAGAACAAGAAATTGAAAAGGAAATGCCAGAAGTTGAGCAGAGCATTGGTTAATATCAAATTTAGGTGCTTAATGAAGAAACCCAGAATGTTGGCAGCACCAAGGAAGAGGAAGAGAGGATTGGATGTGCTGGCTGAGGTGTCAAGGCACATGAACTAAGGAATGAATATCAAAACTTTGGTTGCATGAGGACATGCAACACCTTCACAGTGGGGGTATGTTGAGTCTCAATTCTACATCTTTTCCATACACTTTTCTATACCTTTTTTCACTCACCTGAACCTCCCAAGTTGTCAATATCATTGTATGTTAATTGCAAAAGAGTATCTAACATGGTTTTTAACTATATTTTTGTGTCTGCTGTTTGATTTAGATTTTTTTCATTTAGTTGCGGAATCTTGCCACTTTCCGCAGCTGTTGCAACTTTCCGCAGCTATTTTGTGAAACTCTATGTTACAGGTGTCTACAGGAAAAACGAGCCACAAGGGCAAGTCAGAAATTATGTGGACATGGTTCGTGTCCTATTGGTTCGAGCAAACTCATCTAAAGAAGCCGCGGTCAAAGGTGTCCACATGGGAGTCAACCATGGAGTCTCACGGTGACAGGACTCTGTTTCGTGTCACGTGAAGGTTCATATGGCCGTTTCTGAGCTTGCAGAGGACAAGTCGACATCTGTACATGGCTCCATAGCCGAATTCAAGCATCCACTCCTCATAGATTTACTTTGCAATACGGCCATGATCCTAGATCCGTGGACGTAATGGTCTACGTGTTCTCCACCAGCATAAACTTTAGGAGACAGTTATATTTCTTTTGTTATATATAATGCGTTTTCATACGCATATAGAGTTAGTCTTGATTAGTCTCTGTTATCTTTTATTAGTCTGCTATGTAATGTAATTACGCTGCCTTTGAGCCGTAATACTACTTTACTGTTATGACTACATTTTAATATAAGAAGACTCTGTTTTCAGACTTAATTCGTACTTGAAGATTGTTGCCAAGGCTGGTGTAGAGGGCCCCTGCTCAGCTAAGGTTTTGTGCATTAGTGTATAGTTTTTGTTTTATTTCTTTAAAGCTCATTGTGCCATAATCCATTCACATGTTTATACACTGCATCTTTCATGGTATATATGCTTCATTTCTATTTATAAACTTTCATGCTTTCCATTTCACTTCTGTCTTTCATGTTTTATGTTGTTAATCACTGATCAGTGTTCTTGTTTCAGGTTATAGATAGGCAGACCGGGAATTTTCATAGCTTTTTGACTAATGACATTGGATTAACATTGTTCTACTGCTAATTTTTTTTTCTTAGTTTCTGTTTAATTTCAGTACTGCTTTGTTTAATTCAGTTTTTCTCATTTGCTTCGGTAGTTAAATTTAGATATATTAAACTACTCATAACATCTTCAGTTGCCTCGGAAAGCCACAGCTGGAATGATGGTGAGGGATTGTATTATGAAATGTGTAGTTTAGTATTAGTTTCTTTTCTGCAAATTTAGATATATTAAACTGCTCATAACATCTTCAGTTGCCTCCGATGGTAGATGATGGTGAGGGATTGTATTGTAAATGTGGTTATTATTAGTTTCTTTTCTGCAAATTTAGATATAATGCTTGCTCATAACATCTTCAGTTGCCTTCGAAAGCCACAGCTGGACTGATGGTGAGGGATTGTATTATGAAATGTGTAGTTTGGTATTAGTTTCCTTTCTGCAAAATTAGAAATATTAAATTGTGCATGACATCTTCAGTTACCTCCGAAAGCCACAGCTGGACTAATGGTGAGGGATTGAATTATGAATGTATGGTTTTATATTAGTTTACTTTATGCAAGTTAGATATCATTTACTCAAGTTGTTTATGGTTACTTCCGAAAATCATAGCTGGACTAATGATGAGGGATCAGAAGACAAGTTGATGTAAATTGATTTAGATTTACTGTATTGCAACTTTTGGATTTCTTTCAGCATAATTTATTTTGTGTTTAGACAACAGCAAGAATAGTTTGGTTTCATGTTCACTAGTTTACTGTTTTGATTCATTAGATTAGCAGCATCTTTTCATTTCAGCAGTACACTTTTACTTTCTTTCAAGTATTGTCATTGTAATTTTTCAATTTGCTTTTAAAGTTTCAAGTTGGTAAATCATTATAGGGGATATCACTTCCTTGAACAAATATAACCAAACTTGTTTTCATTTTAGAATTTCCATTTCACCTTAGAAAAACCAAAAACGACAAAAAGTTAAGAAATAGGTTATCTTGCATATATAGTGCGCCGCACTTCATCAGCTTACGATTCCCGGATTGACAAATTAAATGCAGCAATTTAGGACACACTAAATTGACCAAACTATTATATTCCCTCCTTTTTATCTTTTGTGAGCCTCCTCACCCTGGACCCCACACATTGTTCAGGTGACTTCCTAGCGAAGATTCTTCCTCCAAGACCGCGCTGCCCCTAGTTGGCTTCCCTCCTCTTTGTAGCAGCGCTGTTGACTTGGTCAGCTAGGACTAATCCACGTGCAATGCCTCTTTTCACACTAAGGGATCTTCAATCCGGTTCTCATATGTGTGTCTAGGCTAATCCTTGTTCACATTGAGCTAGTTTACTTGGGTGATTTCTTCCTCCTCAAGAATGCATGTTGACTTAGTCAAACTTGACTATGTCCCCATCTAGCCCAGCCTTGTTCACACGTAAGTGTGTATTCCTGTCCCTAAAGAAGTGATCTCCTCCCTTACTAAGGTGGAATTTATTCATATCTTTATTGTTCATGGGACTTATTTCCCATTTATTCCTCTCCTAAGTGAAAGCATCAAAATCTAATATTCCAATTTTCTTGTTTGAAAATTTTGGAACATTACACTTAATCCTTGCATGGTTTTCAAGGTTATGAATGCACTTACTCTGTAATAAATGATACTCAAACCCTATCTTGAGCCTCACCTCCTCATTTTCAGCATAAATACTGCATCTGAACTCATTATATTGTTGGCATCTGATGACTCTTTGAAGTAATACATAGTTTCTTGGAAGTTGAAGGAAAATTGATGTCTTGGATCTTGTGGATGCTCTAATTTGTTTGTTGATGGGGGAGGATAGATCACTGGATCCCTGAGCTTGGCTGTTGGTGAATTTCTTCTATCTATTATTGTTATTTCCTATTTTCATTATGTTTTCATCTTTCTTTGTTACAGTAGAGTGAAAGTTTTAGGCTAAGAAATGTCTTTTGAAAGCACCTTAGTTCTGTTTGCTCTTCACTGTCTTAATGTTTTCTTCTGCAAGGTCTGATTGGAGGATTCTTAATTGCCCTCCAGCTCCATCTAGCTTGTTATTTTAGAAATAATTCAATAGAGTATAACCAAGGAGTTTCTCTTTTGGTAAGTCCATATCCCTTTGAGTATAGCTTGAGAGGTTATTTCTAAGGAATGATTTCAATGGAGTGAAACCAGGGAAATTAATGGTGGGCCCATTCTCCTTTGAGTACAACTTGAGATATTTTTTGTGAAACTTCTTTAAAGTATGCTTACTAGAGTCTAAACCAGCGAAATATATGGTGAGCCTTGTCCTCTGATCTACCTTTAAAAGTTGCTTTGAAAGATCCCTAGAGAGTTAGTCAAAAGAATATTAGATTATTTCTTTTTGATCTTAGGCTACTCTCGTTGTTATATTATATTTTTTCTTTATCTAAAAGTTGTCTTTTGATTGTTGGATTGTTGTCTGAAATTTTTTCTTATTAAAAGTTTATCCAAAGAAGTCTATGGTTAGCCCTGTCCTTTGGTCTGCTTCAAAATAGATACCTTGAAAGATTTCTCTTGTTTAAAGTACATGATAAAGGATTCTTAATTGCCCTTTTTCCTACTTTTCATTCTTATCCTTAATGTTCATCTCATTATCCTAAAAACTTTGAAGATCCATTGGCCAAGTTAGATTTGCCCTATGATACTCCTCGATCCTTTTATGAACTTATCATGAATTTCATTTGACTCCATTGCCCAATGAATTAGAGATTCCCTCATTCTAACTATGCTCTTTGATCATCATGTCCAACCAAAACAAACAACAAAACCTTGTACTTAATAAATAGCCTAAAATCAACCCTTAAAAGAAAACAAGCACATATCCCTTGTAAACAACCCGAGAGATCCCTCTCTGAGTCCAGGAAGGCTAGGTCCTAGAACTCTAAAGACTGGTTCCATGTTTCCTTGTCATTTGGTAAGCCAATATGCCAAATCATGGGATCACAACATTCTGGCGATCATGGTGGGACCTTCTGAGTCAGTGACAAAATAAGTATACCTTAGGACTCTAGAAACCATTATTAAATCATATAAAACTCTTAAAAACCATAGAATCACAAAAATACTCAGAAAACCCCAAAACCATTCTTATATTGGTTTCTATTTACTCAATTGGTGGTGGACCATAACACATTTTACCTTCAAAAAGCTAAAAATTTCCACCTGGCGACTCCACTAGCCCCAGTAGGCCTATTAATCCAATTTTTATTTTATATTCCCTTAAGATTGTATCAAATCAGTCCGAAATAAGTTTAGAAGCCTAGTCCCATATTTTAGAAGTATCCTAAGCACTAAGAGAGGTCAAAATTTTTGAAATACTGTCCTTGAAACTTTCAGCCTCTCTAATTTTTGAACTTGAAATCTGGCTTCATGTAGGATTAGTACCAGATCTCATCCAGAACCTAATCCTCCTACATAGTTGATGATCCAGAAAATATTTTGTGGCAAACTTCTAAAGCTGGAAATTTAACTACTGATAGGACCATCCAAAGAACAAGATTTGTCCCTGAAAACCTTACAGTCTTGAAAGATCCTCACTTTGACTTATCTCATACAAAGAACCTATTTAGAACCAAGTCACATAGTGATATTGACCAATCTGACCTTGAGCCCACAAATTTGAAGCCGAACTTTAGCAAAGAAGCATCTCCTTCCACTCCTCCTGATTTTTAGCTTCTCCACCACTTCAGTTTTTTCCATAGCAAATCTACTCATAATCAACCTACTGGTCCAAGTACTTCCATCACTCCCATCCACACATCCACTATTCAAAACACTCCTTTCCATCCCACTTTCCCTTTCACCAATCCACGCCTTGTAAATCCCCCATTTTCTCTTACCATGGCAACATGGTATGCCCCACTAGTGTTACCACAACCTCTGGTTCCTTTACCAAATGATTATCAAACTAGAATTACCCATTTCACTGGAACTGAATCTACTACTGCTCAATAGCATGTAGATAAAATGGATGATGCCTTTGATTACATGGAAATAGAAGAAGAGACCATTAAGGTGAGAATCTTTGCCCAAAGTTTAGGAGGAGAAGCCAAGAAATGGTTTAAAATCTTAACTCCTAATAGCATAAATGATCTCCCTTCTTTATACCAAACATTCATAAATAAATTTGAAATTAAAAAGAACCCTCTCCAAATCCTTTCAAAATATAGCAACCTAAAAAAAAACACTGTGGAAAGTGTCCAAGATTATTGCACTATATTCAGTAGTGTTTACAATGCACTTCCCCCAAACATGAAACCTCCACTAGGCTTAGCCTTAGCTAAATTTCTTGAAGGCTTTGATCCATACATGGACTACTAGCTAAGAGAAAGAGACCCCTTAACTTTAGAAGATATGCAAAGGGGAGCTATTAGTGTAGAAGCAAATCTGATTGAGAAAAGAGCTAGGTTTAAATCAGAGAAAAGAGTTACATATAAAGATGAAACAATGGCATCAACCTCATCATCTGATGCCAAAATTGACAACTTAGTGAGGGTAATGGAAAGAATGCTTGAAAAGATAAAATTAAATGATAGAGTACCTCCTAGAGGAAACCAAATTAATCCCCAAAATAGAAACTGAAATCCCAATTTCAGAAGAGACCCTATTCAAAATAGATAAAGAGATAATGAACAACAAATTAGGCCTCCTTTTCAAGAAAACTATATAGATCAAGAAGAAGAAAGGGAAACTAAAAGATTGGAAGAAAATCATGTAAATCTGATAGGATCTGACAGTGAGGGTGATCCTTTCCTCACTGAAGAAGAGCAAGGTTTCTTCTCCTGAAAACAAATTGAAAGTACTCATGAGGATTCTGAAGAATATCATTTGGGGTTTGAAAGTGCAATAATGGAGGTGCACAGAAATATTGTCTTAGAAGCAAAAGGAATCCAAAAATTTCCAATGATAAAAACACAAATACTACTGTTAGGAAAACTTCAGAAAATTCTCCTAAAAAGACAGCAAACAGAAATAACACTTTGACTAACAAAATTGACTTAAACAAGGAGAAAACCAATCATCAAAGTGTTGACCCAAGCTACACTGGTACTTCTGCTAGTGGCCCTGAGAAATCTGTTTTAAATAACATCCCTAATAAAACTCAGCAAATTAGAATTTCTGAAAAGACTATGATTGAAAAAACAGATGTAAATATGTCAAAAACATTAGTCCCTTTTAGCCTTGAGGGTGAGATTGCCAAGATCAAAATTAGCATACCCTTAGCTAAACTAGTAACCCAGGATGTATTTAAAAACCAAGTTTTGAAAGCTTTGAATATAGGCAATGATACTGATACATTAAACTTGACAGATAAAAAACCAGAATTGTTATTTGGTCCTGAAGTAGAAGGGAAATACAAAGAAGGAACCATTCCTCCATTTTATGCCAGCTTAAATATACATGATAAGATATTACACAATGCCATGCTAGATTCTAGTGCCTCTCACAACCTTATGCCAAAAGTGGTGATGGAGAGATTAGGCCTAGAAATTACTAAACCTTACAAGGACCTGTATTCCTTTGATTCAAGCAGAATCAAGTGTTTAGGCCTAATCAAGGATTTACGTGTCAATGTGGCACAAATTCCTGCAAAGGGTCTAGTTATGGACATATTTGTTTCTAACATTCCCCTGAAGTATGGCATGCTTCTATCCAGATCACGGGGAGCCAAACTTCAAGGAAGCCTTCAAATGGATATGTCTTATGCTACCATTCTAGTTTTTAACCAGACCAGAATTTTATACAGAGAATCTCATATGAAATTTATGGTAAGCAACATAGATACGCCAAACAACACTCATGTTTATTCTATTCATTCAAATTTATACTCCTTTATCTTGTACAATTAAGATAAAAATAGCCAACAAGAAAAGGAAAATGATACAAAGTTAAATTCACCTAAACAGTCAAATAAGTCCCCAAAAGAAGAAGCTAACAGCCATAACTTTAGCAGCCTTGAACAACAAAAGGAAAATGAGCATGAGATAGAAACACTATGGGAAATGAGCTTTGATGGCTCTTGTAGCAAAACAAGTTCTGGAGCCGGTGTATGGATACACAATACAAACCAAGGACATTATTATAACTTGATTTCCAATGCACCAATAGCATTGTAGAATATGAAGCTCTCCTCCTTGGCCTACATTTGCTCCAAGATTTTGGAGCCAAGAAAATATCAATCCAAGTAGATTCAGAGCTGATTATTAGGCAAATAAAAGGGGAATATTCAGCCAAAAACCCAAGATTAAGAGAATATAGGAATTCTGCCCTAGAGCTCCTAAAAACCTTTGAAAAATATGAACTCACTTTCATCCCTAGAGCTCAAAAAAACCTTGCAAATGAACTTTCCTTTGCTGCCAGCAATTGCCAAATACCCCAAGTAAATGAACAATTCAATGTCAAAGTGAAAAATAAGCCTACAGTCCATGACAATGAAGACTATTGGAAAGTGTTTCAGGGAGATAAACACTTTGATGATTTCCTAAAATCTGAAAATGATTTTACTAAATTAACACCTAGCTCAAGCCATGAAAAAGACTATCTTGATGAAAAATAAGCCTATGAAATAGAATTGTCCTCTACTACTTATATAAACCAATTTGAATATCTTTGTACAGCAAAATCACTAAACAAAACAGACCAAAAAGACCTTGAAGTTTTACAATGTAAAAATGATTCAATACCAAGGGGTCTTACACCATTAGAAGAGCTTTTTGACTTCAATGATGTAGCTAAAAAACCAAAGATGGAGTCTACAGAAACAAACATATAAGAACATAACATAGGCGGCATAAATGAACCCAAAATGATCAAGTTATCTAGTACTCTCCCTACTCATATCAAACCAGAATATATTGAAATTTTCAAGGACTTTGGAGATGTGTTTGCATGGGGGTACAAAGATTTGAAATCATATGATACTAGCATTATTCAACACAATTTTCTCTTAACGAAAATCAGAAACCTTTCAAGAAAAAATAAGAAGGATAAACCTGTTTTATTACCTTTATTTGAGAAAGAGATCAAGAAGATGTATGATGCTGGGATCATAGTTCCCCTTAGATACTCACAATGGGTGTCCAACCTTGTGTCTATTAGGAAGAAGACTGGGGAAATTAGGCTTTGTATTGACTTTAGAAATCTGAACAAACCCTCCCTGAAAGATAATTATCCCTTGCTTAAAATGGACCACAAACCCTCCCTGAAAGATAATTATCCCTTGCCTAAAATGGACCACATACTTCAAAAGGTGGTTAGATCTAGGAGAATATCACTGTTGGATGGTTTTTAAAGCTACAACCAAGTGCTAGTACTCCCAAGTGATCAACACAAAACTGCTTTCACCACACCTTTGGGTACATTCATGTATGTTAAAATGCCATTTGGTTTGATGAATGCAGGGGCCACATTCCAAAGGGCCATGGAAGTAGCTTTTTCAGAATACACGGGCTATTTAATAATCATTTAACTTGATGACATTACTGTTTTCTCCAAAACTGATAAAGAACATTTGATTCATTTGAGAAAAGTTTTTGAGAAATGTAGAAAATATGGCTTATCTTTGAATCCCAAAAATACACTCTTTGGTCTCCAAGAAGGAAAACTTCTTGGCCACATAACTTCTGAAGAGGGAATCAAAGTAGACCCTAAAATGATGAAGGCATATTGAAAATCAGCCATCCTAGAAACCTCAAAGAGTTGCAATCTTTCACTGGGAAGATCAATTTTTTGAGAAGGTTCATCCCCAACCTTGCCGAACTTTTGAGGAATATCATAAACATGCTCAAAAAGGAAACAGGAGATAAATGGACCTTAGAATCCAAATAGTCATTTGAACTGGTAAAACAAGCTGTCACTTAAATACCAGTTCTTATTAGCCTTGATTTCACTAAGGATTTCTACATGTTCTCATTTGCCTCTGAACACACAATCGTTGTAGTATTGTTGCAAAAGAATAACATGGGCTGAGAACAATCCATATCCTTCTTTAGTAGAGCCTTAAGAGATTCTCCACTCAAACATAATATCATGGAGAAACAAGCCTTAGCCTTGATAAAAGCATTGAAATATTTTTTACTCTACATTTTACACTCCCATATCATTGCTTTTGTCCCCACATACAGTTGTCAAGGACATTCTAAATCAAGACCCTGATGGTAAAAGGGGAAAATGGATTGAAATTATTTTAGAGTATGATTTAGAAATAAAGCCTACCAAGCTGATTAAAGGACAGGGATTAGAAAAAATCATGGTAGAATCAAATTTCCCAGCATTAGATATAAATATGGTTGATGTTTTAGGAAAACAAGAATAATTTAATGCTCCATTCATTGAAGAAATATTTTTGAATTCATCTCGATATGTTGATATCACTGCTCTATCAAAGACTAAATCTAGATTCTTGAAACAAAAAACTTTAAATTATTGCATGTTAGATGGAGTGTTATATTGGAAAAATGTTGTTGGCATATTGCTTAAATGTTTGCTTGAGGATGATGCAGGAAAAATCATGCATGAGATGCATGAGGGAGAATGTGGAGGCCACCTTTACTAGAATACCACAACAAACAAGATTCTTAGAGTTGGCTATTATTGGCCCACCCTTTTCCCTGATACTCAGAAACTAGTCATGACTTGCCATAAGTGTCAAATTTTTTATGGCAAAAGAAAGCTCCTACCTTTACCTTTGCATCCCATCAATGTTGAGGCTCCCTTTCAGCAATGGCATTTATAATTTATTGGATAAATTCACCCAACCTCATCTGCCCAACATAAGTTGATTCTTATTGCCACAGATTACTTTACCAAGTGGATAGAAGCCATCCCTTCTAGGAATGCTACTGACTCTGTCATTATCAAGTTCCTTGAAACTAACATACTATCCAGATTTGGTTGTCCTAGGAAAATTATTACAGATAATGCTGTTGCTTTCAAATCCAAAAGAATGGTTTTCTTCTGCTAAAAATATCATATCATATTGGGCCATTCCACAGCTTACTACCCCCGGGGTAATGGATTAGCTGAATCCTCCAACAAAAGTCTGGTCAACATTATCAAAAAATTGTTGGATCAAAATAAGAAATCATGGCATAGTAAGTTGGTGCATGCATTATGGGTTGATAGGCTAACCACTAAGAAATCAATAAACATGTCGCCCTTTCAGCTGGTATATGGAATAGATGTAGTCTTCCCTACACCTTTGGGAGTTCCAGTCATGAGAATTCTCCAAGAAGTACAAACAGAAGAAAATAACATGCAGAGAAGACTGAATCAAACCATTCATTTACAACATACAAGAGAGGAAGTGTACAAAAGGACACAAGAAATAAAAGAACGCATCAAGAAAATCTTTGACAAAAGAACTAAAGCTAATAATTTTCAGGTTGGAGATACAGTCCTAAAATGGGATTCTAGAAGGGAAGATAGAGGTAGACATGGGAAGTTTGAGAATTTATGGAAAGGGCCTTATATCATTCTTCAATTAGGGGTCATAATGCTTTCTTTTTACAAGGGTTGAATGGAGAAGATTTATTTGAAGGTCCTTTAAATGGCAGGATGATCAAACACTATTTTTGTCAGGAGTCATAATTTCAAAGCTTTCATTCATTATATATAAACATTGAATGAAGAAATATTGAGAACAAAAATATGAAAACAATAAAGGAAAAGAAAAAGAGGGCAAGATTCAAAAGAGGTACAACCCCATACCTAAAAACTAGTACTGCTGAAAGTGTGCTAGTCTAAATGCCACTACTAATTCAAAAGATATCATGTTTAGTCATCTAGCCTAATCATGGCTGAACATGCTTTAAATTTATGTTGATAAGTTATTAGAAACAATGATTGTCAAGATTATTTCAAACTTGACTTATCAAGAAGGATAGATTAGGGAAATATAAAGATCCTGGATCCACATGCTCAAAACAGAACCAAAGAGATAGGTAAGGATGTATTACTACTGTCAAATCACAACCTTATCTTTCCAAATTTAATTTCATACAAAATAAATTTTGTGTGCAGTTTGTTTCAAAGCCACAACCATGGTGAATCAGATTGTCTAATCCTAATTTGAACCATGGTTTAAATTTCATGTCATTAGCTAGAGAATCAAGACTGCCAAACAACTTACTCTTGGTAGTCAAATAGTTCTTAGGTAGAGAATAAAGAGAGTTCACTAGTTTAATCTGAACTCTTGGAAGAAATAAGGATTGAAGTAGATAGTTTATTTATGTTTTCAAAAATAAAAATTCAAAGAGTCTGCCAGTTCAAGTGCACTCAAAGAAGAAGAAAAAATGTAAGGACAAGTAGGATTGGGTAGGTAGAAAAGTTGTTTGAAAGAAATCACATGTTGCAGATTGTTAAATATTGTCACTTCAAATAAATATCAGCAAGTGGAAAAGAAGGGAAATCTGCCCAATGGATAAGGCACTGATCTGCTGAAACTCAGATATTTCATGAACTAAGGTTCTAGACACCTTAAAAAGAAAGTTTCCCTCCCCAAGTGGAGCCACTGTTAGTCATCAATAATATTTTGTTGATATCAAAGGATCACTAAGTTATTATCCCAAATTTCTAGAAACAATATTTGAGAAACATTATGAGTTCTAGAAATCTCACTGCCTTCATCATCCTAAATTTAACTGCTTCACTCAAAACTTCATCTTTTGCCTTCTCAAAAGTCTACCCTGCTGCTCCAAAAAGGCTACATCTTTTGGGCTTGTTTGACTCATTTTATCACTCCACTTACACCCTCATTCATCTGTTTTTCCCCTCTGAAAACCCATTCTCCTTTCCCCTAAAAACCCCTCATAATTCCCCTCATTCATTATTTTCCTTCTAAAAAACCTTAAAACAATGTAAAAATCCTTTTTTACATTGTTTTAACCTAACCCATTAAACCTACCACACCCTTTGATTTATTATAAAAACTTTGTTTTCATGCTAAAATGCCCTTTTGCATAAATTAGGACTTTAAGCCCCTTTCGGCCTGAAGCCTTAGCCCCTTACCCTCATAAAAAATTTTCCTCCGCTATATCCTAGCCCCTTCCCTATTCAAAACTCCTCTGCCCCTTTTATTTTACATACCCCCGCAAACCTTATAAAATCCCTCCAAAATCATAAGCGCCCCCCCTCCTTACCTCACCCCACCTCTTTATTTTCTTCCAGGCTGCATCCGCCCTGGGCCTGATCCAATGGTATTCGCATCCCCTTCCCTCATTCCACATTAATCTAGACCCGCGCTACCCAAAAAATCTCGTCAGGTCATCATGCTCGACCCCGCTCTCCACTTAACCCTTCATCTAATAAAACTGCGCCACCTATCCGCGGGCTCCACTCCCCGGACTTGCACCCCACTCCCGGACTCTATCCACACCATTGATCTCGCTCCTCAAGATCCGATGGTCTATATCCCATATCAAGAAGAAAATGGCACTAGAATTTAACAATCCTAACCAACGTGAAATGGGTGGTTTCACCCTACCACATGGCAATCGCCTAGTGGAATCACGCAGCCCCCACTCAAAACCATTTACCACCTTTCACCTGTGCGATAAAATATTTATGGTTTTCCAAAACCACTTTCTGCCCCCTCACACCAAAATTTAAATTGTTTTTCTTTTGTTCAAAATCTGCCATGTTCCACCTTTGGAACCCTTCACTCTACACCTTATCCTCCTCTGCAAGCTAGCCCCGACACTTCAAAACCCCAAGAAATGCAGTTTCTCCAATCTTCGTAGGTTTTAAACTAACGTTTGTTTGTTTTTTTGCAGGTTTTAATGGCATTAATGAGCGAAAGGGCATTCTGTCAAGAAATGATAAAGTTAGCCTCTAGATGACGATCTGAGAGGTAAATTCATATGAAAGAACCAAGAGGGTTTACATAAAGGCTTAACCCTCGATGAATCATGATCATCGATGGGTTATAAACCCTCATATCATGAAGAAACCCTCCTTGCAAATAAAGGACAAATACAGACAATTACAATAGATGAGGCAATGAAGAAATGAAGAACAGAAGGATTAATGGCCTAATCCTAAATCAAAAGTTAAAACACAAAGGATTAGCCATGAAAACAGTGATTAAATATAAAGGTCAAAGGTTTAAAAAACAAAGAATGAATAAACAAACAATCATAAAGTAGAAATAGAAGGAAGGATAGTAAGGGAGATTATGAAGGCTAAATCAAGGTTCAAAGGCCTAAGGCGGAGTTAATGTTAAAAGAAAAGACAGATTGTAATGTTCCCTTTTCAAGAACTTGCTACAACGATGAGAATATCTCAAGATATTCTAAAGTTGGCGCTTTAGAAATATTCCTTTTTTAGAAATATCACAAGTCTATTCCAGAGATAGACTGTGGGGGAATTTTCTGGATATGTCACCTTTGAACAAAGGATGAGATCCAGAGGCTACCTGACCCTTCATAGACTCTTTCTATAGATAGGTGAAAGTTCCTTCCTCAGGAATTTCCCAAAGAATGGGGCTGCAATGATGTATGAATGTACAAATGGAGTGATAGCATTATTTTACTGAGTCATGGCACATGAAGAAGTGAATAGATGATTAATGAATAATATAGCTGTAAATGTGTACAATGCTTTGAGGATTCAATCACTCAAGCTTTCCAATGAAAGCCTCAACAATACAAGTACATAAAATGGGACAAAACACTGCTATGTAATCATGCCCTAGCTATGACTGCGCAGTTATGAATGGAGACTACAACATAAAAAATGTGAATAAAATGATATATCAATATCAGCTCAAATAAATAAGGGGAGCAAGCTCTCAACCCCTGAAAATACTAATACAACACCGATACACAATCCTTAGAAGGATTGGCCGCAATACATGTACAAAATATGAAAATACAATAATGTCGGACTTGTTGGGCAGCAGCAACTCATAAAAAAAATAGGAGGAAATGGCTGAATGAGATCCTCAATCTGAAATTGCCTCCCCCAATGGGAAATTTGAAGTGAAAGACTAATTCTTTCACCTAATTTCTCACCCTCCAAATATCTGCTATTCCCTCACAACAAATACTCTCCAAGGATAATGTTGTCTGAGAGAGGGACTGCACTGCATATGATGGAAGGTGGTTGGCCTGATGCCAAATATGGTGGAATAAGATCAGAAACCACCTTTTTTGATCTCCTAAAGAAATGGAAGCTCCCTCCTCTGAAAAAAAAGCCAAGGATGGTGTTATAAAAGACCTCCCCAACAACACCCAGCAACAATGCACAATCTCTAGCTGAAACTGCGCTGATGAAGATAGATTATGCTTGACCTCAATGTCTAAATATGGGGAATATAGTGCAATCCTCCAAGAGCTACTCAAGAAGGAGAGGAAATCCTAAACAGGAATTCCAACGACAATTCTTGCTAACCAGCAAGATGTTGATGCAAGTCCACCGGACTAAAGATGAATAATACTCAAGATTATTTGCAATGGTAGCCTTGCCCTCCTTTTAAACAATGTGAGCTCCCTCTCAATGGACGCCACTCATTAGGGTTTCCTTCCTCTAGAAGCTTCCCTCCTTATCCCACTGTGCTGGCCCACAATGTGCTCTCCACCTCATGCTACTGCTCAGTTTGACTTGGTCAACTTGACCCAGCCTTCTAGAAAAAGCCCCCTTTCACACATGGAGGTGTGAAATCAAGCTCCAAAAGTGATCCTCCCTCATGCAAAGAGGATTTTTATTCTCTATCCAAGAAATAAATGGGTCTCCTACCCATTTTATTCATCTCCTATGTAAAAATGGAAAAATTAATGTTCCAATTTTCTCCATGAAAAATTGGGAACATTACAGTCCTCCCCTCTCAAAGATTTCTTGTCCTCAAGCAAATGCAAGGATAGACTGAGTTCTTCTCTTCTCCTCTCCCTGTAGCATCCCTGTATGATGATCTCCTCCACAGAAAGTGATGCCATATCATCAATCAAATCTCCACAATGCTCCTCCTCAACATGTAAGTCAGCTATCAAGCCATCATCATGTAAAGGTGAAATACTCAAGAGGATAGCAAAGTGATATCTAGAGGTCCCCTTGAAGAATGGGATCTGCAATAAAAAGGGAACTATCTTTCCCATATGGATCCTCCATCTCCAAGATATGAGCCATGCAAAATGAGTGACCTTCCAGCTAGGCAACTCCTGAAAGTTGTCATCCACCTTTGGCTCTAGCAAAGTAGGTGGGATGAAAATCTGCACATGGTAAGCAATGTAGCCTACCACACGATTTCCATCTCTCCACTTATGATAAGTGTAGAGTTTTGGCTGTCCATGGGCTGCAATAAGCTTGCCCTCAAGTGGCAAGATGAGGACTAGACCCCCAAAGATCTCTCCCCCAACGCTGTAAATAAAGCTGGCCCAAGTATCCCCATATATGATGAGTTGGAAGTCATCATCATATGGCATCTCCTCTATCATATGGCCCTCCTCATGAAGAGACAATTTTTCTATCAATGTGGCCATATCATATCCCATGTTCCCCTTAGAACATGTAGTGTAAACAGTGTGAGGAATTCCTCCCTCAAAGGACACATTCACACAATATGTCTTCCTACCAAGCATGCCCCTCATAAATATAGCAACAATGGAACCATAGGGAGCAAAAATGAGAATCATACTGGCTGCCATGTGCAACAAATGTGAAGGAAAATGGTCCCTCCAGTGCAACCAGTGCAGCTTGACCCTCAACTGCAATGGAGACTGATAAAATAAGTGGCTTCTCAACCACTTGCCTTCTGCTCTAAACTCCTCATAAGTATGGAGGAAGTGAATAATGAAAGGTTTATAATGAGCATGTCCTCCAGAACACATCTCTTCCCCAAGTCCTCCTATGGAATGGCCATCCATCATGCTTATGGCCTCATCCAACCCATGTGGTTTAGAAAAAAGAATACTCCTCCTTGGAGCATTATCCGGCACATATATGGTTAAGGGACATACATCATGCAAATAATAGTCACTCTTACCATATGTCCTGCTGATACAAATGGAGTGGCTAATAAATGAATCTCCTCTCCTCCTCAAAGAGAAAAGAAGTGGTTGCGGTAACTCTCTCAAAGAGTCATTTTTCTCCTCCATCTCCATCTAGTCCATGCATCTACTCATATGCTGATGTATCTCCTCCTCAAAGCCCATCCAAAAATACCACTCCATGATGGTGTGGTATGCTCTCATAGAACAAGTGGGGCTGAAAAGGAAATCCTCCCAAGCTGCTTGTAGCAACTTCTCCTTGAGCTTGGAAGCTCTAGGAAAGAAGATCCTACCATGATAAAATATGACCCCATCTCTGACTGAATATGCCTTCTTAAGCAACTGACCATCCAAGATCATGCAAGTAAAAAGATCCTTGGAATACTCCACTAACAACTGGGAGTTCCAATATGGATCCATCCTCCATAGTGACAGCGCTGAGGATCTCTCATGAAGAGTAGATGTCACATGGTCATCCTCTTCTTTGACATCTCCTATGCCAAAGATGCAAGCTTGAAGGCTGTTGTCCTTCCCCAGCTGCTTCTACCACAACGCAGAATCTGAAATGGAAGTGGGTACTGATGATGTTGAGAGAATTCTCTCTCCCTCCTTGGGTCTATCCCAGATTCCTAGCGTTGTATCAAGCTCTCTCCAAGTTTCCAACCTCCTGAAATCAATGATTGATGCCTCAACATGTGAAGCACCCATCCTCCTTTTCTGATCCAGTGGTCTTCCCGGAAAAATGTCTCCTGCAATGAGACATCATCATCAAGGGATGACTGAATATATGAATGGAGAAAGCTCTCCATGCTTCCACTGCACAATCCAATCACCTCCTCAAGTGCATCAACCTCCAAAAATGAATAGGGATGTATACTCCTAATCTCATGATGTTGGGTATTCTCCCTACTTCCTCCTTGTGTCTCCATGGTCTCACACCTCCTCAACAATGGCATAGATGGAACATGAGTTGGGCCTTGATCTCCACTCATGAGATCTTGGGAACCTTTTTGCAAAGATGCAAGCATCCCTCTATTTGGAGCAATGGCTCCTCTTTCCTATGCATGAGGTGCTAGATCAACTCCATATCTAATAGAATTGTTGCCCTCAATTTCTACAACATGAATGGGCAACCCTCCAATAATTGGATCCCTCCTCAAAAAGAGATCCCCGTGCCTCTTTGCTCAAGGGTTTGAGAAGAAAGTTTTTCCTTCGGAAAAGTATGGTGCAAGTTTTTAGCCTCCTGATGTGGTATTGCGTTATCATGCAAGGGTTTTGTTTGAGTTTCCTTGTTTGTCTCCACCATGAGCATTTCTGAATCCCTCCATCAAATATTTTCACTAATGCCTTAGTGAAACTAGCATAGGATGCGATGTTTACAGTTCTTAAAGAAAAGGATTCAAAAATCCACCAGGCATAAGCCTTAACTCTCAAATGCAGCACTACAACTTTGATGGTTTCATCCTTTGGCATTTGGTGCTACTGCAAGAATGTATCTAACTCCTCAACCCAAGCTTTGGTTGAACATACAGGTGAACCTCCAAAGGTAGATAGATGAAATCTATCCTACTACTCTTCCCCATTCACCTTCACCTTGAAAAACTTTGGAAAACTGAGATGATCTCTGAATTCCTGAGTTTGAAACTCATACTCCTTCAAGAAATCACTAAGGGTTTCCCTCCTAGCAAACTATTCTCTTCTTTCCATCTCTCTTCCAGAAACCCTGGGCATGTGACTGTGTTGTACAAGATGGTATGTAGCTGCATGCTAACACTCCCCCAATCTAGAGTTTGCTTTTGAATCAAACCCTCTAGGAGATTCTCTATACTTTCTCTGGATCTCCTCAAACTCTTCATGGATAATATGTACGGATTTAGGAAGAAGCTTGGTAAGCTTATCCCCTTTTTGTTTTTTTTCTCCAAAATATGGAGTCTTTCTCCTTCTTATTTCTCTGTCTCCTTGATGAGAATAGGAAGTGAAGGGCTCTTCCTCTTCTTTCTGCATATCCTCCTTGGGGAGGTTCTTCTCTACTCTGAAAATAGATGAGATTAAGATCATCTTCTTCATCATCTTCTTCTTCTTCTTTCTTGGGCTTGAAAGCCACAGGCTGAGCCAAGAAAGCTGCTCCGATACCACTGTAATGTTCCCTTTTCAAGAACTTGCTACAACGATGAGAATATCTCAATATATTCTAAAGTTGAAGCTTCAAAAATATTCCTTTTCCAGAAATATCACAAGTCTATTCCAGAGATAGACTATGGGGGCATTTTCCAGATATGTCACCATTGAACAAAGGATGAGATCCAGAGGCTACCTGGCCCTTCACAGACTCTATCTATAGATAGGTGAAAGTTCCTTCCTCAAGAATTTCCCAAAGAATGGGGTTGAAATGATGTATGAACGTACAAATGGAGTGATAGAGTTATTTTACTGAGTCATGGCACATGAAGAAGTGAATAGCTGATCAATAAATAATATAGCAGTAAATGTGTACAATTCTTTGAGGATTCAATCACTCAAGCTTGGCAATGAAAGACTCAACAAGACAAGTACATGAAATTTGACAAAACACTGCTATGTAATCATGCCCTAGCTATGAATGCACAGTTATGAATGGAGACTGCAACATACAAAACGTGAATACAATGATATATCAATATCAGCTCAAATAAAGAGGGGGAGCAAGCTCTCATACTAATAGAACATTGATACACAATCCTTAGAAGGATTGGCTGCAATACATGTACAAAATATGAAAATACGATAATGTCGGAGTTGTTGGGTAGCAACAACACAAAAAAAATAGGAGGAAATTGCTGAATGAGATCCTCAATCTGAAATGGCCTCCTCCAATGGGAAATCTGAAGTGAAAGACTGATTCTTTCACCTAAGATCTCACCCTCCAAATATATGTTAATCCCTCACAGCAAATACTCTCCAAGGATAACGTTGTCTGAGAGAGGGAGTGCACTGCATATGATGGCAAGTGGTTTGCCTAATGCAAAATATGGTGGAATAAGCTCAAAAAACACCTTTGCTGATCTCCCAAAGAAATGGAAGCTCCCTCCTCTGAAAAACAAGCCAAGGATGGTGTTGTAGAAGACCTCCCCAGCAACACCTAGCAACAATGCACAATCTCCAGCTAAAACTACACTGATGAAGATAGATGGTGCTTGACCTCAATGTCTGAATATGGGGAATAGAGTGAAATCCTCCAAGAGATACTCAAGAAGGAGAGGAAATCCTAAACAGGAATTCCCTCAGAAATTCTTGCTAACCGGCAATGTTGCTGCAAGTCCACCGGACCAAAGATGAATAATACTCAAGATGATTTGCAATGGTAGCCTTGCCCTCCTTTTATACAATTTTATCTCCCTTTTAATGGACCCCACTCATTAGGTTTTCCTTCCTCTAGAAGCTTCCCTCCTTATTCCACCGCGTTGGCCCACAATGTGCTCTCCACCTCATGCTATTGTGCAGTTTGACTTGGTCAACTTGACCTATCCTTCTAGAAAAATCCCCCTTTCACACATGGAGGTGTGAAATCAAGCTCCAAAAGTGATCCTCCCTCATGCCAAGAGGATTTTTATTCTCTATCCAAGAAATAAATGGGTCTCTTACCCATTTTATTCATCTCCTATGTAAAAATGGAAAAATTAATGTTCCAATTTTCTCCATGAAAAATTGGGAACATTACAGTCCTCCCCTCTCAAAGATTGCTTGTCCTCAAGCAAGTGCAAGGATAGAATGAGTTCTTCTCTTCTCCTCTCCCTGTAACATATCTGTATGATGATCTCCTCCACAGAAAGTGATGCCATCTCATCAATAAAATCTCCACAATGCTCCTCCTCAGCATGTAAGTCAGCTATCAAGCCATCATCATGTAAAGGTGAAATACTCAAGAGGATAGCAAAGTGATGTCTAGAGGTCCCCTTGAAGAATGGGATCTGCAATAAAATGGGAACTATATTTCCCATATGGATCCTCCATCTCCAAGCTATGAGCCATGCAAAATGAGTGACCTTCTAGCTAGGCAACTCCTGAAAGTTGTCATCCACCTTTGGCTCTGGAAAAGTAGGTGAGATGAAAATCTGCACATGGTAAGCAATGTAGCCTACCCCACGTTGTCCATCTCTCCACTTATGATAAGTGTAGAGTGTTGGTTGTCCATGGGCTTCAATATGTTTTCCCTCAAGTGGCAAGATGAGGACTAGACCCCCAAATATCTCTCCCCAAACGTTGTAAATCAAGCTGGCCCAAGTATCCCCATATATGATGAGTTGGAAGTCATCATCATATGTCATCTCCTCTATCATATGGCCCTCCTCATGAAGAGAAAAATGTTCTATCAAGGTGATCATATCATATCCCATGTTCCCCTTAGAACATGTAGTGCAAACAGTGTGAGGAATTCCTCCCTCAAAGGACACATTCACACAATGTTTCTTCCTCCCAAGCATGCCCCTCATAAAGATAGCAACAATGGAACCATAGGGAGAAAAAATGAGAATCATACTTGCTGCCATGTGCAACAAATGTGAAGGACAATGGTCCCTCAAGTGCAATCAGCGCAGTGTGACCCTCAACTGCAATGGATACTGATAAAATAAGTGACTTCTTAACCACTTGCCTACTGCTCTAATCTCCTCATAAGTATGGAGGAAGTGAATAATTCAAGGTGTATAATGAGCATGTCCTCCATAACACATCTCTTCCCCAAGTCCTCCTAGGGAATGGCCATCCATCATGCTTATGGCCTCATCCAACCCATGTGGTTTAGAAAAAAGAATGCTCCTCCCTGGAGCATTATCCTACACATATATGGTTAAGGGACATACATCATGCAAATAATAGTCACCCTTACCATATGTCCTGCTCATACAAATGGAGTGGCTCATAAATGAGTCTCCTCTCCTCCTCAAAGATAAAATAAGTGGCTGTAGTAACTCTCTCAAAGATTCATTTTTCTCCTCCATCTCCATCTGTTCCATGCATCTACTCATATGCTGATGTATCTCCTCCTCAAAGCCCATCCAAAAATACCCCTCTATGATGGTGTGGTATGCTCTTATAGAAAAAGTGGGGCTGAAAAGGAAATCCTTCCGAGCTGCTTATAGCAACTTCTCCTTGAGCTTGGAAGCTCTAGGAAAGAATATCCTACCATGATAAAAGATGACCCCATCTCTAACTGAATATGCCTTCTCATGCAACTGGCCATCCAAGATCATGCAAGTAAAAATATCCTTGGAATACTCCACTAACAACTGGGAGTTCCAATATGGATCCATCCTCCATAGTGACAACGCTGAGGATCTCTCATGAAGAGTAGCTGTCACATGGTCATCCTCTTCTTTGACATCTCCTATGCCAAAAATGCAAGTTGGAAGGCTGCTGTCCTTCCCTAGCTGCTTTTGACACAACGCAGAATCTGAAATGGAAGTGGGTACTGATGATGTTGAGAGAATGCTCTCTCCCTCCTTGAGTCTACCCCAGACTCCCAGCATTGTATCAAGCTCTCTCTGAGTTTCCACCCTCTTGAAATTGATGATTGATGCCTCAACATGTGAAGCATCCATCCTCCTATGCTGATCTAGTGGTCTTCCCGGTAAAATGTCTCCTGCAATGAGGCATCATCATCAACGGATGACTGAATATGTGAATGGAGAAATCTCTCCATGCTTCCACTGCGCAATCCAATCACCTCCTCAGGTGCATCAACCTCCAAAAATGAATAGGGATGTATACTCCTCATCTCATGATGTTGGGTCTTCTTCCTACTTCCTCCTTGTGTCTCCATGGTCTCACACCTCCTAAACAATGGCACAGATGGAACATGAGTTGTGCCTTGATCTCCACTCATGAGATCCTGGGAACCTTGTTGCAAAGATGCAAGCATCCCTCTATTTGGAGCAATGGCTCCTCTTTCCTCTACATGAGGTGCTAGATCAACTCCATATCTAACAGTGTTGTTCCCCTCAATTTCTGCGACATGAATGGGCAACCCTCCAATAATTGGATCCCTCCTCGAAAAAGAGATCCCCATGCCTCTTTGCTCAAGGGTTTGAGAAGAAAGTTTCTCCTTCGGCAAATTATGGTGCAAGTTTTCAGCCTCCTGATGTGGTATTGTGTTATCATGCAAGGGTTTTGTTTGAGTTTCCTTCTTTGTCTCCACCATGAGTGTTTCATGAATCCCTCCAAATATTTTCACTAATGCCTTAGTGAAACTAGCATAGGATGCAATGTTTACAGTTCTTAAAGAAAAGGATTCAAAAATCCACCAGGCATAAGCCTTACCTCTCAAATGCAGCACTGCAACTTTGATGGCTTCATCCCCTGGCATTTGGTGCTGCTGCAAGAAGGTATCTAACTCCTCAACCCAATCTTTGGCCAAACATACAAGTGAACCTCCAAAGTTATATAGATGAAATCTATCCTGCTGCTCTTCCCCATTCACCTTCACCTTGCAAAACTCTGGAAAACTGAAATATCTCTGAATTCTTGAGTTTGAAACTCATACTCCTTCAAGAAATCACTAAGGGTTTCCCTCCTAGCAACCTCTTCTCTTCTTTCCATCTCTCTTCCGGCAATCCTAGGCATGTGACTTTGTTGTACAAGATGGTGTGTAGCTGCATGCTCACACTCCCCCAATCCAGAGTTTGCTTTTGAATCAAACCCTCTAGGAGATTCTCTATACTTTCTCTGGATCTCCTCACACTCTTCATGGATCATATGTACAGATTTAGGAAGAATCTTGGTAATCTTATCCACTTTTTCTTCTTTTTCTCCAAAATATGGAGTCTTTCTCCTGCTTATTTCTCTGTCTCCTTGATGAGAATAGGAAGTGCAGGGCTCTTCCTCTTCTTTCTGCATATCCTCCTTGGGGAGGCTCTTCTCTGCTCTGAAAATAGATGAGATTAAGCTCATATTCTTCTTCATCTTATTCTTCTTCTTTCTTGGGCTTGAAATCCACAGGCTAAGCCAAGAAAGCTGCTCTGATACCACTGTAATGTTGCCTTTTCAAGAACTTGCTACAACGATGAGAATATCTCAAGATACTCTAAAGTTGGAGCTTCAGAAATATTCCTTTTTCAGAAATATCACAAGTCTATTCTAGAGATAGAATGTGGGGGCATTTTCCAGATATGTCACCTTTGAGCAAAGGATGAGATCCAAAGGCTACCTGGCCCTTCACAGATTCTGTCTATAGATAGGTGAAATTTCCTTCCTCAGGAATTGCCCAAAGAATGGGGTTGGAATGATGTATGAATGTACAAATGGAGTGATAGCGTTATTTTACTGAGTCATGGCACATGAAGAAGTGAATAGCTAATCAATGAATAATATAGCAGTAAATGTGTACAATGCTTTGAGGATTCAATCACTCAAGCTTGGAAATGAAAGCCTCAACAAGACAAGTACATGAAATGTGACAAAACACTGTTATGTAATCATGCCCTAGCTATGAATGCGTAGTTATGAATGGAGGCTGCAACATAAAAAATGTGAATACAATGATATATCAATATCAACTCAAATAAAGAGGGGGAGCAAGCTCTCAATCCCTGAAAATACTAATACAACACTGATACACAATCCTTAGAATGATTGGCTGCAATACATGTACAAAATATGAAAATACAATAATGCTGGAGTTGCTAGGCAGCAGCAACTCATAAAAAAAATAGGAGGAAATTTCTGAATGAGATCCTCAATCTAAAATGGCCTCCTCCAATGGGAAATCTGAAGTGAGAGACTGATTCTTTCACCTAATATCTCACCCTCCAAATATCTGCTAATCCCTCACAGCAAATACTCTCCAAGGATAACGATGGCTAAGAGAGGGACTGCGCTGCATATGATGGCAAGTGGTTGGCCTAATGCCGAAGATGGTGGAATAAGCTCAGAAACCACCTTTTCTGATCTCCCAAATAAATGGAAGCTCCCTCCTTTGAAAAAAAAGCCAAGGATGGTGTTGTAGAAGACCTCCCCAGCAACACCTAGCAACAATGCAAAATCTCCAGCTGAAACTGCGTTGATGAAGATAGATGGTGCTTGACCTCAATGTCTAAATATGGGGAATAGAGTGCCATCCTCCAAGAGCTACTCAAGAATGAGAAGAAATCCTAAACATGAATTCCCTCGGCAATTCTTGCTAACCGACAAGATGTTGCTGCAAGTCCACTGGACCAAAGATGATTTGCAATGGTATCCTTGCCCTCCTTTTAAACAATGTGAGCTCCCTCTCAATGGACCCCACTCATTATGGTTTCCTTCCTCTAAAAGCCTCCCTCCTTATCCCACTGTGCTGGCCCACAATGTGCTCCCCACCTCATGCTACTATGCAATTTGACTTGGTCAACTTGACCTAGCCTTCTAGCAAAATCCCCCTTTCACACATGGAGGTGTGAAATCAAGCTCCAAAAGTGATCCTCCCTCATGCCAAGAGGATTTTTATTCTCTATCCAAGAAAGAAATGGGTCTCCTACCCATTTTATTCATCTCCTATGTAAAAATGGCAAGATTAATGTTCCAATTTTCTCCATGAAAAATTGGGAACATTACAGAGATTAACCAAAATATAGTTTTAGATAGCTCAACAAAGAAGCATTTACTTCTCCAAAAACCAAAACTGCCACCCAAGGCATTATTTCGTTCCATAAAGGCAGTGGGTATTTATTACACAGTCAGAGATATTTTGAAACAGCTCAATAATTATTGCAAATTTAAGAATAGGCCTTAAAGTCAAACATTTCACCTATTTTTCCTTAGGAAGTTAAGATAGAGTTATTGAAACAGAGAAGTAGCTGCAAATATTCCTGCCTTAAGCCTTGCATGGTTTTCAAGGTTAGGAATGCACTTACTCTGTAATAAATGATACTCAAACCCTATCTTGAGCCTCACCTCCTCATTTGCAGCATAAATACTGCATCTGAACTCATTATATTGTTGGCATCTGATGACTCTTTGAAGTAATACATAGTCTCTTTGAAGTTGAAGGAAAATTGATGTCTTGGATCTTGTGGATGCTTTGATTTGTTTGTTGATAGAGGAGGCTAGATCACAAGATCCCTAAGCTTGGATGTTGGTGAAGTGCTTCTATTTGTTATTTTTATTTCCTATTTTCATTATGTTTTTATCTTTCGTTGTTACAGTAGAGCGAAAGTTTTAGGCTAAGAAATGTCTTTTGAAAGCACCTTAGTTCTGTTTTCACTTCACTATCTTAATGTTTTCTTTTGCAAGGTCTGATTGGAGGATTCTTAATTTCCATCCAGTTCCATCTAGCTTGTTATTTTAGAAATAACTCAATAGAGTATAAGGAAGGAGTTTCTCTTTTGGTAAGTCCATATCCCTTTGAGTAAGGCTTGAGAGGTTATTTCTAAGGAATGATTTCAATAGAGTGAAACTAGGGATATTAGTGGTTGGTCCATGCTCATTTGAGTACAACTTGAGATATTGTTTCTGAAACTTCTTTAAAGTATGCTTACTAGAGTCTAAACTAGGGAAGTCTATGGTGAGCACTGTCCTCTGATCTGCCTTTAAAATTTGCTTTGAAATATCCTTAGAGAGTTAGTCAAAAGAAAATTATATTATTTTTGTTTGATCTTAGGCTACTCTCATTGTTATCTAATATGTTTTCTTTATCTGAAAGTATTTTTTTGATTTCTGGATTGTTGTTTGAAAGGTTTTCTTATTAAAATTTTGTCCAAAGAAGTCTATGGTTAGCCCTATCCTTTGGTCTGCTTCAAAATAGATACCTTGAAATATTTCTCTTATTTAAAGTACATGATAAAGGATTCTTAATTGCCCTTTTTCCTACTTTTCATTCTTATCCTTAATGTTCATCTCATTATCCTAAAAACTTTGAAGATCCACTGGCCAAGTTAGATTTTCCCTATGATACTATCCAATCCTTTTATGAACTTATCATGACTTTCACTTAAATCCATTGCCCAATGACTTAGAGATTTCCTCATTCTACCTATGCTCTTTGATCATCATGTCCAACCAAAAAAAACAACAAAACCTTGTACTTAATAACTAGCCTAAAATCAACCCTTAAAAGCAAACAAGCACATATCATTTGCAAACAACCCGAGAGGTCCCTCTCTGAGTCTAGGAAGGATAGGTCCTAGAACTCTAAAGACTGGTTCCATGTTTCCTTTTCATTTGGTAAGCCAATCTTCCAAATCAAGGGATCAAAACATTCACCACCACCTTACATCTTCAATTTACTCCTAGATTTGAGGAACATAATCCTGCTTCTTAGGAATGGATGACCTTCACATTAAACACTATTTTGACTGATAAGATGATTGTGTGGCACTCCTTTTGAGTCATGAATCTCTGCTGGTATGGTCCATTGACAAGCTAGATGTCTCTAGTTGGCTGATGTGCTATTGAGATGCTCTAAATTCGTCAAAAACTCCTCACTACGAAAACAGGGCAGTTTTAGGCAGTTTCGTAGCGTGTTTTAGTAGCATATGAAAAATTCCTTTTCCATCTATCCCTTTGACTCCATTGCTGTTCCAGACCCTTAATTATGCAAATACACCTTTAAAATAGTCAATCTCCCTTCATAAAACTTGAAAAAACTGATTTTTAAGGGAAAAATACACCTAAAATAATTTTCATAGCATATTTCTGGCCTCAATCCTGTGGTACACTACAAAACTGTCCAAAAAACAAGAATTTTCTAAATTTAAGGTTGTCTTTAAAAATTGTTCTCTGGCTGCAAAATTTGGGTTCTCTGTATGTTATGGAAAACTCCTCAAACATATTCCATCTCAATTTTTACTCCTATGGTGCTTCCTCTTCATTTACAATCAATTCACTAATGGGCTCTTCTACCACTGTCATCTTTAGTCCTTTCTTTTCCAACTCAATTTGAATAAAATCCAATTTCTCCTGAAGATATTCCACTTTGTCCTTTAATGCTCTACTTTTGGATTGTCATTGCAAATTCATCCTCCTAACATGTTTAACCTCCCCTCTCAATGGCTGAGTCCATTTCATCAACTTTTCTGTATTGCCCAAGGTTTTTGAAACACTTGTGAATTTCTCTTCCGAGATTTTCCTCATTTGTTCAAACTGAACCTTCTCAACTCTGTGTTTCTTTGCCTCTTGCTTCAAAACTGATATATCTTTATATGCCTCCTTCAACTGCTCTTTGAGGGTTTCTATTTCTGGTTTTTCGATCATTTTCTCTTTGCTCTTTATTTACTTGATAACCAGTTCCTCCTTTGCTGGTGAAGACAAATATATGATGCTTGTTGGATGGGTAGTTTCATTGATTTTCTCAGTCTCTTTACTTCTTTCCATGACCTTCCTTGGATGTCTGGTCATTGGCTTCCTAGGTTGAAAAATGAAACCAACATCATCACCTGCAAACTCTAGTTTTTTAGCAGTCTTACATTTCTTCAGCTTTCTTCCTCCATCTTCATTGTCTTCAGCTTGCACAATGGGTGATTCTTCAATGTCAATTGCATTCAGGATATCCTCCAAGTTTCCTTTAGCCATTTTCTAGCTCCTAGTTACTCTCTTGTTGCCTTTTTTGCTGGTTTTCTTCTTTTGTTTTACAGGTGTTGTTTTAGGTGTGTCAATATTCTGCAAAGGTTATACTTCCATGCTCATTGGTTCTGGAGGAGATGATCTATTTCCTTCTTCAACTTCCTCTACCACAACTGGTGATGAAATGTTTCTAGGTTTGGAGGCTTTCTTAGGAGTAACTTCATCAATTTCATAACCACTCATGAACAAGAAGGAATTCCAATCTCTATCTAACCTCCTTAATTCATCTAACACTAAAAGCTTAATTAGACCATGATGAAAAAGAGAAGTCTCACTTCCTTCTATCTTGATATGAATCTTATCTGATATTTTCCCTAGAATTCTATATAAATAAAAAGGCAAGTCAAGTGACCTCTTACCTAAAAAATCCAAAATAAGTCTAAGATGATAGGAGTAGACCATGTGAAACCTTCCTTCACAGGTAAAATACTTCTGAATGACCATCAGCAGCTTTGAATAATTGTCCTTCATGAAACCCCTAGGAATATCATTTGTCGAATCAATTTCACTGTGTTCTGGTTTGATGAACTCTTTGCAATTCTGCATTGTGAATTTGATACATTTAAACCACTATTCCCCTCCTCTAGGGATTCCTGTAGCTGATGAGATGCTCTCTGGTGTCAATGTAAGGTTCAGAATTCCAACTTTTCAAGCTGTTCCTGTGAAGCTGGTGGAAAAATCCTTTGAAACCTGTAAATGAAATTTCCACAACCTCTAATGGAATTGCAAGCATCCAATTCTTCTTAAAACCTCCATGGAAGTTGGGTCTTCATTGAGTAAATTCATGTCCATGGGATCCTACCTGTCGAAATGACCACCTTTGTTTGTTTTCCTTCTTGTAGCCATGGATGCTTTATAATCTTCACAACCTTGCTTGCTTGATGACACCTGCAAAGTTCAAATTTGCTAGCAACCTGCTTGGCTTGATGAAGCAGCTCTCGAGGGATCGACTCACATGCAAATATAAAGAGAAATATGACAAAAGGCTAATTGAGGTAAGGTTTTATGGTTTAACTGACATACCATGCTTCAATCATGACATATACATGCCAAAAAGGTAATGATGACATCAAACACGGCTATGTACCTTTGAATTTATCATAAAAAACTTGAATGACCTCCACCCTAACTCCTCTAATCATAAAATGACACTTCATAGCGAATCTGACAAGACAGGTTAAAAAACATATTTTCGTAGCAAAATAAGTTTAGCCTTTGACAGATTCACTACGAAACTATTACGCAATTTTGTAGCGAAATCTATTGTTTTCCTGTGTAAAACGCTATGAAATTTTGAAAAAATGACAGATGCACCCTTTTGATTTTGAATGCATCAGGACTAAAAAATGACACCATATGAGGACTGATTTGACTTGAAATGACATAGATGGAGGTGATAATAAAACTTAGGATAGGCTAAAAATGTAAAAAACTAAATTTTCCTATACCACATTGAAATGGCTTAGGAGACCCTATCCATTTGATGAGTGAACTATATGACCATATCAAGAAATGTTTCACAACTTTATGAGTGATAACAAAACATAAGGAGTTTTAGGTTGGTTAACATATGAATACGCTTCTTTCGGTTTCTCAAAGGGCTGCTAAACTTGAGAACATTGAACGTGAGATTGTCCTGCCCCAGGAATATACACAAAACTTGGTAGGCCCCCACTCAATAGGGTAAGACTACCCCCTAGGCATGGAAAAAACTCTAAGTTTCTCAATGGTGGGACTATAGTAATCTTAGATGGCGAATAGGGGACAAAGGATCCGATCAACACGATAATTTGACCAATGGTGACCATTGGTCGAACAACAGGTTGAGACACCACGACCACATTCAAAAAGAATGGGCTGGAAGACGGAGGAATACTCATTTACCAAACGAGGTCTGGAAATAAAGGTGTACCACCGTAAGCTCCAGAAATGAGGTTTCCCAAAGAATTGTAACTATGTGGGAGCATGGACGCAACATGACTAGATGATATTTAGATTCCACTTCCTGAATCGTGAGATGTGGACCCAAAAAAATCTCCCTTGGAGGGAAACACCGATGAAGAAGCTTTTGAGATATAATGTTGAGAAACTAGCTCCAAAAAGAGAAGAAAAGAGATATCAATGCCTTAGAAATATGCCACTTCGAGGGGGCAACCTCCAATACATTACATGAATGAACAATTCTTGGATGATACAATTTACAAAACCTCCTTTCTATATATAGGAGTCCATGGGGCCATAAAGTAATCCTAGCCGACCTAACAATAATAATTTAAGGGCACAATAATAACAAAATGGGGGTTACAAGGGTACAATAATAACAATAAGGGGGTTACACTAATAACAATAAGGGACTATACTAGTAATAGAGGGACCTAACATGCCCCTCTCCTTCAAAAAAGTGTTGTCCTCAATGCTTGAGTAGCTCTGGGTGCTTCTGTATAAAATTCTCATCCTCCCATGTAGAATCTTCAGTGGGTAAGTTCTTCCACTTGATGAGATACTCTGAAATTGATTGATTCCGTAGTTGTCGAGTTCTTGTTTCCGTGACTGCTTCCAGTTCCAATATGATTTTTCCTTCCTCATCAAGTTCTGGCAATATTGTTTGAACTGGAAGATTTTCACCTATAACCTTCTTTAAGCATGAAACATGGAGAACTGGATGCACTCGCGAAGAAGCAGGAAGCTCCAATTTGTATGCCATAGTACCAATCTTTTGCAACACCTTGTAAGGACCATAGTACTTTGGCGATAATTTATTATCCTTCTTAGCTTGCTTGAGGGACATTTGTTTGTATGGTTGTAGCCGTAAAAATACCCAATCTCCTACATCAAAACTTCTCTCGCTGCGATGTTGATATGCCCGTTGTTTCATTCGATTTTGTGCCAAATTCAGGTTATCCTTTAAGAGTTGGAGAACTTCTTGCTGATGCTCGATGTGATCTTCCACTGCTTGAACCTTCGAATTTTCCCTTAAACATGATGTGATGGATGGTGGATGATATCCATAAAGTGCCATAAATGGGGTCATTTTTGCTGCAGTATGGAAGGAAGTGTTATACCACCATTCAGCGAGAGGCAACCACTTGACCCATTGTGTTTGTTTATCAGATACAAAACAACGAAGATATCCTTCCAAACATTTATTTAATATCTCAGTTTGACCATCAGATTGAGGATGATAAGATGAGCTATGAGCTAATTGAGTACCCAAACAAGAAAATAACTCCGTCCAAAATTTTCCAGTAAAAATGGGATCTCTGTCGCTCACAATAACCCTTGGGCTTCCATGTAGCTTTTGAATTCTGTCCATAAATGTAGTAGCAACTGTACTTGCTTTAAAATGGATGAGATAATGCACAAAAGTGTGCATACTTGGTAAGTCTATCAACTACCACCATGATGACATTCTTTCCTTCAGACTTAGGTAAACCTGTGATAAAATCCATTGAAATCTCCTCCCAACGCTGACTTGGAATGGATAAAGGTTGTAGAAGTTCCGGGGTCTTAATTGTCTCCACTAGATTCATTGAAACCAAATATTCGACAAACTTTTGAATATCAGATTTAAGGCCATCCAAAAAAAATTCTTTCTTCACCTCGTAGTCGCGTCAAAAATCCCAAGTTGTCCCACCCAAAGGAGAATCGGCGGTAATCCTGCAGAACATTTGTTTTGTTAGAATTACTACAAAGATATACAACTTTAAAATTATAATAGAACTCATTTTTCAAACTCAAATGCAATGATAATTATGATCTTGTTGCAAATTTTGAATGAGACTCCACACTTCTTCTTCCTTCTTCCATTCATCTCTTGCTTCAGTTATCCAATCTGGTTGTATAATATAAATGGCACAAAGCAATGCTTCCACCTCTTATTTCTTTCTTGAGAGTGCATCTGCAACAACATTAAGCTTTCCTTTTTTGTAGATTATTTCAAAGTCATAACCCAACATCTTTGTGACCCATTTTTTCTGCTCTTCTGAAGATAGTCTTTGTTCCAAAAAGTGTTTAAGACTATCATGATCACTTTTACCTTGAAGTGTCTTCCCATTAGGTAAGTTCTCCATTTCTTTAGTGCATGTAGTATTGCTAACATTTCCTTCTCATAAATAGGTTTCTGTAAATACTTTCCTTTGATCGATGATTCTCGCGCACGTGGCCTTCTTTTCATTGCAAACAACCAATCTATTTTCCCTGAGGCACCAGTAATTCAACAAAGGTTTTTAGTTCCGTAGCTAGATAAATACGTAGCACATTGGGTTCTTCTTTTAAGATGTTCAAAGGCCTTAGTTGCTTCAGGAGTCCATTAAAATGCATCTTTCTTCAATAATGTTGTTAGAGGTGCTACTATTCTCCATAATTCTTAACAAACTTGCGATAATACCCTGTTAACCCGAGAAATCCTCGCAACTGCTTTATGGTTGTGGGGACTTTCCATTCCTTAATGGCTTTAATTTTGTTAGGGTCTACTTTAACACCCTCGTGAGATACAATATGACCCAGATATTCCACTTCTTGTACTCCAAAGAAACATTTGGATTTTTTTGCATATAATTGTTTCTCCTGCAATAGTTTGAGCACCCTGTCAACATGTTCAACATGATCCCTCCAAGACCTGTTGTAGATTAGTATATCATCAAAAAATACTAGCACAAATTTTCTAAGGAAGGGTTTGAAAATGGAATTCATCAACCCTTGAAATGGAGAAGGTGCATTGGTAAGGCCAAAAGGCATGACCAAAAATTCATAATGACCCTCATGAGTTCGAAATGCTGTTTTTGGAATATCTTCAGTCTCCATTCTAATTTGATGATATCCTGAACGAAGATCCAACTTGGTAAAATAAATTGCTCCATGTAATTCATCCAATAATTCATCAATCACAGGAATGGGAAATTTATCTTTAATGGTAAGCTTATTAAGCTCCCTATAATCTGGACACATTCGCCATGATCCATCCTTCTTGTGTACCAATACTACAGGCGCAGAGAAAGAACTTTGACTATGTTGAATTATACCCGCTTCTAACATTTCTGCAATCATACGTTCAATTTTTCTCTTTTGGACGTAAGGATATCTATAAGGCCTTATGTTTGGAGGAACACTTCCTGGAATCAAATGAATAGCATGCTCATGATCACGAATAGGTGGGATTTCTTTCTTTACCATCCCCAAAGATTGTAACCATTGTACTCCTAGTACAACATCAACACCTCCCATAGGAATGGAAAGCATTGGACTAGTCAATACATATTCCCCCATGGTTAGCTTGATATTATGGAATTTCCCAGAGAAATTTATAGTTCCTCCATTTGCAACCATCACTTGGCATTCTGGTGTTGGGTATAGGAAACACTTTAATTCCTTGGCTACCTTACAATGAATAAAATTATTGGTGCTACCTGAATCAATCAACACTATTAACTTTTTCTTCTTGATCTGTCCTTCTATTTTGAGAGTTTGAGGAGTGGTAATTCCTGCTAGTGCATTACATGATATGGTCGGATTCATTTCTTCCTCTTCTAGGGCCAGTTCCTGGTGTATATCCTCTTCTTGTTCATTTTCTTCTTCTTCTTCACAATCTATGTAAAATAATTTCTTTTCAACACACTTATGACCTTTAGTGTATTTGCTATCACAACTATAGCAAAGCCCTTTTGCTCTTTTTTCTTCCAATTGTTGTGGTGTCAACCTTGTAGGTTGTGGAAATCTAGGCGTAGCAACACTTCCTTCTTTATAGAATTGAGTGGTAGGCTTCCTTGTTGCCATAATTTTGCATTCAACTTTTCTTGCCAACCTGAATGCCTTCTCCAATGAATCAGGTTCCAAAACGCGAAATTCATGTTGGATGTTATCCTTTAAAGTGCCTATGAAGAGATCAATCCTGTGTTCCTCTGGAATATCAGTTACCCTTATATTCAATTTTTGGAAGTCCTCAATGTGCTGCCCCACTAAACCCTTTTGTTTGAGAATTATCAATTGGCTAAAGAAGGTGTTGCTCTTTGTATCCTCATAATGTGCTATCATTTCCTCCGTAAAAATTGACCAAGTGACAATTTTTTTATGGGAGCAAAGCCATCGATACCATACAAACGTATTTTGTTCTAAATGTAAAGTTGCAATGCGTACCTTTTGTGTGTTTTTCACATTATGGAGATCAAAATATTGCTCCATCTGTAGTATCCATGTTACAGGATCCTTTCCATCAAACTTCCTCATATCCATTTTTGGAATATGGTGGTTCTTCCCCCCAACATTAGAGTTTATGAAATCACGATTAACATTTATTTTGTTCTCATCATGAGGTTCTTCTACTATCTTTTCACCATTAGGAAACCTTTCTTGTATCAACTTTGTCAAACCTTCCATGTCTGCTTTTAGAAAATTATTCATGTTTTCCATTTTCTCATCAATCTTAGCTTCCATGTCATCCATCTTAGATTCCATGCCAGCCTCCATGCCATCAATATTATATTCCATGCCATCTATCTTAGATTCCATGCCTTTCTTCAAAACTTCCATGTCATTTTTTGTTGCTCTTTGTGAGAGCGAAATTTGTTTCACTTGCTCTTGTAATTTTGATATGTCATGTTGCCATTCTTCGTCTTCATGAGTCATAGTAGAGCTTTCCAATGGATTAATGGGTGTTGAATTATTTTTAGGGGCCATTTATAATCCAATACTGATATCTATTCTACAATATGCCCTTGCAATCAATTCAACTTGATTCTTCAAACAAGACTTATGCAATTCGGAAAAAAAATATACACCTTTTACTTGCTTTTGAGGAGCTCGATATTGAAATTGTATTATCTTTGTGATTTCGAATCTTAAATATCTGAAATTTAGCACTGAAGTAGCCCTCTGAATTATATTTTGAATGCCACAGGTCTAACTTGATTTGGATTCTCCAAGACAAAGTTATGTCCAATCTCCCACAATGACCTAATTATGGACTGGTTCAGTATAGCGAACTTGTACGACTTGCCATGTGTCACTGTTTCATCCTTCACCTCTGAAATTGATAGACAAGAAACTACAATATATGTACCTGTGACCACTTTTTACGGCACTCCAATCCGATGCTCAGAGAGAGAGTTATTGAAATTTTCCCACGATCACATTTTTTAGATGAAATTCAAGAGCCTGAAAAAGCACTACCTTCCACAGATCATATCTCCACAAATATTGCGAACCAAGCTCTGAAAATTTTTTGACGAGTTTCCTTAGGATTTTAGCTTCGCACCATAAAAATTTCAGATTCTGAACCTCTGTAGAAAAATTTTTATAGTGCAAATGCCACGATGACCTGTTTAGGAGCCTGAAAAAATACCTAACTTCCACAGCTCATATCTCCGAAAATATTGCGAACCAAGCTCTGAAATTTTTAGAAAATCTTCCTCAGGATTTCAGCTTCGTACCCTAAAAATTTTAGCTTCTGAAACTTTGTAGAAAAAAACTTATAGTAAAAATTCCATGATGACCTGTTTGGAGCAATGAAACCCTAGAATCCAAAGCTCTTATACCAAATGTTGAGAAACCAGCTCCAAAAAGAGAAGAAAAGAGATATCAACGCCTTAGAAATAAGCCACTTCGAGGGGGAAACCTCCAATACATTACATGAATGAACAATTCTTGGATGATACAATTTACAAAACCTCCTTTCTATATATAGGAGTCCATGGGGCCATAATGTAATCCTAGCCGACCTAACAATAATAATTTAAGGGCACAATAATAACAAAATGGGTGTTACAAGGGTACAATAATAACAATAAGGGGTTTACACTAACAATAATAAGGGACTATACTAGTGATATAGGGAGCTAACATATAAGAGTCAGATTTTTCCTGAAGAGTTCTTTGAGGAGCGCTCATGAATGGAACATCGTCAGCATTAGTTGCCATTTCATCAGGAAATGACCGACCGACAATCTAGAGAGATACTAATAGAGAAGCCTGAAAAGGGATTATGGGTTGATCAGAAGCGATGTAAGGTTGTTGAGGTGAGGCTACAATCGGATCAAAGAGAAGATTCGAAGGAAAGGGCGAGAACTGTGCTTATGGTTCAGGGCTTTCCGTCTTAGATTCTTCCAATTTTGTCCAAGGATAATCATTAGGCAATGCTCGAGATGATATGGGATAAACACTGATGACAATTCCAAGCTATTCACCATGCACTTCAAGAGGGCCAATCGTAAAATAAGGGACCTTGGGAGGTGGTTATTGAGATCCGTCAGAGGAGGGAATAGGCGAATTCGGCGATTCAACAATGATGACCTTTCAAAAGAAGATAAAAAAGGAGGAGGTGAAAAAAAATCAAAATTTACAAAACAATAAAAGGCTGGATAACTATAGGAGTGAGATTTTTTCATGGGAAATTGATTTTAGAATAAACAAAAATGAATGAAAAGGGTGTGTTAAGCATAAAGGCTTACCAAGTATCCGTGAACTGCAATATACACCTTGGTGATCAAATGATAGAAAAATTACCAAGGAATTAACGTATCACAACCAATCTCCCTGAATGTTGTGTTCAGTGTATCACATCTACAAGGCAGCCAACTTGGTTACCTATGGCAGGCGTGCAACCTAGTGGTGTATCCCCAAATATACACGATGGCTCATGGGAGTCTAGTCCGTATTAGTGTTTTCTAATGTGTAACGATTCGATGGGAGCACCCCAAATATACTTATCATACATAAATATACTTCCATACATGGGACAAGATATCACGCCCGAGTTGTAACGCAAACTGTTAGCGAAAACTCCTACGTTTAATGATGCTAGAACACATCTCTAGTCTAGACCACTAAATATTCTCGTTAATTCCAATGCTCCTTAAGGTAAATTGGGTTCATTTTCAGTAGATCCTGATCAAATTTTTAGTTTCAAGGCTCAAAAAAAATGTCACCTGAATCCTTATGGTCCAGACTAAATGCAAAAAAGAAATATTTCCATTTCGATGAATCGTAAACTATTTAGGGAAGAGAGATAAGAAATAATGCGATCAATGCAACAATAATAGTGCCCCCCAAACTAGTTCAAAGTTACGAAATACAATGCTTCTCAATTGGTTAAGCACCAGCAAATGAAACTTGTTGACAAAATACTTCTTCACTCAGATGCAGAAAAAAAAAAAATTTATATATATATATATATATATATATATATACACACATACACATACACATACACATACATATATACATACATACACATACACATACACATACATATATATATATATATATATATATATATATATATATATATATATATATATATATATATTCACTTTTAATTGTAATCAAAAGAAAAACAAATGAACGAAATAAGAAATGAAAAATCTCTTCACTTTTATTACAATTGAACCAAACAAAAATCACTTTAAAGAATGCACAAATGAGATGCTTTTCTTAAAACGAAAAAGATAATAAAAATCAAAATCACTTCCAATTCCTTTTGAATTTAGACAAAACACACTCTTCTAGACTTGCGCACCAAACAAATTGTGATCCTATGCTTGAAACTAAATTGAAGGGAAAATCAGAGATGCAAAGATGACCAAAGAATACAAAAATTCACTTTGAAACAAGACAAGAACAATGCGAAAAAGGTTGTTTGAAATGGCGAAGAATTCCCAAACTTACAAATAAATCAAAGAGATGAAAAATATTTGCTCAAAGAAGATAGGTAAGTCAAACACACATCAAGGAGATCACTAAGATCTCACAGACTCCTTCAAGGGCCAGGACACACTAGAAAATCAAAAGGGAAACTCATTTTTTCCTAATATTGAGATCAACGCTTCTGTGCTAAGGATAAGGGTGTTGAATGGCCAATCGACATGGTTGTACTATATAGAACAGTGCTACCAGTGCTACTGTGCAAGAAGAAAGGGAATTGGTCACTAAAAAAATGAAAAAATAAAAAGAGTATCACACAAACACCAGACCTGACACAGTGAATAGACTAAAAATCCTTACACAAGATTACAAAGGCCTAAGAAGATTTAAATTTCAAAAAACAATGAAACTAATCCAAGGTCAGTTCGGGGAAGGAGGACTTAAAAGGCTAAAGCTCCCCAGTGGAGTCGCCGGTTCTATTGTTAAGATAAATATCCTCTGCGGATAGAAGTGATCTATCTAGCCCTAGAGTGGGTCTAGCAACACAAGATTCTTTCTAATGCAAATATTTCTTAACTAATGTTTACGATGTAATGAGGAAAGATACATAAATACATTTTTTCCAATCGCTATACTTGGATCCATTGATGGTAACCTCGATCCACGATCTTTGTAGGCCCGCTTTCTACTACTAATGGTGCGTGAATGCCTGCAGAGGATCAAGAGACAACAAAAAATGTGATACAATACATAATAAACGTAAAAAATAGTTATCCATCAGATCAAGGAGTACTAGAATATTTGCATGAAAATGTAGACATATAGAAAGCAAACATCAGATGTTATCATTGATAAATTACAAAAGGAGAGCTTACAACTAAGCCTTGATCTTGGAGGCATAATTAGGTGAAAACTTGAGTCCTTCACGTAGCTCAAAAGCATTCCTTATCCTGAGCACTTAGGATTTATCATGATTCTAGCATGCAAAGGGATAAGAGTTTAGATGAGTCTGAAAATGATCAACCAAGCTCTAAACTTGGGGGAATGAGGGATGTGAATTTATAGCAAGGGAGAAGAGGTTGGGAGCCCATGAAAGGAGGAGGAAGGTCCACTTTCTAAGGTCTAAAACCCCATGGATGATACAAAGCCTCTAAATTGAGAGAGCTTGATCTTATCATCATTATTCAACAACCAACTGACCACCCTCGAGCTTCTAGAGGTTGAAGCTTCTCCTCAATTTGAGGAAGCACTACCAGAAATGGGGTTAGTGCGGTTTTCCAAGAAATTAGGGCGCTGACAGCGCTGGGTCAGAACTATGGAAAGGACATCAGTGTGGTCATGGCACCGAGAAGAGCGACGACCCAAGAAACTAGGAATTTGACCAATTTTCTTCAGTAATCTTTCAAGGAAGTCTTATTTATATCTTCAAGGAGATATGTTATCTAATTATTTGATGGTGGAAACATGGAATAGGATCTATCATGGGGACTTTCAGGACCAGAGATAGCAAAATGAGCATGGTGATAAATTATTGTGTAACAATGTTGGATTGACAAGAGTAGAGCCACTTAGGTGGGCGACAGGACTTCAACATGTAGGACTGTTGAACATCCTCTATGTTCCTCACTTTGGGCAAAATAACATCAACACATTCTGTGTGCGCCAGCTGCTCGCACTTGTGCATGAAAATTGTCTTTGGTTGCCGGAACCAGTCCCTATTGATGGGATGTTAATAGAGAAGATAATTACGCTTCCATGTGAGGGATTATACCCCATCGATGCATTTCTTGAAAATGATCAAGATAAGAAGTTCACCAAAAAGATGAAGCAAGACTTAAATTGGACTATAGGGTATTCTATTAACTCCATTAAGGATAATACGGTGTGCTTTTCTACACATATTATGGCTAGGAAGATCATGCGGAAGTGTCGCGTAGAAGAAGTATCGGCACTCATAGTATCTTTGGTTGTGCAGTGTAGCAAAGGAGTCCAGTTCAACATGGATGGGTATTTATGTAAATAGTTTTTGGATGATTTTATAGAAGCTCAAGTGGAAGGCGATAAATTCCACTACACATGGTTACTTCTTCTGATTGCGCTAATGGCGTGGAAAGAGTCGAATGAGTCACAGTTGGCCACTATGGACTTGGATATCTACGAGGTTGTGTGGTATGCCTTGCTTTGGAATTCAAAGGAACCAACACACGCAATGTAGAACAAGTTCTTTTGTGTAGGTTTTGGGATGAGTTTGCACACGGTGATTAGTTAACAGCAAGACTATCGCCAAGTGTATTTGAAGAATATCACCTGACTGTTGAGTTTAATGCAGATTTTCACCATGTCCATATCTACGCGAAGATGGACCTTGCATAGGTACGGTATGAGATTCAATACTTGGTGACCGAGGATGATATCACCCATATTTTCATTCAATGGTCAAGTTACTGGTTAATTACCTCCACATAAGGGGCGAAGAAAGAGAAGGCAGGCGCCAATGGCATGAAAGAAGGTGCCTTAGGTACACATACTAGCAAGAAATACAACAAGAAATGGCCCAAGAAGGTCACAATTAAGTTTGATAAGGAAGTTGAGAAATAGGTAGAACCTGAGATGGAGAAAGATGATATGGAGAGAGGAGGAAGCGATGATCAGGGTGGCTCCGACACATTTTTAGATCTAGCAGGACTTTCCTCCCCTTAAATTCTCAAGAGGCGATAAAAACTTGGTACAGGAGGTGCGCGACAAAAGATGAAATTAGATAAGTATGCTGGAGCAGAGTCGATGGTATTCACTGAGGGGGACTACGAAGAGATTGGTGATATTGTTTGGCACGTCATCAAGCATCATTGGGGAAATTTTGAGGACCAATACAAGGGTATATTGGCAGAGGTACACAAGGGCCTGAAATAATTGCAAGTGTAGACTAAAAAAGTTCAAGCAAGTGTAGGCCAGGTAAGTGTGTTTCAAGTGAGCGTGAGTTAAGCGAATAGGGCACTAGAAAGTGTGAGTATAGAAAGTTCAGAACTGGAAATAACTACTAACATTTGAGCTTTATAGATCCTTTCAAAACCCCTACTTTTTGACATGACTGAGGATCAAGCGCATGCATGGCACTCACAAAATACCAAATTTAACTTCATTGTGCTCCATTTAAAAGTGTTGCATGACTTTCACAAGGGCGTTATAGAATAATCGAAGATCTGCGAGCAGCACACCCTATTGGTTATCTACGATGTAAATCATGAGACTAAGCGTATGGCGAAGGAAAATAAATAGGTTGCACAAGATCAAGATGAGGAAGTTGTGCACAGATAGAATTTGGAGGAAGCCATCACTAAGGTTTGCATCGAACTACCTAATATATATATTCAATTTGTAGTAGGGCCAAAAGAAAATATCAAAAATATCACGATGGCAGTCAAGGGATCCAAGGCTAAAGTTGAGAAGGTCAGGTTAGACCTTCAAATGCAAATAGTTGAGTTTCATATGAGATTGCAGCCTGCCACTCCACCAAAGGTTCGGGAGGAGCGCAAAGTGAATATTAAGGCTACCATTGCTAATATTGAAACTAAAGTTCAAGATTATAAAAAAATATTTGAAGATGTTATGGAAGTCTGGGCATCATTACAGGAGGACCCTCATGTGCAGAATATCGACGTAGAAATCTGAAAAAAGTTAGAAACATTTCGTCACATCATGGTTACAATGCAGACCTCGGCACCAACACAGTGGTATGCCTGTCTCGAAGAGAGTAAGTTTTTTCAAGGACAGATTGATGGGTTGCGAAGAAATGAATATATTATCACCGCCAAGATGAAACCATGGGAAGAATAATCTATTTATTTTTCATAGAGTGTTGATACCTAGCTGAAAGCACTATGCTAGACATAGAAGGGTGTTTCTTAGAAGACAACAGGGCCAACCACAGAGAAGTTGTTGACTGAAGTGTGTGAAGCAGAGAAGTTGTGCACCAACACAATCCAGCCACTGAAGGATGCGTTGAGAAACATCAAAGCGAAGAATCAGGGTGCACCAACTGAGTGAATCAAGACGAGTCACATATTTGTGTTGGGTGCCTGTTGGACAAGGTACCCCAAGGTCGACGTTTTTGTAAATAATCCTCATTTTGAGGAGAGGAGCACGCTACGCACAAATGATTAAAAGTCTTAGGGGATTTGGGGAGGGTAAAAGTTCCTTATTTTGTAAAAATATGGGATAATTTTGTATATGTTGAGCTCCACCCATGGTTTTCGAACCATGGTATTGTAAAATAAAAGGCTATATAAGGATTCTAGGATATCAATAATTAGGATAGAATGCATATGGATGTAATGCTAGATTTGAATTAAGAGTTTGTACAATGTTGTTTTTTGTGAAAGGGAAGGTTCATGTTTTTGTGTGCGCAGAGACCTTAGAAAATCTGTAACTGAGTGCGCAGACCACTGCAGTTGGGTGCACAGGGTGGAAATTATTGTCTTGAGAAGACCTAAGCTAATAATAGAAGACTTTGAAGAAAAATGTATGTTATTTACTTATCTATTTTCTTTATCTATGTTTTGATATTACTCGTGCTAGATTAGGGTTTTTATCTGTATTTGCATCGCAAAGTCATGAATATGGTTTAATATGATGATTAATTCATGATAAATTATAATCACACAGTGCGCAAGCTAGTTAAGTAGAATTATCAAACAACGTTTTTATATTAAGCATATTGCTTATGTAAAGCTATGAATAAGTTTTAAGAGAGGATAACCCCTAAATCCACACTCCATAGTCCCTCTTGATGTAGAAACCTAGTTCTAGCATCCATTAATATTTCCTCGGGTGAGAGTTCAGTCTGCACAGCACATCATGGCTAAAAGGGTTGGTAGTAGAGGGTTTTGTTGGTTTGCGCAGCCATGTCTGAACCTATGTCTAGTCCCCATTAGGCCAACAACATGTATACAAACATGGTGGAAAAAGAGAAAATTGTTACACGACATTTTGTCACCGTCCCTGCAATCCCCATCCCGAACATTGGAGGACAATTTAAGTGACTTATGTGCATTGTCATACCATTCAAAAAGTGTTATTGCATCCCTTTCCGTGCGAAGAACATTTCCTTTGTTGATAATTCCTGAAGCAGGCTCTCAAAAACACATGATTTTGGGTCAGCGCTGGTAGGAATTTATGGCGTTGCACCCATAGAAAAATTAGCACTAAGCCTCGTGCCCATTGGCACCCTGTCTTGGTAGACTGCCTGTGCTAAGATGCTTTTGGAAAGTTTTTTGAAATAGAAGTGAAGTTTCCATTCCCAACCACTTCGTGAGCGGAGTCATCATGATTTGTTTGACTGAATAAGGTTGAAGTCCCTCCTTTGGTTTCTTGTTTCCTACATTTGAGTGACTCCCCAAAGGATAAGGCCTCCCTTCCACCTTATGAGGGATTCCAAACCACCTCCTCCTCTCTTATAAATACATCCTTCTCACATAGTTTCAATTAGCTGAACAGTCCTTACTATAGCTGGTGTGAGAATAAGGCAGAGAGGAATCCATTGTCAAGAGAGAGTTTAGGCACATTGCCTCACCAATTCCGATCCCCAACGAATGCTTGAGACACATTTGACTGAACCCATCGAAGGAGGCTACAACGTCAAGGCTTTTTGGTTGTAGACTTATTCTCTCTATCTTTAATACAAGACTAGTTTTTTGGTTCCAATTTTGTGTTTGATAATATGCAAAATGTTTGATTCTCCTTGACCAATCAAATAACTGTGAACGAAAATATGTTTTCTTATGCGGTCACCATTCACTTGATCCTTGTGTAGGTACACGGACATTGCCACTGAAATACTGTGACGTGTGAAGACAAATATCAGCGGATCGCTACTACAATCGACAACAAAAGTGTTGGACCAAGGTAGGCCATCTATCCTAACTCATTTTCATTTATAAGCTCGTAGTCTGAAAGCCTAGCTTGCTTCCTTGTTGCTAGACCCATTTCAGGGCTATAGGGATCGCCTTTATCCTCAGAGGGGATTTACTTGCACAACAAGTTGGCGAACACAATGGGAGATTAGTGTGTTTGTCATCTCTCGTTGTTCATCTAGTGTTTGGCTTATCAAGTCGACTTTGGTCATTTTATCGTTTTTATACTTTGTTTTTCCTGTCTGATTGTTTTGAGCCATCACATTCAGTCTCAAAGTGTCAAGGCTGACCTCTGCTAAGTGGTTTTTTATTTTTTCCATGGTTTTCTATCTCAACGCTACTATTTCTTGAACACCTACACTGATTGGCACTTTTTTCTTTTGTCACAGGTGCACCAACATCTGCTTAGCATGGATTACAACTAAACAAACATGTTGAATCCTGTAGGTCAAAATTTTAGCCTCTCACCTAATTTTTGTCAGTTTCTATTTTCTTTGGGTTGGATTTTTATCTTTCAAGTGGTCCACTGGGATTGTTTTGACTCTGTTGTCTCTCTCTTCTCAGCTGTTTGCCCCTCATCTGATCAATGGAGTTTTTCCTCCTAAGGTTTCTAGGTGTCTCCTGTCACTTGTTCAGCTCTCTCCTCACTTAGCCTTCTGAGTTGAGTTTGATTCAGTTTGGTCTCTATCATTTTAGTTTGTTAACTGATTGTTTTAGCTTTTCTTTCGATTGTATGTGTATTTGGTTTTTTGAATGATCATCTTAGATTTCATTTAGCTCTCCATCTGTCACCTTGAGCATAGATTACATTGCTCACTGAATCAATTAGAAAGCCCTATTTTTTCTTGAAAGAATGCATCTCTGTTTTGAGTGTGTTTTATGTTTGTACTAGATTGATCTCTTTGCTTTAGATCGTTATGTTTGGATTGCTCAAAACTTGTGTCAATTTTTATTTTTAGTGTAATAGTGCATTTTGCTTCTCATTCATCTAAAAAGACAAAATTTGTATTCTTTCTCTTAGTTTGAAAATGAAAACTTTCTTTTTCATTAGTATCTTTTAGTAAATAAGGAAATAGTTTTTCATTTTCTTCTTTGGTTGTCTTAGATTCATTAGTGAAATTCTTCTTGTATTCAATTCATCGATGCTTTGTTATGAACTACTATCCCTCTCTTAGCTAGAATTCATTGAATGGGAATGATTTTATTTCACATGTAGTTGTGAATTATGGATTCGAGATTACATTCGGTAAGGCCTTGAAGTTGCAACAATAATTAAAGATCAACTTTAAAATGAATTAAATGAACCTAAGGAAGCATTGAAACCTAACGCACATCTATTTATAGGTCTAGGCTAGTGACATGTTCTGACGTCATTAAACCTAGTAGTTGTCGTTTGCCATCTGGCATTATACAACATTAGCTTGGAATTGTGCTCCCCATACCATCAAGTATATAAAGGGAGACCATCATAGGTTGCAATCCTTTATCCATAGGAAGTCAAGTCTGCCACCCTATAACCATGATACACCAAACACAGCATTCAGTGAGACTTCCTACACGTATGTTGAGTCCTTGGTCATTTTTCTTTCATGTGATCATGAAGGTGTGTATTAAAGTTCATAGAAACTGGGTACACCCTCTTGTTTAGATTTCCTGAGTAGTCATTTTGGTCTTTTTGTGACTCCTTAAAATTGAAAAGATCACCGAGAACTTTTCCTTTCATGCTTGTTCAACCTGAAAGTGACTAGAGTCACGTTTTTCCTATTTCTTGACTCTTAAAATATGAAATGATAGAGTTTTGTTTCAATGTCATAAAATAAATTTGCTACAATTACATGCCTGTTAAAGATTTTTTCTTGGCTTGTTCTTAAGTAATTCCTTAGTGTTTTATCTTGAAGCCTCGAATTTTTAATCTTGGTTCCCTCCTATTTTGAGACAAGTCACAATCGTGGAACCACTAGTTTTTTCGTCCTCTTCGTTACCTCCTAGTGGTGATCCTTCTTCTGAAGTTTCTTCGAGAGCATCTTAGTCTACTAGGTCTATCAATTTATGGCCGTCTATTCTTCTCATTATCTTACCTCTCACTACCTAATCTCCTCTTGAAGAGCCATTTGATATCAATTGGCAATCTCAAGACACTTGGTCTAGTTTTGGGAACGTGGAAGAGTTTCCTCCTCTTACTTCAGAACCATCTTTACTTGCCACTACTCATCACCTTTTCAACAATAACATGGCTTCATCCGACATGGATTCTTCGAGTCTCATCAGTAGTGAAGAGATTTATGTTTATACAGGAGATCATCAACTCCCTTTGGAGAATTTTCCTTATGTCTCAAGTCAACCTTCCTCACAGCCGATATCTCTCGCATGCAGTTATTGTGCATTGGGTTAGATCATTTTTGGTATTTCATCATTGTATCAAAACCCAATATGGTCAGATACATCAACTCCCTCGGGGAGCTCGTATGTCTCGGTATCAAGGGCATCACCCTCGACTCCCATGACATTGACGATTGTAACCTTTGTTCCTATCCGGTCTACTGTCTCTGTGGCTTCATCCGCACTGGCTGTTAATATGACTAAGTCATCATCAGCATCTTCTGTGGTTCGTAGGTCCATTTTTATCAATCCCACGAAACCTGTTAGGCCCACTGTGAGTGGATCACAACCTCACATTTCAGGAACCCAACCTGCTAGTAGTGCGCCTATTTCTTCTACTTCCATTCCTGGAGTTTTCACATTCGATCAGTATATGTTGCCCATTTAGCAGTAGAATTCTGCCCCTCAGGGTTCTCAGCAGCAGAAAAATTCTGTTAATCCTCTGCATCATTATGATGTGTATGATAATCCCATCTATTTGCCTCTAATTGATCCCAATCAGACCATATACCAACCGAGACAACCCTATGGTCCACAAGGACAACCCTTACAAGGACAAATTTTGGTCCAACAAGGACAACCCTTTGGTCCACAGGGAAAACCTTATGGTCCGCAAGGACAAACCTTACAGGGAAAACCTTCGGTCCAAGAAGGAAAACCCTACGGTCCTTCTGGTTAACCTCATGTTCAACAGGGTGCATATTATGTTCTCGGGGGGGGGGGGGATATATCCGCAATAAGGACAACCTTTTGTGCAATAGCACCAGCCTTATGTTCAACAAGGCCAAACTTTTGTGCAACAAGGACAATCGTATGGTCCTGTGCCAGCTTAACCTAGTCTTTAGGGGCAGCCTGGCCCATCCCAACCATTGGGCAATCCTTTTCCACAAGGGCAACTCGGTGGCTCTCAGCATCCAGGCCAACCTACTCCGTAGGGACAACTTGTACAACCATAGTATCTGGGTCAACCTGCACCCTAGGGGCAACCCATTCAACCTCAAGGTGCCACTTACATTCCCTAAGGTCAATCTCAGGTGGTATGCAGTGCGCCCTAAGGCATTACTTACATTAATCAAGGTCAATCCCAAATGGTATAGAGTACACCTCATGGCACTACATACATTCCTCAAGGTCAAACTCAAGTGTTTTATAATTCACCTCAAGGCACTTCTTACATTCCGCAACAAAATCCATATGTTACTCATGTTAGCCATCAATAAAATTTTGTCATAACTAAAGATGGCTAAAACAAGTTTTCAGCCTTCAAGAAACAAATTTCATACAAAATCTGTGACTTCTTGAAGCCTTTATGTGTTCATTATCTTTCATAAATCCATCTCATTGATAAACCTTCATTTAAAATCCTTCAAATTAGTCCTACTGTTACAAAAGAAGGCTCTTTTTAGACTATTTTTCATCAAGTTCACCTTCATAATCTCCTCTCCATTTCATCATTTGTTACTTATTTTCACCCACCCTAAACATTCATCTTTTCCTCTAAAAAACCCACATTTACCCCCATTTATCCTTTATTCCCTTTGAAAAACCCTTTAAACCTATAAAACTCCTTTTTATGGTTTAATAACGCCCTTTTACCCTATCGGAACATCCAAAAGGCTTAAAAACCCACCTTTTGGTTTATTTTCGACCTTTTTTATATATATAGGCTTTAAGCCCCCTCAACTTAAGTCCCCTTCCCTTTTCCAACATATGAATCAGGCACTATGACCAAGCGCCAAGCCTTCAACCCCTTTTTTTCCTAGCCCCAGTCCTCCTTTCTCCCACAAAACCTTCCCCCACTTTTTTTAGCCCCCTTCCTTCATTATTCCATTCCTCCGCACTACGTTTTCTCCCAATCAATATCAACCGTCCGATTAACTCAAATCAATGGTGCAAAATAACTACGGAGGCATCCGACCAAAGTGGCCCCTACTCCCCAGTGCCCCCGAAGTTGACTTATCTAACTGTGGGAGATCTCAGATCTACAGCTGAGATTTACTGCGGAGGCACAGACCACAAAATACCTCTATACTCCCCCAGTTCCCCCGTAGTCGATCTCATCTGTCGATCTTCTCTATGATCCGATGGCCATCGACTCTCCGTGCTAACCCCCAGCACCTTATCTCTCTGCTCCCGGTTCCTATTTCTTCCACGAGACCACACCTTCCTCTTCCCCTAGCCCCATTCCTTCATTTTTTATTTTCTTTGCGCTATGCATTCCCCTTGGTTGATCCCCACCATAGATATTATTGATCTAATGGTAGCCGACAGCCCTCCCCTTCCCCAACTCCTCGTCCACCACCTCCCCCTGGAATCCATCTCCACCATCGATCGTATTTGATCCGACGGCCATCGCGCTCACTCTAACCTTTCACCCGCCCGATAACCTTTTCGTTCTGCGACAAGAAAGCTTACATCACCCACTGGTCCCACCACCTTTTCTCCCACACATCTATCCACTTGTCACGTCGATCCTCCGTCGTTGGATCTATAGCCCTAGATGCAACGGTCTGCGTGTTGTTTTGCGCCCGATCCACCTGAAAGCCTCCAGCGTGGAACTTCCACGTAAAAATGGTGGTTTCAATAGGGATGCGTGTCATTCGATGTGCGGTATCGCGTTCGTTCGGGTGAAAACCACAAACGGCCTGAATGCTGCGCGTAAACCATTCGTGGTTTTCCAAAAATGCCTCCACTATTTTGCACCAAAATTCAAATTTAAAACCCTGTTTTCGCGGTTCTGCCTATGGAACCTCCTCTGCCTGCATTCCGCCTCTTTGCAACGCTCCTCTGCCACCATACTAAGCCTCTGAAAGTAGTCAATCCCCAATGCGCAGGTTTTAATTTAACATTTTACTTGTTGTGCAGGTTTAATGATGTCTTAGGCTTGAAAGCCCTCCCACGGCCAATTCAAGTGGCAGGAATCCCTTGGATGACGATCCAAGGATCGAATGCATGAAGAAAAGGATAAAAGGGTCTGATTTGAAGCTCCCATCAATGCTTCATGGCCATTTATGCTTTCAATAAACCCTCCAGTGCAGCAAAAGAAAGCCACCTGTACACAAAGGAAAAATAATGAAGATCAGTGAACAAACAATGAAGACAGAAGATTAAAGGATAAAGGTTAGAGCATAAATCCAAAAAAATTAAAGGCTTAACTCGAATATTAAAGGTTGAAGACATAGTTTGAAGAATAAAGATGATTAAAGGAGGCCTAAAGCCAAATCAAAGGCCTATTTCAAGTTTAAAGTGCCAAATCAACACAGATCAACAAAGAAAGTGCTTCGAATGCTAGATCATTGAAGCAATTAATCCCCAGAAAGCCAGAAATTCTACCTTCTAGCTTATTTACTCAAAAGCATACAAATTTAATGCACAATCAGAGATATTTTCCAAAGACAGCTCAGAAAGTAATTGCCAGCCTACCAAAAGCCTCAAAATTCAACAAAAGTGACTGAAGTTGATGAAACTTAATGTAAAAATCAATTAATAGATTTAAGACATTAGATATCTTCTCCATTAGGCCTTCCAAAGGCTGAGAAGCATTTACTCTGTATTAATTGAACAAATAACTCTTCCTTTCACTCCACCTCCTCAATTTACCTATATATATCATAAGAGGAGCCCATTGTAAATTTTGGTTGAATACTTATTGAATGTAAATAGTTGTTGAGGCTACTGAAGCTCTATTAGTAATTGAAGAAAGATAGGTTGAGAAGAGAAGTTTGAAGCTGTAAATACCTACTGGACTTGAAGATTGTAAATGGTTTGAACATCAAATATACAAGATGATTTATGGGATACTAGTCTATGTCAATGGAGATATTTTTCCTACTGTAATTGTTATTTACTTATGTTTCCATATTGTCCACTTTCTCTGATAAAGAACAACAAACGTAGATTAGGATTTACTTCTAAAAGTACCCTAAATATCACTGATAAGCTTTATCTTTATGTTTTCCTCTGATTTTTTTTTAAGATAATTCAATAGAGTATAACCAGTGAACTTTTGGCGAGCCCATGTTTCCTGAGTACAACTTGAGATATTGTCTTTGAAATTTTCCTTAAGAGTATGCCAAAAGCAGGCTAGGTTCAAAGTCCTTACTTGATATTAGGCTACTTATTATGTTTATTTTGAATGTTTTCCTTTTAGAATATGCCGAAAGTAGGCTAGGTTAAAAGTCCTTACTTGATATTAAGCTATTATTTGTTTATCTTAAATGTTTTCCCTTGAGAGTATGCTAAAAGCAGGATAGGTTCAAAGTCCTTACCTGATCTTAAGCTGCCCTTTGTTTTCTCATATGTTTTCTTCTTTCACCACACTTCTTAATGTTCCATATCACCAATCAACTTAAAGAGATCCTTTGATATAGATGACTTGCACCATGAACCACTCTTGAAACTTGTTTTGCAATTAAATTCTTTTGTGACTTCATAGCCCAATGGATTGATACTGTCTCTTACCTATCCTATCAGCTGAACCATTCTGTTAACCTGCTCACACCTTTACCCTTAAAAAGACTTCCTTCATTTTGATAATATCCCACGCAACTAAAACCAAACAAAACCCTTGTGCTTCATAACTAGCCTAATATCATATCTTTTGAAAACACTTATATAGAGAGATCCCTCTCTGAATCCAGGAGGGCTAGATCTTAGGATTCCAAAGTGGTTCTGATGTAGGCTCTGTAGTGTTTTTTCTTGCCAATATTGCAAACTACGGGGACCTAACATAATGGCAACCATACTGGGGATAAATATTGAGTAATACATAACTTCACAACTCAATGAACCCCTATTCCTAAAAGAATAAAGTGTCACCAAGACTAGTTATTATTGATTGTTGATGGTGAATAACAACCAAATGTTGAAAATAAGTAAAAATACTTCACCTGGCGACTCCAAAACTCCCAAAAGAACAAACGAATCCACTGGTTGAATGGACATAGTGACCTTTTTTATGATTTTCAAACATGGATTCAAATATAGATCCAAAAGCAAAAAAAAATGCCATGATGGAAAAAATGATGTACATGTTTGAAAAAATAATGGATAGGTATGAGGCTAATTTAAATATTGATGATCTAGAGTAGCCCATGCTTTTCCCTGATCAAGAAAAAATTCAACCACTATAAGACCTAGATAATGAGAAAGACATGTATGATGATCAAGACTTTATAGAAGGTGAGGAGGAAGGTTGTCAAGAAATTCCTTATTGCCTACCTATAACTTGTGTTTTTCTGTTAAAAGAACTTTATGACCAAAATGCAAATACTAATAGTGACTAGTGCTTTGAGGAAACAAGTAGCCACTTAGAAAATGCAGAATCTGAAGTGGAAGGAGAACCAACACATATAAGGACTCTCCCTCTATGTTACAACTCATTTTAGATTTTAAGAGGAGAGTGGAATCCTGAAAATGTAACATAAATAATTCATGAAACTCAAACTAACTATCACAAAGATAAAGAAGAGTTGTTTGAGAGCGGAAAATATCGAGAAATAGAAGAGAATCCTCAAGGTTTCCCTGCAAGCATGAGTACTGACTCAGTAGAAGAGGCTCAAGAAGACATCCAGCCTCAAAACCAGTTAACACAAGAGAAAGAGGGATGCTTTACTTCTGTCCATGCTGAAAGAAAAATCCCTCCTTTGATAGAAGGAGAAATTTATCAAATACTAAACAAGCAGCCAGCCTCTGAAACTTTTTACAAAACAAACACTCTTGCCCATTCACCTAAGGAAATTTGTTGTAAAAATTTAGAAAGTTTCCTTGTATATCAGAATAAAGAAAGACTTGCTGATAATCTAGTATGTTTGATTGGTCACATTACTTACATTAATGATTTTCCTAATTTTTATCTTTCTGATGATGATGTTCTCCAAAAAAAAGTTGATCTTGCAGGACCATCATTAGTAGATTTGTGGGAGGAAGATCAGTTCCACCAACTCCAAGAAAGTAATGAGCCAAAGCAAGCTATTTATGATACTGATGAAGAAAGCTTTACAAATGCAGAAAAGGGTGAAGAATCTTTGAATATTTGCTCTGCTCCATTACAACTCATTAGTAACAGTTTTTATGTGATTGGGAACCAACAGTATTTCAGCTCAAAGGTTGAGGAGGAAAACAATGAAGAATTTCTGGGGCATGATGAATATAAGGAACCTTCTCCTGAAAGGGTTGAGGTAATAAAAGATACCCCTGCTCAAGAATATGATGATCTCTTCACATAGTACAGTCCACTGAATCAAAGCATACTAGGACTACAAGAGGACAGCACTGCCAAATATGATGAGTCCTCCAATTCAGATCACAATGAAGATGAGGAAGGTTTTCTTTCTCAAAAGAATCTTTTTCTTGATCCAGTGGAAGAAAAAATAACCTTGGTGGAAACTTACTTGTCAAATACTCGCAACTAGGTATTATTTCAAGACCCCTTTTCTCATTTTTTGAAGACATTTGAGGAAGGGATAGAGATTGTTAGGAGCATTGTATCACCAAAAACAACAAAATGTTTTAACATTGCTGCTAAAGAACAAGTGAGATGGGAGTGGCCCTGTCTGTCCAACATGCTCAAAGAGATGAGCAAAGACCAGTCATGGAACCATATGATTGACTGGATGTATTGGAAAATAGAATTTGTCAGCTAAACATGTAAATATTTCAGAGTTAGATTAGGGTAGGTAGGAATGTCAATAAAGCTCAGCCTGTGAGCATTTAGTTAGTTTTCTGTTTTCTGCTTTTGAATTTAAAAAAAAAAATACAAAAACAATAGAAAAGAGAAAAAGAGGGCAAATATAAAATAGGAAAGGTACAACCCCATACCAAAAAAGAAATGAAAAATCTGAAAGTGTGCAAGCTTAAATGCCACTACTCGAAAGAACACTGATATTTAGTCATACAACCTAATCATGACTAGATAGATTTAAATTTACTGCTGATAGGTTAGTGAATCAGATTTGCCAAATTGTTTAATCTTGGCGTATCAATAGATTAGATTAAGATAGAAGAAATGGCTCTAATCAGACCAAAAATTGAGCCAAAGATAGAGGAAAATGGTTCAAACATGCTTAAAATCTGAACTAAGAGAAAAGCAAAAGGATGACTCAAAACAGATTAAATTCTGAGTCATAAGAAAAAAGAAGGATGTTCTTAATTTTCAGATCTTAAGCCTTCACAATTTTGTTTTGAATTTCTATAAATTTCAGTCTATGTGCAGCTTGTTTTTATGCCATAGTCTCAACAGCAAATCAGACAGCTTAATCCTGGTTTGGCTGTGTTTTAAATTTTCGTTTTAGAAAATAGAGAATAAAATCTGTCAGACAGCTTAATCCTAACAGATAGTATCTTAGGTACAGAATTTATGAGTTCAACTGTTTAATATGGAGTCATGGAAGAAATAAGGGTAGATTTAGATTAGTTTCCTACTTTCAATAAAAGAATAAAATGTTGATGTCAAAAGGTTTGCAAGTCCAAGTGCACCTTATGAAGAAAAAATGTTAGGAAGTAGGCTGTGTAGGTAGAATTATTGGGATAAAATCATTCTGCTGATACAAAGTTCTGATCATCCTTCTAAATAGAATGATTAAAGAAGAAGCAGGTTGTCAAGGTGCAGAAAAACATTACGCACTGGTCTACATTCCAAAGACAAATTTCTGAGATTCTTAACACCTCCAAAGAGCTGCCATCAATAAAATTTTGTCATAACTAAAGATGGCTAAAACAGGTCTTCAGCCTTCAAGAAAAAAATTTCATACAAAATCTGTGACTTCTTGAAGCCTTTATGTGTTCATTATCTTTCAAAAATCCATCTCATTGATAAACCTTCATTCAAAATCCTTCAAAGTAGTCCTACTATTACAAAAGAAGGCTATTTTTAGACTATTTTCCATCAAGTTCACCTTCATAATATCCTCTCCATTTCATCATTTGTTACTTATTTTCACTCACCCTAAGCATTCATCTTTTCCTCTAAAAAACCCACATTTACCCCCATTTATCATTTATTCCCTTTGAAAACCCCTTTAAACCTATAAAACTCATTTTTATGGTTTAATAACACCCTTTTACCCTATCGGAACATCAAAAAGGCTTTAAAACCCACTTTTTGGTCTATTTATGACCTTATATATATATATAGGCTTTAAGCCCCCTTGGCTTAAGCCCCGTTCCCTTTTTCACCATATGACTCAGGCGCTATGACCAAGCGCCAAGCCTTCAACTCCTTTTTTTCCTAGCTCCAATCCTCCTTTCTCCCACAAAACCTTCCCCCGCTTTGTTTATCCCCCTTCCTTCATTATTCCATTCCTCCACACTACGTTTTCTCCCAAGCTATCCCAACCGTCCGATTAACTCAAATCAACGGTGCAAAATAACTACACAGGCATCCGACCAAAGTGGCCCGTACTCCCTAGTGCCCCCGCAGTTGACTTATCTGACCGCGGGAGATCTCAGATATACAACTGAGATTTACTGTGAAGACATGGGCCGTGAAATCCCTTCGTACCCCCCCATTCCCCCGTAGTAGATCTCAGCTGTTGATCTTCTCCATGATCCGATAGCCATCGATTCTCCGCGCTAACCCCCAGCCCCTTCTCTCTCCACTCCTGGTTCCTATTTCTTCCACGGGACCACACCTTCCTCTTCCCCTAGCCCCATTCCTTCATTTTTTATTTTCTCCGCACTATGCATTCCCCTTGGTTGATCCCCACCCTAGATATTATTGATCTAACGGTAGTCAGCACCCCTCCACTTCCCAAACTCCTCGTCCACCACCTCCCCCCAGAATCCATCTCCACCGTCGTTCGTATTTGATCTGACAGCCATCGTGCTCACTCTCACCTTTCACCCACCCGATAACCTTTCTGCTCCGCGACAAGAAAGCTTATGTCACCCTCTAGTCCCACTGAATTTTCTCCCGCCCATCTATCCTCCCGTCGCGCTGATCCTCCGCCGTTGGATTTACAACCCTAGATCCAACGGTCTGTGTGTTGTTTCATGCTCGATCCACCCGAAAGCCTCCAACGTGCAACTTCCACGCGAAAATGGTGGTTTTGATAGGGACACGTGTCATTCAATGTGTTGTATCACATTCGTTCGGGCGAAAACCACAAACCACCTGAATGTTGCATGAAAACCATTCGTGGTTTCCCAAAACCACCTCCACTATTTTGGGCCAAAATTCAAATTTAAAACCATGTTTTTGTGGTTCTACCTATGGAACCTCCTCTGCCTGCATTCCACCTCTTTGCAACACTCCTCCACCGCCATACTGAGCCTCTGAAAGCAGTCAATCCCCAATGCATAGGTTTTAATTTAACAGTTTGCTTGTTGTGCAGGTTTAATGATGTCTTAGGGTTGAAATCCCTCCCACAGCCAATTCAAGTGGCGGGAATCCCTTGGATGACGATCCAAGGATTGAATGCATAAAGAAAAGGATAAAAGGGTCTGATTTGAAGCTCCCATCGATGCTTCATGGCCATCGATGCTTTCAGTAAACCCTCCAGCGCAGCAAAAGAAAGCCACCTGTACACAAAGGAAAAATAATGAAGATCAGCGAATAAACAGTGAAGACAGAAGATTAAAGGATAAAGTTTATGGAATAAAGCCAGAAAATTAAAGGCTTAACCTGAATATTAAAGGTTAAAGATATATTTTGAAGAATAAATATTATTAAAGGAGGCCTAAAGCCAAATCAACGACCTATTTCAAGTTTAAAGTGCCAAATAAACACAGATCAACAAAGAAAGTGCTTCGAATGCCAGATCATTGAAGCAATTAATCCCCAGAAAGCCAGAAATGCCACCTGCCAGCTTATTTACCCAAAAGCATACAAAGTTAATGCACAATCAGAGATATTTGCCAAAGACAGCTCAGAAAGTAATTTCCAACCTACCAAAAGCCTCAAAATTCAACAAAAGTGACTGAAGTTGATGAAACTTAATGTAAAAATCAATTAACAGAGTTAAGACATTAGATATCTTCTTCATTAGGCCTCCCAAAGGCCGATAAGCATATACTCTGTATTAATTGAAAAAATAACTCTTCCTTTCACTCCACCTCCTCAATTTACCTATATATATCATAAGAGGAGCCCATTGTAAATGTTGGTTGAATACTTATTGAATGTAAATAGTTGTTGAGGCTGCTAAAGCTCTGTTAGTAATTGAAGAAAGATAGGCTGAGAAGAGAAGTTTGAAGCTGTAAAGACCTACTGGACTTGAAGATTGTAACTGGTTTGAACATCAAATATACAAGCTGATTTATGGGATCCTGGTCTATGTCAATGGTGATGTTTTTCCTACTGTAATTTTTATTTTACTTATGTTTCCATATTGTCCACTTTCTCTGATAAAGAACAACAAACGTAGATTAGGATTTACTTCTAAAAGTACCCTAAATCTCACTGATAAGCTTTATCTTTATGTTTTCCTCTTATTATGTTTTGAAGATAATTCAATAGAGTATAACCAGTGAAGTGTTGGTGAGCCCATGTTTCCTGAGTACAACTTGAGATATTGTCTTTGAAAGTTTCCTTAAGAGTATGCTAAAAGCAGGCTAGGTTCAAAGTCCTTACCTAATCTTAGGCTACTTATTATGTTTATTTTGAATGTTTTCCTTTGAGAATATGCCGAAAGCATGCTAGGTTAAAAGTGCTTACTTGATCTTAAGCTATTCTTTGTTTATCTTAAATTTTTTCCCTTGAGAGTATGTTGAAAGAAGGATAGGTTCAAAGTCCTTACCTGATCTTAAGCTGCCCTTTGTTTTCTCATATGTTTGCTTCTTTCACCACACTTCTTAATGTTCCATATTACCAATCAAATTAAAGAGATCCTTTGATATAGATGACTTGCCCCATGGACCACTCTTGAAACTTGTTGTGCAATTAAATCCTTTTGTGACTCCATAGCCAAATGGATTGATATTGTCTCTTACCTATCCTATCAGTTGAACCATTCTGTCAACCTCCTCACACCTTTACCCTTCAAAATACTTCCTTCATTTTGATAATATCTCACCCAACCAGAACCAAAAAAAACCCTTGTACTTCATAACTAGCCTAATATCATATCTTTTGAAAACACTTATATAAAGAGATCCCTATCTGAATCCAGGAGGGCTAGATCCTAAGATTCCAAAGTGGTTCTGATGTAGGCTCTGCAATGTTTGCTCTTGCCAATCTTGAAAACTACGGAGACCTAACAGCTCAGACAGGACCTCAGTGGTATGCTCAGAATTAATATCGTGGTCCTTAACCCATGTATGGGTGGAATTATTAGGCTTATAACCCCTATGGACAGAATCCCTCAGGACAAAACATATGGGGGCAGAATTTCTCTCAACCTTTGTGGAATCCAAATATTGGTCTTTATCAACAACGTGCAAATCCTTTCAATCCTCAATTACCTTTCCTTTCTAATTTGGAACTTCCCGATGTGTCAAAGTTGACGAACGATCCTATCCTTCATAATCCATATTAGCCTCCAATTCTGACTAAAATTCCTAGTGACTGTCCCATTTATTAGGGCAATTCTAGAGAATACCCCCAAGTGCATGTTATGAAAAACCATCTTTGATGTTCCTCTAACTCTTAGGTTGACGATTCCATTCGACTTCGTCTTTTCAATGGACTCTCATTGGTGCTGCTGCCAAGTGGTACATTGAACTCTCCTGCAACGTCTTCCAAGATTTCAACTCTTTAGCCATGGCATTTATCACACACTTTTAGTAACCAGTTCGATATGAAACTAGGACACACCTCCTCACATCCTTGAAACAAGATCGAGCTACTCATATATCTGATCATATTCATGAATGGACGCATCATCGTCATTTGATCAAGTTTGAGATTCTTGATCAAATTTTAACTAATTGGTTCACTAACTCCTTCGTTGCTCTAATTTCTAAGGACATTGCTATGGGGGCATGTGTTACTGAGGAACAAGCCATATCTCATGCCCAGTACCTTGATCTCATGTACTCTCAGTCCGGCACGTTGTACGAACTCTTGCCTTATGCCCCTCAACCTAGAACTTCCAAAGCACTAGTGATGCCATCCTTCGATGGCATCATAGGTTCTGTGTCTCAAACTTCTCAAAAGTCTTCTCCAAATCATGTAAACCAAAAATCTACTCCTTCTAATGATACTGCTTCTCAGCCACCTCCGAATTATTGTAAAACCAAGAAAGTGAATGCCATCGAGTCCAATCCGGCGGATAAAACTTCCAAAGGTAGAAAGAAGGGTAAAGGTAAGGCCAAAGCCGATACCCTGATACAGGATTCTCAAGAACCTCGTGTTGATGATGGTTCACAACACAAACCGAAGTACCCTTGTCTAATTTGTGACGAAGAGCATTACACCAAGGACTGTCCATGATGGGCCGAAGTGAATCGATTGCTCAAAGACACCCAAGGAAATTTTTTTGTACTTAAAGAAAATTTTCCATCACAGAAAACTCAATTGGTGGAGCAACCTCAATGCTCTGCCCCATTTGGCTCTCATTTTTTCATGATGAATGGTCCTGCATCCATTTATATTGCTACCCAATTGAAAGATTATACTGAACCGCGTCAGGTAGCAGAGAAGGAAATCGCTGATGTTCTCCTCCCTTGCCTACTTCTGGTCCTCTTCATATTGAAAGGCCTAGTACTGAGCCCGTTGTACGACCACCTTCCAAAGGTGTACTCTGTAAGTCTTCCTACAATCCTAACGCCCATGCTACTCAACATTACAACATTGTTGAGGATTTGGCTCAAGCGCCATCTGCTATGTCTACATTTGAAGTACTTCAGAGTTTTCTGTCCCAACAGAAGGCTTTGTTATCTGCTATCAGAGGGGTCGATCCCACAGATTTGAGCCTTATCACTTTCAATTTGAGAAATTTCATCCCACGTCTCCCTCACCAGCTTGCACTGATAATTCAAGTTGGGATTAATGGAAAGAATATCCATCGAGTGGTTGTGGACGATGGTGCATCTACGTGCATCATGTCATCTACCTATTGGAAATCCATCAGTTCTTTAGCCCTCAATTCATCTCCAAACACTTTAGAAGCTTTTGATGGAAGGGAATCTCACCCTCTCAGTGTTCTTGCTAGTTAACCCATTACATTAGAAGGGAAAAAAGTTAACGTTGAGGTTGAAGTTGTTGACGCCAAGATCAATTACGATCTTCTCCTTAGTCATAGTTGGACTCATGCCGTGTTGTGCATTCCGTCCACTCTCTTTATTGTAATTCAATTTCGACACAAAGGAAATATCATCATTGTCGATTAGTTGACCTTTTTCACTTCTTTGTCTTCCGATAGCAATGTCTCGTATGTAGATCGTATTCCTCTGCCTTATGAGAGCATACGACTAGGTCTTTTCAAAGATCCTGCCCTCATGGGTCTTTTTCCTCTTCCTCCACCCAACACTGCTTAGGTTAAGATGATCTCCAGGTCTTTTGATCCATGGGTCATCCCTTCTCCTGAGCAGATTGATTCATTTGGTGACTCGATGTCATTAAGCTCAATATATATTTATTATTGTGAACTTATTTCGGCTTCAGCTCCCCCTCCCTCTGATCATGCTCCTCTGAGTATGTCTCTTGACACTTATTCTCAATCCCCTTGGCTTAGAGATTTGGATTTTCCCAATCCCTTAAACGAGATATTTCCCACTAATGAGGCCATCACGGAAACTATGTCTCTTCAGGATCCTCCTTGGGAAAATAGTCATAATCGTTCCTCTTCCATGCCTGGCCTTGGGGCCATGTCTACTTGTCCCGAGAAGTTTCCTTCTCAAGTTCCTTCTCATCTGCTTCAAATGCCTATCCTGACACACAAATTATTTGTGGAAGGTAACTTGGGGAATATTATGCAAACGATGCCTATCGACATCTCTGTCAAACTGAGGGTTATCGAGAACATCCACATTGGGGTGACCTGTTCTCCTGATGAGATCGATGTCTATACTAGTCTCTTCCGTGATTTTCACGACGTTTTCGCTTGTTCTTATGAAGAAATTCCTGGCATCGATCCGAGTATAGTTGTGCATGAGATTCCTACTTATCCTAGTGAGAAGCCTATTCACAAGCGTCTTTGTCGTGTGCATGCTAGAAAGGAAATCGTTATTAAAGGAGAAGTTAAAAAAATTCTTAGAGATGGTTTCATTTATCTGATTCCCTTGACAGAATGGGTTTCTAATATTTTTCCTATGGATAAGAAGAAGGGTACTATTAGTGTCTGTATAGATTACCATGATATCAACCATGCTTGCCCTAAGGACAATTATCGCACTCATTTTATTGACCAGATCATTGATGAATGCGTTGGGAGTGAGATATTCTCCCTTATGGATGGGTTTTCTAGGTACAACCAGATTAATATTCTTCCGGATGATCAACACAAGACCGCCTTTATCTATCCTTGGGGTACCTTCACCTATAAGAAGCTCCCTTTTGGTCTTAAGGATGTTGGGGCTGCATTTCAAAGAGAAACTTCATATGCTTTCCATGATATCAAGCACATTGTTATGCTAGTTATCAGTAATTTTTACTATCTGTATATGACTAAATATTGGTTCTAGATTTCTAAAAACAACATTCTTTGAACATTTTGAGTTTTAGAAATCTCACTGCCTTCATTCTCATTATAGGAAACTTTTCACTACTCTATCAACCTTGCCTTTTCATGGTCACCCTACCACTCCTAAAAACTCATTATGGGCTTGTGCCACTCATCTCCATCCTTTTTTCCTACCTATGACCTCATTACTCTATTTTTCCCTTATCCATAACTCCACTTTACATCTAGGGTTACCTATAAGCCTATTCCTTCTCATGTTCACCAGGTTTCTCAAGCATTGATGGTCTCAAAACTATCTCTATAAGCTCTTTAGATAAATTAAGTACATTGGATTTTGGATCTTCAATACAACATTTTGACAAATACTCTGTTTTCACTTGAAGCCTCCAAAGCCAATTTTCAGTCAAGGTCAATGTTATGAATACAATTCATAACAGATATAATTAATATAGTTATTAATAGTTAAATAGGGATTATGTAAGTAATCATTAAGTTAGTGAAAGGGCATGTCTAAAAGACATGCCCATTAATGAAAGGCCACCTGTGTAGGTATATAAGTAGGGCCTCATTGTAACATTCTATCATCATCTCTTATACATTTTATATATAATATATTATTATTACAATACCTCTTGTGTATTTTACAATTAAGTCAACAAGACTACAGCTTTGTTGCTCCATTTGGTATCAGAGGCGTGATCTTCTCGCCTGGAAGGAAGTACCTACGCCACTGTTGGTTGCTTCAGTTGTTACATGCGGTGCCTCGAAATTGCTACCGCTCGATGTCTTCATCAAGGATGATGGCCGATTTCAACAAAAAGTTGATCGAACTTGAGAGTAAGATCAATAACAATTCCGATAAATTCACGAAACGATTAGTCAATCTTGAGGATAAGGTTACAAGAAATTCTGACGACATCAAACAACTTCAAGACACGACAAATCGGATAGAAAGACAAATGTTGAAAATCCATAGCGAGTCCATAGACAATCATAACAAACTAATGCAGAAATTAAATGCCATTTTTGACAAGATAAATCCAATAGTCCAGAAAATTGAACATAGTCAACAGAATAATTTAGTCGATTCAGAGAATTCAGAAAATAATCATGAAGAATCACTACATTTTAAAGATATTTTGAAGAAGCGAGATGTAGCTCAATCCATTTGATACAACACCAAAGTTGTTGAAAACATTGTTCTGAATAACAAAACCTTTCATCATCATTTCTATAGAGCATTGAAGAGCGGATACAATGAAGACACCAACACGAACAAGAAAATATGGGAGCCTATTTTGATGAACAATAGAGTATTTCATCTTCGGAGTGTTGAAAAGAAAATTGTGAAGAAAACGAGACACAGAAAACTGAAGCCAGCGATATAGAATTAGGAAGGCTGGCAAGACTTTTAATAATGAACAGAAAATTATTTCATCTTCATTTTTGAAAGAAAATTATGAAGAAGCAGACATTTGCCCAAAGTTGGTGGAACTTTTATCGCATCATTCATCATTTGTTGTTCCATTTGTTGTTATTCTAGCTTTAGAAATAGTGGGTAATATTGTCTCTGGTTATGATGTGCACAATTTTTCAAGAACCATTTTCCAACGAAGAGCCTGCAAAATAGTTGGAAGAAGAAAGCAGACTAATGTTGGCCGCTTAATGAAATCCAAGTCAAAGGGGAATTACATTTCTGTGATCGCCATGGAAGAAATTTATGGTGGGGATGCATTGTCTATTGTTCCTGAGAATGAGCTGGCTATAGAGGACGCTGATGACGAAATAGCCAATGCAATTCGTTAACGAAGTAATTTGCAGAGGGCAAGAAGACTACGCGCTGATCTGGAAGCCGAGCAAGGAGAAAACCGTATCCTACGAGTTTTAATTGAGAGAAACGGAGGAGCACCCAATCCAGAAGAATCAATTGAGATACCCGATTCTGATGAAATAGACGAAATTGTAGACACTCTTTTTCTTGAGCTCGGTCTACAAGAAGCAACTCAGATAGCCTATTTTTCTCATGATGCACAAGAAATTGAAGATAATTTTGTTTGTACAGGAAAAATAGTGGACGAGAAACATGTACAACAATTATCACACACTCTTAAGGAGTTAGAAACCACTAACAACGATCTTCGCCATGACCTTGCTATGATAGTGGCTAGCCGCGGCCATCCAGTATTGCCTCTAACACTAGAGAGAGTCTCTTACAGTGATTCTATGGACTCTGTCAGTAACCTATGGACTCGTACAGTGGAGAGATCCGGCAGTCGATCATGATGTACCATAACTATTTTAGAACATCATATAAATAATGATAGTAGCATTTCGTCGTGCCCAATTTTCCTTTTCGATTTTGAAGTGGTATTAGAAGCAGAAACCACAGGAGAAGCAAAGAAATCAGTGGATTCTCTGTCAGATGACGATCTATGTCTAGAAATTCTGAAATCATTGGAGTAGTATCTGATTTCGAAAATACAATGTACTGTGACACACTAAAACATTTAGAGCATGATGACGGTGCAGTGTATGTCAGCCGCTCCAGTGGTGGTGGCGTTGCAGTGTCATCAAGTCAGCCGCGGTGTTACAATCGACGCTGTGGTGTTTAAAAGACACACCCTGTTGACACAAATATGGCTCGGACAATCATCGTTGACCCATTCCCATTTCGGTGGCTTAACGAGGGTCGATATGATACAGGGGTCGATTCAAAAGGTGCGAGGTTTATTTTCATTCAGTGGATATATATATATATAAGTGTTTAATTAATCACCATGTAATATTATTATAAACACCATATATAATCATTAATATTTATATATATATATATATATATATATATATATATATATATATATATATATATATATATATATATATATATATTAGTTAAAAAAACATTATTAATTTAATTAATTAATTAATTAAAAAAAACAACAAAAAAAAACCTAGTTTCAAAGACAATATTACGAGAGAATTCTACAAAATAAGGTACTCTACATCATTAGGTACAGTGCTCAATGACATGCCAAGCAAATAATCCCAAGTGACGGAATTGTTGAAAAATTAAGCTTTAAGGACAAAGCTTTTCGAGAGGAAGGCAATGTTATGAATTGTTGGAACGAGGTCTCCTAACAAGCTATGAAACCAATCCATTTTGGTTATTTTTGTTATATTTAGTATAGCGTAGGGGTTTTGGGGTGGGTCAAAGCCTCGAAAGCATTGTAATGGGGTTAAAGGGTAAACTAGGGGTCCGAAAACCATGGGTTGCAGACCATAGGAATGTTAAAGCTAGATTGTTATAAATAGAGAGGCATTTTGGATTGTAAGAGGTAGGATTTGATGAGCTATTGATGCGACCTGTTGGGTAAGCGATCTGTTTGGGTTTTTGGGGAACGGATTCCTACTGGATGTGTGCGCATAGATCCTAGTTCAGCTGTGTGCGGACCCTGCTGCTATGTGCGCAGGCTGGGAAGGGAATTGTAAGCATGATTAATGAATGAATATGCAGGATTATTAGATCTAAATCTGTGAGTACTATTGAATGGATTGCTGATAAATACTGTGACATTCATTTTCTGTCTTTACACTACGAAGGGCTGTATATTAAATGATTGGATCTATTTATTCTCTGGTTATATCATGCTGTGAAAGTCTGTGTATTGAAGTAAATCTAGATCTGTTCTGTTCGGGTTATGTAATGTTGTGTTGATATTATGAAAATCATATAATTATAGATCTAGTGCACGTGGATGCAATTGGATACATATTCAACCCTGTGCAGAGACACGGTGATCTAAATAGAACACAGCCCTGCTACCTTACCCTTTCTTTCTCAAGGTGTAGAAACCTGGTTCCAGCACCCACCCATACTACTTCAGGTAAGACTGTGACCTGCGCAAGCAGGTCACTACCGAAAGGGCCGTAGTATAGGGGTTTGTTGGAAAACCTTGCAAACCAAACCTGGGTCAGGACCCCTCAAGCCAAAAAATGGTTCCATTGCCGGGACCTGAATATATCTGAGAATGGGATCGGGTAGTGGCATCAGAGATCTAGCGTAGGGCTGAATGAGCCAAGGTACAATGCGAAACAATGAGAACTATCGGAACAAGCGAGTGGAAGATTGCCCTGCCTATATTCCATCAAGACCTGCATGAAATTCATCAGCCACCCCGACGCTAGGGCCTCAGGAAGGTAAAATGGAGGAGCCCATGGCGGCACACTTAAAATTACCCACCTTTAAAGGAGCAGTCGATGAGGACCTAGAACGGTTCTGGTTCGTGGCCGATTCGATATGGACGGTGCAAGGGGTGGTAAGTGATACTGTAAAAATACTATAACTATCCTTGGATTTTGAGGAAAGGGCATTGGATTGGTATATGCAGTACATATCTCAAAACGGGAGCGCAACACTTCAAAATATTAAGGATGCCCTAAAACAACAATTCCGGAAACCAAAATCCTATTCCCAACTGGTATCGAAAGTAAAAAGACTTCAAGTAGGGAGCATTTGAGTCAGTCTGGGAGGCTGATCAGCATTCAAAGAAAGGAATCTGGGAAGGCGAGTTCAAGTACGATGAAAAATAGCACACATAATGGTTTATCGCTATGCTCCTACCTCACTTGCGTATGCCCATGGGCCATCAGACTTTTGAATCACAAGAAAAAGCCTTGGAAGCAACCATGAAACTTGAAGCGGCACCTAAGGATGACACAAGGGAAGGCGTTTAGCAAATTCAGGAGTAACTTGGGGCCGTGCACATGGAAATACAGATCTTACGAATGGAACGAGGGAAGGGGGTAACCACAGACCTTTGGTGTGAAGATTGCTGGGTGGCGGGACTGCATGATACAACCCAGTGTCCGTGGGTCAATAAAGGTGAATTGAATCAACAATGGTGCAGGTTCTGTCGATATATAGAACACGATGAGTAGAATTTCTACACATATGACTTACTGGAAGATCGGGAAACCCTCTATAGGGTACAATCCAATCCTGCTTCTTCGAGATCCCTAGCGAGCTTTGGTGGTTCCCCTGCACGGTGCAAGGGGGGCGGGGAGGAAGCGCTGGACAAGGCTGGGGCCAAATGATCTGCTACAACTGCGGAGAGGTAGGGCACTTCGCCCGAGACTGCTTAAATCCCACTAGGAAAACCTATAAATACCACCGGCAGTTGGACCATGAACTCGAAGACTGCCTGATTTTGCTAACAAAGATTAAGGACAAATAGTCTACTCCCACACGAAATATACAGAGAGTCAAAATGGAGCTAACGAGCATAACGCGTAGCATGTTTTCCTAGAAAGAAAGAGAGGAGCTTGTTGTTCGGAAGGAACCAGCTCCCAGGAAGCAGGAATCATTGGGAACCCCTACATAGCTACAAGAAGAAGAAGTGGAAACCTTTTTTAGGGCATGCTTGAAGCTCCTACGTAGCCTGTAGGCGGGAGAAAGTCTTCAAGTATTACTATAGGACTGCGCAGATCAGCCCAGCATGATGACTGAGGTTAAGGAAGTACAAAAATTACACAGCTATAAAAGATGCACGGTCGAGAGATGCGCTTAACTGCACAAATTGGTGACTATGAGATAGATCAGGTTATTCTTGATCTTGGATCTGATGTGAATTTCTTACCTGTTAGCCACCTATAAATTTGTTATAGAAAAAGGTGGCCAAAATTTTTTTGAGCCTTCAAGGAACAAATTTTATTGCTAAAAGGTGTTGGCTCTTGAAGACTCTTGAAGGCCTCATGCCTCTGTCCAAATCTTCAATGCTGTTCCTGTCTTAAGAACTCTGGAATTCTGCTAATTTCATTGAGGAGATTACTGCTGCATATACCATTTTCCCCCCTCCATCCCCTTCCAAAACTAACCCCTTCATCCCCCATAAAATCTTTCATCTTTCATGTTTCTCCTCTTTCCCCTTCATCAAAACCCCTTTGATAAAGCCAAAGACTCCTTCTTGGCCTTATTGAAACCCTCAAAACCTTTGAAAGTCCTTGAAAAACTATGAAAATCACATTTTTTATGTATTACAAACTTAAGCCCCCTTGGGCTAAGTTTTTAACCCCTTCCTTCCATGCGTCTTGGTTCAGGAACCAAGCGCTAGCCTTCTAAGTGCTTATCACATCACCCCGATGCCGATTATCCCTCCTTTCTATCACCCTCCGGTCACATGGTTTTCCATATAACCCGCAACCTCCGCAGTCGGGTGCCCACCCACTTAAAATAAACATTCTGCCCAAAGCATAAACCTTTGGTTATGTTAATTTTTTGATTTTTATTATATTATAAATTTTCTGCCGGTCCAAAGTTCAATCAATCACGGTTTGACGCGTAGCTGGAAAGCTGTTCACCAAACCACCATTCATCGCACATTAATGTTCGGACGTGGACCCCGAGTGATATTGGTGTCCGCTGTCTGATCTGAGACCACCCATCGGACAGTGATCACTCGCCGAAGTTGCTCGCACAATAACCAAGTACAGCACGCGGTGTTTAAAAGATCTCCGCCGTTGATCTGATCTGCAGATTGATGGCCCACATTCCATCGCCCCGGTCCCCTCATCCACAATAGTGCCAGTGGTCCCATCACCACATCAATGTCCACACGGCAGAATTCTATTGGGCATCCCTTCGTTTATCCCTCATCCAGTCAGCAAATATAGACCCGGGAACTTTATTCAGCATGGTTTAATTAAATTTTGGGATCCGAGCGTGTTTCATAAGGTTTATTGGCACCCATCCTCCACCGTTGATCACGCAGGCCGATCTCATTCGACGGCCCACGTATGTCCCGATCCCTGAACACGATTTTTTACCATTTTTCGCCAAAACAAATGTTTTTAACCTATTTTCTCTGTTTTTTCGAATGACGTGACCCCTTCATGTTATTTTTTCTCCTTCGCTCCCGATCATCGATCTCTGCACGATCAACGACCCGGATTTAATCGCTCCTCCGCTTCCTTTTGACCCTTCTAAAAATCAATCTTGACCATTGGATGAGGCCATCCAACGGCCATGTTTTCCTCCACGTACCTTCTGAAGCAGTAAGACCTATATATGCAGGATTTTATAACATTTGTTCGTATTTTGTAGGGTCTAATGTTTTTTTCCGCTATGACTGAAGAAAATTCAGAAGCAGAGGGTGGCGATCCTCCCACCTCTGATCCATCAGAGAAAATCATTTGCAGGTTTCTAATCTGCGTTTCATCAAAGATCTATCAACCATTGATGCCTTATCACCCCCTGCGCAGCCATGCACACCAGCAAAAACACCATGAATCGGGCACAGTCAAAGAGTATCAATGTCGAAGACCAAAATATATCAAAACAGAGGATTAGAGACAGGTTTTGGGGATCACGGCTAAGAATGTTTATCAAAAGCCTAATCCTCAATTAAAACACAGTTTAAAAGATAAATTATAAGTGTTTCATCAACAGGAAAGCCTCCACCACCACACTTGAGGAAAATAAATTACTCCCAGCTACCATACTACCACCTGCGCCTCAAAGTATTCAAATGCGGGTCGAAGTTATTGATCAGGACTAGATATCTACCTCACAACATAGCCAGAGGATAAATTCTGCAAACAAAATTAATGACAAAATATCAGCAGGGTTACTTCAACATTACAGAGAGCCTCAAAGGTCAGAAAAAGCTCTCACTAAGCTTAAATATTTATGTAAATCATTTAATACAGAGGACACCTATGCAAGGTTCTTCATTGAGCCCTCCAAAGGCCAAGAAGCCATTTAAGTCTGTATTAATTAGTTTTTGAGATCTTTTATCAGATCTCACCTCCTCATTCTTCTATAAAAACTTCTGCAGAAGATGAGAGAGGGGTTGGTTGCAGAACTTGGAAATACATTTGAGCTTAAAATTCTGATTGTAAATGGTGTTCACTGGCCCTTGGAGCTCTGCTTGTGATAGATAAGTTAGGTTGAGATGTGTAGGTCGTTGCTAAACTAAAGCATTGGACTTAAAGCTGTAACTGGTTTGGAGCATCAATACAAGCTGATTTATGGGATCCTGGTCTATGTTGACGGTGATGTTTTTCCCATTGTAACTTGTTATTTTGTTTCTGTTTTCATTGTGTTCATTTTCTCTTATAAATAACAACATGCATAGAGTTAGGACCTACTGTATATCAGTACCCTTCTCTGACTGAAAATCTTTATCTGAATGTTTTCTTCCAATCTATGTTATTTAGGAATGATTTAATTCAGTTTAAGCATAGTAATGTTGGCATTCCCTCGTCTTATTGTCTTAGCTGAATGTTATTCTTGAATGTTATTTTCAGTATATGTTAAGTGAAGATGAACTGAGGAAGATATGGTATGCCCTGGTCCTAGTTTTATCCCCAAAGAATGTCTGAAAGTTTCCCTTGGAATGTGTCAAAAGCTGGCTAGTTTAACTGTACTTACCAGATCTTAGGCCATTCTTTGTCATCTTTGTGTTTGTCTTGAAATTTACCAAGTAAAGCAGAGCTAGGAGAGGATTTGTGGTGAGCCCAGCCCGCTAGTTTCTACTCCAAACAGTTGCCTTCAAGTTTCCCTTTGTTTTTTATATGTTTTCTATTGAAAGTGCATCAGAAGCAGGCTAGTTTAGAAGTACTTTCCTGATCTTAGATTTCTTTTATGTCATTCTTAAGTGTATGTCAAATAATTTTAGTTTAGAAGTACTTGTTTGATCTTGGGCTGAGCTTTGTTCTCCATCTGTCTAATTCCCCTTCTTATTGTACCATTTCATTCCATAAATCAAACTTCAAAGATATCCTTAGACATAGATAACTTGCCCCATGGACCACTCTTGCCTCTTTCTATTCCAATTAAATCCTATTATGAATCCATAGCCCAATGGACTAAAACCTGCAATTATCTATCTTTTCTACCCAAAGTTTTTTCTATTTGCTTGCAACTTCACACCTTTGAAACTTTTTGCATTTAGGACTTTCCACCTCAAACAGTGATCATGCTCAACCATCCAAAAACAAAACAAACCCTTGGACTTCATAACTAGCCTAATATTCTTCCCCAAAAAATCAAAGACAAATTCATCTTTGCACTTATTGGAGAGATCCCTCTCCAGATTCAGGAGGGCTAGATCCTAGAATCCCAAAGTGGTTGAAACAATGTTTCTCCCTGAGGTCAGACTTTTTCCAATCTTGCTGATTACAGGGAGCTAACATTTTTGGTGACTCCACTGGGTACCTTCTGAGTTAATAAAAGTTAAAAAACACCTTAAAACTCTAGATAACCCATGTTTTTATGACAATTGTTCTGTTTGACAGCTGAGCCACCAACAACTAACATTTCTGGCGACTTCGCTGGGGAATTAGTTGAATTTTCACCTTAGCTCCCCTTAAAAACTTCATAAAACCTTTTGAGTAGAAAGAAGCCTTTTCAAGCACTACCAAAGAATGGTAATCATGATAAAACTTGTTTGAATCAGTGACAAACTAGGCAAACCCTAGGATTCTCATCAGAGTTTATCTAACCTTGGAAAATCAGCTAGCTTAGCCATAAGGGTACACTGTCTTTGTCTCATAACCATAGCCAAGTTTTGAAAAAAATTTAGGATATTCTTAGAAACCAAAAAAAATAAAAATAGCTTAGAAAAACAAAAAATATTTCAGATTGGTATTCAATAAACATGGTGGTGGACCATAAAACCTTTTACCTCTGAAAAGAGCTAAAAACTTCCACTTGGCGACTCCACAATCCTTAACAGACCTTAAGACTCCACTGGGAAGAACCTTTATCATTGTAATATCATTTAAACTCAGTTAGAGGACTGTAGGATTAAAATTTGTATAAACAGATTAGTTGACCTTTTAAAGACTATCATACCTGGTTGAAATTTTCCTATTTATTTGGGTCTAAAAAACACAGCATAGTGGCTTCTAGAAAGATTCATACTAGAGCCCATCCTGACCCTGATCCACCTGAGCTAGTTGATAACCCAGAAGCTATTCATAGGAAGTCTCCTAGGATTCAATTATCAATTGTTTTCAGATCACCCTTGAGAGCTAATTCAGTTTCCGAAAATGTTATAGCTCTACAACAATCACAAGCTGACTTAGTAAATCCATTTAGAACTAGGTCATTTGATGATATAAACCAGCTAGACTCTGAGTCTTCACTTTCATCCCCGGAGACAAGTGAATATCCTGGTATTAGAGAAACAACACCTCCTAATTTACATTTCCTTCACAACCTAGGTGTCTCTCATCCAAGATCAGCTCAGCAGTCTATTCCTGGTCCATCCACTTCTGCTCACCTTACATCCACTGTCCAAACCACTCCACCTTAGCTCACTTTCCCTTTTGTTAATCCACCCCTTGTGAATCCACCCCCACCACATATCATGGCAGCATGGTATGCTCCCTTAGTCCTTCCTCTTCCATTAGTCAATCTTCCACAGGACTATCATTCCAAAATTCCATTATATGATGCTAGTAATGCTACAACTGCATCACAACATGTGGATAAGATGAATGACTACTTTGACAAAAATGAAATTGATGATGATTCTGTCAAGCTTAGATTATTTGTTCAAAGTCTAGGGGGAGAAGTAAGAAAATGATTTAAAGGCTTAGCCCCCCATAGTATCAATGATCTTCAAGCCTTCCATAAAACATTCTTAAACAAATCGGAAGGATAGAAAAACCCTCTTCAAGTCCTTTCTGATTACAAAAATCTCCATAGAAATGCAGGGGAAGGTGTACAAGCATAGTGCACTAGATTCAATAGTGTATATAATGCACTTTCCCCTGAACTAAAACCTCCACAAGGCTCAGCTTTAAACAAGTTTCCTGAAGGGTTTGACCTTGAGATGGCCTATCAGTTGAGGGAAAGAGATTTTGCAACTCTTGAAGAGATGTAAAAGGGTGCTCTTTCGGTGGAAGTCAACTTTATGGAGAAGAGAGCAAGAATGAAAAATGAAAAGAGAGTATATTTTAGAGAGGAAAACACACCTTCTACTTCAAACTCAAAGATGTAAAGAATGATGGAGGAGATAATGAAGAAAATGAGCGTCCTTGAAAGAGCACAAGCTGGCCAAAACAAAATTTCTCCTCAAAATAGAAATCAGAACCAAAATCAGAATTTTAGAAGGAATCAACCTCCCAAGAGACCTAGGGAAGATGATCAACAGATCACTCCTCCCTTTCATCAAAACTATGTAAGGGAGGTTGAGGAAACAGATGAGATAACAGAGGAAGATGATATCAACATGCTGGGGGTAGATAATGATGTCTTTGAGATTCATTATAATAGAAGACAAGGTCTTTATACAACTTATGATGACAAAAGAGATGATGATGAAAATTATTATCAAAACATGGAAAATGTCATCATAGAGCCTCAAAAAGAATATGACCTTAGAAGCAAAACCAGTCAACAAAACCCCAACAAAAAAACCCTTGACAAACCTTTACAAAATAGCTCTGCATCCAAGCTTAAAGTTGTCAAACAAAAGGACAAAATAGTAGCTATAAATTCTAATAATGGTAAAGAGAAAGGCACTCAAAACAATGAAAAACAGAGTGCAGACATTAGCAGTACTAACACTCCAGCTAGTACTCCTATTAAAACCATCTTGTCAAATGTAAATAGAAAAAATCAGCAAGCTGATATTACTGATAGAGTGACAGCTAATAATACTGAGACAAGTGCTTTAAAGAGTTAAATCCCTTTCAGCCTGGAGCAGGAAATTTCAAAGATCAAAATATCTGTTCCCTTGACTGAGTTAGCTACCCAGCATGTATATAGGACCCAAATTTTGAAGGCTTTGAACATAGAAGAAAATGAGGACACAGTCAATCCTAATGATGACCAACCAGAGCTTATTTTTGGTCCAAATATTGAAGGTAGATATCAAGAGGGACCTGTTCCTCCCTTTTATGTGAGTTTAACTGTTCATGATAAGATTTTGCATAACGCTATGCACGATTCTGGGGCTTCTCATAATTTAATGCCTAGAGCTGTAATGGAGAGCCTTGGTCTAGAAATCACCAGACCTTATAAAGATATGTACTCCTTTGATTCGAGCAGAGTAAAGTGTTTAGGATTAATCAAAGACCTCTGTGTTAACTTAGCCCAGATTCTAGCCAAATGCTTAGTCATGGATATTGTGGTGGCTGATGTTCCCCCCAAATATGGGATGTTGTTATAAAGATCGTGGGGGGCCTAGTTACAAGGGACTATGGAGATGGACATGACTTATGCGACTATCCCTGTTTTCAATCAAAATAGAAGACTTTACAGTGAATCCCATATGAAATACACAGTTACAAGTCAATACCACCCACAAAACCCTCCTCTGTATTCTGTAATACATGCCTTGATTCTTTTATTATGTTCAATGATGAAACACTTAGTGAACGAGTGGCCTTATCTGATCTAATGAAGGAGAGAGTGGAGGGGAAAGATAACGTAGGAGTGTCAACACAGTTTGCTACATTTGAAGATTCTATCAAACCAAACACAGGTCTTGAACTACAAATCATATGTCCCTTGCTTCTAAATATTGAGAGTCAAGAGAGTATCCCTCAAATAAATGAAAATATTGGGGAATCAAAACAAATACAACTAAGTGTTGAGATTCTGCAACAACCCTTGAGCACGTTAGTTGAAGAGGACAGTCATCAAGATGAAACCGAAAACAGTCCTCTTTGGAGTATGTAGTTTGATGGATCCTGCACTAAGAACAACGCTGGTGCAGGTGTCGGGATTTCTAATACTGAAAGAAACCACACAGAAAGTCTTTCCTGCAGATTAAACTTCCAGTGTTCCAATAACATAGTGGAATATGAATCCCTTATTTTAGGCTTACGATTGTTGAAGAGGTTAGGAGCCAAAAGAATCAATGTGTATGGGATTTAGAGTTAGTCATTAGGTAAGTCAATGGGGAGTATAACGCAAATCATCCTAGACTTAAGGCCTATCGAAATGATGCCATGGACCTTTTAAAAACTTTTGAGGAGTTCAAATTGATCTTTGTCCCAAGAAAAAGAAATATTGATGTCCACAATTTAGCCTTTGCAGCTAGAACATGCTTAACGCCACATGAAACCAAAGACTGCACAACTCAGATAAAATTTAGACCAGCTGTGCCTGATAATGAAAAGTATTGGCAGGTGTTTGATGGAGACAAACAAATAGAAGACTTCATGCAACTCATAAATGAATTCGAACTACACAGTTCAAACTCAGATTATGAGACAGACTGCAGTGAAGAAAAATTTCTTGGTGAAGAAGAGCCATCTCCTGAGCTTGTCAATATTAACCTGCTGTCAAGCAAACTAAAAAACAAAACAGAATTGAATAAAGAGTTAGGAACAGAGGAGTTAGAAACTCTGCACTCTAAAAATGAAAGTTTTCCTAAGGGTCTAGCCCCTTTAGAAGAGTTGTTCAATTTTAACGATGTGGCAAATAAACCAAAACTAGACCCTCTTAGACTGAAGTGGAAGAGTGCAATATAGGCAGTAAACTTAAACCCATGATGATCAAACTGTCTAAAACTTTACCAGCTCACATTAAAATCAAATACATAGAGCTGTTTAAAGATTTTTCTGATGTTTTTGCGTAGAGTTACGAAGATCTTAAATCCTATGACACTGAAATAAAATAGCACAAAATTCCCCTCAAAGAAAACCAAAAACCATTCAAACAGAAACTGCATAGAATAAACCCTGTTCAGTTGCCTTTGGTTGAGAAGGAGATTAGGAAAATGTATGAAGATGGTATTATTGTCCCTATTAGATATTCTAAATGGGTCTCTAATCTGGTGTCAGTGAGGAAGAAGACTAGAGAGATCAGGCTTTGTATAGACTTTAGAGACTTAAACAAAGCATAATTAAAGGACAACTACCCTTTACCTAAGATGGATCACATTTTACAAAGGGTGGTAGGGTCTAGAAGAATTTCTTTGCTTGATGGCTACTCAGGGTACAATCAGATCTTAGTTCACCCTGCTGATCAATTAAAGACAACCTTTACTACACCATGGGGCACTTTCATGTATGTGAAAATTCCCTTTGGTCTAATGAATGCTGGAGCAACCTTTTAGAGAGCCATGGACATAGCATTCTCGGAGGAACTAGGCTTCTTCATCATTATCTATCTTGATGATGTTACTGTGTTTTCAAAAATAGATGAAGAGCACTTAGAACATTTAAGAAAAGTTTTCGAGAAATGCAGAAAGTTTGGAATATCTTTAAACCCTAAGAAAAGACTTTTCGGTCTCCAAGAAGGTAAACTTCTTGGGCACATTATTTCAGAAGAGGGTATTAAGATAGATACAAAAAGGATCGAGGCCATATTGCAAATCTCTCATCCTCGGAACATCAAGGAGTTGTAATCTTTCATTGGAAAGATTAACTTTTTGAGAAGGTTCATCCCCAACTTGGCTGAGCTTCTTAGGAATATCACAAACATGTTAAAAAAGGAGCAAGGGGTAAAGTAGACCTTCGAAGCAAAGAAGTATTTTGAGCTGGTGAAACAAGTGTTAACCAAAACACCGGTTCTAATAAGTCCTGATTTTTCAAAAGATTTTTTATATTTTTTCATTTGCATCAGAACATACCATAACTGTTGTCCTTTTACAGAAAAATCCACAAGGACAAGAGCAGCCTATTGCATTTTTTAGCAAGGCATTGAGGGATGCCCCTCTAAAATATAACATTATGGAAAAGCAAGCTCTTGCTTTAGTTAAAGCTTTGAAAGAATTCAGGGTATACATCCTTCATTCACACATCATTGCCTTTGTCCCAAACTCAGTTGTGAAAGACATTCTAACACAAGACCCAGATGGTAAGAGAGGTAAGTGGATTGTTGTTATTCTTGAATATGATTTAGAGATAAAACCCACTAAACTAATCAAAGGCCAAGGTCTAGCTAAGTTAATGGCTGAATCAAATTTTGAAGTTCTTGATATTAATATGATTAATGCTTTAGATGATCAAGAGGAAACTTCAACTCCCATTGTTGAAGACCATTTTATGAATTCCTCTTGGTATGCTGATATAATTTATGTTTTTCTTAATTTGAATACACCTCCTGGTTTGAAAAAAATAAAAGCAAGGTTCTTAAAGTTAAAAGTTGTAAACTATTGCATTATAGATAAATGTCTTTATTGGAAAAATGCAAGTGGTCTAGTGTTTAAATGATTTCCTGAGCTTGATGCAGAGAAGGTTAGGCACTAGTTCCATGAAGGAGAGTGTGGAGGTCATTTGTACTGGAAGACAACAACCAAAAAAAAATTGAGGGCTGGTTTCTATTGGCCTACTCTTTTCCATGATGTGCACAAGATGATCATATCCTATCATAAATGTCAACTTTTTGAAGGCAAAAGAAAACTGCTACCCCTGCCTCTACATCCAATCACTGTTGAAGCCCCTTTTCAACAGTGGGGACTTGACTTTATAGGAGAAATCCATCCCCCATCTTCTGCCCAACATAGATGGATTCTCACTGCCACAGACTATTTCACTAAGTGGATAGAAGCCATACCTTGTAGGCAGGCCAATGATTCAATTATTATAAAATTCATGGAGACCAACATTCTCTCCAGATTTGGCTGTCCTACCAAGATTATCACTGACAATGCAGCAACATTTGGATCAAAGAGGATGGTTGAGTTCTGTCATAGATATCAGATAACATTGGGGCATTCCACGACCTATTATCCTCAGGGTAATGGTCTTGCAGAATCCTCAAACAAATGCTTAGTGAACATAATCAAGAAACTATTGGAGGACAACAAAAAGTCTTGGCACACAAAGTTGGTTCATGCACTTTGGGCTGACAAATTAACTTTGAAGAAATCTATTGGCATGTCACCTTTCCAGCTTGTGTATGGTACTGATCCAATTTTTCCAAATAGCCTTGGTGTACCAGTGATGAAGTTGATTCAAGAGTTACAAACTGAAGAAAATGACATGATCAGAAGAATAAATCAGATCATTCATCTTCAGTAAACCAGAGAGGAGGTTTATAACAAAGCATTGAAAAAGTAGGATAGCATTAAAAAGCTTTTTGAAAGAAGAACAAAGGCCAACAATTTCAATATTGGGGACCAAGTTTTAAAGTGGGACTTAAGGAGGGAAGACAAGGGCAAGCATGGAAAATTTGACAACTTATGGCTTGGCCCTTACTCTATTCATTCAGCTGCTAGTAACAATGCATTTTTCTTGTAGGAATTGAATGGAGCAGAATTGTTTGGGGGTCCTGTCAATGGCAGGATGCTCAAAAATTACTTCTCTTAATACATGCTATGTTTTGAAGCCTCTTTATCTTTTTTCCATTATAAATATTTCATCCTCCATTGCATTCAAAGTTATGAAAAATCAAAAATACAAACACAAAGAAAAGAAAGAAAAGAGGGCAGTTTGTGAAAACAAGAAAGGTATAGCCCCATACCAAAAAAGAGAGACAAATCTGAAAGTGTGCAAGCTCAAATGCCACTCCTGAAGAACACACTTCTAGTTATTCAAACAGCTTAATCTTGACTAATTAGCTTTAAATTTTCTGCTGATAGGATATTGAATTCGATTTGCCAAACTATCTAATCTTGGCTTATCAGTAGATAGTTTAGGATAGAAATTAAAGGTTCAAACATGCTCAAAATCTGAACCTAAATTTCCAAGAAAAAGAATGACTCAAATCTGTTTTAAATCCTGAGTCACAAAAGATGTAAAACTGGTTCTAATCAGCTCAATATCTGAGCCAGTCAATAGAAGAAAAACAGCTCAAACAAATTCAAAACAGAGCTGAAGAAAAGATGAAGGAAGTGCTTTGAATTTTCAGATCTCAATCCTTCCATTTTTGTTTTAAATTGTGTGTAGAATAATGTCTATGTGTAGCTTGTTTTTATGCCATAGATCACAGCAAGTCAAACAGCTTAATCTTGACTTGGCTGTTTTTAAATTTCTGTTGTAGAATTTAGAGAATGAAAGTCTGTTGGACAGTTTAATACCAGCAAACAGTAGATTAGGTAGAGAATTATGTGGAATCAACTGTTCAATCTGGGTCCATGGAGAAATAAGGAGTAGAAATAGATTAGATTTCTTTTTTTCAAAAGAATAAAATGTTGTGAAAAGAGTTTTCCAATCCAAGTGCACTCTAATGAAGAAAAAATGTTAGATCAGTAGGATTGGGTAGGTAGGAAGTTGTATTGATGAAGATCCATTGTTTTTTTGGCTGCTAACATGATTTCAAAGCAAGATCATCCCAGCAAAGGAAGGGCAACCCAATGGATGAGACATAGGTCAGCCTCCCAGAGAATGCAAGTCTAAAGTTCTTGATGCCTTCAAGAAGGCACCATCCGCAAGTGGAGCCACTGTTAGCCACCTATAAATTTGTTATAGCAAAAGGTGGCTAAAACTTTTTTAAGCCTTCAAGACTCTTGAAGGCCTCATGCGTCTGTCCAAATCTTCATTGTTTTTCCTGTCTTAAAAAATCTGAAATTCTACTAATTTCATTGAGGAGATTACTGCTGCAAATACCATTTTTCCCCCTCCATCCCCTTCCAAAACTAACCCCTTCATCCCCCATAAAATCTTTCATCTTTCATGTTTCTCCTCTTTCCCCTTCATCAAAACCCCTTTAATAAATCCAAAGACTCCTTCTTGGCCTTATCGAAACCCTCAAAACCTTTGAAAATCCTTGAAAAACTATGAAAATCACATTTTTTATGTATTACAAACTTAAGCCCCCTTGGGCTAAGATTTTAACCCCTTCCTTCCATGCATCTTGGTGCAGGAACCAAGCGCTAGCCTTCTAATTTCTTATCCCATCACCCCAATGCCGATTAGCCCTCCTTTCTATCACCCTCCAGTCACATGGTTTTCCATATAACCTGCAGCCTCCGCAGTCGGGCGCCTACCCACTTAAAATAAACATTCCGCCCAAAGAATAAACCTTCGGTTATGTTAATTTTTCGATTTTTATTATATATAAATTTTCTGCTGGTCCAAAGTTCAATCAATCCCTACCGTCGATCTGATCTGCAGATCGACGGTGCGCATTCCATCTCCCCTGTGGTCCCCTCTAACCACTCACCACTACAAAACCACGCAGTATCCATCGCACCGTCGTTGAGAGGGAGGCTGTATTTTCTTTTTCACAGCGATTCCATACACCGTTCGACACATGACCGGAGCACTATTCAACAAAACCACTGTTCATCACGTATTAACGTTTGGACATGGACCCCGAGTGATATTGGTGTCTGCCGTCCAATCTGAGACCGCCCATAGGACGGTGATCGCTCGCCAAAGTTTCTCGCACAATAACCAAGTATAGTGCACAGTGTTTAAAGGATCTCTGCCATCGATCTGATCTGAAAATCGACGGCCCACATTCCATGGCCCTGGTCCCCTCATCCGTAGCAGTGCCAGTGGTCCCAGCGCCACATCAGTGTCCACGCGGCAGAATTCTATTGGGCGTCCCTTCATTGATCCCTCGTCCAGTCAACAAATCTGGACCCAGGAACTTTATTCATCATGGTTTAATTAAATTTTGGGATCTGGGTGTGTTTCATAAGGTTTATTGGCACCCATCCTCCACCGTTGATCACGCAGGCCGATCTCATCCGACGGCCCACATATGTCCCGATCCCCGAATGCGATTTTTTACCATTTTTCGCCAAAAAAAAGGTTTTTAACCTATTTTCTCTATTTTTTCGAATGACGTGACCCCTTCATGTTATTTTTTCTCCTTCGCTCCTGATCGTCGATCTCTACGCGATCAACGGCCCTGATTTAATTGCTCCTCCACTTCCTTTTGACCCTTCTAAAAATCAATCTCGACCGTTGGATGACGCCATCCAACGGCCATTTTTTCCTCCACGTGCCTTCTGAAGCAGTAAGACCTATATATGCAGGATTTTATAACATTTGTTCGTATTTTGAAGGGTTTAATGGTTTTTTCCGCTATGACTGAAGAAAATTCAGAAGCAGAGGGTGACGATCCTCCCGCCTCTGATCCATCAGAGAAAATCATTTGCAGGTTTCTAATCTGTGTTTCATCAAAGATCTATCAACCATTGATGCCTTATCACCCTCTGCACAGCCATGCACACCAGCAAAAACACCATGAATCAGGCACAGTCAAAGAGTATCAGTGTCAAAGACCAAAATATATCAGAACAGAGGATTAGAGATAGGTTGCGGGGATCACGGCTAAGAATGTTTATCAAAAGCCTAATCCCCAATTAAAACACAGTTTAAAGGATAAATCATAAGTGTTTTATCAACAGGAAAGCCTCCGCCACCACACTTGAGGCAAATCAATTCCTCCCAGCTACCATACTACCACCTGCGCCTCAAAGTATTCAAATGCAGGTCGAAGTTATTGATCAGGACCAGATATCTGCCTCACAATGCAGCCAGAGGATAAATTCTGCAAACAAACTTAATGACAAAATATCAGCAGGGTTACTTCAACATTACAAAGAACCTCAAAGGTCAAAAAAATCTCTCACTGAGCTTAAATATTTATGTAAATCATTTAATACAGAGGACACCTATGCAAGGTTCTTCATTGAGCCCTCCAAAGGCCAAGAATCCATTTAAGTTTTTATTAATTAGTTTTTGATATCTTTTATCAGATCTCACCTCCTCATTCTTCTATAAAAACTTCTGCAGAAGATGAGAGAGGGGTTGGTTGCAGAACTTGGAAATGCATTTGAGCTTAAACTTCTGATTGTAAATAGTGTTCACTAGCCCTTAGAGCTCTGCTTGTGATAGATAAGTTAGGTTGAGATGTGTAGATGGTTGCTAAACTAAAGCATTGGACTTAAAGCTATAATTGGTTTGGAGCATCAATAAAAGATGATTTATGGGATCCTGGTCTATGTTGACGGTGATGTTTTTCCCATTGTAACTTGTTATTTTGTTTCTGTTTTCACTGTGTTCATTTTCTCTTATAAAGAACAACATGCATAGAGTTAGGACCTACTGTATATCAGTACCCTTCTCTGACTGAAAATATTTATCTGAATGTTTTCTTCCAATCTATGTTATTTAGGAACGATTTAATTCAGTTTAGGCATAGGAATGCTGGCGTTCCCTCATCTTATTGTCTTAGCTGAATGTTATTCTTAAATGTTATTTTTAGTATATGTTAAGTGAATATGAACTGAGGAAGATATGGTATGCCCTGGTCCTGGTTTTATCCCCAAAGACTGTCTGAAAGTTTCCCTTGGAATGTGTCAAAAGCTGGCTAGTTTAAATGTACTTACCAGATCTTAGGCCATTCTTTGTCATCTTTGTGTTTGTCTTGAAATTTACCAAGTAAAGCAGAGCTAGGAGAGGATTTGTGGTGAGCCCGGCCCGCTAGTTTCTACTCCAAACAGTTGCCTTCAAGTTTCCCTTTGTTTTTTATATGTTTTCTATTGAAAGTGCATCAGAAGCAGGCTAGTTTAGAAGTACTTTCCTGATCTTAGATTGCTTTTATGTCACTCTTAAGTGTATGTCGAAGAAGGTTAGTTTAGAAGTACTTGTCTGATCTTGGGTTGCGCTTTGTTCTCCATCTGTCTAAGTCCCCTTCTTATTGTACCATTTCATTCCATAAATCAAACATCAAAGAGATCCTTAGACATAGATAACTTGCCCCATGGACCACTCTTGCCTCTTGCTGTTCCAATTAAATCCTATTATGACTCCATAGCCCAATGGACTAAAACCTGCAATTATCTATATTTTCTGCCCAAATTTTGTTCTATTTTCTTGCAACTTCACACCTTTGAAACTTGTTGCATTTAGGACTTTCCACCTCAAACAGTGATCATGCTCAACCATCCAAAAACAAAACAAACCCTTGGCCTTCATAACTAGCCTAATATTATTACCCAAAACTTCAAAGACAAATTCATCTTTGCACTTATTGGAGAGACCCCTCTCCGGATTCAGGAGGGCTAGATCCTAGAATCCCAAAGTGGTTGAAACGATGTTTCTCCTTGAGGTCGGACTTTTGCCAATCTTGCTGATTACAGGGAGCTAACATTACCAAAACAATCCTGGCAACGAATGGGAAAACCTAAACTAGACTGGTCCACCACCCAGCTGCGAATGGCGAATCAACAAAAGATCATCCCTCTGGGATGCTTGCCAAGGGTTATGGTTGATGTCACAGGAGTAAAGGTCCTGACTGACTTTGAGGTCATAGAAATCGTGGAAGATACAGACCCCTATCCTGCACTCCTGGGGATAGATTGGGATATCGACGTCGGAGGTGTCATTAATCTAAAAAAACGCAGCATGGTGTTTAAGAAGAATGGGACACATGTGATAGTACCACTAGACCCCATAGAAGGCGCATGGTATACTGAACCAGCATATGAAGATGAGGAGCTCGATCACATCTATAGGATGATAGCACAGGACGAGGACCAAGATAATCCTGCAATAGGTGGAGTATTCAACTGGGAGAAGAACAGGGAGTACTTTTCTGATCCAGATGAAGAACTTGAGAAGTGGCAAACCTAGCTACATGATGTTTCAACCCTACGATGCCCTCGGGTTGCAAGGACTCTCTACTGCATCACTTTGGAGGTAAGGGACCTCGCCCACTTTGATGGGTCTAGTAATGTCCAGGACTTCATAAGAACATTAGAAGCTAGGGTGCCCAAGGATAAATGACTTTGGGCACTCAATTTGGCGCTATGTGGTACACCTTCCTGATGGTGGGATACCCACAAGAAAGCATTCCCGGACTGGGAGGTGTGTCGAGATAGGATGGTGCTGCGATTCACACCCCCTGCTGATGTGCACATGAAGATATTCCTGGGGCTCAGAGATCCCCGTGCGCATCTAAGTATATGCATAACCAAGTGGGCCGATCGAACCTCAGATGAATGGATCCACCTGTTTATACATGCCCTGGGCCCCATCCCCACTACTTGGTACTTAGATGCTGAATTACATTAGCGGACCTGCCATTGGGAAATATTAACAGAGGACTTCCTTGGAACATTCAGACTCATTGGAGGAACAGAAATTCTTGACAAAGCCCTGCAAGACATTGATGCGTTCATCTTTAAAAAGCCTCACCCTCACACCCCACCAGCCGTTCTGACATGGGAGGCCCAGATGCAAGACATACTCAATTGTCAGAGCTTGGTGATTAATGAAGAGGAAGATAACCCGCGGAATCTCTCTGTTCCGAAATATGAAGGGGACCGTGTCGTTATCAGACCATCGCTCTTAAATGTCGATGAGACACAACCTCTCCACCTATGCGAGGTTAATATTGGGACAGATGAACACCCTAAACTGGTGAAAATTGGGCACTATTGGGATGAAGGCACTGTGGGAAAAGTTGTCGAGCTACTCACAGAGTACCAAAACTTATTCCCTACAAATTTTTCTGAGCTCAAGGGAATCACGGGAGACCTCTTCATTATGCACATCACTCTAAAGCCGGGGACATGACCTATCAAGCAGCGGCCCTACTGGTTGAATCCTAAGTATAAACAAAAGGTTAAAGAAGAGATGGATAAAATACTGACCGCCGGTATCATTGAACCAGTTGAACAGTCAAATTGGATAAGCCCAATGGTTGTTTAGGAGAAAAAAAAAAGGAGAAATACATATCTGTGTGGACCCCCGAAAACTAAAGGATGTCTGCATTCACGACCCCTTCCCTACTTCCTTCTCCGATGAAATCTTGGATAGCGTAGGTGGCCAGGAGGCATATTCACAGATGGATTCTCGGGATACCATCAGATCAGAATTGCACCAGAGGATCGCAGTAAGACCACCTTTGCTACTGAATGGGGCTCCTTCCAGTACACTGTCATGCCCTTCGGTCTTAAGAATGCACCTGCTATCTTTTCAAGGGTCGTAGTCGCCGTGTTCAAAGAATTTATCCATAAGTTTCTCGAGGTTTACTTCGATGACTTGACAGTGTTTGGCTTAGTAAAATATCATGTCTCGAACCTACGATTAATGTTGGATGCGTGTCAAAAGCACCAGATCTCTCTAAATATCAAGAAGTGCATCTTCTGCGTGCTGTTCGGAATCTTGCTTGGTCATATAGTTTGTCGGCAGGGTCTGATGGTTGATCCTGTGAAGATAGTTATAATTATCAACCTGGAAGCCCCTATAATGGAGAAATAGCTGCGCTCCATTCTTGGTCACACAGGCTATTACAGGAAATTAATTCAAGGATACGCCCTGATCACAGCACCCACGGAATAGTTGCTAAAGAAAGATGTCTCTTTTTTTTGGAATGATGAATGTCAGAAGAGCTTTGAACTACTCAAGGAGAAGATGATTTCTACGCCCATACTAATATTCTCAGACTAGTCAAAATAATTCTATGTACATGTTGATGTGTCAGGCATTGCCTTGGGTGCGGTCCTTACGTAGCCTGGTGAAGGGGATATTGATAATCCGGTTGCCTTTTCCAATTGAAAACTCTCAGGTGCTGAACAAAATTACTCTACCACTAAACGCAAAGGACTGGCTATGGTGTATGGCTACAAAAATATTGACACTATCTGCTGGGGGACACTTTAAGATGTTTACAGACCATTCGGCTTTGAAATACCTGGTCAACAAGCCTGTGTTCGGGGGGGAGATTTTCTGTTGGTTGTTCCTATTTCAAGAATATGATTTTGAGATCATCATGAAGCCTGGAAGGTTGAATGTAGGTCTGGATCATCTGTCTCATATTGAAATAGGGGAAGAACCCACTAGCTTGGACGAAGGCTTACCTGATGCGTAGCTGTTTAAAATTAAAATGGTGGATGACCACTTTGCTGATATCCTTGAGTTCCTTACTACGAGTATGGCCACTGCTGCGTATTCGATGCAACAAAAAAAGGAGTTGGTCACTCGAATGACAGAATTTACTATCATTGCAAGACAGTTATACAAGGTAGGCGCAGATGAAATACTCCGCAGATATGTATTAGAACATGAACGACCTGCCATCCTTGCAGAAGCCCATGAGGGAGTCGCTGGCAGCCACTACATAGGTAGGGCTACAACACAAAAGATTCTGAGGGCTAGCTTGTGGTGGCCTACCCTGCATCAGGATTCTTACACCTATTTTAGAACGTGCGATACCTGCCAACGAACTGGCCGCCTCTCACAATGTGATGATATGTCGTTACAGCCCCAAATGGCCCTACAGGCTTTCGATAAATGGGCCATTGACTTTATAGGACCCATTAATCCACCAGGTAAGAAAGTTGGCGCGCGCTACATTATCACTGCCACTGACTACGTCACACGATGGGCTGAGGCACAAGCTGTGAACGATTGTACTGCCGATACTACTGCACACTTCATATTTGAGCATATTTTGGCCAGGTTTGGCTGCCCAAAAATCCTAATAAGCGACCGAGGTACACATTTTGTTAACCAAACGATTCAAGCTTTGAACAATGAATTTCGGATCCACCATGCCAAGAGTACACTATATCATCCCCAAGCTAATGGGATGTTGGAAGCTTTCAATAAAATTTTGGAGTAGGCACTAATGAAGGTTTGTAATGTCGACCGTAGTGACTAGGATATTCGCATCCCCTCGGTCCCCTGGGCTTACTGGATGACCTACAAAAAGTTGACCGATAGGACACCCTTATGAATGGTCTATGCCAAGGAGGCCATCATGCCCATAGAATACGTTGTTCCTAGCCTACGCATTGCAACATTTACAAACATAGCAGACTCTGATCTCATAGAAGAATGCCTGGCGCAACTGGTAGCATTGGAAGAAGATCAATTTATTGCTCAGTTTTAACAGCAGGTACAAAAAGCTAGAGATAAAGCCTGGCATGATCAACATATTCACCAGAAGACATTTTTCACAAGTGATCTCGTCTTGTTACACGACAGCCAAGTTGTGAAACATCCTGGCGAATTCCAGCAGCACTGGCTTGGTCCCTACATAGTTCAGAAGGTTACGGATGGCAGAGCAGTTCAGTTAGCTACCCTGCGCGGTGACCTCCTCCCTGGTTTCGTCAATGGAGGTCGACTCAAACCATACCGAGCTATGAATCATGGGGTCGCAGCAGTACCGTGACTCGGGACGAGTCACAAGATTGTGTTGGGGGACTGTTGGAACGGGGTCTCCTAACAAGCTACGAAACCGGTCCATTTTGGTTATTTTTGTTATATTTAGTATAGCGCAGGGGTTTTGGGGTGGGTCAAAGCCCCGAAAGCATTGTAATGGGGTTAAAGGGTAAACTAGGGGTCTGAATGTTAAAGCTAGATTGCTATAAATAGAGAGGAATTTTGGATTGTAAGAGGTAGGATTTGATGAGCTATTGATGTGACCTGTTGGGTAAGCGATCTGTTTGGGTTTTTGAGAAATGGATTCCTACTGGCTGTGTGCGCGGAGATCCTAGTCCAGCTGTGTGTGCATGCTGGGAAGGGAATTATAAGGGTGATGAATGAATGAATATGAAGGATTATTAGATCTGAATCTGTGAGTACTATTGAATGGATTTCTGATAAATACTGTGATATTCATTTTCTGTCTTTACCCTGCAAAGGTCTGTATATTGAATGATTGGATCTATTTCTGCTCTAGTTATATCATGCTGCGAAAGTCTGTGTATTGAAGTAAATATAGATATGTTCTGTTCGAGTTATGTAATGTTGTGTTGATATTATGAAAATCATATAATTATAGATCTAGTGCACGTGGATGAAATTGGATACATATTTAACCCTACGCAGAGACACGGTGATATGAACAGAACGCAGCCCTACTGCCTTACCCTTCCTTTCTCAGAGTGCAGAAACCTAGTTCTAGCACCCACCCATACTACTTTAGGTGAGACTGTGACCTGCGCAAGCAGGTCACTACCGAAAGGGCCAGTAGTATAGGGGTTTGTTGGCAAACCTTGCAAACCGAACTTGGGTCAGGACCCCTCAAGCCAGCATGAATATAATTCATAATAGATATAATTAATATAGTTATTAATAGTTAAATAGGGGTTATGTAAGTAATCATTAAGTTAGTGAAAGGGCATGTCTAAAATACATGCCCATTAATGAAAGGCCACCTGCGTGGGTATATAAGCAGGGCCTCATTGTAACATTTATCATCATCTCTTATACATTTTATATATAATATATTATTATTACAATACCTCGTGTATTTTATAAATTAAGTCAACAAGCCTACAACTTTGTTGCTCCAGTCAAATCAAAGAACCCCCACTAGGTCAATTAGGGTTTTCATATGTTCCAAGGTCATCATTTCCAAAGAAGACTATCATTCAGTTTTAGAGTCTGCACATGAAGTAATGGACAAGCTTGACACTTTTGAAGAAATGTTGAAATTTCCATCAGTAGAAGCTCTTTGATAAGGTAGATGGTATGTTCCTAAGAGAAGACAATTCACACCAGAAGAAAGGGAAGCAATTTGGTCTTAAGGAAAACTAGGGTTTTGCACTTGATAGTCCAATAGAGTGCCAACATAGTAATCAATTGCAGAAATGGCATAGGGAAGGTAAAGAGATGAGTTGAACTCCATGATGATAGCAAAGGAAGATTCTAAAGATGCCACCAAGATCAGATTCCAAAAATGTCAAAAATCAATTTATCATGCTTCAAAGAGTAAGAGAAATTCAGGTCAGCGTTTTCAGTCACCTACAAATAGAAATGTCAAGGAAGGTAAAAAACATGGTTTGAAACTCCATGGTACATACAGAAGAAGGTTTTGGAAATCTTGCTATGAGGAATCCTCCCAAATGTGTTTTATGCACTTGCCATGTCTAAATGATCAAAGGATGATTTTGATCTCCAAGCTAGGAGTAGAGGATGTTTTTAACACTGCTGCTGTGTGAAAGTAAACATGTCAAAGGCTCCAGGATCACAAGAAAGAAAATTTCATACCTCCAGAAAAATACAAGCAAAAGGTGAAAAGGGTTAAATTGAACCTAAAGGTTGAGACTACATAAGAAATTGAAGATGTTGTTGTATGTGTGCAATCATCCCAAAGGTGGCAAAAGGAACATATCATGCCTCCTTGACCAAAAGAAAGATAAAATTCATCAAAGCAAACCTGCAGAACAAAGGAGTGGAAGATTATCAGTAAAAGGGAAAAAAATGTTTAAAGCATTAGAAAATGGTTTGCAAAGGTAAATCAAATGCCACATATCTATAGACCTCATTTAACACTTCAGACAAATTATTCTGCCCTTGCAAAGAATTATAAATTTCAAAGGGAGAAGTTTTTTGAGTTTTTCAGGTCAAAATTCGGCTAAGTGTTGTGGCGCAGTGCGCTCAGGATGGAATTTCGCCCCTGGAAACCAGCGCTACGTGTTTGAAATTTCCTCCCCATGTATTTTACACAGGTGTTGCATGCCTGGCAAGGCACTGCACCCTTGCCCGATCTTGCCCGACAGGCCCGGTAAAAGGACTTTGGCGCTATGCGCCTAGAACAAAGCACTACGCCTTTGCCTGAACCGACCCACCATTTTCCTAGGTGCTATGTCTTTGGCCAGGAAGGCTGCTAAGCCCTACAAATGCTCAAATAAAATCAAATTTTCTCCAAGACATCACCAAGGGTTTTCAAGCACTGGTATGGGTAAGTATAGCTCATCAAGCCCATATTCAAGCATTTGTGGTGATTTATAATTAAAGGAAATTGAATACCTTAAGAAGGAACCCTAGATTTGAACTTAAAAATCATTGTTTGAATACTCCTTCATCTGCCTGCAAAGGGAAGTCAGTTATAAACAGAGAGCTCACATTGTAAGAGGTTTCCCATTCACCTAAGTTTCCCCTAAATTTCATTTCAAATTGACATAAGTGCAAGATGTGTCAAAATAGAGTTTTAACAAGCTACAAAGGGTGGTCATTGAGTTTTTCCTCTCACTCATATTCATATACCTTACACCCTCACTCATTCATTTGTAAAAATTGCCTTCCAAATTAGTTGTATATCAGTGCTAGGGTTTCAAAGGTAGAGTGGTCAAAATGTCAAGAGGGAGAGACAGTGGCAGTGAAGAAGAAGGCAATGAGGGGGCTAATGCAAATAAGGAATCAATCAGTGAATAAAATAGCATTGAAGGTTGTGAGGAAAATGTTAATGAAGAAGAAAACAATGAAGAAGAGGTTAGTGAGGCAAATATCAATGAGATAGAGGGCAATGAAGAAGAAATCAGTAGTGATGGTATTGGCAGTGATAAGGTGGAGAGCAAAGATAATGATCGAAAAATGTCAGAAATCCAAGGTATCAGTGAGGCAAAGGTAAATGAAGGAGAAATAAATGATGATAGTGGGTCAAGGAGCCATGAAGAAAGCAGAAAGGCTGCTAACAATGAGGCCTATGAAGAATATGGTGGGACAAAGGAGGTTAAAGACAAAGGAAACCTTGGTAACCTAATTAACCCATCCCCTATAAGCATTCCAAACCTAATCAATAGGAAAAATCCAAATTTTGGAAAGTTTTTGAAGTTTTTAGATTTTTTACTATTTTGGAGGGCCAAAGGAGCAACGCCACTGGCACTGTGCTCTTTTTTGGGGCACTTTTTTGAGGAATGGTTTGAAATTTTGAGCTCATCAGGGCAATTACATAATCCAAAAAACATTTCATCTCATTTGGAGCAGAATTGGTACTCCAAAAGTGCCAAAAACACCCAAAAAACCACCTTTCTACCCTATTTTTAGAGCAGGCGCTGCGCCCTAAGCAGTCTTGGGAGATTGATTTTTTGGGTAGGAAAATGGACACCAAATGGAAAAAAATAATAAAATTGTAAATTAGACTTGAAAAGCTTTCCAATGAGCTATCATGGAGCTCATTTGGACACCTGGAAGGCCTCCAAACCTTGGTCACAAAACATGCAATTTTTCTGGTGCAAAGGTTGCGCCCTTGGCCTTGGTGCTGCCCTTGCCAAAAAGTCAACGAAAGACACTAGGAGTCATTCTAGAATTTTTTGAGCGGCCTTAATGTCAAATTCTTTCAAAAGATGATATGTTATAAGTTATTAGTGCATTTAATGATTTTGAGATATTTCTGCCTTGGGCCTTGCATGGTCTTAAGGTCAAATGCATTTATGAGGTAATTTATGACTTCTAGAAACCCTATATAGGGTTTCCACCTCCTCATTTGCAAGATAAATATTGCATAGAGACTTCATGTTTCTTTTTGGTTGGATGTTGGTTGGTTCTGGAGAAAAACCTCATAGACTTGGAGTTGTGAGGAGTTTTTTGGCTTTGGAGCATTGTGAAGGTTCTGAACTGAATATCAATGAGACAAGCACTTTGTAGGATTCATGAACATGGCTAATGGTGATGTCTTTCTCATTTTATACCTATCATATTATGTTTTACATATTGTTTCATCTTTCTCTTGAAATAAGATAGAAATTTTAGCTTAAGGTATGCTATCAAAAGCACATTAAGTATGTTTGCTTCTTTTTCTCTCATGTTTTCCTCTGCTAGGTCATTTTAGAGAATTCTTAGTTGCTCTCTAATCCCATTTAGATTTTTTATCTCAAGAATGATTTAATGGAGTCAGTTCCAAAGTATTTTATGGTTAGCCCTGGCCCCTTTGGAATCACTTTAAACATTGTTTTTGAGGACTTTACTTCAAAGTATTTCTAATTAGGGTTTTGACTGAAGAGGTTTATGGTTTTCCCTGCCCTTTTGTCCATCTTGAATGGTTTATTTGAAGGTCTTTATAGTATAATTAAGGAATTTAGGAGTTCCCTATTTCTTGATCATCACTATATGTTGTCTTAGATGTTTTCTTTTCCTGAAGGAGAAATCACTAGACTTTACAAGTTTACTACTCTCTAGGGTTTACTGGATTGTTGTCTTGATGTTTACTTGCTAGGGTTTGGTCAAAGAAGTATGGTATGTCCTATCTTTGGTTTTTTATTTATGCATCATGATCTTAAAGCCCCTTCTTGGTAAATTATTTTTCAAATGATTCTTAACTACTATTTGCACCTACTTTGTTCACAATTTAATGTTCATTGTTGGTCGCTTTAATTGCTTTCACAATTCAAGCTCCACATAAATTGTCAACCCGAGGAAGTCTTTTTATTTCAAAGATAATCACGCACTGGATATGCTCAATTTCAAAAGCAGAAACAATGTTGTAGTAAAAAGCCACACAATTATCAATCACACAAATCTACTTATTCACACTCTGTTTAATCAAAGCTGAAGTCACTCAAGTTATAGCAGAAATAATTCCTATGTTGCAGTTACAATCCAAATAAAGGAAAATCAATCTGCAAGAAAATAAATCAATCAACCATAGCAGGAACAGGACCCTATTCCTTAGTTAGGAACTTCAGCACCTGCTACCTGGCACTAATCACACTGTAGAAAAGATGACTCAGGAGAGCAAGACCCTATTCCTATGAACAGGAACCTTCAGCACTTGTTCTCCTGTTTCTAATCACACTGCAGAAAAAGGAAGACAATTAGTGGGAGCAGGGCCCTATTCCCTTGTACAGGAATCTTCAGCACCTGCTTCCCAGCATCATACATTCACACAATTAACAGAAATAGATTTCCCAACCTCTCAAGAATGAATGTATTAAACACATGCAGCGTTAAGGAAACAGAGTACTTGATGAACTACAGAACTGTGCAACTAGTGTTCAACAACAGAATTAAAGTAAAGTGCAAACAGCATAAAGAATTAAACAAATTACAGGAACAGAAGGGTGAATCTTGTGAGGAAGGCGGGCCCTTTCCCTCTCACAAGATTCCCCAGGGAAATAATTAAATTGGAGCGCTCAAAAGAAGATTTTATTCATCTGTCAAAAGAAATGATACATTACAGATGGAGTCTAGCTCCAGTTCTCACACACAATGTTCTCCTGTAGCTTTCAAAAATGAACTCCCTACTAATGATGATGTCTCCTCTTTTTAAAGAGGAGACATCTTTTACAATTACATGAGAGAAAATCTACGTTTATCCCAAATCTGTTCTCTTTCTCAAAACAGGACTATTCTGTTCTTCCAAAAAAAGATATTGTTACAACAGAGACAACAAGAATGCTATCTTCAGAACGGTCCATGTAACCATGTCTTCATGCTGTTACTATTGTTCCTCAAAAGGCTCTTCCAGAATCGCAAATTACGAGTGACGGAATTTGCGTGCTTGACGGCTGTTTCAGCAACTAAGTCAGATGTTTCAGCAACGGCCGCTTGTTCCCAGCAAAGCATATAACTTATCTGCGAGCTTTTGGACTTATGTTAGCAACGATGCACTTCGATTAATGATAAAATATAAGAGTATTATGGAATTAAATGTAAACAGATTAAACATATAATAAAGAAGAGGATTTTATATACCTTGGGATAAAGTAGATGAAAATGATAATGGAATCCTTTTTAATCATGGTTATAAAAGTAAAATGGTGTCAAAGTATATAGCAAAAATGATACATAGTGGAGTCCTAACATCCCCCCCAGCTGAAAATGTTGCATGTCCTCAGGCAACTCCTAGTCTAAGTCAGAGTCTGAGTACTGAGACTGTGCATGGAAATTACTCAAGTAGTAGCTGGAGAAGGTGGCATCTGTAGGAGCTCGGAATCCTTTATTGTTCTGCAATTGCTGCGATGTTGAAGCTTCATCTCTGCCAGCTAATTGGTAGTGACACTGATATTTCTCTGAAGGTAGCCATAAAATTGGAAAATGAAAATGATACCCGATCCAGTTTACTCCCCAATGTCGAATGCATCCAATGTAATTAGGAACCCTGGAAAGTGCAGCTTGAAGATTGTCAGGGTTAAAAGGGTGATAATCCTGTCTTTCTTTACATGACTGCTGCCAAAACATAGTATTGGCCTTAAATGCAGCAGTCCCCTTTACTCTAATTTGCTGTTGACACTTAAAAAGTGTTGAAGCCTGTAATTGTTGTATATACCTATGCATTCCTGGCTTCTGTAAGAATTTATGATATTGTGCTATAAACATGGCTGGATTTAAAGGTTCTGGTCTAATCCAAAGGAGTCTATTCTCCTCATTATGACTGCTTGCAGTGAACGCAGTTTTCCAAGTGAGCTGGTTGGCCAAAAATGAAACAAATGCCCTTATTTGTATATCACCTGCAATTGGGATAAGATTAATTCTTCTATTGTTGGGAATGGCCTCATTATGAAGGTAAAGTTCGCACAGCAAATGCTGGTCACTTTCAGGGGCCTCAGTGAAAGTCTCAACAAATTGCTCTGAAGTAAGTAATTCATGTGGTCTGCCATCCTTTATTGCTTTTAATTGAAAATAAACTAATCGTTCAGAAAGAAAAAGAGAGTAGTTTACGGAGGGTTTGCGCGTAGCCATCAACTTCTGGACTAATGAAAACATCAAGGCCATCTTTTCCTTAGATTCCTTGACTTCCTTTTTGGAGTCCTTGAGCTGTTGCATCATTTGTTCCCAATTATCCCAGTTGGCATATACGTGGTTCTTCCATGCTAACTTATGCTGGCGTAATATTGTATCTTGTTCTTCAGCATATTGTTTCTTCCATTTGTTCATCAGTTCCAATTGATTCCATGGCAGAGTCTGTGTCCTGGCATCGGAAGTACTGGGTTGGGACGTTGTTTGAATGGCTACGCTGACTAACTTAGGGCAAAATATCTGTGGTGGTACTTCTGTCTGAGTGGTTGCATTAACTGGCACAGGGCGAGATATCTGAGGTGGTGCTTCTGTCTGAGTGGTGGCATTAACTAGCATAGGGAGAGATATCTGAGGTTTAGTTTCTTTTTCTTCCTTTATGGAGAGCCCTACTGGTTCTTGTGGAGCAGTAGGGCATCCCTCTTTTATTCCAGCTGATGTAGATGCCTCAGATATTTGAACTTTAACTAATTTGTAGCCTGCCTGCTGGTAAATATTACCACACTCATGGCACATATATTCCTTGCATGGCTCCTTATTTTGCGTTGAGGCTGTGTGTGCTAACATATAGAGATTCAGTTCTCTATCAAAAGCTTCTCGTGCCAAGGTTAATTCATTCTTGTAGGCTTCCAGTTCAGACTTCAAGAATTCATTCTCCTCCAATAAAGATGTCATAGTATGTAAACCCTGTGCGCTGGTTGATTCTGCTGGGGTAGTCTGCTGATGCACAGTCGTAGTTGGTTCTTGTGGGACAGCTACTGCTGGTCTCCCACTATCATCATGCTTGGTGTATTTTTGTACCACAGTGGCTGGTTCTTGTGTTTCAGCCTCTGGGTAAGTGACTGGTTCTTGTGTGACAGTCACTGTTTGAGCTATAAACAATGTCGTATCATCCCGGGGCACTGGTTCTTGTGTGGCAGTGCCACCGGATGAGACGGGTTGAGGGGTTTGAAATGGGGATGAAGATTGGAGTTTTAACAGAATAGTGGCAGGGTCAGGGGAAATGGGAGTAACTCATGTTTCAACAGTCATCTTCATTTTCCTTTTTGGTAGGAAAGCAGAGAAGTCACTGTCTTTCCTTTTCTTTGCAGGGGAGGATTGTTCTCTAGGGGAAGGGCTTTTCGGAAGAAGTGAAGATTTGGAATTTAGCCCTTGTCCGTCGTTTGGAGACTGAGACTGTTGGGGTTCTTCTCTTTTTATAAATAGGTGGGGACGGGGGTGTTAGAGAGTCGTCACTAGGGACAGAAATAATGGGGACGGTTGACTCTACTAAGTGGGACAAGCTTGGGGTTGGGTCAACTGGCTTTGGGGCTGAGGTTACTAGGGAATGTGGAATATCGTCCTGTTGTCCTTCACAAGGAATTTCAGGAGTATCTTGGGAACTTTCGGGTTGTTGGGACATTTGAGCCTGCTGAGGAATTTCAAGCAACTGGGGAACATGGAGTGGGTTATTCAGAGGGTAATTTTGCTGAGCAAAACCCCTCTGAATCAACAATTGGCATAAACGATGGTGGGTGAGGGATAACATGGGGAATTTAGACCGTCTACAATAATAAGACATGTTTCTAATACAACCAAGCAGATAATAGGGGATATTAATCATTCGGCCATTTCTCAAATGATTCATCAAAACAAAGTCGTGATTGTACACTACCTGGTAACGGCCTTCACACGTCAAGTAGTGCTTGATGAATTCTGCCACTGATGGCCATGGTTGAGGAAGTGAGTGCAGACTGACACCGCGGCCTTTGAGTTCAACTGGCTCATCTGGACGAAGAAAATCTTGCTGTGCATTCAGAATAACCTGCTTTCTGCTGAACCAGCGAGTCCCAATAGCTGGCAACCCTGATACTTGAACTATGTCCTCCTCTGTTACTGAAATGCGAACCCCTTGAACCATTGAAAAATTCCCTTGAAGGTTTTGTGCAAACTCTAAAACTTGTTCCTGGTCAAATTCGCCCAACCTTTCAAAATATACTGTCCATCCCGCTTGTTGGAAAATCTGATAGGCTTCGGGGAACAATTGAAGAAGATTTATGGAACCAGGCTCATGTCTGATGGCCGACCCTCCCATGGCTCTAGCTTTGAGTTACTTGCAGAGGCACAGAAGACAGTAAACAGAGACTTTGATCGCGCTAGTTGTTGCAATAGAGGCTGCAGAGTCTCAATGACGGCGGAAGTGGATATGACAAAGGACGGAGGATTGGTTAATGCGAAATGATTGTTCAGTTTTCGAAATCCCCCCCCCCTACGTATGGTGTAATGATGATTGGGCGTGTAAAGATTGTAATCATTATGAATGAAATCCTCTCTTTAATATAATTTAACTGAATTACATTAAAACCTCATACCTTACATTTTTACCTTTGATTTAATAATTCGAAGTGTCGAGTGCTTCAAAATGGCTTAATGTACATGGAAGAATCTGTAGATTTCTCTGAAATTTAGAACAGGAGTGTAACCGGATCTGCTCAGTGCTTGAATAATTTTTCACCCAAAGGATCTGAAGTATAATCGTGGAGAACCGAAAAGCTTATATAACAGCGAAGAGAAATGATGTTTTAATGATAACAGGTTCCTGAAACTGGTGTTTTAGCAACGGAAAAATGAACGATACGTTGCTGAAACAGGTGTTTCAACAACGGGAAAAATCAGAGAAATGGGATAAATGACTTGGGTCTGTAAGAAGTGGGGAAAATATTTGATAAGGGATAATTTCAACAGTAAGGGATAGGAAATACTAGCTGAAGGAAGATATTTCAGGAATGGTAGGAGTGGGGAAAAAAAAAATGGAAAAAGGGCAATAATGTAGAAGTGAGGATGAAGGGATATTGCTAGGAAATGGGGTAAAATGAAGGGAACAAGCTTCTGTGATTGAAGCTTCAGATCTTCTCATGATGAATCTGTCCTCCTTAATGAGCTTTTCCAGAATCTGCAAAATTCAATTGTAATATGCCAATCCTTGACAGGGATTATTAGTGCTAAATCTAATCTAATACTAAAAAAAACAGTGCAGAAAATTAAATGCTGTGAGGAGCAAAAGACTCCCCTAGAAAAAGATAATGAATATCAGTCATGCAAGCAGTCTTGAAATCCTCTTTAGAAACAGGGCGCTGATATAGACGGAGCCTATGACCATTGACTAGTAGAGGTGTTTTAGAATCATCAATTGTTAAAAGTCTTACCGTTCCATTTGGAAAAACAGCATCTACTTCATATGGTCCAAGCCAGCGTGTGCGAAGCTTACCCTGAAAATTTTCAAACCGAGAGTCATACAACAGGGCCCAATTACCTTTTTGGAACTGCTTGTGTTTGATAATTTTGTCATGCCACTTCATCCTTTGTTGCTGTATCATGGTTGTTTGATGGATGGCATCTAATCTCTTTTCATCCAACTCTAGAAGCTGCTGCAACCTAGCTGTCTGCGCATCAGTCAAATCAAGATTAACAGCTAAAGCAGTTCTTAAAGTTTTAATCTCAAATTCCACAGGAAAAACAACATTTTTACCATAAACCAATTCATAGGGAGAAAAACCTGTAGTGTTTCTCCAAGTAGTTCTGTAAGCCCATAATGCCTCAGGGAGCCTTTGGGACCAATCCTTCCGATTGTCCTTCACTGTTTTAGTTAGAATGGCTTCTAAAACTTTATTTGTGCTTTCCACCTGCCCATTGGCCTGGGGGTGGTATGGTGTAGTCATTCTATGTTGAATATGATATTTGTGAAGGGTAGATTTAAAACCATGAGAATTGAATGGAGGTCCTCCATCTGTAACTAGCTCTCTAGGAATTCCAAATCTAGTGAAGATCTCTTCAAATAAGAAAGCTAGGATAGCCTCTTCATTGGCTCTAATAAGTGCTTTGGCCTCCACCCATTTAGTCATATAGTCTGTACAGACTAATATATAAGTTCTTTGATTGGATGGAGGGTTAATGGGTCCTATGAAATCCAAGGCCCATCTTTCAAATGTTTCAGAAACTACCTGGGGGTTTAATGGCATTTGGTCTCTATGATTGGGTTGACCCATTCTCTGGCAGCTGTCACAAGCCCTTACATATTTCTTTGCATCCTTGAATAATGAGGGCCAATAGTAACCCATCCTCAGAATTTTGTGTGCTGTTCTCTTATCAGCAAAATGCCCTCCACAAGGGCCATCATGACAAGCTTTCAATATGTCATACACTTCATCTTCTCTAATGCATCTTCTGATTTCCTGATCAAGCCCAATGTAGAAAAGACACCCGCTTATCCAGCTGTACCTGGCACTTTTTTGAACAATTCTTCTCTTTTCTCTGTATGACAGGTGTGATGGTAATTTTCCTGCAACCAGATAATTAGCAATATCTGCATACCATGGAGAGTGAGCAGAAACCGCAAATAAATACTCATCAGGAAAAAAATCATCTACTGGAATATCATTGTCAGTTTTTAACCGTGAAAGGAAATCAGCCACCACATTTTCTTTACCAGGCCGATCTACAATTGTGATATCAAATTCCTGCAGTAATAATAGCCATCTGGTAACTCTAGCATTTGTAACAGATTTGTTCATTAAATACTTAATAGCTGAATGATCAGTGTGCACAAAAGTAGAATAACCAGTGATATAGTGTCGGAATTTATTAATGGCATAGATTACTGCAAGAAACTCCTTCTCGGTAACTGTATAATTAAGCTCAACAGGGGTCATATTCTTACTAATAAAGTAGATAGCATAAGGAAGATGATTTTCCTCTTGTCCCAAGACAGCTCCAATTGCAGTGTCTGAAGCATCAGAAGATATATGAAAAGGGAGATTCCAATCAGGCCCCCTCAAAATAGGAGCAGTAGACAACTGATGCTTAAGTTCTTCAAAAGCTTTTTGACAAGAATTAGTCCACTTAAATTCAGCATTTTTCATAAGCAGCACAAATAATGGAGAAGCTATCTTAGAAAAATATTTAATAAATCTTCTGTAGTATCCAGCATGTCCTAGGAAACTTCTCACATCAGTTTGTGTTTTAGGAACAGAAAGATTCTGAATGACCAATATTTTAGATGGATCTACCTGAATACCTTGAGATGAAATAAAGTGTCCAAGCACTATTCCTTCACTCATCATCATATGACATTTTTCAGTACTTAGGGAGAGGTGAGCTTGTATACATCTTTTAAGTACTTTCTCAAGGTTTTGTAATGCATCTTCAAAAGACACACCATAAGGAGTAAAATCATCCATAAATATTTCCATAGAATTATTCAGCATATCAGAAAAAATTCCTATAACAGCTCTTTGAAAAGTTGCTCGTGCATTACATAGCCCAAATGGAAGAACTCTATAGGCAAAAGTTCCCCAAGGGCTGGTGAAAGTGGTCTTGTCTTGGTCTTGGGGTGCAATTCTTATCTAATTATACCCACTGAATCCATCTAGAAAAGAAAAGAATTTCTTCCCTGCCAGACTATCCAACACTTGATCAATGAAGGGTAAAGGAAAGTGATCCTTTTGAGTAGCTTTGTTTAAGGCTCTGTAGTCAACACATACTCTCCATTTCCCATTTTTCTTAGGGACAATTACCAATGGGGAAACCCATTCACTGTCAGATATAGGGTATATAAATCCTGCATTAAGCAATTTTTGAAGTTCTTCCTTAACAATTTCTCGTAAATTAGGATTCATTCGTCTTTGGGGTTGACAAACAGGTTGGCATCCCTCTTTAATATAAATTCGATGAGTACATAATTCAGAAGAAATACCTTTCATATCCGTGTAATCCCATGCAAATGCTTCCTTATATTCATGCAATAACTTCAGTAATTGCTGTGTTTCATTAACTGTTAGATCAGGATTTATGTTTAATGTCTTGCCAGGTTCAATTTCAACTGTTATGCTTCTAGATGAGATGGTGGTTAATGTCTGAGATGAGTCTTCAGATTCAATCTTTTCTTGAGTATCAGTTTCAAAAATTGCAGTTAATTGATTGTGTGTTTCAGCAATTACAGAAGAAGGCTCACAAACAAAATTATTAATTATCTCATCCTCTGTATTGTCTTTGAGAGTTAAAGCTTGTCCAATAGTTAGAATAGGCTGAACAGCATTATCATCATAATCCATCCACATAGAATCTTCATTATTAATTATTGGTGTAGCATGAGGATAAAGAGTAAGCTGTTTTGTTTCATAACCGTTAGAAATTGTCATTGACCCAGATCTGCAACTGATAAAAACATCAGCTGTGGCCAGCCATGGCCTTCCTAGAATTAAGGGATGTCCCCCCAGCTTTGTTTTAGTCTGCAATACAACAAAATCAGCTGGGTATTTCCAGGATTCAACTGAAATAAGTAGATCCTCAACAACTCCTTCAGGTTTAATTGTAGAACGATCAGCCAACTCTAGGATGGTGGGTGTATCTCTGATTGTGTTATTCAGCTATAACAACTGTGAAGTTTCAAGAGTCATTATGTTAATTGCAGCACCTAAGTCTACCAGAACTTGGGGAATCATTGTTTTACCAATCTGAACTGTCACTGTAGGATGGTCGGGATCACCATATTTTACAGGAGGGGATTTTCCGGACATTAATGCAGACAAGTCACCCATCACATGTACTGTAAGGGGGTCCTTAGTTTTCCTACCGGGTTTCTTAACACAAATATCCCTTAATGTTCTGGCATAAATTGGTACATCTCTTAATGCTTGTAAAAGTGGAATTTTAACATACAAATTTTGCAATTCTCCTAGAAGATTAAAAGCAGGTGTTTCAGCGGTTCTGGTTAAAACAAAACGCTCGGGGAATGGTGGTTCTGTTATTTCAACATTCTTGTTAGAAGGTGGTTGTGCTTTCTTATGTTTCTTAGTTTCCTCTTTATCAGAATCAGAAGAAGTTATGTCATCAATAATAGGCTCTACTATTTTCCCAGATTTCAGATGAATATCATTACATTGCATAGTAGGAAATATAGACTGATTCTGAATATCAATGACTTGCACAACTTTATTATTGGGGTTAGGGTTTGGTTGCACAGGTAGCTGGGGTCTCATTTGGTTATTTGGCGGAAAATTTGATGGTAGAGGAAGTGGTTGTTGGAATTGAGGCAATTGATTTGGATACGGGAGTTGTTGGCTTCTCCAATTTGAATTCCAAGGGTTAAAAGAAGATGGTTGCTGTGGAGGCCAAGGAGTCCACATTGAAGGATCAACAAAGGGAGGGTTTGATTGCTGCATGGGTGGGAAATTCATTTGATTGAAGGGTGGGTATTGCATTTGATTGAAGGGAGGGTAATTTGTTTGACCGAAAGTAGAATAATTGTTCCAACGATTAAATGGCATACTAGAGTTCATACCTTGTCCTTTTGGTTGCCATTGTCTTCTTTGAGTTAGCAAGTAAACTGCTTCAGCTTCTTCTTCCGTTGGCTGTAATGCTGCCTTTATTCTTGGTAGAGATGGACATTGTTTTGTTTCATGATCTTTCTCACAAAGGGTACAAATTGGTATTTTATCCATTGGGCATTCCCTTAGTGGATGTTTGTCTCTGCACTTCGGGCAAAAGACAACCAGAGTTGCTTCTGCTTCAGCCTGCTTCTTCTTAACCTGCAAAGTGTCAATTTGTGAAGCAAAAGAGCTTAGCATCTCAGTTTTAAATTCTTCAAGTAAATTACCTATTTCAGCTCTTGTTGCTCCTCCACTGGCTGATTTCTGCACTCTTGAATAGGTGGAATCTCTTGTTCTATTTCTTGCATCTCCCCTTGAACATCTCTTAGAAAGTTCAACAATCTCATCATATGATTCCTTAGATATATCTCCCTTGGCGAGCATGTTTAACATATCTAAACAATCATCCCTTAAACCTCTAAGTAATATTGTTTTGCTAATTTCCTTACTTATATTCGGATGATCAGATCTCTGTATATTGTACTGTAGCCTTTCTATATAATCCTCCAGATTCTCGTCCGGCTTTTGTGCCATATTGAATAGTTCATCCTTCTTTTCTCTCGTCCGGCAGTAGTCTTGATATTTAAGTAGAAATTTTTGTTTCATCTGCTCCCATGTTGTGATCACCTGACTTCCAAGGCTCATGAACCATCTTAAAGCATTCCCTTTTAAGGTGGCTGGAAACAGTTTCAACTTTTGAGCATTAGTAACATAATCATAACTTCTGCATAATATATCAAATTCAAAAATAAATTCATCCGGATCTTCAGAGGATAAACCATGAAAGTTAGGTAAAGCAGACAATGGAATGTTTTTCATAGGATTTATCCCTGCAGGGAGATCACTGATAGGAAATCCCAAGGTAGAAAGGGAATTTTCATCCCTTCTTTCTCCTTCAGGATCTACACGTCCTCCACCAAAGAAACCATCATTGTTTCCTTCCATTGTTGGCTCTCCTACTGCACTTGCTCGATCGTCAAGATCTTCTATTGGCTCTTCAATTTTTTCCACTGGTCGTCCAATGCTTTCTATTATTTCCTCAATGTGCTCTACTGATTTACTAACACTTTCTTCTGACTCTCCAGCACTGACTGCTGGTTCTTCTATATTTTCAGGACCCACGACTTCCTCTGTTTTGTAATCTGATTGAGGGGAGTGCTGAAGTTTTGATCTTCGAGAACTTAATCTCTGTGATGATTCAGCCTTTGATACAATCTCGTCAATAAAAGTCTTTCTTCCTCCCCTTCCTTTGCCTTTGCCACCTGTGGGGTTAGTTTTCTTCTGGTTTCCGCGTCCTCTCATACAATCTGCACATTTAAAAGGAAAACAAATTAATGCTTTTGAAATCTATAATTACCTTCCCCGGCAACGGCGCCAAAATGTTGGTCGCTTTAATTGCTTTCACAATTCAAGCTCCACATAAATTGTCAACCCGAGGAAGTCTTTTTATTTCAAAGATAATCACGCACTGGATATGCTCAATTTCAAAAGCAGAAACAATGTTGTAGTAAAAAGCCACACAATTATCAATCACACAAATCTACTTATTCACACTCTGTTTAATCAAAGCTGAAGTCACTCAAGTTATAGCAGAAATAATTCCTATGTTGCAGTTACAATCCAAATAAAGGAAAATCAATCTACAAGAAAAGAAATCAATCAACCATAGCAGGAACAGGACCCTACTCCTTAGTTAGGAACTTCAGCACCTGCTGCCTGGCACAAATCACACTGTAGAAAATATGACTCAGGAGAGCAAGACCCTATTCCTATGAACAGGAACCTTCAGCACTTGTTCTCCTGTTTCTAATCACACTGCAGAAAAAGGAAGACAATTAGTGGGAGCAGGGCCCTATTCCCTTGTACAGGAATCTTCAGCACCTGCTTCCCAGCATCATACATTCACACAATTAACAGAAATAGATTTCCCAACCTCTCAAGAATGAATGTATTAAACACATGCAGCGTTAAGGAAACAGAGTACTTGATGAACTACAGAACTGTGCAACTAGTGTTCAACAACAGAATTAAAGTAAAGTTCAAACAGCATAAAGAATTAAACAAATTACAGGAATAGAAGGGTGAATCTTGTGAGGAAGGCGGGCCCTTTCCCTCTCACAAGATTCCCCGGGGAAAGAATTAAATTGGAGCGCTCAAAAGAAGATTTTATTCATCTGTCAAAAGAAATGATACATTACAGATGGAGTCTAGCTCCAGTTCTCACACAATGTTCTCCTGTAGCTTTCAAAAATGAACTCCCTACTAATGATGATGTCTACTCTTTTTAAAGAGGAGACATCTTTTACAATTACATGAGAGCAAATCTACGTTTATCCCAAATCTGTTCTCTTTCTCAAAACAGGACTATTCTGTTCTTCCAAAAAAAGATATTGTTACAACAGAGACAACAAGAATGCTATCTTCAGAACGGTCCATGTAACCATGTCTTCATGTTGTTACTATTGTTCCTCAAAAGGCTCTTCCAGAATCGCAAATTACGAGTGACGGAATTTGCGTGCTTGACGGCTGTTTCAGCAACTAAGTCAGCTGTTTCAGCAACGGCCGCTTGTTCCCAGCAAAGCATATAACTTATCTGCGAGCTTTTGTACTTATGTTAGCAACGATGCACTTCGATTAATGATAAAATATAAGAGTATTATGGAATTAAATGTAAACATATTAAACATATAATAAAGAAGAGGATTTTATATACCTTGGGATAAAGTAGATGAAAATGATAATGGAATCCTTTTTAATCATGGTTATAAAAGTAAAATGGTGTCAAAGTATATAGCAAAAATGATACATAGTGGAGTCCTAACATTCACTTCACTCACATAAGCCTTGAAGATCCATTTGGTTTTGTTATACTTTCCCTCTTAAACACCCTTGACCTATTGTTTTACTTTTACAGACCTTTTTCAAACTCCATAGCCAAATGGTCTAAACCTCTGCTACTCTTTTGTTCTGCTTGACAAGTAACCCAACTAAAAAAATAAACAAACAAACCCTAATCTTTATAACTAGCCTAAAATCAAAACCCTAAAACCTATCAAGTTCACATCTTTTGCACAAGTATAGAGAGAGCCCTCTCTAAGTCCAGGAAGGCCAGGTCCTAGGACTCCAAATACTGGTTTGATGTTACCCTTGTACATTTGGTCTTGCCAATCTAAGAAATTACGGGGATCTAGCATGTTTAACCTTACCTGGCTGACTTTCCAAATCATTTTGCTAAGCGTAAAGACCACCCAAATCATCTTCGTCAAATATTTCTTCGTTGTAGACGCTATAAAACTTGGATCAATTCACATAAGTGTGTCTTCTACATTGATTCTGGTAGGCTCTTAGGGTTTATCGTCTCTAAATATGGAATTCGTCTCGATCCCCTCAAAGTTGAGGCTATTTTTAATCTCCCCTCCCCTTCCTCCTTACATCAGCTACAGAGTTTGCAAGGGAAAGATAATTCCATGCATCATTTTATACCAAATTATGCTAAGTGGCCAAAGGATTTATGTGATTACTTAAGCAAGGAGTCCCATTCCTTTGGGATGAGATCACCCAAAAATCCTTTGATGCATTGAAGACATTTTTGATAATTGCTCCTCTGTTGTGTCCTCCCAATTATCATCGCTATTACTCCCTCTATTTGGCTACCTTGTTTAGCACTATTTCCATGGTTCTATTCGAAGATGATGATAATGGTGACGAGCACGTCATTTACTATTTGGTTCAAAATCTTCTCGATACCGAAATGCATTACGAACATGTCGAGAAGTTGGTGTTGGTTTTTTTTCAAGCTGTTCAATTTTTTCGTCATTATATTCTGTTGCGCATAGTGACCGTGATTTCTGATTATAACCCCATGACTTACATATTGACTTGTCAATTGTTGGGGGGAAAATAATTGAAGTGGATTATTATCCTCCAAGAGTTTGATTTGGATTTTACTACCACAAAAATGAAGAAATCATTGGTTTTCGTCGATTTGATCTGCTCCCTCCCCTCTGATTCTGCTCCATCTGGTTCCGAGGAACGCATTATGGACGACACACTTTTTATTATTAGAACCCTCGATCCTTGGTATGGTGATATCATCATATATCTTTAGACTTCCACCTTCCGATCTAAGTTGACGAAGGATGCTCGTCGACGCATCCGCCATCATTTGCAACCTTATCATATAGTCGGAGATACTCTCTACTGCATCAGAGCTGATTCCATTCTCTGCGAGCGTTTGAGTCTTAAGAAGGCTGAAAAGGTCCTCAATTATTGCCACTCTGGCACCTGTGGCAGTCACATGTCTGTATATTCTATTGCACAGAATATTCTTCATGCTGGCTATTTCGGGCCCACCATCTTTAAACACTGCATTGTTGATGTTCGTAAGTGTCACGATTGCCAGATTTATCAGCTCAAGATGCGTGCGCTACCCACATGCCTTCATACTGTCATTACTGTTGGTATTTTTGAGAAATGTAGCATTTATTTTATGACGTGTAACCCTCACTTTATAGGGGGGCATGCTTATGTTATAATAGTCATTGACTACTTCACAAAATGGGCTGAAGAAATGCCTACACTTACAGCTGATGGTAAGACAGTCGCACAATTTCTGTTCAATCATGTCAATACTAGGTTTGGTGTCCCTCAAGCCATTTTTACCGATCATGGTTCTCATTTTCGTCATTATATGATGGTTGATTTGAATTCTAATTTGGGACTGCGTCACGACAAATAAACGTTGTACTAACCTCAGGCCAATGGCTAGGTTGAAACCGTGAACAAGGTTCTTGTCACTATGCTTCAACGTACGATTGGGATGCACAAGTCAAACTGGAATCTCATGTTGTTTTTAGCTCTTTGGGCTTACCGAACCTTAGTGAAGGATGCGACCGGATTAACTCCATTCCAACTTGTCTATGGTCTGGAAGCTACACTTCCGATTGAATGTGAAATACCTTCTCTCAATATAGTTGTTGAATTGCTACCTAATACTTCTACAGAAGAAGAGCATCTTCTATATTTAGAGAGGCTTGATGAAACTCGCCGCTTTGCTACTCTTGTCATAGAAGCATAGAAAAAGTGGTTCAAAGCTCATTTTTACCATTCAGTTTCCCCTCGTTCCTTTGTAGAAGGAGACCTTGTCTTCCTGTATGACCAAGCTCACGATAAGCTGGGGGAAGAAAAATTCCAACCCATGTGGCATGGGCACTATATTGTTAAGCACATTTTTCAGAACGGGGTTTATGAGCTAATTGATTATGAAGGTTATCCTCTGGATCAGCCCACCAATGGGATGTATCTGAAAAACTACTATGCATGAGTCTCTCATGCATGTTTCTTTTGTACATAGTTGTTGTTAGTAATCAGTAATTTTCACTATCTGTAGATGACTAAATATTGGTTCTAGATTTCTAAAAACAAAATTCCCTGAATATTATGAGTTTTAGAAATCTCACTGCCTTCATTATCGTTATAGAAAATTTTTCACTATTCTACCATTTTTCCATTTCATGGTCACCCTACCATTCTTTAAAAATCTCCTTATGGGCTTGTGTCACCCATCTCCATCCTTTTTCCTACCTATGACCTCATCACTCTGTTTTTCCCTTGCCCATAACTCCATTTGTCATCTAGGGTTTACCTATAGCCTAACTCATGCCCATGATCCCAAGTTCCTCAAGAATTGATGGTCTCAAAACTATCTCTATAGGCTCTTTAGATAAATCAATTACATTGGATTTTGGATCTTCAATATACCACTTTGTCAGTACTCTGTTTTTACACTTGAAGACTCCAAGCCAATTTTCAGTCAAAGATCATGGTCAAAGAAACCCCCACTAGGTCAATTAGGGTTTCATATGTTTCAAGGTCATAATTTCCAAAGAATAATACCATTCAATTTCACAGTCTACACATGAGGTAATGGACAAGCTTGACACTTTTGCAGAAGTGTTGAAATATCCATCAACAGAAGGAATTGATGAGGTAGATGGTTTGCTCCTAAGTCAAGACAACTCATAACAGAAGAAAGGGAAACACTTGTTCTTATAGAGAATTATGGTTTTTAGCTTGATTGGGCCAGCAGTGTGCGAAGCAGGGATCAAATGCAGAAATGACCATAGAGGAGGCACACCAAAAAACCAAACATGAAGAAAAGTACTTCAAAGATTATTGATGAAATATGGTAGAAATGTGAGGTAAACTGGATAGAAGTGAATGAACTTGAAAGGGCTATAAAGAACTTAGAAGACAACACTGATAATTGTCTTAAAGCAGTCCAGACACCTAGGGTTTTGGGAAAGTTGCCAGAGAAGGTAAAGGAGGATTTGAACTCCATGATGACAGCAAAGGAAGATTCTGAAGATGCCATTGTGATAAGATTCCAGACTTGTAAAAGGTGAGTGTATCATGCCTAAAAAGGTAAAGGTGTAAAGAATGTCAGTAAGGAGGGTAAATTCAAGGTTGTTAGTCACCTGCCAAACAAAAGATAAGTTGAGTCCATGATATGAACAAAGGAAGGTTTTTGAGCTACTGCTGTGTCAAAACAAACTTTTCAAAACTCCAGGATCTGAAGATAAGCAAAGGTCATAACTCCTGCAAACTACAAGAAAAAAGGCAAAAGAGGGCTCTGAATATGTTGGCATGTAAAATCCTCCCAAGGGTGTTTGATGAAATGGTTATGCCTCAAAAGAGAAAAAGAAGTTTAAAATCCATCATCTCAGTCACTTGCATACAAACAGTGTAAAACTTCCAGCGAAGGTAAGAAAGCTAAGTTTCATGGTGTAAATCACACAGGATTTTGAAAATGTCACTGTGAAAACATCACACAGGATTTTGAAAATGTCACTGTGAAAACATCAGAGGATCAACTTCATCATATCAGTCACCTGCATGCAAACAGTGTTAAAAGGTTAGTAAGTAAAGGTGAGAAATACAAGTTGAATATTGTAATGAAAACACAAAAAACTTTGAATATACTACTGTGTGCATCCCTCCCAAAGTTTCCAAGGTGAAGGTGTCATGCCTCAAGGAGTAAAAGTAGGGTCAAGCCCATCTAAACACTTCAAATGAATCATTTTTTACTTGCAGAGAATTAAAGTTCCAAGGAGAGAAGAAAATTTTAGTTTTCAAGTCAAATTGGGAAAATTTTTGTGGCGCTACGCCCTTGACACTTTCCTCCTGTGTATTTTACATAGGCACTACACGCCTGGAAAGGCGCTGCACCTTTACCTGACTTACTTGACAGGCCCAGTGAACTTACCTTCGGCGCTGCGCTCTTGGCCAGGAGGGCCTCCTCAACCCTACAAACACTCAATTCACTTCAAATTCTCTCTCAAGCCTCCTCCAAGGTTCTCCAAGCACTACTAAGGGTGTGTTAGGCGCTCAAATCATTCTCAAGCATTTTGGGTGATTTTATTGAAATAATTTGAAACCCTACAAAGGTGTATAAATAACCCTCCTTCATCTCCTTTTCACAAATACTTCACCATAATCTCATGGCACTAATGCATCAGATAGAGAGGAAGGCGACAATGAGCAATCAAATTTCAATAAGGGTGAAGGAAATGAAAATTCAAACAGTGATGAAACAAAAAATGAAGAAGAAGGAAATGAGGAGGCAGATGTCAGTAAGGCAGAGAGAATTAAAGAAAAGAGCAGTAAGTATGATGAAAATAAGGCTGATGAAAGTAAGGAGGATATCAGCAGTGAGGCAGAGGTTAGTGATAAATCAGAGAGCATGGAAACAAAAGGCATTGATGATGTTGGCAATGATGAGGCACATAGCAGTGAACATAATGACAGTGGCTCGAAGAGCCTTGATGGCACTGATAATGACAACACACAAGTCAGTGGATCAGATGAGGGAAAAGATGCAGAAAGTAGCAAGGAAATGAGCCATGAAGGCAATAGGTTAGAAAGCCAAGATGCTAGTGCAAAGGTAAATGAAGAATAAATTAGTGATGATAGTGGGTCAAGGAGCCATGAAGAAAGCAGTAAGGCTGCTAACAATGAGGCATATGCCGATAAGGGAAAGCCTTCAAGGATGCTAAAGACAAATAAAACTTTAACATTCTTGCTGATTCATCCCCTACCAGCATCAAAAACCTAATCAACAAGGCAAATCCATATTTTGACACATTTTGGCATCTTTTTGAGTTTTTAGAGTTTTTGACTATTTTGGAGGGCCAAGGGCGCAACACCCCTGGCATTGTGCTCCTTTTTGGGGCACTTTCTTGAGGATTATTTTACATTTTTGGGTTCATCCTGCCAAGTATAGCACACATGTTAGGTCCCCATAATTTGTTAGATTGGAAGAACAAATGAACAGGGGTAACATCAAACCAATATTTGGAGTCCTAGGACCTAGCCTTCCTGGATTCAGAGAATGCTCTCTCTATATTTGTGTGAAATATGTAATCTTTGATAGTTTTTAGGGTTTTGATTTTATGCTAGTTATTGGGTTTAGGGTTTTTTTTTTTGGTTGGTTGGTTGGGTAGGTTGTCAAGCAGTTTAGATAGAGTGAGATATTGTTAAGCCATTGGGCTATGGAGTCTACAAAGGTCTTGAGGAATTTAATCAATAGGTCTAGGGTGTATCACAGGGAAAATCTAACAAAGTCAAATGGATCTAAAGGCTTTACGTGAATGAAATGAACATCAAATCTGTGAATATAGTAGGTGCAAAAGGGAAGTTAATAATCCTTCAACAAATTCCTTAACAAGAATGGTCTTATGGACTAATAAGCATGAAGCAATAATAAAAGACAGGGAATACCAATAATTTCTTTGACTAAACCCTAGCAAGTAAGCATGAAGACAACAATCCAATGAACTACAGAAGGCAAGAAACTTGTAAATCTTCTAGTGATTTCACCTTCAAGCTAAGAAAACATTTAAGATAAACATATAGTAGAGATCAAGGAATAGGGAACTCCTAACATCATTAATCAAGCTATAAAGACCTCCAAAGCAACTATTTAAGATTAGCAAAAGGGCATGGTGAATCATAGACCTCTTTAGCTAAACCTAATCAGAAATACTTCAAAGTAAAAGACCTTAAAAAAAATGTTTAAGTAATGAAAAAGAGTAGGGCTAACCATAAAACTACTTTGACATTTTCTTCATTGAATCATTTTTGAGATAAACAAGCATAAGTGGGTCTAGAGAGAAACTAATAATTCTCTAAACTAACCTAGCAAAGGAAAACATAGAAGCAGTAGAGAACAAACAAAGCTAAGGTGCCTCTAAACAACATTTCTTAGCCTAAAACTTTTGTCCTACTGTAATAGAAAGATGGAACAAAATGATAACATGAGAAAAAAAGAACTAAATAAGGAACACATCACCATTAACTATGCTCAGGGATCCTGCAAGTGAGCCTTTTCCATTATCAAGCAAGCTAAGCCATCCATGGAAACCAAACCCAAATTTCTCTTCAATCTCAAAGTCTATGTATTACTCTCAATAATCATCCAACATGTACAATGAGGCCTCAACGATGTATTTAACAAGAAAAGAGGACCAAAACCCTAAATAGGGTTTGAAAATATCATAAATACCCATAAATACCATTTATGTCCAAAGAGACCATGCAAGGCCCAAGGAATAAAATATCTAATGAAATAAATGCAAAATAACTTCTAACACCTAAATTTGGAGTGATTTGCCCAAGAAAACCATAAAATATATATTTTCCATAAATTAGTGTCTTTTTTTTTACTTTTTCAGATAAGGGCTCAACAGTGAGGTCCAAAGGGCACAGTGACTGCATGGGAAAAATGAGTCATCTTGCAGCTAAATTTTGAAGGCCTTCCCAATGTCAAAATGAGCTCCATGATGGCTCATTGGAAATCTTGTTGAGTCTAATTTCCAAAAAGGCCCTTGGTTTTCTGATTGGATTTCATTCACCTATTCAAAAACAAAAACTCCCAAGGCTGCTAAGGGCGCAGCGCCAACCCTGAAAACAAGCCAAAAAGGTGAAATTTTGCATGTTTTTGGGCCTTTTGGAGGACCAAAACTACTCCAAATCATCTGAAATCTTGTGTACATGATGCCCTTGGCCTGATGAATCAAAAAATTTAAACTACTCCTTCAATGGATTCCCCAATAAAAAGTGCAGCACCGAGAGCATTGCGCCCTTGGCCCTTTAAAACATTGAAAAACCAAAATTGTCAAAAACTTGCAAAAATTTGAAATTATCTTCCTCGTTGATTTTGGGATCCCTGTAGGGAAGCATCAGCTGGGATTTCAAGATTTCTCTTTTCTTCGGCCTCCTTGAGTGCTTGAATTTTGGTAAGGGATCTTTTGAGCTTAGCCCTTGCAATTTGATTTCTCAAGGCATAGTGCTTGTCCATCTTCTTCTGAAGGCCAAGGTCCCTTTGTGTCTTCTCTAGCTGATCCTCCAAGTTTATATTGGCCCTCTCTAACCAAGGCTCCCGATCATACTATCTCTCTTTGGAAATAAGCTCACTTGGAGTGAGTTGCTCTTCCAAGGTTGTTTCTTGCTCCTTCTCCTTGGCCAAGGCCTTCCTCAAGCCCATTGTTCTTGGCCTTCTCCTTGACAACTACCCTTCTTCATCTTCACTTTCATCAAAAACACCTAAGACTTCATCGAGTCTAACCTTGATCCTTTCAGCCTCTTTCCGAACTCTGATTTCCCTGACCTCATAAATGGCCATTTGTGCCTCTAGTTTCTTGTTTTCAATCTCATAATAATGAATGACATTCCTGGCCCTAGCTAGATTGGCTTGTAAATATTTGAATTGGGCATCCTTATCTTTGAGCAGCATTATTGAGACCATTTCCTCATTTTCATCATCACTGTCAACATGAATGAGTTCAAATTCCTTCTCAGTCTCATGTTGGTATTCTTCCTTTTCCTCTATGACCTTCTCTTTGCCTTTTTCCAGCTACTTGTTCAAAGTGGAAGGCATGGCCCCTTGCATTTTAGAGGCAGCAAACACATGCCTACTTCCTCTTTGATAGGTTAAAGAAAAAGTTTCAAGTGTGCTCATTTTTGTTTCTTCACCATTGTTGCCATCATGACTATCATCATCATTAATATCCTTGATGTCCTTATGGCTTTCATGGCTGCTCTCATGGTTGTTTTCATCTGTCTCCATGCTCTCTACTTCATCACTGATATTCTTGCTATAATTATAAGTGCCAACATCATCATCATCATTATCATCATCTCCACTGATATCATGGCCATCATGATTTCTGCTCTCTTCCTCATTTATTTCTGCACTATTGTTTTCTTCATTGTTTTCCCTTGCCTCACTAATATTTGTTTCAATGATATCAGCCTCAATTTATTCTTCTTCACTGATATTTGCCTCTTCATTTTTTTCTGCACTTTCATTTTTCTCACTAACTTGTGGGATGTCCTTATCACTGATATTGGCATCATTTATATCAGCCTCATCTTCATTGTTTTGACTGATAAGTGCTTCATCATTGGTTTCTGCACTGCCTTCATCACCACTGATATCTGCATCTTCGTTTCCTCCCTCTTCCATGCTCTCTGCTTCATTGTTGTGATATTTGTTGTGCTCTTTACTGATATCATCAGCCTCAATACCTTTAGACTCAGTGGCCTCTTCTTCACTAACATTTTCTGCCTCATTTATGCCAAGACTGTCACTGTCATTAGCTTCACCACGATCTTGGTTCTGTGAGCCATTGTCAACATCATCATCATCATCACTTTGGCTAGTTTCTTCATCATGTTCATCATATTTATTGACATCTACCTCCATGTCTTCTTTGCCACTTTCTTCATTTGTGTTTCCACTGCCTTCTACACTGCCCTCATCTTCTTCACTAACTGATTTTTCTTTGTTTGACTCCTCATTGTTTTCCTCTTTGTTGCCAACATCATCATTTTCTTCAGTTTCCATGCTTTCTGCCTCATCATTGACCTATTCCTCTTCATTTAATTCTACTTCACTTCTTGATTTATCATTACCCTCTCCTTCATGGTCACTTGATTGCTCATTGTCACTTCCCTCATTGTCTGATGCATTGGGAGAGGGTGAGGAAGGAGGGTTGTTTTGGGGTGAAGGTATATGTGTAGGTGGTGAAACATGATCAGCAAGAGATAATGGAGGAGTAAGGACAAGAGGATGAGATGATGAAAGCACGCTTTGCTGAGGATGGGGTTGTGGGTTGGTGAACACCTCATGGGCAATGAAAAACTCCCATGGAATACCTTTTTGTTGCAATTGATGCATCACAACCATTTTGATGAGAGAGTGGTGAAATGGGAACTTCATTTGCTGTGAAGGGTCTCTCTTTTGCACAATATAAGACATCTTGTCAATACTCCTATAGAGATAGTAAGGTAGGTGTAGCATCTTAACCCTAGTAAAGTGCATGAGCAACCTGATGTGATAGGAATAAAGCCTAGAGAATCTTCCTTCACATGTGAGATATTTCATAATGACCCTCATCATGGGTGCATACCTCTCAAGAAAATGTGAAAAAGGAAATATGGATTTATTGTAGTCTTTGTATTTGGGTTTAAGGAATGAATCATAGTGGCTTATGTCCAAATTGGCCTGTTTGAACCATTTTTCACCCACTCTAGGGATCCCAATGGCAATAACAATGGCATCTGAAGACAGCTCAAAGTTTACCCCTGCAAGATTTACTTGTTTCTCATGTAGGTTAAGTATGAAGAGCCCAGTCAACTCGGGGTGATTCTTCACCTGTTGTAATTTCTCACAAAACTGGTAGCAACCTACATTTTGGAAGCATGAGATAGTTAGTGGAAATGCATTAAGCTCCATGGTGTTTAGTGGTTCAAACTTGTTAATCCTCCCACCTCTGTGTTGATGCCTCCTTGGCACTTGGCCTTCCTCACCACTATCATTGTTACCTCCCCTTGACATTTTGATCATTCTGTTTTGAGACAAACCCTAGCTCTACTTATGAAATTGATGTGGAAGAAGGTAATGAAGTGGTGATGAAGGGGCAATTCTGCAAGTGAATGAAATGAGAGAGTGTGTAGGTATAGAGTTTGTATGAGAGGCTAGAAAAAACTTGGTGACCTCCCTTGCTGATTTGTAAAACTTTGCATTACCACACCTTGTACTTATGTCAATTGAAATGAAAGAGGGCAATGTGAGGTCAAATTGCTTGCAATGTAAGGGACAGAGCTATTAATCTTGGATGGATGACCAATTTCAAACCACTGCAACCACCCTAATTCACCCCTATTTTAACTAATATTTCCTTGTTTGTAGATGGAGGCTAATTAATAAGTGTTTTTAATATGAAACTTAGCTCTTCACTTAGGGTTTCCAATTCTTTAAAAACCATCAAATTCTTAGAGCAGAGGTAGTACATCCACTTACCACTTAGAGATGCTTTAGAAGCCCTTGATGGTAGCTTGGAGGTGTTTCTGAGCTGAATTGACTGTCTCCGGGGTGTCGAGGGCCCTCCTAGAAAAACGTGCAGTGCACAGGTCACAGGTGAGTTAGGTCAGCCAAACGCACAGTGTGTTGTGAACGAGGTGTCAAGTCGGGTTGAACGTAGTGTTGTGTGCCAAGCGCGCAACACCAAAGCCTTCTAGTCAGGCCTGTCGGGTCTGCCAGGTAAACATGCAACGTGTTTCTAGGTGCACAACGCATACCTCTAGGCATGCAGCGCAGAGTAATTTTGCACGAGGAAAACCTCCAGGGGCGTAGCACGGTCCTGAACGCACAGTGTCGGGTATGCTTGCCCGATTTGACTCAGAAACTCATAGTTTCTCTTCTTGATTGCTCTGAAGATCTTTACAAGGGAAAAGTGACTTTGCTGAAGTGCTAGATGGCCTTTTACATGCAAATGATTTAAATCTAACTTTACAACCCACTTCCCTAATTTTTTTTAGACCCATTTCACTTTTTCTGATATTTCTTTATACATTTTGCTTTTAGGTGACAAAAATATTGAAGTAGCTTTTTTCTCTTGCTCCTTGAGTTGACACCTTCACTTGATGTTTTCTTTGGAGGGTTGCACATAGTAGTGTTTTCAAATTTTCCTCTATTTACCTTCAAAATATTGAACTTGTCCCTTTCACCCTTTCTTACTAACCATTTTGCACTATTTTCTATGCAAGTTGTTGAGATGATGAATTTTGACCTTCTTGTTTCCCTTTGATGCATAATAAGCTCATTTAAACATCTTCTGGGGGATTTCACACATTAATACCTTAAAAATTTTCCTTTGACATGCACTATGGATTCAAACCATGCCTTTTACCTTGTTTGGCCACTTCTGATTTGCAAGTGCATGAAATGATAATTTAAACCTTGCTCACTGATACTCTTTACCTCCTTGTTCTACAGATTTTGTTTGAGTCACAAGATTGACATTCTTTGGCTTATTTATGTCTTTCAACATTTTCACTCAGCAGGTGGTATGAGAACCCTGAAGTGGCTCTCCCCTTTGATCTTTAAAGCATGCTAATTCCACCTTTGACAACTTCAGGAACTTAAACAGTGGAAATGTCTCCAAAACTTCTTTGTTCTTACCTTGGAGCTCAAATCATCTTATGTATGGCATGTGACTGAAAAACTTGGCTTCACCTTTCTTACTGATCTTGAGGCATGATAAACTCACCTTTGAAAAACACTATGGAATTCAAAATCATGCTTATTACCTTCTTTGGCCACTTCTGACTTGCAGGTGCCATAAAACATTGAAGTGACCTTTCCTTTTATTCTTCAAGCTTGACATATTCATTTGCATAGGAGCAACCTTAGAATCACCTTTGGTTTCCACTTTGGAGCTCAAAATCATGTTTTTGTCTTTTGACCACTGAGTGTAGGTGGCTAAAATGATAATTTGACCCTCTTTTCACTGGCACTCTTTTCCTTGTTCTTTGAAGTAGTGGGACATTTTACCTTAGCAAACTATGGGATGTTACACACAACATCCCCTTCAAATCTTCCTTCTGTTGTCATCATGGGGGCTTAACATCATCATTTTACCTCTTTGACCATTTTTGGCATGACAAACTCCTTGGGATGAGTTTGGAATATTTACAAATAGTGACATCTTCTGAATCCCTTTGCTGTCATCATGGAGGCCAAACTTACCCTTTCACCTTCTCTGATCACCTTACAAAAACCCTAGGTTTTTGGAATGCTTGAGAACAATTATCAGTGTTGTCTTCTAAGTTCTCTATAGCCCTTTCAATTTCATTCATTTCTATCCAGTTCACCTCACCTTTTTCCCTATTTCATCTATAATTTCTGAAAAACTTCTCTTCATGTTTGGTTTCAGGGTGTACCTCCTCCATGGTCATTTCTGCCATTTGTTTCACTATTAGGCACTTGTTGGCCCAATCAAGCTCAAAACCCTGATTCTTCTTGAAAACAAAATGCTTCTACTCTCCTTGATATGATGTATTTATTGAGGAGCAGACCTCTTACCTTTCCAATTCTCTACTAATAGTCACTTTAACACTGCTGCAAAAGTGTCAAAATTCATATTTACCTTTTGCAGAACTTGAACTTGATAAAGTAGTTCTCCTTAGCGATTTTATGGTCTTTATTACACAACCATGTACTGATCTTATTTTGCATTTGATCCATATTCTAGCACAAGAAAAGCAGTGTTTAAAACAGCAATGATGACCCTACAACCTATGAAACCCTAATGACCTAGTGGGAGGATCCTTTGACCTGGTCCTTGACTGAAACTTGGTTTGGGGTCTTCAAGTGCAAAAACAGTGTATTTGAAAAATTGATGTATTGAAGATCCAAAATCCAATGTACTTGATTTATCTAAATATCCTACAGAGATATTTTTGAGATCATCAATGGTTGAGGAACCTGGTGAAACATGGGAAGGCATAGGCTATGGGTAACCCTAGTGGTAAAGCAATGTTATGGGCAATGGGAAAAACAGAGTAATGAGGTTATAAGTGGAAAAATAGTATAGAGATGAGTGGTGCAAGCCCATAAGGATTTTTTCAGAGTTGTAGGGTGACCATGAAATGGAAAAATGGTATAATAGTGAAACATTTTCCATAAGGATAATGAAGGCAGTCAGATTTCTAAAACTAACAATATTCAGGAATCTTGTTTTTAGAAATCTAGGATCAATATTTAGTCACTACATATTGTAAAAATTACTGATTACTAACAACACACACAAAATTTCAAATCATTTGGAGCAGATTTGGTACTCCAAAAGTGCCAAAAACACCCAAAAACCCACCTTTCTGCCCTATTTTTAGAGCTGGCGCTGCACCTTGAGTATTTTTTAGAGATTGCGTTTTTGGATAGGAAAATGGACACCAAATGAAAAACTAAAGGTATTTTTGGAAAGTATACTTGACAAGCTTTCCAATGAGCTATTATGGAGCTCATTCGGACACCGGGAAGGCCTTCAACACTTAGCTTCAATATGACCTATTTTCCCAGTGCAGGCACTGCACCCTTGGCCTTGGCACTGTGCCCTTGCCTGCAAAGTCAACAAAAGACACAAATTTATGGAAAAAGATATTTTCGAGGACTTTGGAGGCAAATCACTCCTAGTTAGATCGAATTTATGTTAGGATATATTTTTCATTTATTAGATTAGGATATTTGTGCCTTGGGCCTTGCATGGTCTCATAGGACAAATTTGGCATTTATGAGTAGTTAATGACATTTTGGTAACCCTAGTTATGGTTTTGGTCCTCCTTGCTTGTTAAATACATAATTGAGGCCTCATTGTACATGTTGGTTGAATGTTGGTTGATTATGGATAAAAACCTCATAGACATTGAGTTGTGAGGAGTTTTTGGTTCTGGAGCATTGTGAAGGCTTTTGATAAAATATCAATAAGACAAGCTCATTTGCAGGATCCATGAACATGGCTAATGGTGATGTCTTTCTCATATTGTACTTGTATTCTTATGTTTAACATATTATTTCATCTTTCTCTTGCACTAGAGTAGAATTTTTTTGCTTAAGGTATGCTGTCAAAATCACATTAAGTCTGTCTGCTTCCTTTGCTCTTATGTTTTTCTCTGCTAGGTCAGTTTAGAGAATTATTAGTTGCTCTCTAAACCCACTAAGCTTGTTTACCTCAAGAATGATTTAATGGAGTCAGTGAAGAAGTATTTTATGGTTAGCCCTACCCTTTGGTATCACTTAAACATTGTTTTTGAGGTCTTTTCTTCAAATTATTGCTAGTTAGGGTCTGACTGAAGAGGCTTATGGTTTTCCCTACCCTTTTTTCCATCTTGAATTTTTGATTTGAAGTTATTTATAGTTTTATTAAGGAATTTAGGAGTTCCCTGCTCTTGATCATTACTATATGTTATCTAATATGTTTTCTTTTCCTGAAGGTGAAATCACTAGAGACTTTACAAGTTTATTGCTCTCTAGGGGTTGCTGGATAGTTGTCTTTATGTTTACTTGCTAGGGTTTGGTCAAAGAAGTGTGGTATGCCCTGTCTTTGGTTTGTTCTTTATGGATAGTGATCTTAAAGGCCCTTCTTATTGTATTATTTTTCAAAGGATTTTTAACTGCCCTTTATAACTACTTTGTTCACAATTTAATGTTCACTTCACTCACTAATCCTTGAAGATCCATTTGGCCTTGTTATACTTGCCCTCTGAAACACCCTTGACCTATTGCTATACTTTTTGAGGCCTTTTACAGACTCCATATCCTAATGGTCTAAACCTCTCTTACTCTATATGTTTCTATTTGAAAACCTACCCAACCAATCAAAACAAACAAACAAACCCTAATCCTTATAACTAGCATAAAATCAAAACCATAAAATCTATCAAGTTCATATCTTTTGCACAAACATAAAGAGAGCCCTCTCTAAGTCCGAGAAGGCTCGGTCCTAGGAATCCAAATACTGGTTTGATGTTACCCTTGTACATTTGGTCTTGCCAATATGACAAAATACGAGGACCTAACAGGTGTTTTTCATTTTGTACATTTTTGGCTTGGTGTGCTTTAGGAGCGTTTTCCTGCTTATTGTGTCGTTGCTTATTGTGCAGATGTCTGTCACTCCTTACTTTGGTTTCGCGAATGGTGCCGCCTGCAGTACCCAAAACCTATCTTCTTCAGCCTGGGTGATTTATAATCCTAATGGTGAGTTGATAGATCTTCAAGGTATTTGTCTACGACGAGCCAAAAACAATGTCGTTGAATATAGTGTCGTCATTGAACTCTTAACCAAGGCCACTTCTCTCAACATTCATGCATTTATTGTTAACCTAGACTCTTAGCTTGTTGTTCTTCAGCTTAATGGGCATTATTCTGTTAGAAATACTCAAATCTTAAGGTTGTATTTAAGTGTTCATTTATTAGAATGGAATTTTGATTACATCACATATCAGCATATTCCTATACGAATGAATGTGTTAACTGATACAATAGCCAATAGTGTATTAGATAGACATTTGCGTAATTTGTAAAACATTATCATCACATAATAAGATTCATACAGGAAAATAGGCATATATATATATATATATATATATATATATATATATATATATATATATATATCGTGTTTTCATCCACGTGCATCATAAGTTCAAAAAATATGTATGTTTTGGTTACTTCCTGAGACATTATGTCTCTCAAAAAATATGCAGAAATAAAATCCTAGGTGTCTAGTCCACATGATGCTCATGGTAGCATGGTCACTGCCCGTAGGAGCCGCCTTAATAAGCAGTGAACACGGTTCGACACCCCTGCAGTGTGTCTTTGGTACGCGCGAGGAACATAATCAAATCTTGCATAGTCAGGGATTCTACTGGTGAGTCCCTTCAGGTTGCGTACGATTTCCTCCTTGCTTCCCTCACCATGAGGGGCCACATCAAAATCACGGGGAATCCTCCATGATATTGGAGACATTCCTGCAGGTATTTCTAGGCCGACATCTGTAGATACATGGATTAACATAAAGACATATATAGTAAAAAAAAATCATAATACTCATCAAAATAAAAAATGAGTCTTACCCAATGCTTCATCGCAATCCTCTCCTGCTAGGAGTGGGAGCTCTGCATCACCAGTAAAGTCCATGCCAGAATAGGGCCAGTCCTCCAGGAAAATCAGTTGTCGACGGAGCCACTCAAAGAACTCTGGTCTCCAGGACATCAGTTGACCACCTCCTGATCTTGGCATCAAAGCCACCCAACGGACCATCCATGGCTCCTAGGCTGGTGGTGTAGGAACTATCACTTCCTGATGTTGAAAACTTGGTAACTGTTCCAAGATGAATGGTACCAAGATGCACCCATAGCCAAACTGTTTCAGCTTGCTATTCTTGCATTTTTTCCATTGGTGTTTCATATTGATCGTTACCACCTCTTCCTAGTTGTAGAGAGTTGGTGCCATACAATCTACTGCAAGAAGAAGCTGTGTTTTTGTGGCCTCATGCAGAGCTTGAGACCCAATAGCTCCTGTGATGGTGTGAAGCACTACTTTTAATGCAAAATCAAAAATGGTTTGGATATCCACCTTCCCGCTTTTGGATCCTTTCCTTGCCCCTCAACACACTTAGTCGATGACCATGCTCATTTTTTCCATCGTGGGCCAGGTACCTGTTAGGATTGGTACTGCCCTCCTCCGTGATAATCCAGTTATGAAGTAAACATCTGAGACTTCAATCTATACCTCCTGATCATGAATTATGAATATTTCCCGATCAATGCCCCACACATTGATCAGCTATTGTAATAGCTCTAGTTGAGCTCGGAGACATGGTGCCATGAAGTATTTTTTAAGCCCGCAATCCCTGAGAACGTCCATTCATCTTACATTGCCCAAGGATTTCTCATCTTCCTCACTATGTTTTCTTTCCTTCCATTCGATCACCATTTTTCTTTCACACACCTACAAAAACATCAATGTGGTTTTCATTAGTCAAATTATTTGCTATTTAAGTGTTTAAAAAAAGCTAATTAGTTGAATTCTAAGCCAAAATTCGTGGTCATGGCTGGTGCTACTGTTATAAAAATAGTCGTGGCTGGTGGCGTGCCCCTGTTTGGATTCAAAGCAAGTTGGTGCGAGTTCATGCCCGGAACCCACGCCGACCGCTGCCGCCTAATTTGAACAAAAACCCCTCCATAGATCTAAAAAATGGATTGCATGCAATGAAAATTACATCAAAATGCAGGCAAGGATATGAGCTCTTACCAGGAAAAGACGAATTTTTGTTTAGCCTCCTGGATTGTCCACTGTCAAATCCGCAAAGTCACAATGAAAAAAGGGTAAAAAGTGCTCACAAGAGGTAAAAGTGAAAAGTAATTTATTTTTACTATTTTTGGCATTTTATAAACTTTTTAGAACCCTCATTAGGTTTTTGAGCATATTTTTCGATTATTTTGCTATTTTATCTCAAAAGATGGGTTTTATGTGTGTTTCTTGTGTAGCAATAGGTCCTCAAAGTGATGGTGATAAATTGACGAGTTGTATTTTATATTTTTTCGGACTCAGTAAAAACACTAAAAGTCAACCCTTAGGTCATCTTTCAACTCTTTTCTGACTCTCAAAAATTGAAAGGATTGTCAAGACTCTTTTCGTTTTGAACTCGTTAAAGGCTGCAAAACGATATCTACCCAGTATACATTTACTCCTTTTTCGAGTTGGGATAGATTATTTACGAAAAAGGAATACCTTAGCCTACCGTGACTAAGAGGTTCTCTCAGACATAATTTTCTACATTTTCAGATCTATGAGACTACCTACGAAAAGGGCCTTGCTGGAGTTTTATTTTATGCTTCTTTTCAAACTCTCTAAATATGAAAAGAAGTCAATTTCTTCCTTTTTCAGACTCGTTAAACCTACATGACATTGAAAATTGTCCGCATGATGTCACCGAGTTCCTCCTTCCTAGGGCTCATAAAATGTACTAGGAAGGATTTGTCTGAAGGACAAACTTATATGACAAGCACATGCTATCCCCTTCAATCTTGTTTCCAAAAATAATTGGGGTACTCGCCAGGAATGGTGGGGGAAAATGGAACCAGTTCTTAGTCTTGTCAACAGTATGTCTCTCTTGAACATGAAACTCATCTGCATTCGTATCAGGTTGGGGACATCCCATTTCGTCATTTTTTCCTCCATGGGTTTCAGTAATCTATTTTGACCTCTCATCTGCTCTTTTCCATGTCATCATGACCTCAGATCCTCTTATTTCAAATGCTACCAAATCCTGGAGTCGTGTCACCAATATGTTCAAGATAATTTTCCTTCTGTAGTTTTTAACCTCTGATCCTCTGTTTGGTCCTAATTCACTATCATCTTGTTCCTCTGTCTCATGTCAATGATGTGGGAAACATTATTTCCCTCCTTCGACCAAGTCACTTCCTGTCGACATCAGCTCATTATCTAGGAAGCTGATCTAGAGACTCCCTTCTGGTACCTTGGAGCTTGCATGCCTCAATGGCAAGTTCTTTGCACTCGACGATAGGTCCTCATCATTGGCCTTCGATCGAGTGATTCCATGGGTGTTCAACGCCAACACACTCTTCAAATTTCGTGGATTGTACTTGTTGTACCTTAAGAGCCATTTTCATTATTGTTGAGATTCAATAAGATGATGATCCTAGTGAAAATTAAGCACCTACACTAGGTGGGGTCCGCAGGCTATTTTTAGGTGATATGTCTATTTTTAGAATTTGGATCAATTTCTATTTTTAGCAGTAATCTATTTATAGATGGTTGAGAAAATTATATGGATAAATGGGTGTCTATTTTTGGAATGCATGTGAAATTTTTTTTCATGGAATGCATGTCTAAAAATATAATTCCTATCGATTATTGTTAGCCCTTAACAATAATTAGACAATAAATAATAATCTATTCTCTTGAAGCACTTGATTTCAGTTAACTAATGTGGAAAACCAGTTAACTAAAGGAATTTCAAGTTCAAAGGTTGGTTGGTGGGACATGCTAGTGGAATTCGTTGTAACTGAGTGATACAAAGTTGTAACAGAGTTGGATGTGTAGTTATGTGAGTTGTAAAGTAGTTTAACTCAGTTAAGTGAGTTAAACTCAGATGTGCTAGTTGTAACTAGTTGTAACTAAAGATACACTAGTTAGAGATCAATGAATTAAATATTAAATTAATTCACATGGAGTTATCTCACATGCAACTGAAGATTTAATAATGTTAACTACATCCATGTCAGATCCAGTGCAGAACCATTTGAGAGATAGGTGAAAGGGATAGTTTGACTATCAGTTGTGACTATAGTGGGTACACAAGTGCAACCAAACACACATTGGAGATTCCATTGAGGATTGCGTAGTCAAGACAATGCAAGATCAAATTCATTTAGGGATTGTGATTAGCAGGGATTGTTCTGTGGAGGCAGGTTGTAAGGAGGCAGTAAATTGGTGCATGTTTATGCCAATTTTTGTATGACAATGTGAGACGATTGTATATTGTACTGAGAGCTCTTGGATTATATTTTTGTATGATATTGTTTTATGATCCATGATATATACATAATATATGATAGTGTGGTTTTTAGCTTTATGTTTTCCTAGTAAAAACTTATGTGTTATGTGTGATTGTTCTTTCTTCATGTGTTTGCAATTGGCGATTAAATTTCCGCAAAGCTTTTAGTAGAAGGATTATGTATTTAATAGTGGCATATAATTGTTAGATTAGGAGAATCCAAAAATACATAATTGAATTAAAAATTTATACATGGTATTGGATAAAATAAGATCGAAATATTGAAGCAGTAGCTAAGTTTGTTGGTGTAAACAATTCGAAATTGCTGCAAGAACTTCTTGGTGCGACAATTGAGTAAACATCAAAATGGATTTCAATGGTTTTCGGTTAGAGTATGCACTAAAGGGTAGCTCGAACTACATTGCATGGAAGGATAGGATGGAAGCAATGCTTGAATATAATGGCTTGAAGGAATTCATCGACAGTGATGTTCCTAAGCCCACTTCGACGGATGCTGCATTACTTGACGCATGGTAAAAGAAAGTAGCAAAGACGAGAAGGATTTTGTTGGAAGGTGTGCGAGACCATATTGCCTCAAGAATTCATGGGAAATCCACTCCATTTTCAATGTAGAAGGCTTTGAAGGATCTTTTCCAAAGCAACAATGACCATAGGAAATTGGCGCTGAATGATAAAATCAGAAAGATCAAGATGGAGAAGGGCGACAATATTCCTAAGTATCTCACAAATTTTTTCAAATGTTGGGATGAAATGGGGAGTGTGGGAATCATGATCGCTGATGATGATTTGGTGAGTTTGGATCTCTTGGGAATTCTTAAGATTTGGCACAGTTATCAAGACTCTGTCAACAGACAGGAAAAATTGCCCGATTAGGAACGACTGTAGTCGGATCTAGTGCAGGAGGAGTTCAGGCGGAACACCAGAGATGGCACTTCATCAAAGCATGATGATGAAGAGGATTGTAATTTGGCTGCCAAATCAAGGAAAGGGAAGTGGAATAAATCCCATTCAAAATCCGAGGCTAAAGGAAAGAAGATGGATTTGTCCAAGGTGATGTGTTTTCATTGTCACGAACATGGGCATCTCACCACTAACTGTCCATAGAAAAAGAAGAACAAGAAGGTTTCTAGAGTTACAGCTGGTGAGGCCCTTGCCTCACAATTTGAACTTGATTTCTCTTTAATTGCATGCTTAGTTTCAAGCACAATGGGATCGGTGTGGTATCTTAATAGTGGTGCTTCCTTCCACATGATGGGAGATACGGAGCTTTTCAGTGACTTGGAGGAGAAAGATCTCCAAATGCATATAGAGATGGGCGACGATGGAAAATATAGTGCGACCGACATTGGTATCATTACCTTTGAGAGGGAGTCAGGTAAACCATTTCTGTTGAAATATGTTATGCATGTTCCAAGTGTGAGGAAAAACTTGGTCTCAGTCACGATGTTGGAGGATAGAGGTTATGACGTTGTTTTCAGCGATGGAAAATATTTCCTGTGACACAAAACAATGGGTCAAACCAAGAGGATATGGATTCAAGTCAAGAATATCTACAAGCTGGAGGTATATGGTTGCACTACAATGGTGGGCAACGCAGAAGAAGTGGTGATCCAGGATGAGGGTGAATTATGGCACAGGCGATTGGGCCATCTTCACCATGGTGCCCTAAATATTTTGTAGCAAATTTATACTGGACTTCCCAAGGGTACACTTGCAAAGTTAGATCAGTGCAAGGGATGTACTATGGGTAAGTTTGTGAAGACCACCTTTCATGAAAAGGAGAACTGTGATTCGGTGAGCCTGGAGAGAGTTCACACAGACGTGTGTGGGCCATTCTCGATTGCTTCAATAGCAAAACGTAGGTATTATGTTAATTTTTTTCATGATTATTCACGTAGATGTTGGATATTATTCATGCAAAAGAAGGATCAAACATTATAAAAGTTCTGTGAGTTTAAAGAATTGGTGAAGAAAGAGTCAGGGAAGCAAGTGAAGGCTCTACAGAGTGATAATGGTGGTGAATATATCTTGAACAAATTCAAATACTTCTATAGAAAAGAAGGAATTCTAAGAGAAACCATAGTGCCTCATAACCCACAGTAGAATGGGGTCACGGAGAGGAAGAACAAAACGATCGTGGGTGCTGCACAAGCTATGATGCATGATCAGGGCCTACCAATGCACTTGTGGGAAGAAGCATGCAACACTATGGTTTATGTGCAAAACCATTTTCCTCATAGAGTACTTGGCATGAGCACACCTAAAGAATCTTTTACTAGTAAGAAACTGGATGTTTCTCACTTTAAGATTTTTGGCTCACTTGTTTATGTGCATGTGACCAAGAACACCAGGAAGAAGCTCGAGCCGACTACCAAAGTTGGGATATTTTTCAGGTACATAGAAATACCCCATAATTATTGTGTGTATTTTCCAAACACTCGAATGACTTTGGTGCGATGGGATATAAAATTCAATAAGGAGAAAGCCATGAAGTTTTCACTTGAGAGGGAGCTAGACTTTCATCCAGAGGAAGTACTGGTTGTTCCCAAAGATGAGTCTCTAGATGTGGATCAACCATAGGAGGATGTTCCTGGAGTGGAGGAGTCCACTCATGCAGATTCAAACATCAGAACTGGAAGAAGGCGTACCACAGAAGCTAAGAGGCTAAAGCTTGATGCGGCACAGAATGTAGGAGTCCCTACTTCACAGAATAGATAGAGATAGTATCTTGACAAATTCACTGGATACATGGCTCTCATGATAAAATTTATTGTGACTGAGCCATCTTCCTTTCAGGAGGCAGTGTAGGAGCCAACATGGGTAGATGCAATGGTGGAGGAGCATGACTCCATTGTTAGAAACAGTGCTTGGGAAATTGTTCCAAGGCTAGTTGATAAATCAATGGTAGGTTAAAGATGGATCTACAAGGTAAAGCAAGCTACTGATGGGAGTGTTGAGAAGTATAAGGCAAGATTTGTGGCCTGAGGCTTCTCACAGATCGAGGGGATTGATTATGAAGAAACCTTTGCACCTGTCGCACGATATTATTCCATAAGGACCATCCTTGCTCTCTCAGCGCAGATGGATGTGAAGATTGCATTCCTTAATGGGATCATTGAGGAAGAAGTGTACATTGAGCAGCCTGAAGGATGTGAGATCTTCAGTAGCGAGTCGCATGTGTGCAAACTCAAAAGAGCATTGTATGGGCTGAAGCAAGCACCTCATACTCGGTACACTCAGATCGACAGCTATTTCTCTAGACTTGGCTTCACCAAGAGTGAGGCAGATGAAAACCTATACCAGATTGTGGTGGAGGGTAAGATTTTAATCATTGTTATTTATGTTGATGATTTAATACTTACGGGTGATGAGTAGCTGATACACTCATTCAAGGAGGACCTTGGAAAGGAGTTTGAGATGAAGGATATGGGCCTCCTTCACTATTTCCTTGGATTGGAAATATGGCAGCGAGATGGTGAATTGTTTGTGTCTCAAGGCAAGTATGCAAGGGAGATACTCGGTAAGTTTCACATGGAGCGCTGCAAACCCATGGATACTCTTCTTCCAGGAAACTGGAGGAAAGAGGACACTACATCTGGAGAGGTAGTGGATTCTACTGTCCATCAACAATTGGTGGGTTCACTCATGTATTTAGTTAATACAAGACCGAAAAAATGCTATGCAGTGAATCAGCTTAGTCAAGCAATGGTTAAGCCTACCAAGCTCTTTTGGAAGGCGGGAAAGCATGTCCTGCGATATCTCAGGGGCACATCTGAGTATGGCTTATGGTACAGATAGATGGATGAGGTGAAGTTGCATGGCTTCATGGATGCAGATTGGGCAGGCAGCCCAATGGACAGAAAGAGCACATCAAGAGGGGTTTTCAGTACCGAAACTATAGCTATTTCTTGGTACAACAGAAAAAAGAGATCTGTGGCACTCAGTTAAGTGGAAGCGGAATACATGGTTGGCAGTAAGTCAAGCTGCATGTGAGGCTATTTGGATGAGGAAGATCCTATTCGATTTGTTCGGTTCTCATTTAGATCCTAAATTGATTCATTGTGATAATCAGAGTTGCATTAAACTCTCAATTAATCTTGTGTTTCATGATAGATCTAAGCATATAGATATATGGTATCATCATATCAGAGATTGTGTGTAGTGGAAGATCATGTTGCTTCAGTACATTCCTATGGAAGATTAGGATGTAAATATTATAATGAAGGTGCTCTCCAGGAGAAAATTTGAATACCATGGAGGCAGGATCGGGGTGAAGGATAATCCCTTTCTCGTTGAGAGGGAGTGTTGAGATTCAACAAGATGATGATCCTAGTGAAAATTAAGCACCTACACCAGGTGGGGCTCGTAGGCTATTTTTAGGTGATATGTCTATTTTTAGAATTTGGATCAAAGTCCATTTTTAGAAGCAATCTATTTATAGATGGTTAAGAAAATTATATGGATGGATGGGCGTCTATTTTTGGAATGCATGTATAAAAATAGAATTCATGTCAATTATTGTTATCCCTTAACAATAATTAGATAATAAATAATAATATATTCTCTTGAAGCACTTGATTTCAGTTAACTATGTGGAAAACCAGTTAACTGAAGGAATTTCAAGTTCAAAGGTTGGTTGGTGGGACATGCTAGTGGACTTCATTGTAATTGAGTGATACAAAGTTGTAACAGAGTTGGATGTGTATTTATGTCAGTTGTAAAGTATTTTAACTCAGTTAAGTTAGTTAAACTCAGTTGTTCTAGTTGTAACTAGTTGTAAATATTAAATTAATTGACATGGAGTGATCTCACATGCAACTGAATATTTACTACGATTAACCACATGCATGTCAGATCTAGTGGAGACCCAGTTGGGAGATAGGTGAAAGGGACAGTTTGACTATCAGTTGTGACTATAGTGGGTGCACAAGTGCAACCAATCACACATTGGAGATTCCAATGATGATTTTGCAGACAAAGCAAGGCAAGATCGAATTCATTCAGGGATTGTGATCAGCAGGGATTGCGCAGTGGAGGCAGGTTGTCAGGAGGTAGTAAATTGGTGCATGTTTATGCCAATTTTTGTATGACAATGTGAGATTATTGTATATTGTACTGAGAGCACTTGGATTAGATTTTTGTATGATATTGTTTCATGATCCATGATATATACATAATATATGATAATGGGGATTTTAGCTTTATGCTTTCCTGGTAAAAGAATTTGTGTTATGTGTGATTGATATTTCTTCATGTGTTTGCAATTGGCGATTAAATTTCCACAAAGATTTTAGTAGAAGGATTATGTATTTAATAGTGGCATATAATTTTTAGATCAAGAGAATCTGACAATACATAATTGTATTAAAAATTTCTACAATTATTGGTGGTTTCTCTCACGCCTGTTGTAATATTCCTAAATTAGCATGCAACTAATTGGAATATTAATTTTTCTCTTATCATTTAGTTAGATGAATAAATGGTAGGGAGACCCATAAACCTCTTTTTTAGGAATAAAATCCCTCTTAAATGTGAAAATGGATCATCTTCATAGCTGGATAAAGCACCCTCATGTGTGAACAAAGGCTAATGCATTTGGACAAGGTCAAGTTTGACCAAGTCAACAGCGCAGTTTTGGAGGGAGATTGATTGCATAATGGTGGAAACCCTAATGAGTGGGACCCAGGGTGAGAAGGCTCACATTTTTTATAAGGAATAGGATGGTAGCCATAGGAGCTTATGTTATGGATTATTGATTTTGTGGTCTGCATGACTATTTTCATTCTTCAATTGTTTAGTTGAGATTGTTTTGATGTTTAGCACCGGGTCTTCGTGATCGGGAATCCCATCTCTTCCATCAAGAAGCTCTTGGATGAGTCTTGTACTGTAATTTACACATTCTTTAATTCTAGCCAAGCTTTAATCTTCAACTACAATGTAGTATCTATTCAGATCTATGTTGTGTTGTAGGGTGTTGCAGTGGAGGGTTGAGAAACCCACTTTTTGAGCTAGTTTTCCATAGGAGGAAGGATTCCTTCTCTTGGGAGATTAGCGAGGAGGTTTCCTAGGCATATTTTAGATATTTGGCATCAGGCCAACCTATCCCCATCATTTACAGCATAGTTTCAGCTAGGAATTTTGTTATTTTAGTGAGCTGTTGTAGTGGGAAACCCAAAAATGGTTGAAAATCCAAAGTTAAAATCTGGCTAAAACATTTTCGGGTTTTTTGAGTAGAATCCATGGTTAAAATCCTGGATCATTATGAGCACACTAACAGCCTTCCGCACATGTTTCTTTGCCTTAGAAGTAGTAGTTTCCAGCAGCAACAATTTTCTCAGCAGCAATGGTTTGCTTTCTGTTGAAGCGATCATCCCTTCATTGAGAGAGTCTTTTTGGAGGAGTTCTTTCAGATATACATCAGATTCAACCACCTCCTTCCATGTGCTTCAATTGCAGTGAATCTTCAGTCCTAGGGCTTTAGATCCACCATTCATACTTTCTGTATTTCCAGAAATCCTTCCCAGGTTCTCTTCGAAAGGTGTTTAGAAGGCTAGATCTTCACTCCTAGCATTATTTGAGCTATAAAACAGAAGATCTACATTTACGTATCTTTATGCGGCATTTTATGCCCTATAACTATGTTTTCATGGCTCATGGCACTTGTATGGTAGTGTTTTTACATGTATTGACATATTTGCTTAGAGGAGGTATGTTTTCTATTGCTTGAGTGATTAGATCCTCAAGATCTTGTGCCTATTATTTTCTGATATGTTTAATAATATTGTTGTACATTTTTCTCATATCATGGTGTGTTGATTAATTCACTTTTCTTTCCAATATTGTGCTCATATATTGTTGCTTCCCCATTTGGGAATATTACAGTGGTATTAGAGCATAATCTTGGCTCAGCTTATGAGTTTCAGCTAATATGCTATAAAAAGAGATTAGAATGATGGAAAGAATGAGCTTTGTCTCATCACTTTTCAGATCCATGAAGAACCTCTCCAAGGAGGTTAAGAAGATGCAAGAGGAAAGATACAATGAGACCACTAGAGGGTTTCAATAAGAGGGAAGTCCATGTACCTCCTATTCTTAGAAGAAAGAACCAGTGTTACAAAGAAATTCAAAGCAATACACTATGCCCTTTCCTTTTGAGGAAGAAGACAAGAAGCATGGAGAGGGAGGACACTTTGAACATGAGATCCTAAGCAGATACCTAGCAGAATATAAGTCTCAACCTAGAGCTTTCAAGGAGACTCTAACTCTTCCACAATTTATTCAGCGTGGAGAAGAAAGGAGGTCTTGTAGCAATAGGAATATGAGGGGCAATAGATTTCTATTGTCTACTTTTTATGGGCTATCCACAAGTACAGCAAGGGCTTGGGTAATTAATATAGATGCATTATTCCTACTACATCCAATGGTAGAAAGAGAGGTTGTTAAGATTGTAGCACTGCACCTTGAGGGTGAAGCAAACATTTGGTGGTTCAATCATTTGAGTCATGCAAGAGTGAGTGCATTTGTAGATTTTACTCAAAGGTTGATCAAAAATTTTGACAAGAATAAATTAGAGGAGGAGAATCCTTCACCACCATTTGAGGAGACTTGTACCAGTGCTGATACAACTATGGAAGAGCAGCCATCATCTTCAGCATTTGGGGGAGCCATCACATTGGAGGAAGGAACCCTTGTAGTCATACAAGATGTTCCCAAGCTACACCAAGGTATGCATAAGTTTCCACTTTCTGTTATTTCAGCACATTTTATGGAGGGTGGTGGAAAAATGTCATTGCATGACCAAGGGTCAAAAGATATTGCTGATTTGGAGCAGCAAAATTTCATTATGTTGTGCAGCCTTGGGTTGTTCAAGGAAGCAATAAACAATCCTCCTAACTATTCATTATTGAGATGCACACAACTCCGGGAGTTGGGGTGTGAATTTTTGGAGGATTAGATGAGCATTGTACAACCTTATGAGGAGGTTTTACCTTCAAAATATTTGGATCCTTATGGATTCAATATGCTCATTGGTGAGGAGTATTCATTGGGAGATCTCCAAGAGGTTGCATTCAACATCCCATGAAATGCAAGTGTAGAAATCCAATATGGGAGGATGGTATTCTCCATTGTAGGAATACCAAGGTGGAACATGATAGGAGACACCCACAGTTGCATGAGAGGGTGTGGATGGTAAGCAAGAAGGTGGTGATTCACCTACATATCTATGACACAGGGCAGCAGGAGTCATGGTTGCGTTGGCTACTCTTGAAAGATTTTAGCCATCATGTGACATATCCTTCTTCGAACTGTATGTTGGTGGAGGGAACTTGGCAGGGCACTTACATCATATGGCAGCAAGGATTTTGGGTACATCGTGTTGATATGACATTATTCATGTAAATCATCATATTTTCACCTCATAATTTGTATGATGGAGGTGTGAAAGGGCAGCAAGAGCTAGTGTTTCTTTGTCTACTCTTGGGAGCATATGGGCAGAATTTTTCCCATACTTGGCATGATATTTCAGGAGAAAGGGATGGCACAATAAAAGTGCAAAGAAGCTACCCTTCAGCATTGGAGGATCAGGAGGTACTTCCACATAGGAAGCAGACTCCCACACATAACAGCATGATGGTGGATGAGTTTGGCACATGGCATGTCAAAGAATGGGGTCATGGAGTGGCAAGAGCCTTATCACTAAGGCCAACAGCGCTGTCACTTGGGAGTATGCATCTATTGATGAAGTGTTCCAAGGGGAGTATGCATCCCTTCATTTTGCAGAACTTTATAAGGAGATTATCATGGGAGGGATCATTTATGGACCTCAATTTCATCCTACTCACAATTCATGGTAAGAAATGTATTTCTATACTTATTGATCATTTCATAAAGTATTTGCATCTTCTCACCATCTATGTACAGTGCATTGTGTTGGGGTTCCCATGTTTTGGCAAGTTTGGCAATACCAAAAGATGATACAACATCAGAACCACTTGCAGACCTCAGGATCTATCCCTCCTAGGTCTAGAGAGGGATCTCTCTATATAGGCAAAGATATAAGTCTTTGAAGTTTCATTTTTATGGTTTTAGGCTAGTTATAAGGCGTTGGGTTTGTTTGTTTGATTTTTGTTTGGTTGTTGGGAATCAGGAAGGAAGGGCTTAGTATAAGACAAGGATGGGAAAAGAGGATTTTAGGCAAGGAAGAGGTAACTCAGAGAACACTCAATACCATTGGGAAATGGAGTCAGGAAAGGGTTTACTTGCTATTCAATATGTAGGCTTTCAAATTGGGCTAGTCATCTAAAGCATTGGATCTTAAAGATGATAGTGTGATATGAAATGGTGAGAAGGAAAATGAAAGGCAAGTAAACCTCCAAGATGACCACTTAGGGATCATATCCAGGGACAGGACATGCCATTAGACACCTGTGGTCTAACTCCTAAAGGGTAAACTCTTTGGACAAGGGGAACATTAAAGATTCAAAACAAAAAGGTGAAAACCTGAGATCAGAGAAAGGCTTTGAACTTTCAATGCTTTGGCATCCAACCTAGGGGAACTTAGAAAGGTTCAATTGATCGAAAAGGACCCTAGTGAGATAGACACCATTTTCTAAACTCCCAGTATCCCAATTCTTTCAATCAAAACCCAACAAGAACATCTAAGAACGGATTCATTAATTCATACATAAGCTAGCAGTAATATTAGCCACTACATTGGTTAAATTAGCTTGAATCAATACTCAGATAACATATACAGTAGAAAAAATCAAAGGTAGGGAGATCAGAAACATAGGGTACCATACAAGGGTATATCCTATGCCAGATTTCTGATGTGTACTAGAAGAAATATAATATGATGTATCACAAAGGGAAACAAAGACAGAGATAGAAAAACATCACCGCTACTTTAAATCGGGATCCAAAGAAATGTGCTTGTCATATTAAAGAGAAACACTAGTCAGGTACAACATTCCCAATAGCTTGATATTCAGTCTAAAAACATCTTCCTCAGCCTATCTTACAACTTTACACGGAGAACTATGTCTCAAGAGAAACAACTTACAATTCACAGATATTCAATCAACAAACTTTTCAATGAGTTTCTTCATGATTTTTATAACTGAAAGAGAGGTAGATGAAATAGATGAAACACTAAATGAAACATTAAAATAGAGCAGAGGAAGAGGCTCGAGGCCCATTCTTTCTTAATGTCTATGCATTAATCTTCGATACTCTTTGGAAGAAAGAGTGGTCTTCAACAGGTTGAAATTTACTCCAGGTATGTCCTTGATGTACTTTCGCTATAGTACCCTGTAGTACTCCGGTGAATAAAAAAAGGTAGTTAAAGGACTTCAAGGTCTGCCATACCGCGTAACAAATGCTCTGGTAGCATTAGGACTATTCTGTCAGGGTGGAAATATTCTCGGGGACACGATGTAGAGTAAAGACGACATTGGTACTATGTCCTTTCTCACGGGGGAGCTTCTGCCGATGTGAAACACTACCAATATTGTTTTCTATTCTATAGGCCTCTTTAGGCCTACAACCATGATTGTGAGGTCTTCAAACTGGTACATTTCCCCTTTAAACAATAGATCAGAGCTAAAATTATTTAATTATAAGCATTAAACTCTCTAATTATCCACTGATACACTTTATCTCTTCATGACTGTCTCTGTCCATGAAATCTGAGCTTTAATAGCACTGGAAAGGTTTCACAAAGTTAAACTTTGTACTTCGATGAAAAATTACGTCCTACCCCCTTCACAGGCATTCTTATGTAGTCACCGGTTCTGAAAATGGTTGTTTTTGCACTCTGTGTCACTATAACAGTGACTGTGAACAATGGCGGTTCTTCACCACCTGTACCCTGCAAAACACACAAATAAGTTAAGAAAATCCATGCATGGGAGGGTGGCTGCGGTGGAATGTTGTGGAATTGGCAGCCCAACATGGATGGATACAGTGGATGCAATGTAAAGCAGCGGAAAAAATGCAGCGAAATGGTGTAGAAATGATCAGATGAAGGTTTGGTAGAAATATGCATATGGGTCGTCTGATCAAGTCTGGTGGCGATGGTTGACGACGAAGGTGAACCTATGAAATTACCTGTAGAAGGTTGAGCGAGATGAAAAACTTTAATATAAAACATTAAAGTTCTAATGTTCGGCGGAATGATATGATTTTAAATGCAAACCATGGAGTTCAGACCTTTGAACAAAATGCAAAGGAAATATATGAAAGACATATGAAATGGGTCGAATGGTGGGACCCGGTCATGGGCAGAGGGCGATTTGATTAGGGTCGTCAAATCTCAAGAGGAGATCGACAGTGAAGATTGAATGTTGAAGTTAATAGAGGTTCCGACGAAGAAACATGGTGGAAATGTGCGATGCATTATTTTCCATATATCTTGGACGAACCGATGGCTATGATTGAATCGGCAGATTGCAATCGGGGGAGGCAGCGGGAAACACATTCGAGAACTTCCGATTGGCGATGCACAAATGAGCACCAGCTGTCCAATCTGGAACAAGATCGACGACGGAGATTCAATCGACGGGGAGATGGACGAGGGTAAAGGAGCAGAGTGGGAGAAATAGGGGCTGTTGGATCAGAATGGATGGAGAACGGAGATCGGATCGGGGGTAGGCAATCGGGGGAAACAGGAAGTGCTGCATTAAGTTTTTCTGATTTCGATTAGAGCGATGTGCACTGGCCATCGGATCTAAGAACATATCGATGGTTGAAATGTGATCGGAGGGGTGAATGGGGAGAACGATGAGCGCATTGTAGAATTAGCGTGGACCGTCGGATCTATGTAGATTGACGGCTCGACTCGAAGCGAGATTCTATGGACCAAACACGCCATCGAATCAGAGAATTCCATGGTAACAAATAAACGTGCTCATATGAATGCTCCAATGCAATAAGCGCCCAAGACCTTAGCACCTGGTTTCATCCCCTGATCGCATGGTGGGGGAGTGGTTGGGGGCTAGCCGAAAGGGCTAAGCCTATAATAAAGTAAAAAGATGGGTTTTAGGCTTAAAAATGATGTTTTTAAGGCTAAAAAGAGGCTTTCAGCAGTAGTAAAAAAGGGGTTTACACTCAAATGAAGTGATTTCACTTGTTTTAAAGGAGGAATTAGATGGTTTGGAAGACTTAGGAGGGATTTTGGGGTTTAAAATGGGAGACTTTGAAAATGGACAAAAGGTTAATAATGAGGAAATTCGCAGGGATACAAGGGGAAAATGAAGGTCTTTCTGAGCACAATTTTTTTACAGACAGTGAGGCCTTTTGGATGGGAACAGCAGTGAGGATCCTTTTAAAGGAAAAAGACACAGGAGGCTTCAAGAATGATATGTTTTCAGAGGAAATGTATTTCTTGAAGGCTCGAAAACATTTTAGCCACCCGTTTGCTTGTCAAAAATTTCATAGGTGGCTAATAGTGGCTCCACATGGGGATGGCATCTTCTTGAAGGTATCAGGAATTCATAAAATAATATTTGGAGTAAGCCATATGCCTGGTACTTGACAAATCCATTTTCTTTCTTGGATCAGCTGCCACAATCATGAAGACATTATATCAGCAGCAATATTCTCCCAAAGAACTACCTACCCATACTATTGTCCTAACATTTTTTCTTCTGGGTGCATTTGGACTTGCAGACCCTTTACATCATCAATTTTTTACAAACAGGAAAATAAACCTATTCTATTTCTACCCTTATTTCTCCATGAGACCAGATTAAACTATTGGCCCCATATTTTCTCTACCTAAACTATATCTACTAGGATTAAATTGTCTAGCAGATTTATTCTCTATATTCTAAGACAGAAATTGAAAAACATTCAAGCCAGTATTAGACTGTCTGGCTTGCTGGAATTTGTAGGAATTAAAAAGAACTGAATAAATTCTCATAGGCTGAGTTTTATTGAAATTTCCTACCTACTCTACTCTACTTGGAAATCTCTGATGCTATAGGTGATATAATAATGCTAGTGCAACCAGTCAAGCAGTAACAAAAAGGGGCAAGAGAACTGACTGCTTGTCGGAGATAACCATAGGGTACTCTACATGTGGTTCTTAAAAATTGAGGTCACCATCAGTGGTGACCACTCCTGATGAATTCGGCCCCTGTGAAGGATCAATGCTAGATAATTCGAGCTAATCAGGGCCTCCATATACTCTGCCACAGGATCAATGAACACATGATGTACACTTTCTTCTTTCAGGCCTCCCATGACTAGTAGGTTGTCTTCATCCTGGGAAGCTTTGATTATTGTATCTTCCACTGCGTCTTCAGTGTGGCCCTTGAAAGCCTGATCACCTTGTTTCTGCACTTCGAAAGGTAGTGGAATCTCTTCTTTCTTAGGGGGAGGGAGACTTTCCAAAAATGCTCTGGGGTCTCTGAAATGATATGATTTTTCTTGTGAGTTCAAAATTTCAATCTCAGCTTCATATCTTTCAACCACCAATTCTAAGAAAATTTTCTTGAGCACGGGTTTGAATTTTGAGCTGAGAAGAATAGCCCTTGGAAGGTCCTCCCATTCCAGGTTTGCCAATTCACTTGCTATATTATAATGACACTCTGCTATGAAACATGGGTGCATTTTTGCAAACTGTTCAGAGTCTTCCATTAGTGAAGTGACTTGGTCTTTAGCATGGATGATGTTGTAATGCGATTGGTCTCCCATTGGAGTCTTATGAAAACGAAGATAATCAATGGCCTACTGATCACCAGCGGAGTCTTTTAGTCATTTAGGAACTGTGGAGTCGCTAGGTGGAGGATTTAAGATTTTACTATCCACCACAGTGATTTACTGCCAAATCTAGGTTGATTGGTCCTTTATTCCCTAGTGGAGTCGTGATTATGTTGGGGTTCCCATGTTTTGGCAAGTTTGGAAATACCAAAAGATGAGACAACATCAGAACCACTTACAGACCTCAAGATCTATCCCTCCTAGGTCTAGAGAGGGATCTCTATATATAGGCAAATATATAAGTCTTTGAAGTTTCAGTTTTATGGTTTTAGGCTAGTTATAAGGCGTCGAGTTTGTTTGTTTGATTTTTGTTTGGTTGTTGGGAATCAGGAAGGAAGGGTTTAGTATAATACAAGGATGGGAAAAGAGGATTTTAGGCAAGGAAGAGGTAACTCAGAGAACACTCAAGACCATTGGGAAATGGAGTTGGGAAAGGGTTTACTTGCTATTCAATATGCAGGCTTTCAATTGGGCTAGTCATCTAAAGCATTGGATCTTAAAGATGATAGTGTGATATGAAATGGTGAGAAGGAAAATGAAAGGCAAGGAAACCTCCAATGACCACTTAGGGATCAAATCCAGGGATAGGACATGCCATTAGACACCTGTGGTCTAACTCCTAATGGGTAAACTCTTTGGACAAGGGGAACATTAAAGATTCAAAACATAAAGGTGAAAACTTGAGATCAGAGAAAGGCTTTGAACTTTCAATGCTTTGGCATCCAACTTAAGGGAACTTAGAAAGGTTCAATTGATCAAAAAGGACCCTAGTGAGACAGACACCGCGTTCTAAACTCCCAGTATCCCAATTCTTTCAATCAAAACCCAACAAGAACATCTAATAATGGATTCATTAATTCATACATCAGCTAGCAGTAATATTGGCCACTACACTGGTTAAATTAGCTTGAATCAATACTCAGATAACACATACAGTAGAAAACATCAAAGGTAGGGAGAGCAGAAACATAGGGTACCATACAAGGGTATATCCTATGCCAGATTTCTGATGAGTACTATAAGAAATGGAATATGATGCATCATAAAGGGAAACAAAGATAGAGATAGAAAAACATCACCGCTGCTTTAAATCAGGATCCAAAGAAATGTGCTTTTCATATTAAAAAGCAACACCAGTCAGGTACAACATTTCCAACAGCTTAATATTTAGTCTAAAAACATGTTCCTCAACCTATCTTACAACTTTACACGAAGAACTATGTCTCAAGAGAAACAACTTACAATTCATAGATATCTGATCAACAACCTTTTCAATGAGTTTCTTCATGATTTTTATAACTGAAAGAGAGGCAGATGAGGTAGATGAAACACTAAATGAAACATTAAAACAGAGAAGAGGAAGAGGCTCGAGGCCCATTCTGTCTTAATTTATATGCATTAATCTTTGGTACTCTTTGGAAGAAAGAGTGGTCTTCGACAGGCTGAAATTTACTCCAGGTATGTCCTTGATGTACTTTCGCTGCAGTACCCTATAATACTTTGGTGAATAAACAAAAGGTAGCTAAAGGAATTCAAGGTCTTCCATACCGTGTAACAAATGCTCTGGTAGCATTAGGACTATTCTGTCAGGGTGGAAATATTCTCGGGGACACGATGTAGAGTAAAGATGGCATGGGTATTGTGTCCTTTCTCAGGGGGGAGCTTCCGCCGATGTGAAACACTATCAATATTGTTTTATGTTCTATAGGCCTCTTTAGGCCTACAACGATGATTATGAGGTCTTCAAACTGGTACATTTTCCCTTTAAACAATAGATCAGAGCTAAAATTCTTTAATTACAAGCATTAAACTCTCTCATTATCCACTGATACACTTTTCCACTTCATGACTATCTCTGTCTGTGAAATCTGAGCTTTAATGGCACTGGAAAGGTTTCACAAAGTTAAACTCTGTACTTCGATGAAAAATTACGTCCTACCCCCTTCCCAGGCGTTCCTCTGTAGTCACTGGTTTTGACAATGGCTCTTTTTGTGCTTTGTTTCACTATAACAGTGACTGTGAACAATGGCGGTTCTTCACCGCCTGTACCCTACAAAACACACAAATAAGTTAAGAGAATCCGTGCATGGTAGGGTGGCTGTGGTGGAATGCTATGGAATTGGCAGCGCAACATGGATGGATATAGTGGATGCAATGTAAAGCGGTGGAAAAATGCAGCGAAACGGTGTAGAAATGATCAAATGAAGGTTTGGTAGAAATATGCATATGGGCCGTCCGATCAAGTCTAGTGGCAATGGTCGATGGCGGAGGTGAACCTATGAAATGACCTGTAGAAGGTTGGGCGAGATGAAAAAATTTAATATAAAACATTAAAGTTCTAATGTTCGGTGGAATGATATGATTTTAAATGCAAACCATGGAGTTCGGACCTTTGAAAAAAATGCAAAGGAAATATATGAAAGACGTATGAAATGGGTCAAATGGTGGGACCCAGTCATGGGCGGAGGGCGATTTGATTAGGGCCGTCAGATCTCAGGAGGAGATCGACAGTGAAGATTGAATGTTGAAGTTAATAGAGGTTCCGACAAAGAAACATGGTGGAAACGTGTGATGCGTTATGGGCAAAGGATCTTGGATGAACGAACGACTATGATTGAATCGGCGGACCGCAATCAGGAGAGGCAGCGGGAAACACATTCGAGAACTTCCGATTGGCGATGCGCGATTGAGCGCCAACCATCTGATCTGGAACAAGATTGACGATGGAGATTCAATAGGCGACGAGACAAGTGGGGGTAAAGGAGAGGAGCGGGAGAAATAGGGGCCGTTGGATCAGAATGGATGGACGATAGAGATCGGATCGGAGGTCGGCAATCGAGGGAAACAGGAAGCAGTGCATTAAGGTTTTCCGATTGCGATTGGAGCGATGTGCGATGGCCGTCAGATCTAAGAATAGATCGACGGTTGAAATGCGATCGAAGGGGTGAACGGGGAGAATGATGGGCGCATTGTAGAATTAGCACGGACCATTAGATCCGTGTAGATCGACGGCTCGGCTCGCAGCAAGATTCTATGGACCAAATGCGCCATCGCATCCGAGAACTCCATGGTAACAAATAAGAGCTTATATGAATGCTCCGATGCGATAAGCGCCCAAGGCCTTAGTGCCTAGTTCTGGCGCCTGATTGCATGGTGGGGGAGTGGTTGGGGGCTGGCCGAAAAGGCTAAGCCTAAACTAAAGTAAAAAGATGGGTTTTAGGCTTAAAAATGATGTTTTTAAGGCTAAAAAGAGGCTTTTGGCAGTAGTAAAAAAGGGGTTTACACTCAAATGAAGGGATTTCACTTGTTTTAAAGGAGGAATTACATGGTTTGGAAGACTTAGGAGGGATTTTGGGGTTTAAAAGGGGAGACTTTGAAAATGTACAAAAGGTTAATAATGAGGAAATGCGCAGGGATACAAGGGGAAAATGAAGGTCTTTATGAGCACAATTTTTTACAGACAATGAGGCCTTTTGTATGGGAACAGAAGTGAGGATCATTTTAAAGGAAAAATACACAGGAGGCTTCAAGAATGATACCTTTTCAGAGGAAATGTATTTCTTGAAGGCTCAAAAACATTTTAGCCACCTGTTTGCTTGTCAAAAATTTCATAGGTGGCTAACACATTGTTCCACAAGGGGGCAAGATTATCTTTGGGTTTCATGGTCATTTTAAGACCAACATGTATGATGGATATAGCCCTTATTTGCATGACTTTGGGAAAATGTGGTTTCATTTTTGTTATTCTTAGCTAATTTATAATGCCATTTACTACCTCCTAGTAGATGAGAAAACATGCACAATTAGCAACTTGTTAGGAGACAACTTGCCACGTGATGTTATAAAACAACAGTTGGTAAAAATATGTTGTATCCACTAGAGAAACCATTGGTATCATCCAAATTTGCACATAACCTTCAACATTTTTCATATTTAGATACCACATGGTGATGATATACCATTCACTTTGTATGGGATGGATTGGGCTCATGAAACTAGAGGAGGGGTCTTTGGAGATCCAACGGCCCTTTTATATCTTGAGGGAAACATTATTGCAACCCAATATCATCAATATCTCTACACTTTCCATAAGTGGAGAGATAGAAAACGTGGGGTAGGCCATTTGGTCTACCATGTTCAGTTATGCAGCTCACCTACATTGCAGGAGCCAAAGGTGGAGGATTATTTCTATGAGTTACCATTTTGGAGGGTGACTCATTTTGTATGGATGATAGCCTGGGGATGGGAACTTCACATGGGAATGATGGTTCCCAATATATTTTAGATTCCATGCCTCAATAAGGCCTCGAGACAGCATATTTTTTCCTCCATGGGTATTTCACTTTTTCATGATGATAGCTATTTGGGATTGTCACCAAAAGCTAACCTGCATACATGGGAGGAGCAATTTGGAGATTTATTGATGAGACAACATCTTCTTCCTTGGAGGAGATTATCATATGGAGATGCTACAGGAGGAGGAGAGGAGGCTCTTCAGTTCTATCCTTGCATTTGCTTGAGGACAATCAACATTTGGGAGGGGAGGACTATAATATTCCTAAATTAGCATGCAACTAATTGGAATATTAATGTTTCTCTTATCATTTAGTTAGATGAATAAATGGGTAGGGAGACCCATAAACCTCCTTTTTAGGAAGAAAATCCCTCTTAAATGTGAAAATGGATCATCTTCATAGCTGGATAAAGCACCCTTATGTGTGAACAGGGGCTAATGCATGTGGACAAGGTCAAGTTTGACCAAGTCAACAACGCAATTTTGGAGGGAGATTGATTGCATGATGGTGGAAACTCTAATGAGTGGGACCCAGAAGGCTCACATTTTTTATAAATAATAGGATGGTAGCCATAGGAGCTTATGTTATAGATTATTTATTTTCTAGTCTACATGACTATTTGCATTCTTCTGCTGTTTAGTTGAGATTGTTGTGTTGTTTGGCATTGGGTGTTCCTGATCGGGAATCCCCCTTCTTCCATTGAGGAGCTCTTGGAGGAGTCTTATACTATCATTTACACATTCCAGCATTCTGTCCAAGATTCAACCTTCAACTACAACATAGTTTCTATTCAGATTTGTGTTGTATTGCAGGGTGTTGCAGTGGAGGGTTAAGAAACCCACTTTCTGAGCTAGTTTTCCACAGGAGGAAGGATTCCTTCTCTTGGGAGATAATCAAGGAGGGTTCCTAGGCATATTTTATATATTTTTCATTATTAAAACCTATCCCCATCATTTACAGTGTAGTTTCAGCTGGGAATTGCGTTATTTTAGTGAGTTGTTGCAGTGGGAAACCCAAAAATCGTAGAAACTCCAAAGTTAAAATCTGGCTAAACCATTTTGGGGTTTTCCTAGGATTTTTGGGTAGAACCATGGTTAAAATATTGGAGAATTCTAAGCAATATAATAGCCTTCTGCACATGTTTCTTTGACTCAGAAGTAGTAGTTTCCAGCAACAGCAGTTTCCTCAGCAGCAGTGGTTTGCTTTCAATTGAAGGGATCATCGCTTCATTGAGAGAGTATTTTTGGAGGAGTTCTTTCAGATCTACATCAGATTCAGCCACCTCCTTCTATGTGCTTCAGTTGTAGTGAATCTTCAGCCCTAGGGCTTTAGATCCACCATTCATACTTTATGTATTTCTAGAAATCCTTCCCGGGTTCTCTTAGAAAGGTGTTTAGGAGGCTAGATCTTCACTCCTAGCATTATTTGAGCTATACAACAGCAAATATACATTGATGTATCTTAATGCAGTATTTTATGCCATAAAACTACATTTTCATGGCTCATGGCACTTGTATGGCAATGTTTTTACATGTATTGACATATTTGCTTAGAGGATGTCTATTTTCTATTGCTTGAATGATTAGATCCTCAAGATCTTGTGCCTATTATTTGCTGATATTTTTAATAAGATGGCTGTACATTTGTCTTGTATCATGGTTTGTTTATTAATTCACTATTCTTTCCACTATTTTTTCCATATATTGCTACTTCCCCATTTGGGAATATTACACCTGTAAACAACTTTCATCATTGGCTGGTAATCAGGGGAATTTCTTGCATGTTCGACTTCAGCTTACTCATTTGCATGCTTGAATTTGTACTTGTTCGGGTCAAGATGGAGCGCAAGACCCTGGGTTTTGTCTGATAAAATCTAGGTTGCGAGATGTTTTTGTTTATCATGACTATATGCATGACTCTTCCAATTGGATGGTTGCGACCATACCTGAGTCTATTTATTGATCCTTCTTGATGGATGTCTATTTCCATGCCTTGGATCTCATTTTTATATATATTCTTTTATGGATGGGTTGTGCCCATGCCACATATTCATGTATCTGAGATATCAGTTGTACTTGTATTTTTAGGTCTTTCGACGACGGTGTTTGTTTTGAACATGTTCTCATAAATCATTTCACTCCTCCCTCTCTCTCAGACCTCATGCTTTAGGGGGCTTCTGTTACACATCATTCTGTCACCGTCCCTGCAATCCCCATCCCAAACATTGGAGGACCATTTTAGTGACTTCTGTGTATTTTCATACCTTGAAAAAGTGTTATTGCGTCCCTTGGCATGTGAAGAAAATTTCCTCTGTTGATCAATCCTGAAGCAGGCTCTCAAAAACACATGATTTTGGGTTGGCGCTGGTAGGAAGTTATGGCTTCACACCCATAGATAAATTAGCACTAGGCCTCGCACTCATTGGAGCTCTGTCTTAGTGCAATGCCCGCGCTAAGCCTTTTTTGGAAAGCTTTTTAAAATAGAAGCAAAGTTTCCATTCCCAACCACTTTGTGAGTGGAGTCGTCATGGTCTGTTCGAGTGAATAATGTCGAAGTCCTTCCTTTGGCTTCTTGTTTCCTACATTTTAAAAATTCCCCAAAGGATAAGGCCTCCCTTCCACCTTATGGGGGATCCGAAACCACCTCCTCCTTTCCTATAAATACATCCTTCTCACATAGTTTCAACTAGTTTAACAATCCTTTCTATAGCTGGTGTGAGAATAAGGGAGAGAGGAATCCATTGTTGAGAGAGAGTTTAGTCCCATTGCCTTGCGAAGTCAGATCCCCGACGAATTCTTAAGATGTTTTTGACTGAACCCATCGAAAGAGGCTGCAATGTCAAGGATTTTTTGTTGTAAACTTCTTCTCTCTATCTTTAATACAAGACTGGTTTTTTGGTTCCAATTTTGTGTTTGATAATATGCAAAATGTTTGATTCTCCTTAACCAATTGAATAGCTGTGAATGAAAATATGTTTTCATATTTTGTCACTGTTCACTTGATCCTTGTGCAGGTACATGAACATTTCCACTAAAATATTGTGATGTGTGAAGACAAAGATCAGTGGATCTCTACTACAAACAACAACAAAAGCGTTGGACCAAGGTAGGCCATCTATCCTGACTTGTTTTCATTTATAAGTTAGGATTATGAAATTCCATCTTGTTCCCTTGTCGCTAGACCCATTCCAGGGCTAGAGGGATCACCTTTGTCCACAAAGGGGATTTACTTGCACATTAAAAATGAAATAATATGTGTGCTTCTATGTTTAATTGTCACATAAAATGAAATAAAGTAATGACAATTGTAAGCATGGAATACATGTAGCATCTACCTCACAATCTTAAGAAAATATGAAATTTCTCCAGCAAATATGAAGGGTTTTGGAAAATAATAAAACTGTAGAGAACCAATAGAATTCGAACTATAGCACATCCATTAGGATTTACCAGTCATAAAAAAAATGCAATGATTTTCATATTTCATTACCTAAGAAATATGTACATGATTTCTTTCATCTAATTGATTGGAAAATGATATAGGTAAAGTTGAGGGAGAATTTCTGGTAGAACCCTGTGTATCTTAGACCGAAAAGAGATCTAGCTTGGAAATTGGGTCTTTGCTAAGGATAAAGCACAATTAAAGCCTTTGTTTCCAAAGATACTATACGAGAAAAATTTGAAGAAAAGAAGAAAACTTATCCAACAAAGTTTCAGGGATAAGGAACTGGACAACGAACACAGATGCCAATGTTAATAAAAGTGGAGGAGAATGTAATATCCCTTTGTTGTTATAATACTATTTTGATTATACAAAGTTAAATTTGATAGAATGGCATAAAATCCATGAAAAATATTGGAATAATAATGTAAATAGATATTTATTAATAAAAAAATAAATGGGATGTATGTACTTGGGAATGAGACACCTAGAAATGAGACTCTTTCCAAATAAAATGGCATGAGATTGGAAAATTCTTTCATGATAATAATTATAGATGAAATTGTAGATAAGATTAAGGGATGGGAGAGAAAAATCCATTAAGTTTATTAGCTGAAGAAAGATGCTAACCATGGATAATCATAAAAGCATCAAGGTTTTATGGAAAAACCTAGGAAAGTGGATAAAAATATGCACAAATGTGGGATGCCTCTAAATGAAATTTTATCATGAAAGAAAGGTCTTAAATACCTATGGAAGGGATCATCAAGGGGTTTGATTCCTTGGCAAGAGCTTCTCATCTCAGGGGGAACTAGCGGATTACAGTTCCAAGTTGGGTGGAAAAGGTGTGAGATTCTGAAGTGTTCTTCTGTACTGATGGTACTAGTTCGATTATTTTTTATATAGGGTTGTATTTCATTTTATTCCATTTGATTCAATATTGTTGTACTAGATTAACATGATTATCTATAAACAGTTATGGCCCTTTATATTTTTGAACAATATGAGTTTACATGCTAGAAGCTTAAATTAAGGTGTAAATGTGGATACTTCATGAGGGGAATGTTACTCTCTTTGAATTGAAGGGTTATTATTCTATTTAAATGCAAGGATTATATAATGGTAGTGTTATCTGTGAGAATCAAAGTTCGTTGCCTCAGTACATCTCAATTGTTAATAGTGGTTTCTCTTACAATTAGTAGAGATATATTATAAATCTAACTGTTGGGTATATTTTATATTCTTTCCACGATTATCCCCACGCGCTGTATGTTGCGTCGGGCGTAGCTGGGGGGTCACGAGGGGCGAAGCATTCCCCACCGTTGGGGTCCGGGGCAGTGCCCCGGCCAAAATTTGTTTTTTGTGCAGACCCACTCATAGGCGGATCCGCCCATGGTTTTGTGCATGGTTTTGCACATGGTTTTGGGGTTCGATGGTTTTCGGCCCCTGGTATTTTGTAGATCCGGTCAAGGGAACTACGGTTATGTTCTAATCCAGGGGTAATGGATTGGGGTTTATGTATGCTCCGGCATGTATATATATGTGTTGTAACACTAAAAGGAATATAATGAAAAATCAAGCTGGTCGTCCCGATTTGGGATCCAGGGGAAAATCTCTGTGTTTATCCGTTTTATGTTTTATGCTCTCGCTATTGTTTATTTTCTGTTATAAGATTCGTGTGTAGATAATTTTTGTTCAGGGTTAAAACCTACATTTGGTATCAGAGCTGTTTTGGCTTCAAGGGGATGCCTTTGTTGTTGAGGGTTTTTTGCTCGGGCCTGTGGTAGACCCTGTTCAGTGGGAGATCTGCGGGATCGATTCTTGCGGTGAAAGAAGATGGCGAGCGGCGGAAAGATAGAGATCGAGAAATTTAATGGTCAGAGTTTTGAGTCGTGGAAGCTCAAGATGGAGGATCTGCTGGTGGATAAAGATCAGTGGATCGCGGTAGATCCAGGTACTAAACCAACGGCAATGTCAGATGAAGACTGGAAGAAACTAGAGATCTAAGGCTAAGAGCACAAGGCTGGCTTGTGGTTTATCTGCATTGTTGAATGTATTCAGGGTTAGACGAAGAATTTGTGGGAAAAACTTGGGACTTTGTACCAATCTAAGTCTCTGGTGAATAAGTTGTTCCTGTGGAAAAAGCTGTATAACCTGAGGATGAAGGATGGAGACTCGGTGACAGAGCATCTGAATGCCTTCAATACTGTGGTAAGTCAGCTGTCGTCTGTTGATATTAAAATCTCAGATGAAGATAAGTGCATCAGTTTGTTGTGCTCTCTACCAGACTCGTGGGACAGTCTGGTTATTGCAATAGGTAGCAATACAACTACCTTGAATTTGATGACATTGTCTCAGCCTTGCTGTCGGAGGAAATGAGACGGAGAAATATGGAGGGTCAGAATGGAGATGCCTTATCTGTACGAGGAAGGTCCCAGAACAGAAACAAGAATAAGGTTTCGAGTGGGAGATTTAAATCTAGAGGGAGATCTAAATCTCCTGGAAAGTTTGTAAAGGTGTGCTGGAAATGTGGAAAGGAAGGACACTACAAAAAGGAATGCAGATCTAAAGCTCCTGAGAAAGGAAAGGGATCCGATGAAGCTCCTTCTGCAGAGGCAAAAACCACCTCAGATGAAGGTGGGGATGTGTATTTGGCTTCTTCTTCAAATACACATGTAGATCATGAGTCATGGTTGATCGACTCAGGTGCATCCTTTCACTTCACTCCCCATAGGGAGTGGTTCTGCGAGTATGAGAAATATGATGGTGGTGATGTCTTCCTAGGGGATGATAGGAGGGCTAGAATCATCGGACGTGGAAAGGTCAAGCTGAAGCTGCAAGGTGGAAGGATTAGAACACTTCCCGGTGTTCTGCATATTCCTGCATTGGCCAGAAATCTGATTTCTGTAAGCAAGATGGATGATGCAGGTGTAAAAACAGTGTTCGAGAAAGATGCCTGCAAGATGGTTCGGGGAGCACTGGTATTAATGCGGGGAGTTCAGACTGGAACTCTGTACAAGCTACAAGGTAGCACTGTTATTGATGGGTGTAATAGTTCTGTGGTCCCTGAAAGTGGGACGGAAAGCCTAGCTGTGTCTGGAGAAAAGACCATGCTATGGCATCAAAGGCTTGGACATATTGGAGAGAAGGGCCTTCAGATACTGCACAGAAATGGTATGGTAGAAGGTATGTCTAATTTCTCTCTGGATTTCGATTTCTGTGAACATTGTGTATATGGGAAGCAGAATTGAGTGAGTTTTCCTTCTGGTGCTAAGAGGGCGAACAAGATATTAGAACTTGTGCATAGTGATGTGTTTGGACCTGTGTCAGTTCCATCACTGGGAAAGTCCGTGTACTATGTTTCATTCATAGATGACTTATCAAGGAATACATGGATATATTTCTTGAGGAAGAAATCTGAAGTCTTTGACAGATTTAAAGAATTTAAGGCTCTGGTGGAAAACCAGACAGAGAAGAAGATAAAGGCGCCGAGGACAGATAATGGTGGGGAGTTCTGCAAGAAGGAATTTGAAGAGTTCTGTAAGAAGTGTGGTATAGCACAGCAGAAGACTACTCCATACACACCTCAACAAAATGGAGTTGCAGAAAGAATGAATAGAACACCGATGGAAAAGGCAAGAAGCATGCTCAGTGGTACCGGGTTAGGACAAGAATTCTGGGCAGAGGCAGTGGAGACTGCATGTTACTTAGTTAACAGATCACCTTCATCAGCGTTGGAGGATAAGACCCCACATGAGGTATGGACTGTTAAGAAACCCTCTCTTTCACATCTAAGGGTATTTGGATGTGATGCATATGTACATGTTCCAAAGGAGAAAAGGACCAAGTTGGATAATAAATCTGAAAGGTGCATCTTTATTGGGTATAAGGATGGCTTAAAGGGTTACAAGCTTTGGAACCCAGAAACAAGGAAGGTTGTGTACAGTCGAGATGTGGTGTTTAGAGAAGTGAAAGATGTTGTTAAACATGAAGTCCTATCAAAGGAACCTGAAAAGATAGAGTTTGAGCTAAAGGAGGATGAATCAGACTCTACAATAGAAGAAGACTCAGAAGATGAAGAGCCACAAACTCCAGCTTTGAGAAGATCAGTTCGGGAAAGAAGGCAACCAGAAAGGTATAGTCCATTTGCTTTCTATTCAGGTTTTGCCTTAACTATAACTAATGATAAACCCATAACTGTGAGGGAGGCAGTAGATTCAGAGGATGGAAAACTCTGGACGGAGGCCATGGTTGATGAAATGGCATCCTCGCACAAAAACGATGCATGGGATCTGGTGGAGTTGCCGGCTGGAAGGAAGCCCATTGGGAGCAAATGGGTGTTTAAGAAGAAGATGAATGTAGAAGGCAAGGTGGAGAAATACAAAGCTTGATTGGTAGCGAAAGGTTATTCCCAGGTGCCGGGAATTGATTTTGGTGATATTTTTTCTCCTGTTGCCAAAGTTACTTCTATTAGATTACTTTTATCTGTTGCTGCTGCATTTGATTTTGAGATAGAACAGATGGATGTGAAGACAACATTTCTTCCCGGGGATCTAGAAGAGGAGATCTACATGAAGCAACCTGAAGGCTTTATGGTGAAGGGTAAGAAAGAACTGGTATGCAGGTTGAAGAAGTCTCTGTATGGGTTAAAACAGTCACCAAGGATGTGGTATCAGAAATTTGATACCTATATACGGGGACTTGGCTTCACCATAAGCAAGGAGGATCATTGTGTTTATTTTAAATTAATTGGTGACCGTGTTATTTATTTGGTCTTGTATGTGGATGATATGTTGTTGATTGGAAATGACAAAGAAATTATCCAAGATTTAAAGACCCAACTATTCTCCAAATTCAACATGAAGGATCTTGGTGCTGCAAACTATATTTTGGGCATGGAAATTAAGAGAGATCGGGCAAAGAGGAAGCTCTGGTTAAACCAGAGGAAGTATGTCGAGACTATATTGCAGAGATTCAATATGCAGGATAGTAAACCAGTAAATTTTCCTATTCCCGTAGTGTAAGGATCTCACTAATGTTGTCCCAAGAAGCAAGAAGAAGAGGAGATATGTCCCGTGTTCCATATGCAAGTGCAAAGCTAGTAGTTTGATATGCAAATGGTCCGTACTAGACCAGATATTGCACATGTCGTGGGAGTATTGATCAGGTTTATGTCAAAACTAGGGAAGGAGCATTAGACAACAGTGAAGTGGGTTTTCAGGTATTTACATGGCACTAGTGATTATGGTCTGTGCTACCAAGGAAGACCAAGGCTAGATGAATTTTTGGACATTTGTGGCTTTTTTGATGAAGACTAGGCTGGAGATTTAGATGAGAGAATATCTACAAGTGGGTATGTGTTTAACCTATTTGAAAGTGTAGTTAGTTGGATGAGTAAAATATAGTCTATAGTGGCTCTTTCAACTACAGAGGCAGAATACATGGTAGCCACTCATGCAAGCAAGGAAGCAGTTTGGTTGCAGAGATTGTGTTCAAGTATGGGGTTGGTGCAGCAAGCTATAAGGATACACCGTGATAGCCAAAGTGCAATTTTCTTGGCTAAGAACCCTGCTTATCGTTCAAAGACAAAGACACGATGTTCAATATCACTTTGTTAGAGATATGCTGAGGCTAAAAGGGTAAGTTGCCGGTAAAGGTGGACACTTTGAAGAATGTTGGCAGATGCATCGATTTAAGTCCGTGAGCACTCTGCCTTCGGTGTATAGGAACAATGGGTGTTGAAGAACTGGGCCAATGACTAAGCCTTCCTCCTCCTATGGCCCCCGTGGAAAGAACAACAAGTGGGATGTTGGGTATATGTTATATTCTTTTCCACGATTATCCCCACGCGATGTATCGCCTAGCGTAGCTGGGGGTCACTAGGGGAAGCATTCCTCATCAGCAAATCGGGTGCCGCCCTACCCAAAATTTGTTTTTTGTGCGGACTCACTCATAGGCGGATCCGCCCATGGTTTTGTGCATGGTTTTGCACATGGTTTTGGGGTTCGATGGTTTTCGGCCCCTGGTATTTTTGTAGATCCGGTCAAGGGAACTACGGTTATGTTCTAATCCAGGGTTAATGGATTGGGGTTTATGTATGCTCCGGCATGTATATATATGTGTTGTAACACTAAAAGGAATATAATGAAAAATCAAGCGCCTGGTCGTCCCGATTTGGGATCCAGGGGAAAATCTCTGTGTTTATCTGTTTTATGTTTTATGCTCTTGCTATTGTTTATTTTCTGTTATAAGAATCGTGTGTAGATATTTCTGTTCAGGGTTAAAACCTACACTACGATAACTAGCATACTGATTGTAGAATTTTGTAACGACAAATCTTTCTGTTAGTATCGGGGATCTTAGTATGCAACTATATTCAAAAGTAAATATTAACTAATAGATATTATCTACGATAGGGGGCCAATGATGACATGGACGCATTCAAAGCAATTGTTGAAAGTTGATATTTATAGTTTCGATCACTATCCTTCATTTGAAAACTAGGAAAACTCAAATATCATAATAACTAGAAAAAATTGAATAAAATATAATAAAGGAAACCCGATAGGGAATTCATCCCAATTATTACAAATTCCTCCCAAGAGACCAAACTCTAGTTATATGAAGTAATGTAAGGTTCATTAAGGTCCGTATTATTTTCCTAATATTGATGTAATTTTTTGGTAAGTAAGAATAGTGGAAGAAGAAATAAAAACCCAGGTTCCATTAGTTTTAAAATTCGAGTGGATTCGTATTCTAATAATGAAAATTATAGAAACATAATAAGAGAAAAGAGAATAATATTAGAAATTCCTATTCTAATTACAAATATAATAAAAACTAAATTCATTCAAACAATATTATATAGTGTCTAGATAAAGATTTTTAAAGGAGTTTTAATACAAACTAATGACAACAATCTACTAAGAGAAGGTCACACCAAATTGTATGAAGCAGAATAATTGAATCCCGGAGCTACATCCTGTAGAAATTATACAAACAATATTTATAGCAATGGATTCAATATGATCATGTGGTATGCTAAAGAAAGATATTGAATCTGTCTACAAATTAATTGCAGAAAATAAACATGATCTCACAAGAAGTAAAGAAAGAAGCAAATAAAACCACAACACAGATATTTTCCTGGGGAAAGCTTATTACTCAAAACTCCTCTATCTTCTATTGTATATTCACCAAGGAATCATGAAACAATTACAATGCACTCTTCTGACAAGAGTCTCCTACACTCTCACAACTGTATCACACTGATCTAGACAAAATTGACCAACACTTCGCCAATTTTCAGCCTCTTCTCAGCATGCCTTGCTTGTGCAATTCATGTGGAATGAAATCCCTATTCTTTAGGAATTTTATCCTTTCAAAACTACGCAATGCTCATGGGAAATACTATGGGTGTTTTTATTGCATGCGGGTAGCCTACTAATTATACAACTGATAGTTAAAATCCCTTTAACCTATGTCTTAACTGGGTCTCCATCAGAACTGACATGCACGCAACTATTAATAGTAAATCATCAATTACATGACATATCACTGCATGTGAATTAAATCTGATTTAACTCACTTGACCTCTCATTAGTGCAACAATTGAATTACAACTAGTTAAACTAATTTTAACTCAGTTAATTGAGTTAACTCATTTCTCATGCATTAAACTAATGCAATAACTACAACTTGGACTCAATAACTAATACAATCACTTTGCATGACTCACCAACCACCCTCAACTCGAACTTAATGAGCTAACTGAGTTTATCACACTTTTTTAACTGTTACAATTGATTATGAGATAAGATTACATTTTATTGTTCAATTTAATTAAGGGAAAATTAAATTAGACACACATTTCTTGTTGAATTTTCAACACTCCCTCTCAACAAGAAAGGGATTATCAGCAAACTTGATCCTACCTCTATGGTACTCGAATTTTCTCCTGGCTAATGCCTTCGTGAAAATATTTTCATCCCGATCCTCCATGGGAATGTACTGAAGTAACATAATGCGTCTTTGAACACAATCTCTGAGATGGCGGTACTGGATGTCTATATGCTTGGACCTATCATGGAAGACCAGATTAACCGAGAGTTTAATGCAACGGTAGTTATCACAATGTATCACTGTCAGATCCATCTGATGCCCAAACAAACCAACAAGAACCTTCCTCATCCAGATGGCCTCACATGCAGCCTGATTGGCTTCCATGTACTATGCCTCGGCTTAACTGAGTGCCACATATATCTTCTTTCTATTGTACCAAGAAACTGTTGTCGATCCTATGTTAAAGATCCCTCCAGATGTTCTCTTTCTGTTTGATGGACTGCCTACCCAATCTGCATCAGTGAAGCCTTGATGCTTCACTCCCTCTATCTGTATGTACCATAATCCATACTCTCTAGTGCCCCTGAGATATCTCAAGACATGCTTCCCCACCTTCCAAAAGAGCTTGGTTGGCTTAACCATAGCTGGACTTAGTTGGTTAACTACATAGCAAATGTTTGTTCTGGTGTTCACCAAGTACATCAGTGAACCAACAAGTTGCATGTAAATAGTATCATCCACTACCTCACCTAAAGTAGCACCCTCCTTCCTCTAGTTTCTTGCAAGAGGAGTCTCCATGGGTTTACATATCTCCATGTGAAACTTACTCAGAATCTCTTTGGTATACTTGCCTTGAGAAACAAATAGCTCACCATCCTACAACCATATCTACAAACCAAGGAAATAGTGAAGGATTCCCATGTCCTTGATCTCAAAATCTCTTGCAAGATCCTCTTTGGAAGAAGTTATGAGCTTCTCATTGTTACACCAATTTTCGGTCATATAACCTGTTACTATTAGATGGACCAAAGTACACCATGTAAGACCAATTTTACCCTAGTAAAATTTCTTTCACTATGAAAAATAACTTAGTAATCCAATAATTTATTAAGTTGTTTATGGCCTAAACAAGAAACCCCATGAGGAATAATTGAATAAATCCTTATTTGTTTGATTTTCCTTGAGGGATAATTAATTAAACCATGGTTTAATTAATATTCCTAGTCATATTTAACCCAAAACAGGAAAATTAATTAGATAAATCACTATTTATCTTATTCTTTTCTAGGAATAATGATTTAAAACATTATTTAAATAATACTCCTTGTTAAATTTGACTAAATCATTTATAAATAATTGAATAAATCATTATTTATTTAATTATTACTCAACCACATTCTTAAAATAATAAATAAATCATTTATCTATTTATTATTTACAAATAAATGGATTTGACCAAATTCAAATTCATTTTCCCTCCAACAAAAATAATAAAATATTCCATAAAATTTGGATCTAGATCTGGTTAATAATATTTTAATTATGCATCAATATCTAGACTAACTCAATATTTTGTTATAAATAGAAGGGATTTTCCATTCTTTCACTACCTTTTGTTGCCTAAAGATCACTTTGGATCTATACTTTTGGTCTGACTTTGATCCTCAATCATTGTCATATTTTTCTACCTTTTTTGCTTGTGAGCTCCCCATGAGTTCCATTTTTGTTTGGGTTTTCTACACCATCAAGAGAGAGAGATCTTAGATCTAAAGCACTCAGGACATACAAGAACCCATCCCATTGAGGGGGACTGGTAACATCTTTCTATGTTCCCTTCCCAGGTGTCATAAATACAAAAATTCTTTAAAAACATTATTGTCTTGTTCATTGGATGCATGGAGAAACTCTTACTTTTATTTGTTGTTTAATGTCTTTAACTGTGTAGATCTATATTTTTGTAGAATTTGTTCTTATCACTAACTACATATCTAAGGAAATTGACAACCATATTTGATGTTAGGGTTGTTTGTTATGCACAGCTAAAGTGAGCTTTTTTTGTACGCTTGTGATTAGAATTCACACTAACAACTGGAGACTCCAAAAGGGTTTATAACTACGACCACTGTCGTTTTTCATATCCCTACATGACCAGCTGCTTCAACCCCTAGGGTTTTTCTTCAGCTTCTTATTTTTCATTTCTTGATGTTGTTTCTAACCTTTAAAACCCTAAAACAATAAAAATTCCAACTTTCGTGTGTTTTTGGGCCTATTGGGCGGGTGACAGTTATCAGCCGCAATTGGTATGACTCTTTTTCTAAAACCTTCTTTTGAGATGGTCGAAAGTACAGGTCATACTTTTTTGGCCAAAACCTGCGACCTCAACCTTTAGGACGCAGAAAACAGCCTGAAACCTGCGACCTCTGCTAAAAACAAGTCATAAATTTCGACCTTTACTTTTTGTGGGAATTTTTCTGTGATTTTTTTGGGTTTGTCTGGGCTACTGTTCAGGGTTGGCTGACCTCCCTCTCCACCCATCTTAGACTTTTACTTTCTCTGTTTGACTCAGCGAAGTAGGAACCAAGCCCGTTAGGGCTTTAGTACGCTTCTAACTTTTTAGGAGGAGTTTAGTTGAAGCAGGTCTTCTGAGATTTTAGTGTGTTCAGCCATTTTTCAGGTCTGAACCTATACTTTCAAATCCATTTTAGATCAGTTATTCATACATCTAAAACACATCTTTTTAGTTTTTTTTTTGTCCTCCTTTAGGGTCTCCTCTGTTTCCCTTTAGGTTGTATCCTTTTGCCACCTTTTTTACAGCACTTTTCCCTCTAGTTTTTTGCTATTTTCTGCACCTATTTCTAGCAGATCTAACCTTTAGATCCTTTTCCCTCCTAAATTTAGATCCATTGGCCATTTTATGTGTTTTAACTATATTTCACCCACCCATAGACTAGTTGTTGGGAATCCCTCCTCCTTGGGATTAAATTGATGCATCTTTAGCTATTTATTTTCTGTCATATTCAATTTACTTTATTTTCATTTTCATATTTATTTACAGTTACAGAGCATATTTTTTATTTTTTCTCTACACAGGTCTAGGCTTAGTTAAAATTAACACACTTATCACATACACGAACACCCTAAGTGAAGAGTGTCTGGTTTACACCGCTAAGCCAAGACTATAACATTGTAATCAATTGATCCTACACCTCTCTGCCCTTGCTTCGACATTGTAATCATTTGATGCTACACCTCCTTGCCCTTGTTGGTCTCTCTTCCTTCTATGACCCATGTATATTTTTCATCATTGCACCCCTAAGGCGTTTATCTCAGAGACTCCTAGGCCTTCATCCTCAGTTTCCAGTAGGAAGACTTACTCCTCCATGTAGGCTTTGAGTTCATCCTCCACCGAGTCCCCATTCCGACTCTGCTTTTGGTTCATCAGGTTCCCCTTATGTTTCTATCCATGACTCTCCTCCTGTCACCTTCACCGTGTCAAGTTTAAGACCTAACACTGGTGGTAGCCTCGGCCCTAATGCTGGGAATACTACTAGTGGGGCCCCAACAGGAACTATCCTGGTGTTAGGTCCCTATATTACTAGTTTAGCCCCTTATTGTTATTAGTGTAGCCCCCTTATTTTTATTATTGTAGCCCCCTATAACCCCAATATTGTTATTATTGTGCCCTTACATTGTTATTGTTAGGTCGGCTAGGATTACATTGTGGCCCCACTAGGATTACATTGTGGCCCCATGGACTCCTATATATAGAAATGAGGTTTTTTCATTTGTATCATCCAAGAATTTTTCATTCATGTAATGTATTGAAGGTTTCCCCCTCGAAGTGGCTTATTTATAAGGCATTGATATATCTTTTATTTTATTTTTGGAGCTGGTTTCACAAAATTTGGTATCAAAGCTTTGGATTCTAGGGTTTCGCTACTCCAAACAGGTCATCGTGGAATTTTCACGATAAATTTTTTTCTACAAAGGTTCAAAAGCTGAAATTTTTAAAGTAAAAAGTAGAAATCCTGAGGAACATCATCACAAACTTTCAGAGCCTGGTTCACAATATTTTTAGAGATATGATCTGTGAAAGTTAGGTCTTTTTGTAGGCTCTTTAATTTAACCTAAACAGGTTATCGTGGAATTTTTTCTGTAACATTTTTTCTACGAGGGCTCATAATCTGAAAGTTTTATAGTGCGAAGCCGAACTCCCAAGGAACATCATTGCAACATTTCAAATCTTGTTTCACAATATTTTCGGAGATATGGTCTTTGGAAGTTAGGCCTTTTTCAGGGTCCTGAATTTCATCTCAAAGAGGTGATCGTGGGAAAATATTCATAACTCTTTCTCTAAGCATCGGATTGGAATTCTGTAAAAAGTGGACGCAAGAATAAAAAATTTAGTTTTCTTTCTATCAATTTCAGAGCCGAAGGAGGAAGCAATGACACGTGGCAAGCCATACAATTTTGCTCTACTAAACCAGTTCATAATTAGGGCATCGTAGGAGATTAGGCACAACTTTTTCTTCAAGAATTTAAACAAGTCATACTTGTGGCATTCGAAAGAGCATTTATAGGGCTACATTAGTACCAAATTTCAGATATTGAATATAAAAAATTAGAGAGATAATTCAGTTTCATTATCGCGCTCTTCAAAAGCAAGAAAAAGGTGTGTATTGTTTTTCGAATTACATAAGTCTTGTTTGAAAAAAATTAGTTGGAATTTATTCCAAGGGCATATTGAAGAATAGATATCAGTATTGGGTTCTAAAATGTCCCCTAAAAAGAATTCAACACCCATTAAGCCTTCAGAAGGCTCTACTATGACTCATGAAGACAAAGAAACACAACATGAGATATCAAAATTACAAGAGCAAGTGCACAAAATTTCGCTATCGTAAAGAGCAACAAAAAATGAAATGGAATTTTTGAAGAAAGACGTGGAAACTAAGATGGATGGTTTGAAGAAAGGCATGGAAGCTAAGATGAATAGTTTGGAAGTTAAGATGGAAGGCATGGAAGTGGGCATGGAAGCTAAGATGGATGGCATGGAAGCCAAGATCGATGAAAAAATGGAAAACATAAAAGTGGACATCAAAGGTTTGGCAAAGTTGATACAAGAAATGTTTCCTAATGGCGAAAAGATAGTAGAGGAAACTCATGATGAGAACAAAATAAATGTTAATCATGATTTCCTAAACTCTAATGTTGGACGAAAGAACCACCATGTTCCAAATATGGATATGAGGAAGTTTGATGGCAAGGATCCCGTAACATGGATACTACAGATGGAGCAATATTTTGATCTCAATAATGTGAAAAACACACAAAAGGTATGCATTGCAAATTTACATTTAGAACAAGATACATTTGTATGGTATCGATGGCTTTTCTCCCGTAAAAAATTGTCACTTGGTAAATTTTTATGGAGGAAATGATAGCACATTATGAGGATACAAAGAGAAACACCTTCTTTAGCCAATTGATAAATCTCAAACAAAAGGGTTTAGTGGGGGAGCACATTGAGGACTTCCAAAAATTGAATATAAGGGTAACTGATATTCGAGAGGAACACATGATTGATCTCTTCATAGGCACTTTAAAGGATAACATCCAACATGAAGTTCGCGTTTTGGAACCTGATTCATTGGAGAAGGCATTCAGGTTGGCAAGAAAAATTGAATGTAAAATTATGGCGACAAGGAAGCCTACCACTCACTTCTATAAAAAAGGAAGTGTTGCTACACCTAGATTTCCACAACCTACAAGGTTGACACCACAACAATTGGAAGAAAAAAGAGCAAAAGGGCTTTGCTACAGTTGTGATAGCAAATACACTAAAGGACATAAGTGTGCTGAGAAGAAATTATTTTACATAGATTGTGAAGAGGAAGAAGAAAATGAACAAGAAGAGGATATACACCAGGAACCAACCCTAGAAGAGGAATAAATGAATCCGACCATATCGTGTAATGCACTGGCAAGAATCACCACTCCTCAAACTCTCAAGATAGCAGGAAAAATCAAGAAGAAAAAGGTAATAGTGTTGATTGATTCAGGTAGCACTCATAATTTTATTCATTGTAAGGTAGCCAAGGAATTAAATTGTTTCCTATACCCAGCACCAGAATGTCAAGTGATGGTTGCAAATGGAGGAACTATAAATTTCTCTAGAAAATGCCATAGTATCAAGCTAACCATGGGGGAATATGTATTGACTAGTCCAATGCTTTCCATTCCTATGGGAGGTGCTGATGTTGTACTAGGAGTACAATGGTTACAATCTTTGGGGACGGTAGCTTTTAATTTTCAAGAACTTTTCTTGAAATTTTTTTCAAAAGGAAAGGAAGTTGAATTACGGGGTATTGAAGGGAAGCCAGGAAGGATAATAAGCTCTAATGTCATGACAAAGCTTCTAAAGAAAGAACAACGAGGCGTAATTGCACAATTATGCTCACTAGAAGTTCCGACATCAAAATCATCTATTTCTGCAGATCTCCAGCAAGTCTTGGACAATCATTCCAAGGTGTTTGAAACTCCCAAGGACTCCCACCTATTCATGATCATGATCATGCTATTCATTTGATTCCAGGAAGTGTTCCTCCAAACATCAGGCCTTATAGATATCCTTATGTACAAAAGAGCGAAATTGAACGTATGATTGCAGAAATGTTAGAGGCGGGTATAATTCAACCTAGTCAAAGTTCTTTCTCTGCTCCTGTAGTATTGGTACACAAGAAGGATGGATCATGGCGCATGTGTTCAGATTATAGGGAGCTCAATAAGCTCACCATTAAAGATAAATTTCCCATTCCTGTGATTGATGAATTATTGGATGAATTACATGGAGCAATTTATTTTACCAAGTTGGATCTTTGTTCAAGATATCATCAAATTAGAATGAAGACTGAAGATATTCCAAAAACAACATTTCGAACTCATGAGGGTCATTATGAATTTTTGGTCATGCCTTTTGGCTTTACCAATGCACCTTCTACATTTCAAGGGTTGATGAATTCCATTTTCAAACCCTTCCTTAGAAAATTTGTGCTAGTATTTTTTGATGATACACTAATCTACAGCAGGTCTTGGAAGGATCATGTTCAACATGTTGACAAGGTGCTAAAACTATTGCAAGAGAAACAATTATATGCAAAATCATCAAAATGTTTCTTTGGAGTACAAGAGGTGGAATATCGGGGTCATATTGTATCTCACGAGGGTGTTAAGGTAGACCCTAACAAAATTAAAGCCATTAAGGAATTGAAAGTCCCCAAAAATATAAAGCAGTTGTGAATATTTCTCAGTTTAACAGGGTATTATCGCAAGTTTGTTAAGAATTATGGGAGAATAGCAGCACCTCTAACAACATTATTCAAGAAAGGTGCATTTTCATGGACTCTTGAAGCAATTAAGGACTTTGAACACCTTAGAAAGGCAATGTGACTAGCATCGGTCTTAGCTACGCCAGACTTCAAAAAAACCTTTATTGTGGAATGTGATGCCTCAGGAAATGGAATTGGCGTTGTTTTAATGCAAGAAGGAAGACTCATTGCTTTTGAAAGTAGTCCAATCAAAGGAAAGTATTTACAGAAATCTATTTATGAGAAGGAAATGTTAGCAATACTAAATGCACTAAAGAAATGGAAACCTTACCTAATTGGAAGACACTTCAAGGTAAAAACTGATCATGATAGTCTTAAACACTTTTTGGAACAAAGACTATCTTCAAAAGTGTAATGTTCCCAATTTTTATGGAACATTAATTTTTTCCATTTTCACAAAGGAGATAAATAAAATGGGTAGGAGACCCATTCATTTCATGAATAGGGAACAAAAATCCTCTTAGTGTGAAGGAGGATTACTTATAGAGCTGGATTTCACACCTCCATGTGTGAAAAGAGACGTTTGTAGGAGGACTAGGTCAATTTTGACCAAGTCAAACTGTGCAGTGGTAGGAGGTGGAAAGAATCTTGTGGAAGAGGAGGGAAGATTATAGATGAAGGAAACCCTAATGAGTGGGGCCCATTGAGAGGGAGCTCACATTGTTTAAAAGGAGGGCAAGGTAGCCATTGTGAAACATCTTGAGAATTATTCATCTTTGGTCCTTTGGACTTGCTGCAACTTCTTGCTAGTTAGCAAGAATTGCCGAGGGAATTCCTGTTTAGGATTTCCTCTCCTTCTTGAGTAGCTCTTGGAGGATTTCACTCCATTCCCCATATTCAGACATTGAGGTCAAGCCTCATACTTCTTCATCAGCGCAGTTTTAGCTGGAGATTGTGCATTGTTGCTGGGTGTTGCTGGGGAGGTTTTCTACAACAAAAACCTTGGCAAGTTTTTCAGAGGAGGGAGCTTCCATCCCTTTGGGAGATAAGAAAAGGAGGTTCATGAGCTTATTCCACCATATTTGGAACCAGGCCAACCACTTGCTGTCATATGCAGTGCAGTCCCTCTCTTAGACATCGTTATTCTTGGAGAGCATTTGCTATAAGGGATTAGCAGATAGTTTGGAGGGTGAGATCTTAGGTGAAGGGATTAGCCTTTCACTTCAGATTTTCATTGGAGGAGGATTCTTAATTTGATGCAGCCATTTCAATCTTCTCCATCTATTTCCAGTTCTTGAGTTGTTGCTGCTACCTAGCAACTCCGGCATTTCTGCAGGAATGCCATTTTTCTTGTATTTCAGCCAATCCTTCTGGAGGATTGATGTATTCCATTTTCAGGGGTTGATATCATGCTCACCCACTTTATTTTAGCTTCATATTGTCACATATTTGTATTTTTATCATTTTGCAGCAGTAATCTATAAAATACTGCGTAGTCATAGCCTGCATTTTCTTATCTATAACAGTGTGCTTCATATTTATCATGCATGTAATGAGAGGCTTGTATTGTATTGGTTGAATGACTGAATCCTCAAGTTATTGCATCCATTTTACTGCTGTAATCACATATGTTGGCTATTTACTTCTTCTCATAAGCAAGCTCAAACAAATAACGCAGAAAATCCATTTTATGTTCATACCTTGTTGCAGCCCCATTCCTTGGGCAATTTCTGAAGGGAACTAGGTGTGGGAGGCTGGTCTCACCACCCTAGAAGGATTTATTTGGTCCCAATTCTTGGATTTTGGTCTTAGACACATTTTTATAAGGGATCTAGGTCTTGGTATCAAATCCCACTGCCTCCATTTCTGGAAAATGCATTTTCTAGCCATGGATTGCTAGCTATTCCTAAAAAGGGATATTACAGTGGTATCGAAGCACCTTTCGTGGCTCAGCCTGTGGCCTTCAAGCCCAAGAAATAAGAAGAAAAAGATGATGCATAAGATGAACTTGATCTCATCTATTTTCAGAACAAAGAAGAGCCTCCCCAAAGAGGAGAAGAAAATAGAAGAAGAGGAAGGTCCATGCACCTCCTATTCTCAAAAAGAAAGCAAGCATGAGAGATGCTTGTATCATCGGGTTCTAGATCAATACCTGAATGAGTATAGATCCCATTCTGCAGTATTCAGGGGAGCTAAAAAATTCCCACAGTTTATTCAGCAGAAGGAGGAAAGGAGGCCCTATGGCAAAAGAGAAATCAAAGGAAATAGGTTTCTATTGTCTACATTTGATGGAGATAGGACAAAATAAGAGAAATCCATTCCACCATGGGAGGAGAATTGCACCAATGCTGCTACAGCTTTGGAGGAGCAGCCTTCTACATCTATGGATGAGGTAGCCATTGCATTGGAGGGAACAACTATTGCAGCCACATAAGAATATCCCAAGATCCACCAAGGTATGAGTGAATTTCCACTTTTCATTTCAGCAAATAATTTAAAGGAATGTGGAAACTCACATGTAGAGGTCCAAGGATCTACACACTTTGCTATTCTAGAGCACCATGATTGCACTGCATTATGCAAAGGGTTCAAGGAGGAGATGAGCCCTCATCCTCATACATTTTGGTTGAGTTGCATTCGTCCCTTGAGGTTGAATTGTGAACTTTTGGAGGATGGAGTGAACCGTGATACCCCGCATGAAAAACAATGAATCAAATTCTGAACCAGAGGATGAAACAGTTGCTACATCATTGGAGGAATTAGCAGCATTGTTAAACATGGGTGGAGAAGAGATATTACCTCCATCACATTTGGGTCCTCATGGATCCAACATAATCATGGGTAAGAGATATTCTCTAGGAGGTCTCCAAGGAGTTGCATTTCAACTTTCTATGAAATGCAAAGGGGAAGATATGGCTTGGAAGAATGGTAGCCCTCATGGGAGGAGTACCAAAGGAGAAAGAAGGAGAAGACATACACAAGGAGCTGAGTGGATGTGGATGAGAAGAAAGAGGCTGATTTTCCACTTTCAAATATACGATACCGGGCAGCAAGAGACATGGCTGCGTTGGCTCCTCTTGAAGGAGTTTGGCCATCACTTGGTGTCCCCTTTTTCCAGGAGGATGGGAGTGGAGAAGAGGTGGCAGGATGTTTACATCATTTAGCAGCAGAGAGTAAGGATACATGGAGCTAATATGGTATATATATCAGTCATGATACCTTCATCACATGAGTTACATGATTTGAGCATGAGGAGGTAGCAAGCACTTGGATTGCTTGGACTATCTTGGAGAGAGAACAAGTAGATTTGCTCTCATATGATGTATGGTGTTGCAGGAGTAGAGGAGGGAACTTTCATAGTGCAAATGGATTACTCCTTGGCTTGGACTGATCAGGAGGCATTTCCATCTTGGGAGAAGCTTCATACTTGCAGCACCATCACCAGAGGTGTTCTTGACAAGGAGCATGTCAAGAGACAAAGATTGGCATGGACAAGAACCTTTTTACAAGAGCTCACAGTGCTGACACTTGGGAGCAAAGTAACATACATGGATCCATCTATCATCTTACTTCCAACTTATGGTAAGAGCCTTGTGTTTACATTTGCTAATTTGCATTCTCTTATCATTGTGTTGCAGTGCATGGCTCTTCAAAGGGGTAGATTTTTCATGTTGCTCCATGAGCAAAGTTGGGCCAAACCATATGATGGAGACAGCCATATTTTATGTGGCCTTGGGCAAATTTTTTCTCATTACATTTATTTTCATCAAATTCATGTACTTGACCATGTATTAAGAAACATCTTGCCATGTAAAATTCTGAAGCAGCAGTTTGAAAAACTGCGTTGTTGCTACTTGGGAGACTGTTGGTGCCATCAAGCATCATGTAAAACCATTAGTAATTCCTCTATTTTGATGATGAGCATGTTTCCATTTGCTGATATTTTCCATATTATTATTGGGAGCATTATTGGTGAATTGACACATGAGTTGAATGTGTCTTTGAGGGGAGATGATCCCCATAGTTTATGCATTGCATGTTCTAGTAGGAACATGAGGGGAGACATGGCCACCACAGCCACCTATTTGCCTTCTTTTGAGGTGGGTCATGAGTTTGATGATGATATCCATCCATTGTATGTATATGGGCATGTATTTTATTTTGTATTGCTAATTCACTCATCTATTTACTATTTAGTAATAGAGGTGATATTTTCTCACTAGAAATTTTGGCCCAATTTCCGACGGCCACTTCGTCGCTATTCCGACACATAGTCATCACAAGAGTGACAGTTCGAGGATGGAAAAAACGTGGTTCACCATTACGTCGCAATTCCAACGCCTTGACAAAGTGTTGCAATATCGACACTTTTTCCGTCGCTTCCAAACAAGCATCGCTCTTCCGACGTTTCCCAAACTGTCGCTTTTCCGACGTTTGTAAACTGTCGCAATTCTGACAAAATGTGGTCCGATTTTTTGAACGTCACTCTTCCGATGTTTTTATACTATCGCTCTTCCAATATTTCTAAACTTTCGCAATTCCGACGCCGTACAAAAGTGTCGCAAGACCGACGCATTGCAAAAGTGTCGCAAGACCGATGCTTTCCAGACGCGTCGCAATACTGATGCATTCCAAAAGCATCACAATATTGAAGCTAGGAATAACTGTCACGATATCGACGGATGTCACAAGAATGACGAAAATGGAAATCGTTCAAAACGTTGGAAGACCGACGCTTATAAGGTGTCGGAAGCGGTATACCGACGGCAGGTTCAATTTAAAAAAAAAAAAATAAAATGAAACTTTAAAACAGGACAGTAAATCTCCAATATTTGTTATGAATTGTGGGTGTTCCAATTTTTATGAACATAATTCGAATGTGAAATATTAATATAATAAACCACCCCGCAGCACTTCAACTATAAACAATCGTATAAACATGGCTCTATATTTCAAAAAACAGGTTTGAAATAGAAACATGGAAAAAAAAAAATTTCTAAGTAAGGTTAATCTATTAACATTGGGAATAAAATTATAGCATGACTGAAGTCAAAAACATTGCCCAGACTTATGGCAAATGTGTCAAAAAATCAAAAAAGAAGACTGCCCTCATACGGGGAAACCAGTCTTGAACGTTTTTCAGGTCGTTGCATTGCCCACGCAGGGTAACCATTGTTTGATATCTTTGAAGATTACAGTGTTTACAGAATTCAAAAATAAAATAGAGGTCTAGCACAGTAATATAAGCAAAAACATGCCCAATTAAGTGGGCCGCGAAGCGAGAAAACCAAATCAAAGAGAAGCAGCTACTCATCCGGTGGTTCTTCGACAATTCGGCACCATTCTTCGGCAAACATAAAAATGAAACTTTAAAATAGGACAATAAATCTCCAATATCCGTTATGAATTGTGGGCATTCCAATTGTTATGAACATAATTTGACCGTGAAATATTAATATAATAAACCACCCCGCAACGCTTCAACTATAAATAATCATATAAACATGGCTCTGTATTTCAAAAAACAGGTTTGAAATAGAAACATGGAAATTTTTTTTTTCTAAGTAAGGTTAATCTATTAACATTGGGAATAAAATTATAGCATGACTGAAGTCAAAAACATTGCCCAGACTTATGGCAAATGTGTCAAAAAATCAAAAAAGAAGACTGCCCTCATACGGGGAAACCAGTCTTGAACGTTTTTCAGGTCGTTGCATTGCCCACGCAGGGTAACCATTGTTTGATATCTTTGAAGATTACAGTGTTTACAGAATTCAAAAATAAAATAGAGGTCTAGCACAGTAATATAAGCAAAAACATGCCCAATTAAGTGGGCCGCGAAGCGAGAAAACCAAATCAAAGAGAAGCAGCTAATCATCCGGTGGTTCTTCGACAATTCGGCACCATTCTTCGGCAAACATAAAAATGAAACTTTAAAATAGGACAATAAATCTCCAATATCTGTTATGAATTGTGGGCATTCCAATTGTTATGAACATAATTTGACCGTGAAATATTAATATAATAAACCACCCCGCAACGCTTCAACTATAAACAATCATATAAACATGGCTCTGTATTTCAAAAAACAGGTTTAAAATAGAAACAGGGCAGCTTTTTTTTTTCTCTAAGGTTAATCTATTAATAGTGGGAATAAAATTACAGCATGACCGAAGTCAAACACATTGCCCAGAATTATGAAAAATTTGTCAAAAACTCAAAAAAGAAGACTGCCCTCATACGGGGAAACCAGTCTTGAATGTGTTTTAGGTCATTTCATTGCCCACGCAGGGGAACCATCGTTTGATATCTTTGACGATTACAGTGTTTACAGAATTCAAAAATAAAACAGAGGTCCAGCATAGTAATATAAGCAAAAACATGCCCAATTAAGTGGGCCGCGAAGCAAGAAAACCAAACCAAAGAGAAGCAGCTACTGATCCATTGGTTCTTCGACAATTCGGCACCATCCTTCAGCAAACATGTCACTGTCCATGGCAGGAATAGCTTCAGACACGGAAGGTCCAGGATCTCCAGACACTATCTCCACATCATGAGCCCTACAAACTTGAGCCTCCGGTTCCTTCACATTCACGCCACCGCTCCCCTCCTGAAGGCCCGAAAGCTGGGCTTTTTCTGAGCTCAGACCTGCCGGACGAGTGCATTGTTCCTCCACTTGGGCCTCTTCACAGAAAACCATGGTGATTGAAGTTGTGATTCATGGGTGGTTCAGAGAACAGTTAAAGGAAAAAATCACAATGCACGTCATGGGAGAAGGTGAAGCGGTGGGGAAATGAGGAGCGGGGGAGCCCATACAGTGGCCAGATCCTAGAACCTGACCCCGACCACTTCTAGTGTTTTGATAGCGGCCTGCGTAATAATCATTGGAGTGGGAAGACGACTTAGTTGAGGAGCTGGAGGGAGCGCGCAAGGGTTGGCCTTTGGTGCTACCCCTGCGGCAACGCATCCTTTGACGTAGGCGAGGCATGGGTGCAGTCTCAGTAGTGGGCATAAGACGAGACGGAGAAGCAGGATTCCAAGAAACCGAGGAAGACAGACATAGACTAGACCGAGAGAAATGCATATTTTTACCAAGGTCTAAGCAGCAATTCAGTTGGCTTCTCCTTCCCGTCATAGTGCGCAGGCAGTGTAACCCAGCAACCGGAGAGCATCTGCAATTCAAAGGTTGCGGCTCGTCTGAGAAACCATAGCGAAACGCCATTTTATTGACCCGACTACAATGGCATCGAAGAACGCCCGTCATAAATCTCTCATTGATGAGAGCCAAAGGCTGGAGCATATTAGAGCATGCGAAATCGCTAACAGGAGTGGAGGTCCGATCTTGAACAGCGTTAAAACTTAATGTGATTGATATGAAAACCCTGGAACTTAAATATTGGCTGATTGAATAGCGTTAAAACTTAACGTGATTGATATGAAAACCTTGGAGTGGAGGTCCGATCTTGAATAGCGTTAAAAATTAATGCGACTGATATGAAAACCTTGGAACTTAAATATCGGCTGATTGAACAAAATTAAAACTTAATGCGATTGATATGAAAACCTTGGAACTTAAATATCATCTGCCAGCCATGACATGAGTGGGCAGGTGTCTCCACACTTCGCCACATCCATGTCCCATCGCCTTAAACGCCATCCAATGCACCTGCATCCGGGAACAGGGAAACTTTTGATTGAAGCGCGTTTTTTTTTTAAGTTTGGTGGTCCCGCACCACGGCAAGCCAGAGGAGGACACGTGGTAGAAATTGATTGGAGCGGATCTTTTTTTGGGCCGCTCGCGCAGTGGAAATCCGGACCCCAAAAAGATTAGGGCGAATTTGATAAGAAATCGACGTCACAACTCTCTCTCCGTACACCAGCCCAAATTCAGACCCGAAAAAGATTAGGGTAGAATTCATTTGGTTTTCGTGTCACAAAATTGGCCGACATTAGCAGGCTATTTTGGAACACGAATTTGGTTTGAATTATGGTTTATCGCCGTTTAAAGTCTGGCGGGCTCCACGGCTAAAGGGTTCGTTTGAAGTTTTGAAAAAGGTTTTGTTATATGTTTTATATAACGTGTGGCAGAATAGTTTTATTGTTTGTTAAGGTCCCACACTAGTTTTGGTAATATTTTGTTTTAAATGCGACATATATATGTTTTATATATATTTCATATATATATTAAAACATTTATAAATTGTGGACCCCAGGAGTATTTTAATAGATTTTTTATTTTCATAGTTTTGTTATGTTTTTAATATATGCATTGCATATAAAAGAAAAGGGTTGTGAGCTTGTTTCGGAATGTAGTTGTAAATTTTATTATTACACACAATAGCAGTGTAAGTGTTTTGAAGAGCACAACAGTGCGTAGTTTTAGAGACAAAGAAAAATTTTGAGTGCACTGCGTTTTGCAGTAGTCACATTTTGTAATCCCTCTTAGTGAGGAATAATTTGTAATAGTTTTTTTTTGAAGGAATAGAAAATTTTCAAAGTGTTGAACTCTGTTTCCAGTGAAGAAATTTCAATATTTTCTCTTTTTTAGAAGAGGAGAGTATTACTCTCTCCATTGTTATTCTGGAATTTTCAAATATTCCAACACATGGCTATAAATGAAGGAGATTGCTACGCATCAACATCAACATGTTTTCAAGTAGGAGCTCCCTAATTTTGTAACAAACTTCTCTCTGGATGTCAAAATTTGCAGACACTGAAGATTACTCAAGTGATGCCTGAAATTTCCATTGAATTCCTATAAGAATCTTAGATTTGTGACAGAAATCCTTTTGCTAATATATTAGCTTACTCCTTTAATTTTGTCTCATTCAACTAATAAAAAATGTTTCAAGGATTATAATGAAAACTAGATTATGTGTGAAGCATAAAATAATCATTGATGCTAGACTTGGAAGTTAAGAAGTATAATAAGAAGTAGATACACTTCTCTCAAGCATAATACCGTTTTTGTGAAGCATAATACAATCATTGATGCTAGACTTGGAAGTTCGAATAAGACGAGATAAAACAACGAAAAAGGCATTCCATTACTTGCATGAAATATGAGTACCGCCTTTTACCAGTAAGCTGGGAGCAAGGTCTAGATTTTGACTGGCATCGATTCTTGTGAACTCAAATTTCACTAAAAAAATAGTTTTTTGTATTTTTTTCAGCACATGGTTAAAAATTATAGTGCATCAAAATTTATATTGTTGGGCTGAATACATAAGTAATAAAAAATTCTCTTTACCAAGTTATTCGCTTCATCAAAAGCCTGATCTTCACATGTGACACTTTTGCTAGGGATAAATATCAAGTGGGTTGTGACATTTTAAAACTTGGTTCGCGGTGAAGTGCCCAAAAGGAAAGTATATCAAAGCATCTGCGACCTGTGTCATTTCATAGTAGCGGATCATTTGAAATCATAATGGAGGTGCTCCAATTCAAGCAGTGTAGAAGAGGCAGGAGCCTACAAGGCAGATCCAAACTTTGGAGAAGAGAAAGGCAGATCCTGGGAAGAACGAAGAATTTGGGAATTCAGGATCTCTTCCAGAGGCCATGATACCAAAGGTTTGTCCTGTTTTTAGATCTTTCTCATCTAAATCCAATATAGCCTTAAATGCCCACATAGATCACTGTCTATCAGGTGAGTCAAATGCTAAAAAATCTGGAACAAATTTTTCCAAGCCTAAAGTGAAGGTGAGAAAAAACGATCAATCCTAGATATAATTGCTGCAGCACCTGTTTGCATGCTAGAGGATTTGGATTACAGTACTAGCAAAGAGAAATCGACCGCTGATGCACATCCATTGCCTTTGGATCAGCTCAATCTCATAGACACCACCAAGCAGAGGAAACATCAATGCAAAGATCTCAACATTTCAAAATTAATGCAAATATCTCGTGTAGTGGTAATGCATGTATTTCAAAAGAAACAAATAACAATGCACATTCTAACCCATTCGAATAACCACTGTAGCAAGGGTTTACATCTAATTAGATCCAATCCATATATCGATGGAAAAAATTAATATAATTACATTTTCCGTAGCAGAGGAAACTTTGCAAAAAAAAGAAAAGGAATATAAAACGAGGATGTCAAGATGTTTAGATGACTCAGTACAAAAATTATTTGTGCTTAGTAGACACAGCACTGTATTCTTAATGCATTTTCTGTAGAATACTAAACAGATTTGTCCAAAATTTGAGATGCAAACTATAGTCTCTACTACGTTTGGAAAATTGGAGGTTTATAAAAGATAAAATGTGGACAGAATTGTACCACTATGATAAGAAGCTGTCAGAAGAATTCCTTCTACTTCACAAACGTGGAACTACCTTAAGAATGCTTATGGTTGATATAAATATTAGAGCATGGCAGTTAAATGTAGTATTTATGCTAAAATACTGAATAACAGCTTGAGAGTGCTCTTCAGATACTGTACGAATGCACCAAATTAAAGCTATACCATTACTAAAGATAAATGGCCAAAAATTGTCAATTTTGATATCGTGAAGTTATGTCTTTCTCGGTAGCAAACTGGGGATAGGATGGAAAATATGAGAGAACTAAGTTCCAAGGACTAAAAAAACAAGGCCAACATAGTTCTGCCTTGAATCAGAGACAAAACAAAGCTACCCAAAAAAATGTTTGCCACTGTCATCACCCCAAGGAGCGCAAAGTCAGTTGATGGTGCCAACCATTTGACAAAGCAAAGAGAAGATTCATGGTGCCAATGGTTGTAGCATATTTTGTTGACGTGAGCCATCATTGTAACAAAGCAGATTGATGGTGCCAATTGTTGTAGAAGTCCATTGAGAGTGCAACTACTATAGTAGAGAAGTTTGAGAGCACCCATTGAAGCTCCTATATATAGCAGAGTCAACATTTTCCTATTGAACAAGTTTGTATATTCAAAGCCACAGCAAGATCAGAGAGCCACAATCCTAAATGAGAACCAGAGCCAAAGCTAAGACAAATTCATGTTCAGCAGAACAAGACAACCATAGCAAAGGATATAACCATAGAACTAGATCATGAGAGATAGCAAGATTCTTGCTTCCACTGTGGAAATGTAGAAACTGTACAAGGGATTTGCTTCAAGAAAATTTCATTGTGATAGTAATTTCTATGGTGTTGTAAGCACTCATTAGTAGAATCTTAAAGCCATCCTGTAATTCTTTTAACCTGGAGAGGGTTTTCTCTGGTTATAAATCCTCATGTTCAAATTCCATTGTGGATTGGTTGTGTTTGATATTATGTTTTTACTATCCGCGGTTGAATTTTTGCACAGAAAATTATCAGTCTAAAGCGAGCAATTTTGCGATGTTTCTTTTGCTTCCTATTGTGAAGTATTTCGCTTAGAACTTTACTCATTGTAACAAAGGTCTTGGGCATAGAACAGGGGACTTGGGTTTTTTGGAATCAAACTTCAGGTTAAGATGCTCATCTAAAGAATGGCACAGTGAGCCTTAGCATGGATTTGGGAGTACCAATTTGAAGTGCAGGTAGGGCATTTTACAATAGACCAGTTAGATTTTTGTACCCTAATACAAAAGTTTCTTCTTCTTTCAAAACGTGTTTCTCGTTTTCTGTAACCAATGTGGGTCCTGTTCTTTTTTCAATTGGGGATGGATCAGCATTTGTTATTGCTCCAGATGATCACACTCTGGGTAGCCCTGGAGGCTATTTGGGGGTGATGAGTCCAATAGGTCTTAGTGAACTGTTGCCCTCGCCAGCGAATACTATTGTAGTGCAATTTGATACTATTTTGGATGTTGAATTCCACGATCCTAATGGAAACCAGTATCTTCAGTTCCAGTACCTATTCATAAAATAGGGTGCCATAGTCATTCATGCGTGTAAAGAGGGTGAATTGCAGGCATTGCAATAGGAGGTGTTTTTGTTTTTGCATTGGCCACTAGATTTTTTGTCTACTTCTGTTACAAGTGCAGAGTATTGAAAATGATAGACAAATTTAGTTCAAATATTGTGAAATTGCCTCGGAAATTCACCTACAAAGAGCTCAGCAATGCTACGAAAGACTTTTTTTGAATGTGATTGATAATCGATAATTTCAAGCAAGGGTAATCCCCTTGTGAAACCCAAATTTCTGAGCATTTTCTAAAACCTGATGACAGAGTCATTGTAATGAACAAGCGCATAGGTCCATATTACGTCCAAATCTACCAAGCACCAAGATCTATAAAAAAATCCACAGTATCTGTGAACTAAGAAGAAGAGGCAGAAAATGTATTCTGCTTACCTGTTCAAATAGTGGTTGGGGTTTACCATGGAAAAAATTTGACAGAGCCCATGTAGCATTTCTTATCATTGAAATTCTGGCAATATCATTTAACTGGGAAAGCACTTGCCTCAGAGCTCCATGACTGAGGGCAAGATCCCTAAATGTTGCAGAGTCTCCCGCAATATTTCCCAAAGCCCAAACAGCCTTACATGAATACCAGTTGAACTCAAAGTTGGCTACTAGTTTTTTAAATCAAATTCCAAAATTACAGACATATAAAGATAGTTGGGAAGAATTATTTTATGCCTCTAAAATAAACGTGCTACCTGTTCTCAAACATTATCATTCCCAGAGGTAAGAATTTCCACAAATATAGGCAGTGCCCCGTAATCAATCACAACCTTTGTATTCTCAGAGGTTCCTGAGACTATATTAGTCAAAGCCAAAGCTGCTTCAAACTACATTATCAATCACAAGGTATCACCATCAAAGCTATAATTTTAAGATAAAAATTTATCTACCATGGAAACTATAATTTTAAAATAGATACACCTAGTGATATAGACACCTAGTGAGAGTAGAGGTTAGGAAATTATAATAAGAATTATTACAAGATATCACTCTCAGTGCAGTTGATTGTTCATTGTCTACTGTAAATATAATTTTAAAGAAGACACACTTAGTGATATAGACACCACTAAGTGAGAGTAGAGGTTATGAAATTATAATGAGAATTATTTCAAGATATCATATTACTCATAGTACAGTTAATTGTTTATTGTTTGGTGTAATAATTGTTTATTATTTATAAACACAATCAAACATATTATGAGGGACGGTGATGAAATTGACAACGGTCTCATAATAAACCATAATGGGCACATCCCCTGGCAAGATATACTTTGAATAAGAAAGAAAGAAAAACAAAGTGATTACTTATAGGATCATAGGCTTCCTGAAGAACAAGATCCAGAGCAGCATCTGTAACCCCTAAAGCAACACCTCTCTCTACAAGATGAATCGCTACATCTTTCATATGTAGTCTAGCAAATTTTCTGAGCTCATCACGAGAAAGAGGATCAAATACAACTATCTCATCAATTCTATTCAATAGCTCTAGCTTGAAATGTCTTCTAACCTGCAAAAAATATTCAAAGGCATGTCAAATCACTGCAGCCAACTTCGTGATAAAATTATATCAAAAATATGCATACACAGAGTCCAGGAGAATGAAATGACAGGTGTATTGGTAGTTGCCGAAATGCAACAACTAAAATGACAGGTGTATTGGCAGTTTCGGAAATGCAGCTACTAAAATGGCAGTTCTGTCGACGGTTGCAGGTGTGTGGATTGTTGCTGGTATTTTCAGACCGATTCCATGGAAATATACCAGAAACCAGTGGTATGTCAAACCTAGAAGGTAACCGGAGAGACTGTGACCGTCAGATTAAACAAGTAAGAGGTGTCATGCCCAGATAAGAAGTGTTGATGAAAAAAAATTGATCTCTTTCATAACAGAAGGCCTATCGGCCTAAATATCTAGGACATGTGGCACTCCATGATAAAGACACATGGTGTGTGGATTTGAGTTTTTTAGGTGGTCAAGTGGGCCGAAAATAGGTGAAATGTGGCACCACTTAGAGATTGACATGTGCCAATTGGTACAAGTGGTAGACAATTGGCATGCTCAAACAACGAGGTGATGCAAGAATGACATGAGGGAGAAAATATCAGAAAAGCCCCAAATCTGGAGAACTAAAACTCATCACCAACTTGAGATTAACAACTTTACATGATGTAACCTATGAAATCTTAAATGGAGAAATCATAGTAACAATAAAGTCAGATTCATCCTGGGAGTGGTAATGGGAGAAATCATAGTGAACAACAGGAAACATGCAGAGTTGCTTACAATCAAATAGATGAAAAAACACATACAAAAAACCTAGATAATAATCATGAACAAGCTTAATATTGAATTATGAATTGTAAAGGAACTTAAAAAATGTGACATTACGAACCTGGTCAAGCGCACAAGCAAAAATATCCTGGACATGACCCTGGTTGACAAGTTGTATTGCTCATGATGCAAGAGGACTTGTACCTGCACTGCCAAGTCAATCAAAATCCATCATTATCTATAAAATAAATAGAAGTAATTGATGTAGTATTTTTTACTCTAAGATGCATTCTTATGATAATGTTAGAACATATGTTGAAAATGTCAAAACATACCTGAATAAGTTCCTCTTCATTTCAAGAACAATTTATTGGAGTCGCATGAACTCGGAACAAGCCTCCCACGATCTGAAAGAGTAGCAACTAAGTCAACAGTGACTTTTTTGTTGCTACGTTGGATCGAGGGAGGTTTGCTCCAAGATTAAATCGCTCCAATAAATTATTCTCTACTAAACAGGGCCAACCACATGAAGGTGGAAGCTCTTATGGCCCCTCCCCCCCCTCACATCACTCTCAATTCCCCAATACCCAATCTATATTTCATTTTTTACTTTCATGAGCATAAAAAAAAATATTCAATAACTAATAAAAAACAATTCAACAAAAAGTACGCAAGGAAACATTGAAATTAATGCTTGACATAAAAATATTATGATAAATGAGTTTTTTATATAACGCAAAAAACGTTCCAAGTATGGTAGCGTTTGTCTTATAATAATACAATATTTTACATTTTCAAATTTTCTTTTTCTTCTTCCTATTTATAAAGCTCCTAATTACGTCATCAATATCATCGTTCTTTGCTCTTGTTTCGTGCCTTTCGACCCGCACTACTGACCTAGTTGCGTAGTCACGATGTCTGGTCTCATCCAATGACGGGGCGTCGCCTACAAAAACAAATAATATTAAATTTTAATTGTCAGTTTTTAAATATCATTGAACTAGTTCGGTAATATTAATAAAAAAATTTGCAATGAGATTATTTACCTGGTGCACCAATTGTCGTCGTTGGGACTATTGCCCTGTCTTCCTCTCTGGTGGTAAGATCCTCAAGGGAAACATTCTCTATCATTTAAGCAAAAAATGTTATAAGGACAACCGTCAAGGTATAATTAGAAAAAATTATAAGTGGAAATTAATTACCGTCACAGCCCTCACTGATAGTAGCATTGTCGGCTTGATCCCCACTACAATGATCAGGTTGCACGTGAGGAACATCTACATCTGGCTCTAAAATTGGGTTATTTGCCTCATCGGTAGTGTTTCTCCCCTGATTTAAACAAAGTTGTTATACATTAAATTTATGGACGAAAACAAACATATTGAAAGGTTAATGCTTTACCTTATCAGGCATTCTAGATCTTGGGACCTGCCCCAAGCTTCTGCGACGTTCAACTACGGCTTGATAGCCGAAATGGAAAGCGATATTTTTATCTTCCTCTGTAGTTTCTATTCTGAATTCATCACCCTACAATGCATATGATTGTGTATTTTTAATCATATTTGATAGGATTACAAAAACGTTGGAAGGCGATACAATTAATTATAAGATGTTTAGCCACTTAATTACAATTCTTGCGGCTAATTTCAAGTAGCCGCCCTGGCCTAGCTTGTGATGGCCCTTTTTTTCAATCCTAGCTTTGGTTGCCCTCGAGGTGTTAGGAAACCTATCATCAAAATATTGAAGTCAGATATGACGTAGCACACTTTTATTTTAGACATAGAGAAAATTAAAGCTATTGAATTAAAGTTGTAATTTACCTTGCGGGTCCAGTTGGCATTTTTCATTCTTTCTTTGCCCTTTTCTATTTTCTGTCATGGATGAGTGCTCTCCACTCACTCTCTGGAACCGTGAGAGGACACTCGTATCTAGGGTTAAATTTCAATTGCGTCCTATAGGTGTCCCTGGTATATTTCAAATATTTTCCAGCTACCCGAGCCATCGTTGTTCTGTCAAATGTGCCAACCCCAAAAAGGGCTTCTAGATAATCTAGAAGTTCTTTTTTCAGGTTGGAATTCTGGGAATTCCACCTTGTGCATATGGTCGGGAAAAAAATTACCAACGCATGGCTCTCCAAAAACTTGTAGAACTCATTGTTCCCTACACAGAAAAAAAATATTATCATTAATTTAAAAATAAAATTCATGATTAATATGTTTTAGATATAGTACATGAAATAGTTAAAATATTAAAATTTACCTGGGAGATGTATGTGCTTTATAGGGAGACCTTCATCGTTCACCAACAACGTGCCATTAATGGTCCCTGTGGGCCTGACACGTGTAGCTCTAGGAAACGCAATAATGTAGTTGGCCATATCAGCCTCATCACTGCCAACACGTTCAGTGGTTGCCTGGGTGTCTGCTTGGGCAGGGTGTGCTTATTGGCTAGCACCTAAAGGAGTAGAAGGTGTACGAGAGGGTTGCTGGGCAATCTCTTGCCCTTGTGTCCCACTACCACCAACATCGGGTTCAACAAGTGTCAAAAAACACTAATAACAAAAGAATTTTTTGTTATTTTAGTCAATGTAAAAATTAAAAATCAAACTATCACAATTCATCTCATGCAGCAAAAAAAAAAAATATCCTTTTGAATTTTTATTATTACCTGATATGTTTCTAGCTGGGTCATAAGTTGTTTTATCCCCTCTTCTATTTCAGGTGTTTGAGGCGCGTCTATCAAAGTATCAAATTCTGACCTTGCATTTCATGCCTTTTTTTTCAACAAGAGAGCTGGAGATAGGGATGAAGAAAGCTCTTCCTCGTAGAGGGAATCATCAGGCGTACCATGGCTAGGTGTCTGCATATTTGAAAAAAATTAATATTATTTCAATTATGTAAATAACTAAAATACCTGAAGATAGAGCAATGCTAGCACTTTACATGTTCTTCCGCTGGCCTCTTTCCGCGATCATCCCGTCTCGGGGTTGTTCCTGTACTGCCCTGATCAGTCTGCCACATTGCAATAAAATTATAAATGTAAAAACTTGAAAACAATATCTAACTTGAAAACACAAAATGAAAGCTGAAATAATTTCTAATAAGACACCGGAAGACAGAGTTAGAGTTTCAAATATGCCTTGCATTGAATTCAGTCCTGGAAACATGTCATTACACATTAAGGCACCCAAACAAGAGACGAGTTGACAATGAAGACCTTATTGAATATATTGTTGGAGAAACTTCTAGTAAACTTGTTGTGAAGACCTTGAGGACATTTTTGGAGCAACATTGTTGAATCTGATGGTATAGAATTGTTTCCGATGACCTTGAAGGGCCTTGAAGTGAAGCTTTTGGAGCAACTATTGAAAAATCCTTAGAGCATTTAAGTAAGGCACTTTCTATCTTCCATCACCTTTTTCCTTTCAATATCCTTGAAACGATTTTGTTGATATTTAATGTTTGAAATCACGTTATAATTCCTTGATTATATGTGTTTGGGGACTTTCCCTTTGAAATTACCCAAAAATACCTTGGCAATTTTATCTTCAGGATGCATGTCTAACCCTATTGTTCAATATTTTGATTGATAGTAGTAAACATAGAGAGTTAGGGGGCTCTTGACTTGGTTTGGTTGGGCTATTAGATCCCTAACATCTACTAGGGAGAATCCCCTTGAGTTGGAGGAGAGCTAGCTCGAAGTGAAAGGAGGTTGGTGAGGTGACAATGGGGCTATTGAATTACACATGGTATCACACTTTAGCTTTAGGACTTTATCTTGAGAAGTGCGAGATTTTGCTATATCAATTCTCAAATTGTTTACAACACTATTGTTAAGAACTAATAAGAAGTGATGTTGAGGGGTTTTTGGGTATAAGAAATAATACCATTTAAAAACTATGTTTCTAAGTCCTTGGCATTCCTTCACCTGGGCCTAGGGGCACACAAGAATAATTTCACACTAAACCATGCAAACTTAAAAGTAACTTAACAGATCCATAAAGTGATAATAATCATAATTCCTAATTTCCTATTGTATGATATAATGCAAATTATTCAAACATGAAGCGATGAAGACATACAATGTCTGAATTTCAAGATTTATGAACCAATACAAGAAGTTAGAAACTACAACTTTGATTCAATACTCTATGTCCTAACTCCAGGAAGGAATCTAGTTTGTAGTACAAAACATGCATCGTGTATTATCAATTCTTAATTGACAACAACTAAAGGTCATCTACCTCATCAATTCCTTCCCATTTTGTGTTTTTATGTTATATTCCTTATAAAAGTGTCAAATTTCTCTCAAAGTAAGAAACCACTAAATAAAATAAAAATAGTTGAGATATGATTGAGAAATAGTCATTTATTGCTTGAAAGGATCTTCACGATTTCTTTGGTTGTTTTTCATCTCAAGAAACAAGAAATGACCTAAGAAACTATTGTGATGTAATATAAGAAACAACACGGTGCAATGGCCATTTTCAAAGCCAAATGATGTCCATTGAGGACATGGAATTTATTTGGTTCCTATTTCATAGGAGTTTCGGGTAGAAATGGAACTTTGTTGTACCATTTCCAGTAGTAAAAAGGGAAAACCTTCTTTTTCCATGGGAAATAATTTACCTTTCCCTTTTCAAGATAATCTAAATCACAAAAAATATGAACTATACTGCACACATTCTTGGATAATGTGAAAGTGGAAAAGGAATACCCTACACAAGTGATGCACACATGTACACTTGAACACTAATATATTTTTTTAGATGAAATGCAATGCTTGTTTTCATTTAAATGTAGGGTTTTTAAAGCAGGGAGAAATAATGGCTGCCAATTTAATAAGCGTTTCTTTGGGAAAAATTTAAATCTTGTATTGGGTGATGAAGATAATAGAGGGTATTGAATCTTGATGCTTGACATTATGTTTAACTTGAATAACTCAAATGATTATAAATATCAGTGGATGAGTTCTTTTTTCAAGTATGTCACTCAAAACTCTTATATCAAAGCATTGTATGATGGCTATCATTTGCTTGTTTCCCTTTCTTCAGTTCATGTAAAAATTATATTAATATATTGGAGCATGAATGATAACTACAATTGTTTGCTTTGCAGTATATCCAGCCCCAAGATTATGAAAATTTTTCTCAAGTGGAGCTATTGGTTATTGATGAAGCAGTTGTAATTCCATTACCTGTTGTAAAGGCTTTGCTCGTGCCATATTTAGTGTTTCTGTGCTCTACTGTAAATGGGTAATAATTATAAATGAGCCAACCACAATCACAGATTTTGTAACCATTCGGTTTCCATGGATAGTGATGATGATATTAACCCTATATATCATTGACCTATATCTATATGAGAATGATCTCAACATTGACCTTGATATGGTTGTATGGATGTGACCTTTGGTATGTCATCAGAAAATCCCCAAATATCAGAAAATCACCAAATATGGAGAACTAAAGCTCATCACTTTCGATCTGGAGTACTACCCTTGTGATAAAGTTGATGACTTTCGATCTCCCATTCTCTACCACTTTGCACTTCACCTTCAATATAGATCAGACCAAGGGCAATTCATTACTGGGTGTTGAGATGGATGAGTTTGTCGAACTAAAATCCATAGCTTAAACTTCATGAAACCGGTGGAGTCAAATTCATGCAAGCACAAACACATCTTACACATCCTCTTTGAAACTCATCCGAAAGAACATTGGAAGACATCTAGAGAGAACCCTATAGCCTAACACAATCCAATTGAATTGACCAAAAAAACCCAAATAGAGTCAACCCTACTATAGGACTAAGGGCCTGCAATAAGAACTTACCATTTTGCAAGAGCTGAGGGCGAATGCTGTTCTGCAAGAGCTGAGGGCAAGGGCGAATGTTGTTATGTAAGAGCCGAGGGCGACGTCGAGGGAGAATGATATTCCTAAGAGTTTGAGAACGAGGGTGAAATGTTGCTGTTTTTCAAGAGCTGAGGGCGAATGCTATTCTGCAAGAGCTGAGGGTGAATGCTATTCTGCAAGAGCTGAGGGCGAATGCTGTTCTGCAAGAGCTGAGGGCGAATGCTGTTCTGCAAGAGTTGAGGGCGAATGATGTTCTACAAGAGCTGAGGGCAAATGCTTAGGTCGAATGCTGTTTGCAAGAGCTGAGGGAGAATGCGTGCGTGATATCGGACGTTAATGTAGTTTTCAATAAAATCATTTTTATGTAGCGCACATTTGATCTTTGCATTTCAAATCATTTTTATATACATTTGATTTTTTCATTTCTAATACAAGCGACAAACAAATTTCTACAAGAGGTTGAATTTTTTACTAGAATAGCCATGAAAGACTAATTAAAATGCCTTAAAATGCAAGTGGATCTTCAAAATAAATGTAATTGAAGGTTCTCCCCACTAAATTTTTGCAAAAGTGCTTACATTATTTAATTTATCTAGGATATTTTTTTGTATTACACAATCTAAATTAAATAATGAAATAGTTGGGTAGTCTTATTGTTTCAAATTAGGACACAATTTTCAAATGGTGATGAAGTCTCATGTGATGATTAACTGACAATATTCTCCTTTCCTATCCTTGAAAAACTATACAAGGTTCCCTGTTGCCACATGAAACCCTAACTCATGTAGCAGCATAGGACCAGTCCTCCATTTTGCCCGTCATAAGGCATTTTGCACGTATTTGACGACTAGAATTTGTGGATTCCCATTTTCCGTGACGTGCTAGGAAGGATAGAAGACTTAATTTTGACATTTGAAATTTTTTCAAAAACGTTCTTACGCCCTTTAATTTCCACTGACCAATAATTTTGCAACACTAGTCCTCTTCGCAATTGCAAGGCTGTACTCAAAAAGTAAGGAAAGTTACTTTTTTGGCTCACTCAAAATTAAAAATTTAATAAAGGAATTACCACTTATCATTATTGATATTTTAAAATTAGAATCAATTTATTTTTCCCCTTCCTATGACAAAAAGTTCACAAATCCTTTCTTTTACATAAAACACCAAAGAAAGAATAAAGCCCATTGCCCTGCAAACTTCCAAGGTTGTGATTAGTGAAGCAGTGAAAAAGTACGGCTATAGCACTAAAAATTTAGAATGCCAATCTGCCCCAACATGAAGTAGTGTTAATATAGCTGGTGGCTTGGCTTGATGGTCAAACAATGAATTACACAAGCACAAAATAAAAGCTTTAGGCGACTAGTTCCTTACACTCACACTCTCAAGGCATTCAGACTTAGGTCGAGCTCAAGATTGGCTCTGAGGAAACTAGATTGGCTCATTAACCTACCATATTTTAATTCATAAGGTATGTTCGAAGTTTGAACTGCTAGGGTAATTTATTATTGTGAAATCATAGTTCTAAATTATCTCTTATTCTGTGAGCAATGTAATCTATTAATTGTAAGAAGATTCATTAAAAAAATTGAAATTGATTTTAGCATGAATGATGACAATTTACATATTAATTGGTTTTTAAGAGTATTTGTATTATGTAGGAGCACTGGAAAGAAAAATCAAGACTTCATTTTCTGTTTTCCTTATTTTATTGGGCTGAACTGGAGAAAATTGAATATGAATAGTGAATTAATTATAAGATCAATGGGCCAAGGCCATACATCAACATTGACCACAGTGGGGAAGTATAAAAGCATAGATATTCTTGCAAGTATAGTTATTAATGTAAGATCAAAGTTAACTCTTAGCTTCACTAAAGAAATAGAAGGCAAAGATCTAGCATCAACTGAAACTCACGTGAAAAAGTAGATGAAAAATGTACAATCATCCAATGGAGAGGTAATCTATAACTATCCAGTAAGACTCTTGGCTATACCTTGAGACTAAACTAATTCTCAATATTTTTGAATAATCTTCCATTGGAATTTATTAGGAAAACCATAGTAAATCATTGTCCAATGGCCATGCAAAAATATATAAAAAATAATATTTGTTGGTTGTTTTTCAATAGGTGGACCATGATGGGACCACTGAGAAGGTGGGGGTGTTTTTTTAATCATGGAAGTGAGGTTTGGTAGATTGATAGTCAAGTTACCTTTCCCTATAAATTTTCTCGATCAAGTTATTCATTCATTGAACTTTGATTCATTCCTACTGTTTTGATACACAATCCAATCCAATTGAGTCTTGAGTCTTCATTGAGAATGGCATTCATAGGTTGTCAAGAAAGAGGTTATCATGCACATGCACTCTTCTTTTCTTGGTATCTTTGTAACTATGTTCAGCCTGAGTTCTATATTTTTAAATTATCATAATAGTTCGTTATTATTAGGCTTTTATTTTGTCTTTTAAGAATTTTAATTTAATTATTATTAATCATTAAATTTAATATATATATATATATATATATATATATATATTAGTTATTAAACTTTCAATAGAATTACCAAACTTTCAATGGCACATCAACTTTCATACATGAGAAAATAGATATTGACAAATGGTACATCATGGCCTAATTAATTTTGCTCAGCAATTTCAAATCGTATAACATTTAGTCAACAGTAATCATTAATTTCTGCACACAGAGACTAATTTCTCTAGAAGCTTGAGATTTCTTTGGCTTGTTATTCTTATAACTACATAGACATAATTAATAGAGAGATTGAGGACAAAAAAAAATCTAGTGCTTAGTCTCCACTACTCAACATGATTTTGTGAGAAATAATACATAGATTGATTTCTCTGAGTGCCTTAGCATTCTTTGGCTCATTATTTTAATCACAACAACAATAAAAAATGCACTGAGGATCTGTTCTTAGTCCGATTGTGCAATTTTTATAAGACAGATTATGCAATATTAATAATAAACATAAATTTATTGCAATTTAGGGAAATCTCGTTCATGTTTTTTTATTTATATTGGAAGGTTACTTTCTTTTTGAAGTAATTTTTAGTAGATCGTAGAATATATTGAGGAAATATTAGTTTGACAAGAATCATTTATTTCTCTTGAAACTTTAGGTATTAAAAGTCCATGACACAGATATATCACACTCCAAAATCCAAAGAAAATGGAAGAGCATTCAATTTTTTTAATCAAACTTTTATTGGTGAAGGGTTAATTTATTATGAGAACGTCATTAATGAAGTGAAAAATTTTAAACGTAACGTTTATTGACTAGAAAAATAATGACCAAAACGTCACAAAAAATTGTGTGACGGGTAAAGAGAAATCCAAATTCCAACCCTGCCTGCCACCTGTTGGTGAGTGGAGGTTATTCACTTTTCATTTATAGCTTACCAGGTTACTCATGTTACCAATATTTTCACATGGCTCACTTTTAGGTGACTACTTATTGTACTTCTTCTTTATAAAGAACAATTGGTAGATAATTATATTATTTGAAATCTATAACAAATCCAGGCAACAAAATTACAACAAATAGAAAATTATGCAAAAAATTCACCAGGGCACTAATGTGTGGATACCCTATCATTTCTTAGATCCTCATAACTTACCAACACCTACTATATTGGTATACACATAATATGGCATTTACCTGAATTATTTCATATGTATCTAGAAGTAAATAAGTTGTATGACAATTGTTATGGAAAATATAAGATGTGTATTATAGTTTATATTTAAATTTTTCTTAAGTAGCATGCATGTGCGGTTCATATAGTGACTACAATTACCAAATATATTTCAGTGAAGATGTGAAGATGATCTCTCATTAGGTCCTAATTACTTAAAGCATCATTAATTAGATTTCCAAATGAATAAAATATGTTAACAAATTAGTAAAAACTAGGAAAACAAATCATGCTTTAAAAAAATATGGCACAATGAGTCACACTCTGAGATTTATTTAATTACTCATCAAGTGTCACTAAAACATATATATGATCACCATTACCATAGAAATGGGACATGTGACCATCATTTTGGTTTTTCCAATGACATTCCACATCATGAGCATTGTTTAGGGTTGATTGTGTTGATTTTTTTAAAACAAATCATTTATACAGTTTATGGAAATTATAGACACAATTTATAATCACATTACAAGATCATGATGTATGAATATTCCTTATCATTTCTTAGATACTCACAACTTACCAACACCTAATAGATTTATATACACATCATATGGAATTTACCCCTAGAATGCCACATGTATCCTAAAACAAATTAGTTGTATGGCAAATGTTATGGTGCATATATGATGTGTATTACAGTTTATCTTATAATTTTGTTGAAGTAGCATACAAAAATTTACATAGTGATATGAGAACCACTCTCTAGAGTATACATCGATTTTGTACACATGGATTTTCAGTTGCTTTTTAAGATATATCATTGGTGATGGTCACATGATTATATAATGAACCATTAAGTTGAACTATGAAATTATTCATCACAACACACACACACACACATATTGATGAATTAATAATTTTTCTCATATAATTTTTTTAATATATTTTGAAAAAAAATAAAATTATATATAATTACTTCTAAGAAGAACAAGAGAGAATTCCTTACCATATCTTTGTAAAACATATAATAGCAAGAAAATTAATCTATTGAAATTTCATTTCAAAACATATTCATGGAGTAAAATGAAGATTAAAAGGAGATATTCATGGATTTACCTATAACATCACCTCATAATTAAGAATGTAAAAGCATATCTTCGTAAAACATATAATAGCAAGAAAATTAATCTATTGAAATTTCATTTCCAAACATATTCATGGAGTAAAATGAGGATTAAAAAGAGATATTTATGAATTTACTTATAACATCACCTCATAAAAGTGTAAATGTACAATATTGATAAAATTTATTTATATATGATGAATAATAAACCTTTATCTCACATGTATCATATAATATTATAAACAAACACATTCTATAATATGCAATAAAAGTGAAATTACACAATCCACATGGAAATAAGACTTAGTTCAAGGAAAGGAAAATAAAAAATAAACCATAAGTGACACGGATTTTGCAAAGGCATATAAGTGTCGTTTATTGCATATAAGTGCCGTTATACCGACGGCGGCCAAAGCGTCGCTATTGCGATGGATGCCTCCAAACGTCGCAATTGCGACACTTAGACATTGTGTTGCAATTGCGACATTTGGAGGCATCCATCGCAATAGCGACACTTTGGGGCATAGTGTCGCAATTGCGACGTCTTCCTCCAAACGTCGCAATTGCGACACTTTGTCTAAGTGTCGGTATTGTGACACTTTTCTCTAAACGTCGGTATAGCGATGGTTTCGGGCAAGATTGAAAAAATTCGGGAAATTTCCGACATTTGGTCAAAAGTGTCAGAACCAAGTGTCGGAATTTCCCCCAAATGTACTAGTGTCTACACAATGCTTTCCATGTTATTTTCTGCAGCTACAGTGGATGAGGTTGCGTTGTAACCCTATGAGAAATTGTTTGTACCTTGTTTCAAATGGTATAACCTACAGCAAACATGTCATTGGGGTATTCTATGATGATCATGTCCTACTCATCATAGATGAAATGTCTTGGGCCAGCCAGATTATCATTGATGGAGGAGGAATCCTTGGAGGATTGCTCTTCATTTTGCCACTTGAGGGCAATAATTTTTTAGCCCATGATCAGCACACACTCTACACTTATCATAAGTGGAGAGGAGGACAGCATGGGGCAAGCTATGATGCTTGCCATATTCAGATTTGCAGCCCACCTTCATTTCCGGAGCTCAAGGTGGAGGGAGATTTATATGAGTTGCCATGTTGGGAGGCAGCTTATGTTGTATGGATGATTGCTTTGGAATGGGAGATTCATATGGGGATGATGAGTCCCATTATATATCATATCTCATGCCTCAAGGAGGCCCTTAGACAGCCCATTGTTTCCTTCATGGATATTTGTTTCTACATGACAGCTATTTGGGGATGTTCACCAAAATTTGGATTACATATGTTGGAGGGACAACTTGGACACTTGATTGATGATATGGCATCATTTTCTCAGAGGATTTCATCATGCATGGATGCTATAGGAAGAGTAAGGGAAAATGTATCATTATATCCTTGCACTTGCTTGAGGACAAGCAATCTTTGAGAGGGGAGGACTGTAATGTTCCCAATTTTTATGGAACATTAATTTTTTCCATTTTCACATAGGAGATAAATAAAATGGGTAGGAGACCCATTCATTTCATGAATATGGAATAAAAATCCTCTTATTGTGAAGGAGGATCACTTATAGAGTTGGATTTCACACCTCCATGTGTGAAAAGAGAATTTTGTAGGAGGACTAGGTCAAGTTTGACCAAGTCAAACTGCGCAATGGTAGGAGGTGGAAGGCATCTTGTGGGACAACACAGTGAAAGAGGAGGGAAGATTATAGAGGAAGGAAACCCTAATGAGTGGGGTCCATTGAGAGGGAGCTCACATTGTTTAAAAGGAGGGCAAGGTAGCCATTGTGAAGCATCTTGAGAATTATTCATCTTTGGTCCTTTGGACTTGCTACAACTTCTTGTTGGCTAGCAAGAATTGCCAAGGGAATTCCTGTTTAGGATTTCCTCTCCTTCTTGAGTAGCTCTTGAATTATTTCACTCCATTCCCCATATTCAGACATTGAGGTCAAGCCTCATCCTTCTTCATCAGCACAGTTTCAGCTGGAGATTGTGCACTGTTGCTGGGGAGGTTTTCTACAACACCAACCTTGGCTAGTTTTTCAGAGGAGGGAGCTTCCATCCCTTTGAGAGATCAGAAAAGGAGGTTCATGATATTATTCCACTATATTTGGCACTAAGCCAACCACTTGCCATCATATTCAGTGTAGTCCCTCTCTTAAACAACGTTATTCTTAGAGAGCATTTGCTGTAATGGATTAGCAGATAGTTTGGAGGGTGAGATATTAGGTGAAGGGATTAGCCTTTCACTTCAGATTTACATTGGAGGAGAATTATTCATTTGATGCAGCCATTTCAGCCTTCTCCATCTATTTCCAGTTCTTGAGTTGCTGCTACCACCCAGCAACTCCGGCATTTCTGTAATAATGCCATTTTGCTTGTATTTCAGCCAATCCTTCTAGAGGATTGATGTATTGCATTTTCAGGGATTGATATCATGCTCCCCCACTTTATTTGAGCTTCATATTGTCACATATTTTTATTGTTATCATTTTTCAACAGTACTCTATAAAATACTCCGCAGCCATAGTCTGCATTTTCTTATCTATAGTAGTGTGCTTCATATTTATCATGCATGTAATGAGAGGCTTGTATTGTATTGGTTGAATGACTGAATCCTCAAGTTATTGCATCCATTTTACTGTTGTAATCACATATGTTGGCTATTTACTTCTTCTCATAAGCAAGCTCAGATAAATAACGTAGAAAATCCATTGTATGTTCATACCTTGTTACAGCCCCATTCCTTGGGCAATTTCTGAAGGGAACTAGGTGTGGGAGGCTTGTCTCACCACCCTAGAAGGATTTATTTGGTCCCAATTCTTGGATTTTGGTCTTATACACATTGTTCTGAGGGATCTAGGTCTTGGTATCAAATCCTGCTGCCTCCATTTCTGGAAAATACGTTTTCCAGCCATGGATTGCTAGCTATTCCTATAAATGGATATTACAAGAAGAGCAGCAAAAATGGGTCACAAATATGTTGGGTTATGACTTTGAAATAATCTACAAAAAAGGGAAGCTAAATTTTGTTTCAGATGCACTCTCAAGAAAAAATCAAGAGGTGGAAGCATTGCTTTATGCCATTTCTATTATCCAACCAGATTGGATAACTGAAGCAAGGGATGGATGGAAGAGGGACGAAGAAGTGTGGAAACTCATTCAAAAGTTGCAACAAGATCCTAGTACATCTGATACATTTATTTGGAAAAATGATTCTTATGGTACAAAGATCACTTATATCTTTGTAAGAATTCCCAACTAAAGTAAAAGATTCTTTTGGAATTGCACACTTATCCTTTAGGAGGACACTCAGGATTTCTAAAAACTTACCATAGGGTGAAGAAAGAATTTTTTTGGGATGGCCTTAAATATCATATTCAAAATTTTGTGGCAGAATGTTTGGTTTGCCAGAAAAATAAAGTTGAGACAATTAAGACCTCGGGTCTTCTACAACCTTTATCCATTCCAAGTCAACGTTGGGAGGAGATTTCAATGGATTTTATCACAGGTTTACCTAAGTCCGAAGGAAAGAATGTCATCATGGTGGTAGTTGATAGACTTACCAAGTATGCACACTTTTGTGCATTATCTAATCCATTTAAAGCAAGTACAGTTGCTACTACATTTGTGGACAGAATTCAAAAGCTACATGGAAGCCCAAGGGTTATTGTGAGCGACAGAGATCCCATTTTTACTTGAAATTTTTGGACGGAGTTATTTTCTTGTTTGGGTACTCAATTAGCTCATAGCTCATCTTATCATCCTCAATCTGATGGTCAAACTGAGATCGTAAATAAATGTTTGGAAGGATATCTTCGTTGTTTTGTATCTGATAAACAACACAATGGGTCAAGTGGTTACCTCTTGCTGAATGGTGGTATAACACTTCCTTCCATACTGCAGCAAAAATGACCCCATTTATGGCACTTTATGGATATCATCCACCATCCATCACATTATATTTAAGAGAAAATTCGAAGGTTCAAGCAGTGGAAGATCACATTGAGCATCAACAAGAAGTTCTCCAACTCTTAAAGGATAACCTGAATTTGGCACAAAATCGAATGAAACAACAGGCAGATCAACATCGCAGCGAGAGAAGTTTTGATGTAGGAGATTGGGTATTTTTACGGCTACAACTATACAAACAAATGTCCCTCAAGCAAGCTAAGAAGGATAATAAATTATCGCCAAAGTACTATGGTCCTTACAAGGTGTTGCAAAAGATTGGTACTATGGCATACAAATTGGAGCTTCCTGCTTCTTCACGAGTGCATCTAATTTTCCATGTTTCATGCTTAAAGAAGGTTATAGGTGAAAATCTTCCAGTTCAAACAATATTGCCAGAACTTGATGAGGAAGGAAAAATCATATTGGAACCCGAAGCGGTCACGGAAACAAGAACTCGACAGCTACAAAATCGATCAATTTCAGAGTATCTCATCAAGTGGAAGAACTTATCCACTGAAGATTCTACATGGGAGGATGAGAAGTTTATACAGAAGCACCCAGAGCTACTCAAGCGTTGAGGACAACACTTTTTTGAAGGAGAGGGGCATGTTAGGTCCCTATATTACTAGTATAGTCCCTTATTGTTGTTAGTGTAACCCCCTTATTGTTATTATTGTACCCTTGTAACCCCGATATTGTTATTATTGTGCCCTTACATTGTTATTGTTAGGTCGGCTAGGATTACATTGTGACCCCATGGACTCCTATATATAGAAAGGAGGTTTTGTCATTTGTATCATCCAAGAATTGTTCATTCATGTAATGTATTGGAGGTTGCCCCTTGAAGTGGCTTATTTCTAAGGCATTGATATACCTTTTTTTTCTATTTTTGGAGCTGGTTTCACATCACCCGGTTGCTCCCTTGCTCCCTTATACGACAGGCCTCAGTCTTCCCAATTTTAGCCAGTTGATTAATGACCCCATACACCATGGTCCTGGTTGGCCTACTATGCCAACCAAGCTCCCTTCAAACATCCCCAACTTTGAAGGTCTTGCTAGATAGGATCCTACTAACCATATTTGTTCTTTCCACATGTGGTGTTCATCTAACTCCATCACCGATGACTTCGTTCGTCTTCAATTATTCCAGCGTATGCTTACAGGAGAAGCTTCCAAGTGGTATGTCGACCAAGCCTCCTCCTCTCATACTAATTTTTCAACTCTTTCCCGGGATTTTCTATCTTACTTCCAGCTTCCCCTTCACTATGACACCAGTACCAAACTCTTGACCTCTTTCTGTCAATCGCCTACGACCCACATATCTGATCATGTCCAAGAATGGCGAAGAAGAAAGAACCTATGTCGATCCCCTACCTTCAAAGACCGTGTCTAAATGCACTGGTTTCTCAAATCCTTTTTCCTTCTATTGGCAAAGATGTCACCTCTCACTTTCCTCAGACCTAGGAAGCTTCCCTCCAGATTGTGTGAAAGTATGACTTGATCTACACATAGTCTGGTTATGTTTATACTGTTTTACTTGATCTCCCTAGATCCAATTGTGCCAACGCACTGGGGGCATCCCATGTCGCCGACGGTATCATTGGAGCCCTTTCTCATCCATACACTCATCCTCCCATGGGTTATGGTTTCCCTCATGGAGGGGCCAGCTCCTCCAACACTTTTCCCCCTCCCGGTAGCATGTATCTAGGATACGACATGCCTCCTCATTTTTCCCAACCTGTTTACCCCAATTTTGCCCAACCTCCTTATTATCCATATCCGCAGCCTGGTGCTCCAGCTCCTCCAGCATTAGCACCTCATCCTCCCTTGCCTTCTCAACCCCCACCATAGCAGCAACCACCCCCTCAAGGTTAGGTGTATGCACAACAAGGTGCGACTAATCCTCCTCCTTCCAAAAATAAGAGGAAAGAAAACCAAAACAAATCTGCCCTAGGTAATCCAGGAAACAATCCCCAAGGGAATGCACCTAACACTGCAACCCAGCAATAGGGCACTCAGCCCATGTAGCATAGGCTTGTTCACATGAACAAACCTTGTTCTTTTTGCAGTGTCTATGGTCACTACACCCATGATTCTCCTCTTTTACCTCAGCTGTGGGAAGATTAAGCAACATCCTGAGGATAGCAAGCCTCCCCTTCGATTCCTCCTAATGCTTCCCCTACCCAACTGGGTGTGTTTACCAATCCTTTCCCCCAGCATGGATTCGTGGCTACCCAACCCCTAGAAATTCAGGCAGCCATTCAACCTCCTCCATCTAGTACATATGATTACCAGATCCTCACAATGAAATCTAACAAACCCATTACTGTTGACCTCAACCTCAGACTCGATCCCGTCAATACAACAAGCCCCCCACTACGTCTGCTACTGAGCCCCCTTCTTCAGGTCCCACAAAGCCTCTTTTGACACCCAATGGTCCTTTATTGATACCTCAGCCTAAGGCAGAGGTTCATGCTAAGATCCCCAAGGGACCATTATGTCAAAATGTTACTTTTGGTAAAGCTTCCCACTCCTATAGTATAGTAGAAGACTTGGCGCAATCCCCTATCACCATGTCAATGCTGGAAGTCCTCTAGTCGTGCCCTTCACAACAAAAATATCTACTAACTACCATAGGAATTATGGATCCTTTAGATGATCGTTTTATTGTCTTCGATGTTGATCGGTCAGAACATCACCCCCTTCCTGCTTCCGCTCCTTCCAAATCCTTGTCAAGATCCAGAATGCCAATGTCTCCCTTTGTATCATTGACAAGGGGGCATCCACCTATGTGATGTCCGCTTCAGTTTGGAAGCAACTCAAATCTCCTGAGTTATCCCCTTCCACTATCACCCTCCGAGCGTGGGATGGTCACTCTTCCCAGCCCCTTGGCATGTTCCGCAATTTTTCTATTACTCTTGCGGACAAGACTGTTTGTGTTGATGTAGAATTCATTGATGCCCCCTTAGATTACAACATTCTATTAGGTCGTAACTACACTTATGAAATGTTTGTTGTCCCATATGTGGTTCACCGTAAGATTTTATTTCCCCACAACGGAAATATTTTCACCATCAACCAGTTGACTTATTATGAACCAGAGTCTCAGACCTCCCCTGAGTTCATCATCTCTTCAGTGGCCAATAAACAAGCAGTCGAACCTTCGACGAGTGTCTCACCTGGAGTCTATAAAGACTCCTCTTTTCTCGGTTCATTCCCTAGTCTCCCTCCTCCTATCTCTGATCCTAGCTCATCGAATGTTTTCATGATGCAATCGTCTCGGTCTGACCTCAAATGAACCAGTTCGATTGGTCAGCAGCCCTGCCCTCCGCAACCTGCTCCTAGTACTTCAACTCAGCCTTTAGGACCCCCTCCTCAAGGCCCCTCATCCGTATCTAGTGTCCATGAGCCTATCTACCCTCCTAGAATGGTTCCCCCTGGCCTTAAACATCTTGGAGCTGTCCCGCCTAGCCATTACCCCTCGGGTCAGATACCATTTCTTGCTCCCCCTCCTAGAGTATTTCCAGACGTACTTGTTATGGCTACCTTGTCTCTTCTTAACATGACCCTGTGGATCCCAGTCTATTACATTGATCCCCCAGCCTTTATCCTGCCTGGTCATTCCAAACCTTATACTGCTTTGAGCCCGGTCCTACCGGTCACCATAACCCCTCCCTTTGCTTCTGTGCCTCATCCACCTCAATAGGAACCTACTCCTGTTGCGAAAGCTTTGGGTGAGGGGGAAAAGCCCGCAAGAAGGCACCTAAAAAAAAGGCTTCCCAAAGAACTTCTTCTCCTCCTCAGCCTCCAAAGCATATCCCTCTGTGTTCTTTGTGTTATTTTGTCGGTCATGTCACCTATAATTGTCCAGAATTGCCTCGTATCAAGCCCATGGTTAATGTCACGTTTCTTGAGTCTAAGGTCCCTGAAGCCTCTGTTTCTTCCTCGACTGCAGCCAAGAACCCCAAGACTGTTCACACCAACCACCCCTGTGCTTTATGTGGTTTCCATGGCCACTATACTCACCTTTGTCCTCGCCTTAATGACTTCTGCTGTAATATTCCAAAATTAGCATACATCTAATTGGAATATTGATTTTTGTTGATTTCACTTAGGAGATGAATAAATGGGTAAGGAGGCCCATACATTTCAGAAATAGGAATAAAATCCCTTATGATGTGAAAAGGGATCATTATCATGGATGGATTTCACACCCTCATGTGTGAAAAGGGACATTTTCTTGTGGAAAAAGTCAAGTTTGACCAAGTCAATAGCATAAATGTAGGAGTGGATCATAAATAAAAATAGCTCAATATGAATGAGGATCATTCTAGAAAACTATATGTGAGCTAGATTAAATACCCTTAGGTGTGAAAAGGGCTGAAGCAGGTTGAAGAGGTCAACCTTGACCAAATCAAATAGCGTTGTCATGGAGGAGTGGCCTTGATGAAGGTACAATGTAGTTTTGGAGAGAGATTGATTGTGTGATGGTGAAAACCCTAATGAGTGGGACCCAAGGTGAGAAGGCTCACTTATTTTATAAGGAAGAGGATGGCAGCCATTTTAGGTTAGCTTATCAATGATATTTTGATATGTCTTCTTATACTTTTTCTCTCTTCAGCTATTTAGCTAAGATTGCTGGTGCTGTTTAGCACTAAGGTATTCCTTTTTAGGAATCCCATATCTTCCCTTTGAGTAGCTCTTGGGAGAGACATGATATATTATTCCACACATCTGGCATTGGTTCCAAGCTTTATTCTTTAGTTTTAGCATAGTTTCTATAGGAGGTTGTGTTGAGTTGCAGGGTGTTGCAGTGGAGGGTTGAGAAACCCACTTTCTGAGTTGGTTTTGCAAAGGAGGAAGGATTCCTTTGATTGGGAGATCATTTTGGAGGGTTATTGGGCTGATTTTAGATATTTTTTAGTATTCCAACATATTTCCATCACCTACAGCGTTATTCCAGTATGGAATTGTGTTATTTCTGGAGGGAAGTTTCAGCATTGGATCTTGTGGCTCTTTTTGGGAGTTTTCCTGTGATTGGAGGGTTGATCCTTCCATGGGGGAAGACCTTTGATCAGATCTGCATCAGATTTATATTATTATATCCTTCTATACTCGTGTGCTTTAGTTTGCAGTGATTATTTAGTCTTAGTGCTGAAGATCACCATTTGTATCTGGGTGCATTCCTAGAAACCCTTCTCGGGTTCTCTAGATTTTGTATAAAGGAGACTAGATCTCAGTTTTTGGGCCATAGTGATTAATATAACATCAGATCTATTTTTCTCAGATATTTCTATGCATAAAATCTCATTATACTATGTTGTCTCTTTATGCAGTAATTACATGTTACAGTAGTTTTGGGGTTTTAGCAATTTTGAGCTATACTAGGTGTGGGAGGTCTATTTACCTCATCTAGTTTGATTTGTTTCTAATATCCTCTTGGATTTAGATGGTATATTGGCAGATCTAAGGGATCCAAGTATTGATTTCATTTTTAGTAGCATATATTTCTGAAAATGTATTTTTTATGAATGCATTGCTGAGAAGTCCCATTTTGGGATATTATAGTGGTATCAGAGCAAGATCTTTGGCTCAGCCTGTGGACTTCAAGCCAAGATGCTATAAGAAGAAGGAAATATCAGAATTATGGACAAAATGAGCTTTTTCTCATCATTTTTCAGATCCATGAAGAATCTCTCCAAGGAGGTTAAGCAGAAAGAAGAAAAGAGAAGCGGTGAAACTTCTAGAGTGTGTCAAGAAGAGGAAGGGCCATGTACTTCCTATTCTCAAAAGAGAGAAACAATGCTGCAGGAAGCTCCAAAGCATTACACTTTGCATTTTCCTTTTGAAGAAGAGAAAAAAAGGCATGAATATGGAGGGCACTTGGAACATGATATCCTAAGTGGATACCTTGCGGAATACAAGTCACAATATAAAGCTTTCAAGGAAACTCTTTCTCTTCCTCAGTTTATTCAGCTGGAAGAATAAATGAGGCCCTATAGTAATAGGAGAATGAGAGGTAGTAGATTTCTATTGTCTACTTTTTATGGGTCATCTACAGCAAGGTTTTGGGAAAGGAAACTAGATGCATTCTTCCTACTGCATCCAGTGGTAGAAAGAGAGACTGTAGAGATTGCAGCACTGCACCTTGAGAGTGAAGCAAACATTTGGTGGTTCAGCTATTTGATTCATGAAAGAGTGACTAATTTTTCTGATTTCACTCAAAGTTTGATTAGAAAATTTTGAAAAGAGAAATCAGAGGAGAAGAAGCCCTCACCACCATTGGAGGAGACTTGTACTAGCGTTGGTACAACTATGGAGGAGCAGCCATCATCCTCAGCAAATGGGGAAGCAAACATATTGGAAGGAGGAACCCTTGCAACCATACAAGATGTTCTCAAGCTTCACCAAGGTATGCATGAATTTCAACTTTATATTATTGCAGCAAATCTTTTAGAGGGTTGTGGAAATATACCTTTGCATGACCAAGGGTCAACACATATTTCTGATTTGGAGTAGCAGGATGGCACTGCACTATGAAACCTTGACTTGATCAAGGAAGGGATGAAACTTCATCCTAATGAGTCACTATTGAGCTGCGCACCACACTTGGGGTTGGGGTGTGAATTCTTGGAGGATAGGATGAACTTTGTCCCAAACAAACTTATGCAAAACCATTTGTTCATCCTTGATTTGGGACATGAGACAGCCAAAACACCATGGAGGGGATTAACAGCACTGTCAATAAGCAGCAATGAGGAGGTTTTGCCTTCAGCTCACTTGGATCCTTATGGATTCAAGATGGTCATGGGTGTGAGATCTTTTCTAGGGGATCTCCAAGGAGTTTCATTTCAACATCCCATGAAATGAAAAGAGAAAAATATGATTTGGGAGGATGGTAGTCTTCATTGGAAGGGTACCAAGATAGAGCATGATGGGAGACACCCACATTTGGATGAATGGGTGTGGATGGTGAGCAAGAAATTGGAGATCTACTTGCAAATTTATGACACTAGGTAGTAAGAGGCTTGGCTGCGTTGGCTACTCTTAAAGGAGTTTGGCCATCATGTGACTTATCCTCTTTCAAAGGGTATGTGGGTGAAGGAAGTTTGGCAGGATACTTGCATCATATGGCAGCAAGGAGTATGGATACATTGTGTTGATATGACATTCTTCATATCAATCATTATGTTTTCACCACATGATTGGTATGATGGAGGTATGAGGCAGCAAAAAATTTTGTTGCTTGGGTTGTTCTTGAGAGAGCAGGGGCAGATTTGCTCTCACACTTTGCATGATGTTGCATGAGTAAGAGATGGCACTATAATGGTGCAAAGGGGCTACTCCTTATACTTGGATGATCAGGAGGTACTTCCACCTTGGAAGGAATTTCCTATATGTAGCAGCATTATGGGAGATGTATTTGAAAATGGGAATGTCAAAGAATGGAGCTATGAGTTGGAAGCAGCCTATTTACATAGGCCAACAGTGCTGTCACTTTGGAGTTTGGATTTATTGATGGAGTATCCCCAGGATCACTTCACATTGGATGCACTTGGTGGACAAGGAGGAGGTGAGAGAGATGGAGTAGTGGATGGAGACATCTATTACTGTGGTATGTTCTACTTGACTTGGATTTCCAAGCATAAGAAGGAAAGTTTTCATGCAGCACATGGTTCATTCCTCTTCATGGGAGTATGTGAAACCACTATGGAGGACTTATTCATGGATCCATGCATCATCTTACTTTTAGCACATGGTAAGAATATTGTTTTTGCATCTATTGATTATCTAACACAGTATTTGCATCTTCTTACCATTTTCATATAGTGCATTTCTCAACAAGAGGGCAAACTTATTATTGAGCTCCATGGACAATTTTTTGCCAACTATTATGATGGAGATAGCCATCTTTTGTATGACTTTGGGAAAGTTTTTGGTTACTTCTTGTATGCTCAGTTGATACACTCGACCATTTACTATTTCCTAGTAGATGTGATGACTTACACAAGTAGCCATTTGTTAAGAAACAACTTGCCATGCTATTTTCTAAAATTGCAGTGAGGAAGACTGCACTGTGACCACTTGGGAAACTGTTCGTACCTTCTAGCACCACATGAAACCTTCAATATTTACCTCATTTTGATGCTAATCATGATTCCATTTGTTGATTTTTTTCTTATTTTTATTGGGAGCATGGTTGGGGGAGAGACACATTGGTTGGATGTGTCCGTTGGGGAAGAGGATTCCCACACTTTTTCCATTATATGTTCTAAAGGGAGCATGGGAGGTAATATGGCCACCACAGCAAAACACTTGTTTCTTTATGATGTGGGCCATGAGATTGATGGGATACCATATGGTGGTGATTTCCTATCCATCACATATGGGATGACTTGGGCCAGCTTGATTCACAACGTTGGGGAGGAGATCTTTGGAGGTCTAGTCTCTTTCTTGCCACTTGAGGGCAACCTTATTGCAGCCCAAGATCACCAGACACTCTACACTTGTCATAAGTGGAGAGGAGGACAATGTGGGGTAGGTTATTTTGTCTACCATGTTCAAATTTCCAGCCCACCTACTTTGCAAGAGCCAAAGGTGGAGGAGAATTTTCAGGAGTTGCCATGTTGGGAGGTAACTCATTTTGTATGGATGATAGCTTGGGGATGGGAGATTCATATGGGGATGGTAGATACCAATATATATCAGACCTCATGCCTCAAGGAGGCCTTTAGAAATCCCATTGTTTCCTCCATTGATGTTTTACTTATACATGATGACAGCTATTTGGGATGATCACCAAAAGCTATTTTTCATACTTAGGAGGGGCAACTTGAAGATATATTGATGAGAAAACATCTTGATCCTTGGAGGATTTTATCTTAAGAGGAAGCTACAGGGGAAGAAGAGGAGGCTCTTCAGTTCTATCATTGTAGTTGCTTGAGGACAAGCAACATTTGGGAGGGGGGGACTGATTTTTGCTGATTTCACTTAGGAGATGAATAAATGGGTAAGGAGGCCCATACATTTCAGAAATAGGAATAAAATCCCTTATGATGTGAAAAGGGATAATTATCATGGATGGATTTCACACCCTCATGTGTGAAAAGGGACATTTTCTTGTGGAAAAATTCAAGTCTGACCAAGTCAACAACATAAATGTAGGAGGAGTGGACATCATAAATAAAAATAGTTCAATATGAATGAGGATCAGTCTAGACAACTATATGTGAGCTGGATTGAAGACCCTTAGGTGTGAAAATGGCTGAAGCAGGTTGAAGAATTCAAACTTGACCAAATCAAACTGCGTTGTCATGGAGGAGTGGCCTTGATGAAGGGACAACACAGTTTTGGAGGGAGATTGATTATGTGATGGTGGAAGCCCTAATGAGTGGGACCCAAGGTGAGAAGGCTCGCTTAGTTTATAAGGAAGAGGATGGTAGCCATTTCAAGTTAGCTTATGAATGATATTTTGATATGTCTTCTTAGACTTTTGCTCTCTTAAGTTGTTTAGCTAAGATTGCTGGTGTTGTTTAGCACTAAGGTATTCCCATTTAGGAATCGCATCTCTTCCCTTTGAGCAGCTCTTGGGAGAGACCTAATCTATTAATCCACACATTCGGCATTGGTTCCAAGATTCATTCTTCAGTTTCAACGCAATTTCTGTTGGAATTTGTGTTGAGTTGCAGGGTGTTGCAGTGGAGGGTTGAGAAACCCACTTTCTGAGTTGGTTTTGCATAGGAGGAAGGGTTCCTTCTATTGGGAGATCAGTTTGGAGGGTTCTTGGGCTGATTTAATATCTTTGGTAGTAGGCCAACATATTTCCATCACCTACAGCATTATTCCAGTCTCAAATTGCGTTATTTCTGGAGTGCAATTTCAGCAGTGGATCTTATGGCTCTTTTTGGGAGTTTTCCTGTGATTCGAGGGTTGATCCTTCCATGGGGGAAGGCCTTTGATCAGATCTGCATCAGATATATATTATTCCAGCCTTCTATACTCCTGTGCTTCAGTTTGTAGTGATTATTCAGTCTTAGTGCTGAAGATCACCCTTTGTATTTGGGTGCATTCCTATAAACCCTTCCCGGGTTATCTAGATTTTGTATAAAGGAGACTAGATCTCAGTTTTTGGGCCATATTTATTAATATAACATCAGATCTATTTGTCTCAAATATTTTTGTGCATAAACTCTCATTAGACTACGCTGTCTCTTTATGCATTAATTACATGTTGTAGTGGTTTTGGGGTTTTAGCAAATTTGAGCTATACTAGGTGTGGGAGGTCTGTTTACCTCATCTAGTTTGATTTGTTTCTAATCTCCTCTTGGATTTAGATGGTGTATTGGCAGATCTAAGGGATCCAAGTGTTTATTTCATTTTCTGTAGCATATATTTATGAAAATTTGTTTTTTATGCATGCATTGCTGAGGAGTCCCATTTTGGGATATTACATCCACGCCTCTCTAGCGGAAGTTCGCCAACTCGAGATCGAGCACAATGAGTAAATTTCTCCCTTACTTGTGAGTTTTGCTTCAGAAAAACTAGAGGACACATCCACTCCCATTGAAATTCACCCTCCCGATGTCGAGATGATGGAGTCTTTGGCCACTATCCTCTACTTGTCATCATCTATGAGATTCTTGGTGGAAGACCCCCCTGGGACTTCCCCTTATGTTTCGCCTGACCTCCCTTCAGAAATCACCTTGGGCTCAACATCGGTGGATCCTTCATGTACATGTTTTTCAGTCACCCTCCTTGACAAAGCACATGTGAACCTCACTTCTCATGATGATCATTCAGGTAGATTCGTCGTGTCAGGTGTTTTTTCTTCCACCAGTCACCCCATCCTCTATTACGATGATGAAATTATGGAAGCAGGCACCACCCCTGACTTTATCATTCCCCCTTACATCAAAACCATGCATTCTAACCACATACACCTTGTGGTCATTACATTGACACACAATTTTTTGGTAAGGGGGCACCCATATTTGAGAGTCCAAGAGAAGCAATTCTCCATAACCCTCATAGTGCATCTAGTCGTGTCGATTCTAAGACCATCATTATTATCCATTTAGAAGAACCTATAGAGTGCCATATCACTTCATATCACTCTAGGGATGATCCCCCTCATCATTCCTTCATCTTACATCAGCAACCCATTACACTAGACATTGTTGTTGATGAACCTGTGTGTTTTCTAGGTGAGCAACATTTCATTATCTCCAAATATACTCTTTGGGATACTGACATCAGGTATGTGAACCCAGAAATGTAGTCCATTTGATTCATATATGCAGTACCAAAATAGATTGGTAATAATCCATTACCTTTTTCGAAGTGCATCTATGCATGCTTCCCACAAAAGATAACCATAACATAAACAAATGGTGAACCACATCATTAAAATGTGTTTAGACTCCCATTTTCTAAATACTTTTGGCATGAACATAACATGCTTGGGGGCACCCATGCCCCTCAACCATAAAAATCCCAGCTCTTAGCCAAAAATAGCACTGAACCCCCTTTCTTTGACAAGTCGCACCTTTCAGATCATTTCCTGGGACAAGTCACAATTTTATGCCCAGTACCTGCTACCCAGGTCATAGAATAGACCCCAAAAAGTGCAACATGGCATGTTCCTGGGCTCTAGGTGCCTAATATGAAACTTTAATCCCCCGTATTGTTATGCCTCTTGCCTGCAACTAACGGATCTCGATTCCAATAGTCGGTTTGTCTACTAAGATCACCACAAGATTTAGGGCCTTTTCTCCTCTCTACATTCACCACAACTACACTTGAAAATGAATCAAATTGGAGGGAAAATGCCTTATTAAAAGAGAAACCTATATTTTTCTTTCACCAGCTACAACAAAACTGTAGCTCAATTTGAAAAATCATCAGCATCGTTGGAAATCTCTCACTGAGCTCTCAAATGGGTATCCTTTAGTTTTTTGTGATTTGATACTTCATCCGGACACATTTTTTCCAAGAAGGGTCACTTCACCACTACTAAAAATTGAATTTCTTCACTTGCAACACTTGTGCTTGGGGCACCACTTTTCCCTCATATTGTTCCATGTTCGTGTTGATTTTCATCATGAGTAACCATCTTGTACTCATGTTTTTATGGTCCCCACCGGGCCTGTTCTGTGTGGCAACATCATCAATTCACCCTTGTTAGAGCATCTGAGTTGAGTCATCATCACATCCATGGAGGTTGTCCCGAGTCCCTTTGTATCCCGTTATAGTCCTCCATCCTTCATTTCTTTGTTACTCTCTCATGTCGCACATTTTGGCCTTCACTCATACTGTCCCCTATCCCCTCCAGTGTCAAGTCAATATCTACCAAGTCATCCATGCCCTTTATGCTCTAACAAGGCAAGTCATCAGCCTGCTACTCAGTACCCCCCATTCCTCCATTATCCTTGGTTTCATTCTATCAGTCACTCTACTATTTTCTCTCATGCCTTAGTTGAGGATCCCTTATTGCCTCACCTATGGTGGACCTCCTTCTGTCAACATCACTTATTCATTCCAGAAGACAGATCTAGAGGGAAGTGTACCTTGGTTCCAGCTTGCATTATTGTTCGGTGCCTTGGATCAAGAAAAGGGACTCTTTATTGCCCTTCAACTTGATTGTTTCTCAGCTTCAGCTCCTTAAGGCATGATCGAGATTCATACACTTGATTGCTCAGTGATGCAGCAGATTGTACCAGTGATTCCCGAGTGTGTGTGATATGTTTCAGACCTCATGAGGGGGTGGCCCTTCAGGTAGCCTCCCACATACCCGGATGAAATCTCTACTACAACCTTGGACGTAGCTCCATAGATTTGATGGTTCTAGACTTAGCCACTTACAACACCTCTCTAGTTTGCATGTACCATTCATATTTTCAGATCCCTTTCCTGTTTTACAGGGCCTCTTTGGCTGTACTTATATCTCATGTAGTCAGATATTATTGTATAAGTCTTGGCGGTTGTCTCAAGAATAGTATGTATGTGGGGATCCATTATCATGTTTTTATCTGACCCCTGTTTATGCCAGTATGTACTATATAGTTCATTCCCTTGTTTACTGGACGCATTATTATTTTTACTTTGTTATCTTGGTGAGCATAGGTATGCCTCCCCCACCTCTATAGAACAGGTACTCAATCATAAAAGATACTTGCACACCTATAAGTCTTGCCTCCTCAGGGTCTTGTCCTCTCATGCTTTAGTATACCTTATATTTCTCTCTCTTTGACTCCCCCTTCAGTGTCTAGTGATTGAGTTCTTACAACGTACTTCAGTCATACGATTAGCTCCTAACGCTCGCACGATGGGGGGCAATCTATTACACCAATTTTTGGTCATCTAACCTATTACTATTAGATGGACCAAATTACACCATGTAAAACCAATTTTACCCTAGTAAAATTGCTTTCACTATGAAAAATAACTTAGTAATCCATAATTTATTAAGTTGTTTATGGCCTAAACAGGAAACACCATGAGAAATAATTGAATAAATCCTTACTTTTTTTATTTTCCCCAAGGTTTAATTAATTAAACTATAGTTTAATTAATATTCCTTGTCATATTTAACCCAAAACAAGAAAATTAATTAGATAAATCACTATTTAACTTATTATTTTCTAGAAATAATTATTTAAAACATTATTTAAATAATATTCCTTGTTAAATTTGACTAAATCATTTATAAATAATTGAATAAATCATTATTTATTTAATTATTACTCAACCACATTCTTAAAATAATAAATAAATCATTTATTTATTATTTACAAATAAAGGTATTTGACCAAATTCAAATTATTTTTCCCTCAAACAAAAATAATAAAATAGTCCATAAAAGTTGGATCTAGATTTGGTTAATAATATTTTAATTATGCACCAATATCTAGAATAACTCAATATTTTGTTATAAATAGAAGGGTTTCTCCATTCTTTCACTACCTTTTGTTGCCTAAATATTGCTTTGGATCTATACTTTTGGTCTGACTTTGATCCTCGATCATTGTCATATTTTTCTTCCTTTTTTGCTTGTGAGATCCACTTGAGTTCCATTTTTATTTGGTTTTTCTACACCATCAAGAGAGAGAGAGATCATAGATTTGAAGCATTGAGGACATATAAGAACCCATCCCATTGAGGGGGACTTGTAACATCTTTCTAAGTTCCCTTCCCAGGTGTCATAAATACCAAAATTCTTTAAAAACATTCTTGTATTGTTTATTGGATGCATGGAGCAACTCTTGGTTTTATTTGTTGCTTAATGTCTTTAGCTGCATAGATCTAGATTATTGTAGAATTTATTCTGATCACTAACTACAGATCTAAGGAAACTGACAACCATCTTTGATATTAGGGTTGTTTGTTATGCACAGCTAAAGTGAGCTTTTTTTGTATGCTTGCGATTAGAATTCACACTAACACTCATCACCTATCAAAATTAGATCATCAACATAAAGTACGATAATCAAGAGCTTACCATCAACCACAATCTGGTACAGGTTCACATCTGCTTCACTCTTTGTGAAGCCCAACCCAGTGAAATATCTGTCAATCCTGGTGTACCAAGCACGAGGTGCTTGCTTCAGCCCATGCAACGCTCTCTTGAGCCTGCACACATGCGACTCCCTATCAAAGGTCTAAAAACCTTCTAGTTGCTATATGTACACTTATTCCTCAATAACTCCATTGAGAAATTCAATATTCACATCCATCTGATGTATATTCCACCCTATCTATGCTGAGAGTGCAAGGATAGAACTAATTGATGAGTAATTCACAATCGGTGCAAAAGTCTCCTCATAGTCAATCCCCTCAATTTGTGAGAATCCCCAAAATACAAACCTAGCCTCGTACTTCTCCACACTCCCATCTGCTACTTGTTTCACCTTATAGATCCATCTAGATCCAACCACTAATTTTCTGACTGGCCTTAGGACAAATTCCCATGCACTGTTCTTGACGATGGAGTCATACTCCTCAACCATGGAGTCAACCCAAATTGGTTGCTGCACTTGTTCCTCAAAAGAGTATGGTTCTGTCACAATACAATTTCTCATAAGAGCCATGTGTTAACACTGGAAAATCATACATCAGAAAATGACATTAATTAATGTCAGGAAAGGATTTACAGGGCGGGAAGACATTACAGAATCTGGAAAGTATTTAAAAATATCTAAGTTCTAAGGAAAATCAAATTTGAACTAGTCCTAAATGTTATTTGAGCGCATAATCCTTTGTGAAGAGTGCCTTCCGCACACATTTTTGCTCGATATGTGTGCAATCCTGGGAGTGGAAAAATGTCACTATCCAGGACCACACAAAACAAAGGACAAGTGACCCCTTACATGGAGTTGCCTAAGGACAACCACCAACACCTCCTTAGACACTATGTGAGCACAAAATGGAATATTTGGAGCACACAAAGGAATCATACCACTCTCTTGGGTCACCATCCTCCATGTACTAAGAGAGGGAAGGGAGGATTTGAAATCTCCTATATAAGGCCACCATGAGATGAAGAATGGGTGAACACATTGTTATGCTAGCTAGAATTTCCCAAGCAATACCAACAGTGTTTGAGCCAGAGCTGAAGATAGAGGGGACTCAATTTTTGGCCACCCAACAAGTTCAGTCCAAAACAATAGAGAGAGAGGGAGACTGCACCGATGCAAGCTTGGGATAAAAACCTCCTTGCATTGGGACCTAGAACCACTATCTAGGGGCACTTTAGCAAGAGGGTAAAGTTTCACTCTTATTACTACCAGTGCTCAATAATAGGGGCCTAGAGCCACCGTTCGTATTATTGTTGTTGTTTGACTCTTTTCAGAGCTCGTGCTTATTTTTTTTAGTTTGTAGTTTAGTTTTTAGTTTATATATGCATGCTATTTCTCTATCTAGTATGCTTATGATTCTAGCTTGTTCCACTAACTTGCTTGACTCCACTTCTTTTTCTGCTTGTTACCAATAGCTTAAGTGGGTAGATCACACCCCTTAAGTTGGTGTGATTTCGTACATACGTGCACTAAACACACCACAACAGGATTGGCGACTCCAGTAATGTTTATTACCATGTTTATGTGGTTGTGCTTTTTTGCAGAGACCTTTATCTATGCTGTGGAGTGGAGTTGAATTTCCCCTTATTTATCTTGCAGCCCCTAGTTCATCCCAAGTGACAGATTGAAGCAAAACAGCTCCAAAAAAAATTTGCAGGAATTTGCGTGAATTTTCTCCTCACAGAAGCGCAGGGTGCACGTTTAGAGATAACTTTTAATAATGCAGAGCGCACATGTCTCACTCCTTTGGCAAAATGTGGATGACTTTTTCTCCCTAGTTTTTGTTTTTTCCTGTTTTTAAGGTGCTTGGAAGCCCCTAATACACTTGCTAGCACTGGTTGTGGTACCCCGTAGCTTGTTAAAGCTCACTTTTAGCTGCCTTTTGTAGGCTTAGTGTCAGTTTTACTTCAAGTTGATTTTTGCAAAGTTCACACATAGTTTAAGTAGGGGGGAAAAAATAACTTGAATTCCAAAAAAATTTATGTTTTGCAAATTTTGGTACTTACACACCTAGATAACTAGCCCGAGTAAGTGGCCCAAGACCACGCATGCATAGCTAGTTTTATTTTTTCTAGTGTAAAAGTTTTAGTTTAGTTCATTTTTTTTCATTAGGAATTTCGGGACTAGGATTGAATTGTTTATAGAATAGCAAGTAATGTATACTACATTTGCACCCTTTGGTAATCCTAGGTAAGCATATGAATGCTCCCTATTCACAATTCTCTATCTCCCTATAGTTAGTCACATAGATTAACTAGGAAAAATAGAAAGCGGCCCATTATCTGCACATGTTTTTCATTTTGAGCCAGGAACAATACAACATAGTTTAAATAGGGGATTTTGTAAAGTATTATCGATATCCACATGTTCAAACTATGTGCTTGTCCACTTTGTGCTCACACACACTCACCCACTAAGCAAAGCAAAGAAACCTAAAACTAACTTAACCAAACTCACTAAATTCTCCCCATAGGGGCCACAAAAGAATTTATAGCTTAAGTTAGGATCAAGGGGGTAGGCATCCAATAAGCCATATTGATCATACTTCATATTAAAACATGGATTTTGTCTATCTAGGGAGCTTCAAATCCACCTATCAGCCCATGGAAAAGAAAACCCGAGTGTGACAGATACCCATTTCAGAAGGGGTTAGGCTTAGGCGTAGTACGTAGGATATCAGTTGGGGCTACCTAACCTGGCTGATACTCGGTACTGTTAGCTGACTACCAAAAATCCCAAGACTCGAATGCTCACATGGGATGGTGGTTTTTAGTGGCCACAAACTAGGGCAGCCTTTTCCCTATAGGTGACGATGCAGACAAGCACCAGATCCTCTACCCTTACCTTGGCGGATTCTCTTCGACTGACTGGGGGCATCGCCAGCTCTTACGGGATTTTTTTCCAGCACTCGCAGGAAATATTCTCAAGGCCCAGTTACATTTGAGTGTGTGAGGATGCATAGGACTTCTAGGATTTTGAGTATCATACGCAAACAAACAAAAACCACTTTTTTTCTTGCTTGATCACATAGATTAATTTAAAGGGAAATTTATTTTATTATTTTCTTTGTTTTATGTATGTGACAAGAAGTTTGCTTTGATCATATACTCTATCCTCTCAAATTTTTCCAAAACCAAACCTGGTCAACACCTGAACGGTCCCAACAGAACCTCGTCGATCCAGGCATCTTTTGGATCTCCCCATATTATCGGGAGGGGTTCTAGGTCTTTTTCCATTCAGGCGTCAAAGACGGAATGCTACCACCATTATTGGTTCATCCTTTATTTGGGTAGCCATAGTTGGGAACCCTAGTCAGTCTCCCAATGCCACACCACACACCACTCCTCCCACGAACCCTAAGGGCAGAGTATTGCATCCCATTCAAGAATCTAGCCTAATACACAACATGGTACGCCGCAGATTAACCCTCCTCCTAACCAGAATTTTGTGTTTCCGCACATTGGAATGGCATCAACTTCTCAGTCACCTTTATTAGCTTCATTGAATCTACCCGATTTAACCAAGATGGCGAATGAAACCATCGCACACAATCCTACATGGCCTCTCATTCCCACGAAGCTCCCTTCAGATATTCCAAAATTCAAAGGAAATCAAGTGGAAGACCCAGGTAATCATGTCATGACCTTTCACCTGTGGCGATCATTGAACAATATTATTGAAGACACTATTCGATTGAGATTTCTTCAAAACACTCTTACAGGCCGTGAAGTGGTATGTGGAGCAACCCTCAACTTCACATAGAACCTTTAGCGCCCTCACTACCGCGTTTCTAACATAGTTTCAGTTATCCATTCACCATGATTTTAGAATGGAATTACTGGCTCATTTTAGACAAACCCTCGCCGTCCATATCTCGAACCATCTCCATGAATGGAGGTGGCATCACAGTTTATGTAAAGCTCAACTCGATGATCAGGTTCTCTTAGATTTGTTCTTGAAAACTCTTACGACAGAGATTTCAAAGGATGTGGCACAATAGAATCCCACATTCGAAGAGGATGCTATCAGCAAAGCCTAGACTCTTGAGCTGATTTATATGCAGTCAGGATACATTTATAACATCCTGCATAACGCCTCGCACCTGAAAACTTATCAAGAATTGCGAGGCGCGTCGAACACCACAGATGGACTAATTAGGTCATTGACCCTAGGTTACCTAGGAAATAGTAGTCAAAACACCAGTTACACATACATTTCTACCCAGAACGTGCCTCAACCCGGTTTTCAAAGTCCTCATTTTCCTCAGCAAAATTTAACCAATAGGGCTCTAGCGTATCACCAGGGAGGACCTTATCCTCCAGCTCAGGGGAACCAATCCACAGAAATAAAAACTGACGGAAGAGCTCCCCTCCAACAACTAGGTGCAAACCAGGGACCGTGTTATGCTCAGTCCTCAACACATGACCCACCTATGCAGACCAATGCATAGGTGAACTTTGTGCAACTGTCCCAAAACCCACCACACCAATATAATCAGGATAAATACCCTCCTAACGTGGTGAATAAAAAATCCTAAAACAAGCCAAAATGGAACCTTGGACAAGGGGGAAGCAACCCACAATGCCCACCTCGATCCCAGGCTGGAGGCAACTCCAACCGGAATCAGAACTAGGAGCCGAGCAATGCCCGACGACAGAGCAAACGACCACCTCTTCAAACAAACCATTCTTATTCTATATGTGGTGAGTATGACCATTATACTCATCACTGTCCCAATCTCCCTAAGCTGAAGAAGCTACAGAGTAACCGATGACAAGGAGGATTTTCCCAGAAACTAGCTGTGATGCAAGAACCTTTCCCCCATCAAGGGACGGTAAGCACTCAGCAGAAAAATACAGACGATTCCAGGAAAAGCAGCCATGAAATCTACATGACTGGTGAAGAGATGTTTTTCCAAACATGAAATCTCAATTACGACACCCCACCAGACACCAATACATTAGGGGCAAGCACCAACACATCGACTGCACCTTTGACCATTTCAAATATGCCTATAGAACCATTACCGAAAATGGCGAAGGGACCTAATAGGCAAGCAGGAAACTACTCTAGAGTGACCCATAATTATATCATCATGGATGATTTAGCATAATCTCCCACCACTATGTCAGCTTTGGAAGTATTATAGTCATGCCCAAAATAGCGGAAAGCCCTACTTTCCGCATTAGGCGCTATCGACCTTTCCGATTCGCGCCTAATGGCTTTTGACTTAGACAAAGCCACCACTTGGCTTCCTTCCATTGTTGCCTTCCAGATACCAGTGTCGGTCCAGAATATCACAATTCACTAATGTGTCATAGATGAGGGTGCATCCATGTGCATCATGTCCAAAAATGTTTGGCAGAAGTTAGGTTCTCCCGAACTAAAACCCTCAGTCATCACGCTTCGAGCATATGATGGTCGTCCTTCGACCCCCATCAGCCTCTACCAAAATTTCCCACTCTACTAAGCCATAAAGGCAGTCCACATAGATATTGAAGTCATGGATGCTCACCTAGACTACAATATACTCCTTGGGTGGAGTTATATGTACACCATGTCTGCCATAGCCTCCTTCGTCTTCCGCATCGTGATGTTCCCCCCACGAGGAACGCATCATTACTATAGACCAACTAACGCATAATGAGAAGCGACCCCTAAAAAACACCGATCTAATTCTACACTATGTAGATACATCCTCAGAAGCTCTCTCACGGTACCAAGAATATGGCCTCATCCAATTCAAACCGTCATCCATTCTAGGGTCATTCCTAGGAGATCCTCCCATAATCCATGAGTCATCACCCGATGTCATAGGGGCTACGGTGTGCATGATGTCCACATCAAGCACCAAAGCTGGTCAAGACACTGACACAAGCAGTAATGGCACCAAGTCATCGGACACGATAGCCTCTCTAGCCTACGCTGCCTCCCAAACCCCTTTCCTCTACCCCCCAGCTGGTTTCGTCTCCCAGCAGGTTTTGGCAACACTAGTATTACCCAACATATCATTGGAAATTCAAGTTTGGTACCTCGTTCCCCCTGCAGGAACAAGAGCCACCCACGTTACTGCCACAAGATTGAAGCCCCTCAGTCCCGAGGTGGCCCCAATCATCCAAGAAACGGTCAAAACAACCCCTGCAAAGGAAATTCCCATCGCAAAACTGGTGATTACAACTAAGAAAATGGAGAAGAGAGGAAATAAGATGGTGACCCCCACCATTCAATGGAAATCACCAGTCTACGCCATATGTGATGTAATAGGTCACCCTACACATATCTGTCCATAACTGGATGAATTAAAACCACTCATTGGAACTGAGACAGACATCGTGACGTCACGTTCTCGTAAAAAGGAACCTACCACCAAATAGAGGCAAAGCATTGTGTACCAATCACGCATGCACTCTCTGCAGCAACTACGGGCACTATACCCATCATTTCCTAGAGATCCCGCAATATAGGGATGCCTTACATGCCATCGAGCGATCCTATCAAGAGGATCCCTCCACCCAGGCATTCAGAAATGAACCTCGTACCATCTTGTACCTACAGGAGGAACAACAATGGGCACAATACGTTGCATGTTATGTGATGAACGTGGTCACTTCCTTCAAGAGTGCGCAGCCCTAGAGCTCATCCACAGATGGTATCCTATAGAAAGGGTTTACTACATTGGATTACAGGCAGCGCAGTTCACATGTCCATTATGCGCCGAAAATCACCTTTTGGAGAATTGTCACTATATCCCCCGATTTCGGCTAGCACTCGCTAGCTTACGCTTCGCCGTAGTCCGCCTCTCCCAAGAAGATGACATGGATGCAGAGTCCACGGATAGCTGCACAACCTAAGAAGATGTGATGAGCAGATCCATCATGTTATTGTCTGTCAAAGAGCGACTGATTAGGGAATCCCTAGTTACCCCTAACCGCCCTCCACAGAGAAGACCAACATGCATGTTATGCAAAATGCCCAATCATGTGGTCACCCATTGTCCTGATTTAGTAGCGTTATAATGCTATTTCCCTGATAGACCTCAAACTGAGCATGAAGGAACCCTCATATCAAGGATATTTTTCCTTATATGTCATGGAAATCATTATGAGAGACACTATACTTATGCCTCACAACTTTGTCCCACCATTGACATGATTCATACCATAGAGAAGAGGCAAGACGACCTCCAAGAATGGCATAAAAATTACAACGTCGGGTCACTTTCCCCACCCCCATAGTGGCGTACCAGGCAAGCTAAGGCAACACATCAACCAAGCATGACCCCAGCCAAGCCTAGGACAACATGCAGACTATGCGACCTAAACGATCTTCGGGTCAACCAGTGCAGAGAACTGAAGCACCTTACAAACAATTTTCGTATAGTCTCTCCTCTCCCTCAAAAATTTCTCTCTAACCAAGAAAAAATCACGCGTACCTATTACCGGATTTTTTCACACTTTAACCATACAATTAAATGTGTACACCTCCCCAAGCTAAGAGAGGCAAGAGTATCATTGAGCCTTCACTCCCCCAAATAGGTAGACACACCCAAGCCAACAATATGGAAATGGAAATAGAAGGCAACCTCTTCTATGATACACCCTTTCCAAGCATCCACATCAGGAACAATGAGTAGTATAGAATCTCACACAATCTACTCCGTTGGCACAATGATACCATGCATTATCTGCACTGGCCAAAAACATGCACCAAAGATATGCCTGCTAATGGAAACATTCAAGCAGCTCTGCGGTAGGCACAATTTCCACCTACAGGAAATTGACCATCCTAGCAGGGAACCCAACCTTGTGCTCACGCGAAATCCCATTACAGAGATTCTTCCCCAACCGAATGTCAATGACACGATCTACCATATATGATGGGTATCATCACATATCGGAAATAGGATTGCAGCCACCCCCACGTCCCAGGATTTCCACCCCATTCCTGTCACAAAAGGTCAAGGTACCTTGTGCTTTTGCATTGATTTCCACAAGATCCCAAATTTACATGTCGCCATTGAACTCCTTGATGATACCCAGCCTCTAGAACAGAACCTAGTACAACTAGAGCTTGTCGACGAAAGTTGACGACAGCCACTCCAACACAATGAGGCCCACAAGAAAAGGGTAAAAGCATAATTCGACCGCCACATCACCCCTCGCTCATTTACCAAGGGAGAATTATTCCTCCGCTATGATATCACAAAAGAAGCCCTAGGGCCATGAAAGTTTGAAATCTTGTGGAAAGGACCCTACAAAATTGAACATTGCCTCCGATAGGGGGCATACATCTTGATGGAACTGGATGGGACCTGCCTCAATAACCTCGTCAACGACCTTTACCTCAAGAAATTTTACCCATAAGGGCCAAGATGGCCCTTCCCTAGAGTGTTTGTACACAAACCCCAACCACTCAATATTTTTGACCAAAAGACTTATTTAAAAGTGCTCAAAGTATCACCATGGATCACCATCCTTAACCCTATTTCGGATTTGCTGACGGAGCATCAATATGGTCTCAAAGTTTAGCCGCAGCTACCTGGGTCATTAACCACCCTGATCGATCGCCACTCTGCTCAAACAGTGTGTGCATCGGTTCAACAACAAACAATCGGGAAGAATATGACATCGTCATCGGACTTATGTGCGATGCCATCCATCAGGGTATATGCCATATGCATATTTACCTCTATTCCCATTTAGTAGTGTCACAGTTAAACCAAACATTTGAGACAAGAGATACACATTTGTTTAGAAAATATTTGTGTACCAAAAGATTAAGCAGACAATTTGACTATATCACATTTACACATGTACCAAGGAGTCAAAACCAAATAGCTAATCACATAGCTAACAATATCCTAAACTGAAATGCATCTCGAATAAACCATCATACATAAAAAACCAAAAATATAGATATCCATCAGCATAACATCATACATAAACTGAAATAGGTGACACATCATGTAGAGCCACAAAAAATATCTCTCATATATATATATATATTTCACAATATGTATGTCTGAGTACAAAAAATTGTGTCGTCGGCCCAACTGCTAGCCCAAAGATACAAAAGTGATCAAAAATAAGGGAAGCATCCTCATAATGGGCCCTTTCCCTGTGTACAAGTATACTCTAGGGTAGTGCCCCCTCAAGAGGTGCCACCACTAGAGATTTCATCGCAACCACGATCGCCACCCAACGTAGAACGGGCCGATAGTCCCTCTCATGGGCCATCATAGTCTCCAACCAAACCTCCTCAAAGTCATCCATGAAATCTCGAGCAGGCATCCCCTGGTTCAACTGGTCCACTTGACCCTAGAAATCCTCAAGAATTGACACCTAAGCTGTCAGTTCTACAATACAAGCATCTATCGCATATGTGCGAGCCACTGCCGCATCGGCACAAGATCGCTCAGCCGCAATCTCTCCATCAGCTGAGCTGCTACCATCCCCTGAAGGGCCAGCACCGTCGTCAGGTCCCCCACCATCACCTCCTCCCTGATCACCCCTCGGTCGTTGTAGAGGATCGTGGCCAGCCAACCAAGCCATGGGATGACCCAACTTACCAACATCTGCAAGAGTGACCAAAATGATGTCAGTGTCACTAGAAAAACACATAATTACATGCATACTCAAATAAACACAGAAAACATACACAACATACCTGTGGGACCCAAAGTGTAACCAAAAGGGAGACTCGTGTTTGGATCCCCTCGGAAATCCATCCCTGCATATGGGTATGGTAGGAACATCTGCAGGTTGGCCTCAAACTAGACGTCTGTCGTTGTGTTCCAATAACTCCCTGCCATGCCACCACTGTCTCGTGGCATCACTGGAGCCCATCTCCTCATCCAAGGCTCCTGTGGCACCCCAGGAGGCACCGCCACTACTGGCCTCAGCAGCACTACCCTCTCGTACATGATGTTGCACAAGATACTAACATACACAAATGACTTAGATCCACTATGGACCTTGTTGACTTGTTCCACAATCAACACTCCATGATGAACATAGGTGATGCCACACATTCACAATCCTGAAAAAATAAATTTTCAGCCCGACAAGTATATCCTCTCTCACCCTCTTTTTTAAAGCTCGTGAAATTCAATAATATTTGATAAAGAAGATGCTTTCACTTGAGGTAGTTGTTTTTGAAGGAAAAGCTCGCAAACCATACATAATGCTATCTACTGAAAGTTCCAAAGCATATCATTCTACCCCTAGCATGATAGAGTCCCAGAAAACTCTGCATATCCCGACATCATTTCTCCATCAGAAATAAACCATAAGGTCCTCACATCGACCGACTATGTTTATCATCACCTCACCCTACAAATGATAAACATCCTCGTTGGTCGGTAGAGCCTCCCCTCCATGGCGCTCATCACCCATAGTAGACCATACATCACAACAAAAGTGACGCCATGGCCATGCCATTTCAATCCAGGAAGCAAATCATGCCCATCCATTCACCATTCATAAGGTCAAGTTTACCATACAAGCTAAAACCCCCTTCCCGGACGACCGGTTGTACAAGCAGATCAAGAGTGCAAAACCGTGCCTTGCATTTGGCCCACCATACCTCCACCAGCATAATCCCATCTATGATACTTTCTCATCCGCTTCATCAACCTTGCACATGAGACCAACCAATGGGACCCCCACCCTCAGCAAAACACCTTCCTCACACCAACTGTGAGTGAAAACTTTCATATTTTGGGGCACTCATCTTTGTGTTTTGTAAAAACCAAACCCCATTATTTTATTCTTTTGGTAAGTGTACAAAGACCCTAAACGGTGCACTACGTCCTTCACCCTCTCAATTCATATTTTCTCCCATGGCAGTAGTCCCTAAACACCCTTGGTTGGAGTATTATACCCCCACGCACCAGCCACCTTGACATTCATAGCCAATTTATACCCACCCTCGAAGTCCTACCAATTCCAGGGATTTCCCCATTGGAAATAACTATGACTGCCGCTAAGCTGCTTAATATACTCTGAGCTTGGGCCAATGAATCCCCATCATCAGTTTTCACTCACCCCTCGCCAACATACCTATGTTAAACCCCTCACATCCAGGTCCCCGATCCCTCATATCAGCGGCCCCTTGCTCAGTTGAGGCTTCCTTTTTGTCGACTTCGACACCTATTTTCCAAAAAGGAAGCGGTACCTTAGATCACCCCTCCCTATACAAGAGGCATCCTTGGGTGGCACTGTGGGAGACATCATTTTCCACAGATGTCATCGATCTGCCTAAAATTTGACTATGAAAAAATCTTTCATGTCAAGATGGTGTCGTACCTTACAACCATTGCACTTTGATAAAATTCGTCAAAGACTCATGCCTCCATAAGCGTCTCTTTCAACAATTCTTACATGGGAAGGTCCCAGCCAGTGCCTATGCATACAATGCACAATGATATGCCATACCAAGGTTACGCATATGGGTACCATATTCCACCTATTTTCAAAGAAAAAACACCCCTGAGGGCATCAACAGTCATTGTCAACAACTGCCAACATCACTACCACATTAGTGATATCGACAGAACATGTATTTGTCAACTAGATTTGTTTAACTAGCCATAGCATCACGAGCATGGGACATGCCCACCTTGTAGAAAATTTGTATATGTATTGTAAATTGTATTTGCTTACAGGGATCCCCTAGGTCATGGTCATTCTTGGAAATGGTACAGGGTGTTTTCAATTCCAAGCTTCACGTAGGTCTCTCTCTCTCTCTACGCATGATACAGAAAAGAAACTATAATGTATTTTGGCTATACAATGCTTCCTAGACCTCACACATTAGGGGGCAACTGTTAACACTTGAAAATCATATAGCAGAAGACGACATTAATTAATTTCAAGAAAAAGGATTTATAGGGCTAGAAGACATTAAAGAATCCAAAAAGTATTTAAAAATCTCTAAGGTCTAAGGAAAATCAAATTTGAACTAGTCCTAAATGTTATTCATGCGCATAATCCTTCGTGAAGAGCACCTTCTGTGCACTTTTTTTCCCGATATGCATGCAATCCTAGGAGTGGTGAAATGTCACTATCTGGGACCACACAAAGCAAAGGACAAGTGACCCCTTACTTGGAGCTGCCTAAGGATAGCCACCAACGCCTCCTTAGACACTATGTGAGCACACAATGAAATATATGGAGCACACAAAGGAATCATACCCCTCTCTTGGGTCACCATCCTCCATGTACCAAGAGAGGGAAGGGAGGATTTGAAATCTCCTATATAATGCCACCATGAGATGAAGAATAGGTGAACACATTGTTATGATGGCCAGAATTGCCCAAGAAATACCATCAGTGTGTGAGTTGGAGCTGAAGATAGAGGGGAATCAATTGTTGGCCACCCAACAAGTTCAGTCCAACACAGTAGAGAGAGAGGGAGACTGCACCAAGGTAAGCTTGGGATAAAAACATCCTTGCATCAGGACTTAGAACCATTGTCTAGGGGTCCTTTAGCAAGAGGGTAAAGTTTCACTCTTATTACTACCAGCGCTCAATAAGAGGGGCCTAGAGCCACTTTTCGTATTATTGTTGTTGTTTGAATCTTTTCAGAGCTCGTGTTTATTTGTTTTAGTTTGTAGTTTAGTTTTTATTTTATATATGCATGTTATTTCTCTATCTAGTTGCTTATGATTCAAGCTTTTTCCACTAACTTGCTTGACTCCACTTCTTTTTCTGTCTGTTACCAATACCTTAAGTGGGTAGACCACACCCCTTAAGTTGGGGTGATTTCATACATACGTGCACCAAACACACCCCAACACCATGTATCCAATAAACTTGTATGGAGGATGTCTCTGTCTGCGCAGTGAATTAGGTGCTTATATACATTCTGCCACATCAAGTCTCAATCTATCAGCTTCTATGGTGCGCCTCCTACCATGTTTGGTGGATGGCTCTGCATGAGTGTTTTCTGCCATTCCATGATCCTCTGAATGTGGTTGCTCCACATCTTTAGGTTCATCCTTTGGAACTAAGAGTTCCTCATCTGCATGTAAATCAATCTCCCTCTCAAGGGACAATCACATGGCTTTCTCCTCATAAAATTTTATATCCCGTCTCACAACAGTCATCCTGTTGTTGGGAAAATACACTCGATTGTTGTGGGGAGTATCAGCATACCCCATAAATATCCTAATCTTAGTTTTTGGTTCTAGCTTCTTTCTTGAATCTTTGGTCACAGGGCAATAGATAGATGAGCCAAAAATTTTAAAATATGAAACTTCAGGTTTCTTACTATAAAAATCCTCCTCTGGTGTACTCATGCGAGGTATCCGATGAGGACTACCATTCTGCAAAAATACCATTGCGTTGCATGCTTCCACCCCCAGATGCAACGATAGGCCCTGATCATGCAACATCATTCGTGCCGCACCCAAAATTGTTATTTTCTTTCTTTCTGCAACCCCATTCTGTTGTGGGTTATGAGGTGCAATCAAATCTCTCTGAATTCCTACAGAAGTTCTTGAACTCATTGGATATGTACTCACCACCATTGGCACCCCTCGGAGCCTTCACATGCTTCCCCGTGTCTTTCTCAACCAGTGGTTTGAACTCACAAAATTTTGAGAACGTCTGATCTTTCTTCTTCATGAAGTAGAGGCAACACTTTCTAGAAAAATCATCAAAAAAGATCACATAATACCTGTGCTTTGATGTTGAAGCTATAGAGAATGGTTCACACAAGGTTGAGTAAAATCTCTCAAGGATTTTTGTTGCTCGGTTCTCCTTCTCGTGAAAATTGGCCTTTGCATACTTCCCCCTGGTACATCCCTTGCATGTGTCTATCTACACAAGAGTACCCTTGGGAAGCGCCATAGAAATCGGTTGCATGACCTTCAAATCTCTGTGGTGTAGATGGCCCAATCTCTTGTGCCATAACTCACCCTCATCTCATCTCACCACTTTGTCGGGTTTACCCATCAATGCTATGCAGCCATCTACATCAAGTTTGTAGAGATTCTTCACACGAATCCCAATCTTCTTAGCTTATCCTATGGATTTGTGATGAAGGAATTCTTTCCCTTCACTGAAAACCACATCATAACCTCTATCCTCCAACATAACAACTGAAACTAAATTCTTTTCAAGCCTAGTGTATGCATTACATCTTTTAATAAGGACGGTTTACTTGATTGTCTCTGGAAAGTAATTGTACCAATCCCAGTAGCGCTATACCTCCTTTCATCACCCATTTAGATCTACATTTGTAGATCCTTCTCCTCCAAGCGACTAAAAAGCTCTTTGTCTCCCTTCATGTGGAAAGATGCACCACTATCCAAGTACCACAATGATCCCATCGCACTAGACACCATGCATGTGACGAGGTCAAATTGTGAGGCCAAAGGCTCACCAGCTATAGATCCTGAAGCCTTTTTATTCTTCTTCTTCTATGGATAATTAGTGGCATAATGTCCATGCTCGTGACAATGAAAACATTTCACTCTGGATATGTCACGCTTCTTGCCTTCTTTTCCAGTCTCAGATTTGGAATAGGATTTCTTTCCCTTCCCCTTCTTTTCCTTACCATCCAAGGCACAATTTTCCTCATCATCTATATTAGATGAGAATCCATCCCTGGTATTCCACTCGAATTCTTCTTGTACCAAATCTGACCAAATTCGTTCCCAATCTGGCAGCTTCTCCCTCCCATTAATAGAGTCTTGATAACTATGCCAACTCTTGGGAAGGCCTAGAAGAGCTAGGCTCACCAATTCATCATCCGTTACAGTAATTCCAACACTCCCAAGCTCATCTCGACATTGGACGAACTTGATTAAATATTTCGGAATAGTGTTGTCTTTCTCCATTTTTATTTTCCTGAGCTTTTCCTGTATTGCCAATTTTGTGTGGTCACTGCTACTCTGAAACAGATCTATAAAAGCCTTCCACATTGCATATGGAGTCACTTTTCCATGGAGACTTGAGACAATGTGGTCTCGTACTCCCTCTAATAAGATCCTCCTTGCCTTTGCAACCGTCTTTTGCCAACCATCAAGAAGAACAGCATTTTCTGCTGTGGGCTTGGAAATGTCATTGTTAATTAATTCTTTCAACCCGTTGTCCTCCAGAACTACCTCCATCCTTTCTTTCTAGACAATATAATTAGAACTGCCCTCGAGTGCATATTCCACTCTCTAGCCATTGAAATCCATCTTGATCCGCTTGTCGCACCAAAGAATATTTTTGCAAATTCGAATGTTGTTCAACACAAACTCAATTTCTTCTCCACTATAGTGATTTCTTGCGCTCTGATACCATGTAGAAATTACACAAACAATATGTATACCAATGGATCAATCTTTTCACACAATATGCTAAAGCAAGATATTGAATCCTTCTACAAATTAATTGCGGAAAATAAACATGATCACCAATCACAACAAGTAAATAAAGAAGCAAATCAAACCACAACACATATATTTTCCCAGGGAAAGCTTACTGTTCAAAACCCCTCTATCTTCTAATGTATATTCAGCAAGGAATCATGAAACAATTACAATGCAATCTTATCACAAGAGTCTCCTACACACTCACAACTGTCTCACACTGATCCGGACAAAATCGACCAACACTTAGCCAATTTTCAACCTCTGCTCAGCCTGCTTTTCTTGCGCAATTCATGTGGAATGCAATCCCTATTCTTTAGGAATTTTAGCTTTTCAAAACTGCGCAATGATCATGGGAAATCCTATGGGTGTTTTTACTGCATGCGGGTGGCCTACTAATAATACAACTGATAGTTAACATCCCTTTAAATTGTGTCTCAACTAGGTATCCATTAGAATTGACATGCATGTAGCTATTAATAGTAAATCATCAGTTACATGACAGATCACTGCATGAGAATTAAATCTGATTTAGTTCACTTGACCTCTCACTAGTGCAACAAAACGTTACAACTAGTTAAACTAATTTTAACTCAATTAATTGAGTTAACTGATTTCTCGTGCTTGAAACTAATGCAATGAATGAAACTTGGACTCAATAACTAATAGAATCACTCTGCATGTCTCACCGACCACCGTCAACTCGAAATTCATGATCTAATTGAGTTTATCACACTTAGTTAACTACTACAAGTGATTATGAGATACGATTACATTTTATTGTCCAATTTAATTAAGGGAAAATTAAATTAGACGCACATTTCTTGTTGACTTTTCAACACATCCTCATATCAAAATAGTGGAAAGTATTTTTTCAGAAAATTATCTAGTAGATGACTATTACTTTTGAACTGTAACACAATAGTCGAAAAAATGAATAGACAAAATTTCAACTTGCAAATATAATCGAGTTACATTATTTCATTAAGCTACATAATACATGAAACAAGTATGTAAGTAACATTTCCACATTCAATTTAATAATAACAAAGGATGAGTAGAAATAAATTTCCATATTATTACTGAACTCAAGCTTGTAAATAGGAAATTGAGCAAACAAAGGATTTCCAAGCGATGAACTAAGAATATTACCAGGAAATTTTTATATAGTAAGATGCTAAGGACCCGCTCGCTTTTACAAAAATTGGAAAATAATATGTAGGTATCTGTAGGAAAAACGATAATAGATGAAAGTATAAATATTAATATGCCACTGTAGCGAGTATGCTAATATTAATAAAGTGCTAGTGCCCAATGGCATACCGAACAGTCATTAACATCTTTCATAAATTTACACAACCTGAGAAGGGTTCGGTAAATAAAAATAAAATAAAATAGAACAAACACTTAAAACTACAACTAGTGAGGGATTCAGCTCCGTTAACCAACCATAATTTATATCAACACCACAGTAAGGTCAGGAACAATGTATAATCTTGCTACCCCTACTCTTGTGGTAAGCATTGGAAAAGAAGAAATTGACCTATTGGCATGGCGATGATGATTAAGAGCTGAAAAGTAAATGTCATGAACAACAATGTGAAGGAGAAAGTAAAAATATGTAATATGAGCCAGTAGCGAAAACTAAATTAAAAATATTCCCATGGAAGGGTCGTCCCCTGCCTTATTTTGAACGATCCTCCAGATTAGAACTTAAATACATTATATGGAGAGAATGAGGAAGGAAGGTGCTAGGGTAAATTGAGAAATAACGCAAGTTAATAAGACAAATAACAATGCATTCTAGAAGAAAGAAATTGTAACATATAGTATTTGCAATATACCGGGAGTAATATATGAAAAAAATTGCAAGATAATTAAGCTTGCAGAACTCATTAACTCTCCATGGTCTCGTCATTAAGGTAATTAAGATAATTAATATTTGTTACATGTCATTAAATAACATGATATTTTTAATATCATGTAATATGGGATGTCAATATAAATACAAAACGAGATGAACACTGAAGTAAAACCAACACATAGATCAAAAGGATATATTAAGTTAAGAAGCATTGGAAATATTAAATTAGGGTGTCTCTAGCATAGTATAGCATGAATGGTGTTATTGTTCATCATTTTCTAGGTTAGAGAATTTAGTAAAGAATTATACATCCATACCCTCGTGCATAATGGAAATGCACTCCACCTACTCCCGGTGGTGACCCAAACTTATTAAATTTGGCATAAGGGTGTTAAGCATGTGATAACTATGGGGAGGAATTATGAAAAGAATCATTAGTGAAATCATTCCTTAGTAACAAATATCTTTATAAACAGAAGTTGATATATGAATGTCTTTTTAATATTTTGATGGTATATCTGAATTTTGTGTTGTTGTGATAAACATATTAAAATTTATGCCAAGATAATGGTAAGAGTTGATACATCACGATCATACCATATACTATAAATCAAGTACCATACAACATGTATGGAAGGGATAACATGTAGCTAGATTCTCTAGGTAGAAAAGAAGGGGAAGGGTTTATTAAGAGTTAGGAGATAAATGAATACAATATAGTATATTCTTTTGGTTAAATGGGGATGGAGGCTTTATAAACAAATAACCCCGTAGGTATGAAATATGTGGGTTTTATTTTTCAAATGGAACATGTGGAATTTAGCACCAAGAATCTATAAAGAGTTTGGTAATTCTAATCCAATAAAGGTAACCCTTTAAAAAAAAAAAAAAATTGCACAGTATGAGTAGAGATGTGTGACAACTAGATCCAACTCTTTCCACATTGCTAACAATTATGCTTTATTGTTTGTTTCAACTCCTAAATCCCATGATTATTGATATATTTTTAAATATACGTCAATATTAACTCATATTAAAATATTTTATTCATAACCCACATTGGAAATTTTATTCTATACAAAATTTAAATATTTTCCTATAACATTTTGTTTTTTGTTAGATCTAAGACTTTGTGATCCATAATGGAGACAAATGTCTTTTGGATTAATCTCATCATCAGGATTTGGTGAAGTTTCTAACCAAATAATGTGGTTAATCATTAGGAAAAGGTGAAGAAGGGAACCGATCTCATTGAATAAATAGTAAGGATGCGTCATTGTCTGGTGATAGCTGATAAAACTAGTCGTTAAAAACTAGCTGTTATATGACTTGGTTAGTTAGAAATTTATAATATTAAAAGTTTTTAAGTTAAGAAATATTATTAAAGAATAATTTATAATTTAATAAAAAGATTAAATTATAGTTAATATACTAAGGGAGAGGGGTAAATAATAATAGGGGGCATAATAAATAAATTAATATTAATACTAATAATAATAATAATAACCCCAGATGCGGGTGACAGCAGGAGTACGAATGACAATCGCCTCTCCCATGCCCATGAGGATGAAGATCTGCAGTCCAGGTCCTCACCCAATGTGGATCCTCAAGCCAGTAATCATCCGCGCAAGATGAAAAAGATAAGGTATGATGAAGACACGCTTGTACAACGTCACCCCCTCCAAGGTACCACTCTGCAGAAACCGTTCTAAATGATTACCTAGATTGACACACCAATCGACCATAACTCTTCACTCAAGCCCACCCATGAAAACGGTTATGGCACACAACTGTGTACAAGGCACAATCATGTTCTACCCATTTTCATGTGTCACAAGCCTTTTAAAAGGAAGTCCCCTCAGCAAAAACAGACACACAGTCAGTTCCTTCAGTATTATTTGTTGTTACTGTTCTTGCCCTCCTGCGTGCCCATTCCGCTTCGCATCCCTCCTCCTAGAGCTGCGATGCACAGAAATCCCTGGGTTGTGTTTCATCCAGCTCGCGCATCTTACCCCAGCTGCTTCTATCCTGCCAGTCTCATAAGTCTGTGCACACCCATTACCCTGCGCCCCTTGACGTGCTTTCCTCCTCAGCGTTCCCCCTTGTCCTCTTGCGCTTCTCCCCTACTTTGAACCTCCCCCACTGTTGAGCATTCCCCTATCTTCTTCAAACCTATGCTTTAGCTGACCATTGCACCTAGGTTGCGCCAAAGAACCATCCGTGGAGGTTAGAGAGGGGTGCTCCTCGATCGATACCATCGTGGGACAGATAATCGCCCGGAGTCTGTTGAAGGCTCCTCCTCAGGAAGTTACACTAGACAGAGCCCCGAACCTGATTAGGAGGAGGAGGCCCCAGTACAGGCTTTGCAGAGAGGTGGAAGTGGAACATAGAAGTCCACCATTGTGCACCAGGTGCACCTCCCGCCTCACAAGACTGACCCTCTTCTGGCTTAGGAAGATGAGGGTGATGATACAGATGTTTGGATTATGGATTTTGAAGGTACTTGGATGCGTGTCCTTGATGCAGAATACCCGGTGGCTCCCATCCTCTACTCACCGGTCCCCAAGCCTTTGTGTCTACCTATTGACACATAGGAAGTGACTGTGTAGGCGTACGTTAGCCCCATAGTAGAGGAAGAGCCATAGAGCGATGATGAATCTGAAGACTAAGGATTGCAAAGTTGCTCAGTTCTTCCTTGTTTTTTTTCATGCTTGCTATCACCACAGAATTTCTAGTTATACTTATGCTTCTGCATATTTTATAATTTCTAGTTACACCAGCACTTCTGCGCATTTTGTAATTTCATGTTTCAAGTATTTTCTGGGTTGGTTACCTCCACGGAGGAAGCCCCTTATCCTTGCAACAAAGGATGGGATTGGTTAACCGTAGTTTACCAGCCCAGCCTATAGCATATGTAATGTCTCCATTTTCGAATTGACATAGATTACCCTCATTTACCAAATAATAATAATAATAATAATAATTTTACAATTTTAAAAAATATTAATAAAAAATCAAAAAAATAATCTAGAATAAAAATAAGCAGGGGAAGGGTATATATATATATATATATATATATAATTAATTAAACAAATTATAAAAATTTAAGAAAATAATTAATGGGAATTAAATAAAAACATTAAAAAATAAAAATAGAACAAAGGTCAAAAGATAAGAGAGGAAAATTTCCAAAAAAAACAAAGCGACGGGAATAAAACCAAATAGAGAAGAAAAAATTTAAGACAAAAGGAAATCAACGCAAGGGGGAGAAATCACCTGGAGAGGGTTGGAGTCCAACTCTTACTTAATTTCCACCCATCATATCTGTTGAGATTTTTAGGATGCCTCTCAATTTCAATAGCCTCCCTCAGCTTCCTATGATGGAAATGATCCACCTTAGCAATGACTTTGGAGTCTTCAATGCATACATGGTGACACGATTTTGCATCATGTTCCACAAGAGCAAAAGTTTGGGATTGATTGTGCCTAATTTCTGTAGCATGCTCAAGGATTCTTTGTCAAATAGATTGACATGTTTCTCCAATATATGGAGTACCACAGGAACAAGGAACCTATTATCACACCCAAAATTTTCAAAAAAATAACTTGAAGTGTGTCAAGTTTGTAATTAGCTTGGTTAGGAGCATAGTATAATGAAATGATAAGTTTTATGATATGGTATAAGTTTTTATGATTGATTTAAGTTGTTAGGGGATGTATTCAAGTCATGTAAAAGGAGAAAATTTGAAATAGATACTTTAATCAACCTAATGTGTCAAATCTGGCCACCTGTCGGAATTATCCTGAGTCTGCAGTGTTTTTAGTACAAAACTAATAGATTTCGTTGCGGAAACACCTGGTAATTCGGTAGCAAATCTGGCACTTGTTAAACTAAATTCACCACGAAAGTGTGTTTTCCTGCAACAATTTTTTTTGCATAATGATGAGTTTCCAAACTTGGAGTGTTTCAAGGTCATGATGTTAGAATAGAGTCATTATTGAAAGTTTTAGGCATGTTTTGGCATCAATTACCATTTTCTTAATGAATCTCATCTCATTTTTCATAATTTATCCCTCATTCCTCACTCTTTCTCTTTCATTATTGTAATTTTCTACTCAAACAGTTTGTTTCCATTGTTCTTCCTCTAAAAATCTACTTTCATACCAGCTCCCTATTATCATAAATAGCTTGCTATCATCACCTCTTCACAGAACAGGTATGAGTACTTTTCATTGAACAGGTGTGAATATCTAAAGAAGGCCACCGCTGCAAAACAAAGGAAATGGCTACACCAAAGAATACAAATAAAGGAGGCCTACCATTCAGGTATGAGCCTATAAGCCAAAATTTAATCATGGAAGATCCCAATTTCATAGAAATTTTTACAAGAGCAAGGTGAATTCAGTTTTTTCAAAGATTACAAGCTCATCACAAACAACTGTCACAATATTTTTCATCAAAATTCAAAGGAACTTCTACGAAAGTTGGTATTCTCCATATGCCAATTTCACCTTATAGTATTTCTCAAGCAACAGGAATCCCCAGGACAAGAGAAGAATGGTTTAAAGCCACAAATTTTTATTTAAAGGTTTGTGATGATTATCTAAAGCCATAACATGTAGCGATAAATATGACTGAAGGTATTCTAACTACTCTAAGTTACTGATGGTGATATAGAAATACTTTACCTGTGAGGGTATATTTCATACAATCTACATGTATCATTTAAAGTTGATACTTCATTTTTACAGGAAAAAAGCTAATGGATATCCCTTACTAACATTTTAGAAGCCTTGGAAAAATGGCTGATAAGGTGCAATGCAAACCTGAAAGAACTGAAACTTCCATCTTTCACCATGGATTGATCAAATTACTAGTGTTGGAAGAGTTGAATAAACTAAACAGAGACTGGGAAACCTTTTTTTTTATGAGTTAGTATGAAATAGATGCTTTATGTAATATTCCCAATTAGTCCAAGCTAATTAGAATATTCATTTTTGTTTTATTTCTTTTTTTAAAGAATAAAAGTGTAAAGGAGGTCCACAATACTCCTAAAAAATGAATAAATCAATGCCAAATGTAAAAAGGATGAATTTTGGCTGCAAAATCAAGCACCCTTAGGTGTTAATGGGGCTGGAAATTTTGATTGGGTCAACCTTGACCAAATCTACAGCATTGTCATGGAGTGGCCATCAATGAGGCACAACGCAGTTTTATATGGAGATGCTTGGTGTGAAAGAAGTGATCCCATTGGAAGTGATTTAGGGTTTGCAAGATCTTAACTTATAAGAGGAAGAGGATGGAAGCATTAGAAGGTTGTTGATGATTATCATATTTCTAAATATATTGTCTGTTTAGACATATATCTTTCTCTTTTTGTTTATCTGAGAATGAATGATGTTTAGAATTGGGTGTTCCTAGTCGGGAATCCCACCTCTTTCCTTGGGAGGCCTCTTGGGAGAGTTTGTATTTCATTTTCCACTATCGGGCTTAGGGAAAAGCTACTTATTTCAACTACAGCATAGATCCTGTTGAGGGTTTGACTGTTTTTGCAAGCTGCAGCAAGTGGAGATTATATCTTTCAGATCTAGTCCATTTCAGTACTTATTTTCATTGGAGGAGGATTCTACTTCATTGGGAGGATTGTATTGAAGACTTTGAGCATAATTTTCATATCTTGGTTGTAGGCCAACTATATCTTGATCCCTACAATGTAGTATAGATCCATATCTGCATTATTCCTGTAGGTGTATTTGCAGGGCTGTTCAGCACATCATTCGAAGAGTGATTTTCTAGGTGTTGGGGATTTTCCCTTCACTTTGGAGATCTGTTGGAGGAGATCATTTTATTTTCTATTTCAGATCAGATCCACTTTCCAGATCTAAATATTCCCATAGATCTGGAGTCTTCGATCTCATATCTACACTCTGTGTTTGGTGTTTTGCTGAAAACCCCAAGGGGGTTCATTAGAGGAGCTTGTATAGTGTATGGATCTACTATAGATCTAACTTTTTGTCCACATACTTTCTCTATATCTGATGTGTAATATAAAGCTGTTACAGAGCCAATAAATAACGTTTTTAGTCTTTTCCTGTCTTAATATATGGTTGCAACACCTCATTTTGAGAGATTTCTGTCATTGGAGACTTGTATTTTCTTGTCATGCATCATATGAGCCAATTTTAACATGCATTTTGCTACTGTAATGACTAATGAAATGTCTCCATATTGACCTCATGATTTATAAAAGATGATCTGCGTTATTTTCTTATCATTCTACATTGTATTGTTGCATTCCCCATATGGGAATATTACAGTGGTATCATAGCATCATATTGGCACAACCTGTGCTTTCTAAGAAGCCAATATGTCTTCTGAAGAAGAAGGGCTTCTTACTGACAGAGAGAAGAGGTATCTAAAGAGAAGACACAAGAATTTTGATTACACAAATGATAATGAATACAAGGGTAAAGCCCCTTTATCTGGAGGTGAGGATGAAGATAAGGATTTTCCTAAGATCCTTCTTAGAGCCATGCAAGATCTTGCTAGAGAGATCAAAGAGATGAGAATGGACATAATCAAGGAATCCCCTAAAGGATTTCATCTTGGAGAAGGCTCTAGCATATCTCATCACTGGAAATATCAACTAGTGCATCAGCCACAAGTTTCCCAACACTCTACCATGCCTACATTTTTGGCTATGGGAAATGAAGGGTTTCAAGAGCATGAATCCCTTGAAGACTATTTTGAAGAATATGAGTCTCAAAATCAGAGATTCAAAGATCACTTGAGTTTTCAAGATTTTTGTCACATCAAGGACAATATAAGACCAAGGCATCATCATAGAGGTGGTGGATTTATTCAAAATCATGATCAACACCACACTATGGGCAGATTCTTTTTACCCAATTTTGATGGGTCATCCAAGTGTTCTGCCAAATATTGGTTGAAAAAATTGACATCTAATTTCAGCTGAAAAAGGTTCCAGAGATGGAGGCTATCGATATTGCAGTGTTGCACCTTGAAGGTGAAGCACATGACTAGTGGTTCCATGGATTGTCTACATTGGGTCATGCCAATGTGACTGCTTATTCAGAGTTCACTAGAAGGTTGGTGGAAAGATTTGATAGAAGAGTTTTAGAGGCATCATTCATGAGCCTTGCAAATTTGAAACAATCAGGTAATACAGAAACTTATCTCTAAATTTTTAAGACTTTCTGTTACGGTTCTTGATTTTTCTACAACAAGAAGGGTGTACATGTTTGTTGATGGTTTAGATGAACCTCTTCATGGGTTGGTTAAATCTACCAAGCCCACTATCCTACATGATGCTATTGAAAGGCCTAGATACCTTCAAGATGCCTTGCCAAAAGCAAAGGAAACCTTTCAGCATAAGCCCTCTTTTCCTTGAAAGGGAAAGGAAGAAAAGGTTGCTCCTTCAAAGGAAAGCTCATACAAGAAACCTCTTGATGATGATCTGCAGAAAGATCTAAGAAGAAGGAATCTTTGCTTCACTTGCCAAGAATCATGGGCACCTGGACATAGATGTGATGCTGGAAAATAAAATTACATCAAGGTCTTTTCAGATGATGAGGAGGAAGAAGAAGAGGAACCAAGAAGAGGTCACAACGCTGACACTGCAGGAGGGGAACCAACACCATCAGGAGATGGGAATGGAGCATTTGCTCCTATTGGAGGGGCTCTTGCATATTTGAGAGGAGTACCTAATTACTTGACCTTAAGAGTTCAAGGTTCCATATTGAATCAGAGGGTTTCTTTTCTGGTTGACAGTGGGGCTACCCACAATTTCATTGATGCCCAACTAGTGCAAAGGAGGGAAATACCCACTGATGCTTTTGAGGGATTCTTTGTTTTGGTCACAGGAGATAGAAAAATGCAATGCATGCATTATGTACCATCCTTATCAATCACCATGGTGACATATACATTGATTGATCACTTATTTTTGGTTGACATACCTGACACCAATGTGATTTTGGGTGTTCAATGGTTGATTACATTGGGGAAAGTCACCACTAATTGGGAGGCTTTGCAAATGGAATAGGTGGATAAGAAGAGTGGTGAGACTCAAATGATCAAAGGCATGCATACATATCCCTCACATACAACTTCCACACAGAAAACAGATATGGATTTTCACAGTGGAAGCAAGGACCTGACAATCCCATCTATCACGCTCATGAGATTGCTGCATGGGACATTGTTATCTAGTGGCAAACCACCTGGGAAGCCACCTGATTCAGATTTTGTGGGAGATGTCTCACAACATGATGCTCCAAGCATAGATCCAGGAGGGATGGGAGCATTGGAAGACAATGATACAACGTTGGGAGTCTTGGGTAGGCTCAAGGAGGAGGGAGATCTTCTCCCAATATCATCATCACCCACTCTCACTTCAGATTATGCATTGTGGGATGAGAAGCATGGAAGGAACGACTTTCCAACATGTACCTTTTGCATGGGAGATGTAAATGAGGAGAGCATCCACATGACATACATTTTTTTTGATAGATCGTCAACATTGTCACTATGGGAGGTTGATCCATATTGGAAATCCCAACTGTTGGTGGATTACTCCAAGGATATTCACACATGCATGATACTTGATGACCAGCTACATGAAGAGGGCTACTTAGTCCAAGAAGAAGTCATCTAATATCATGGTATGATATTCTTGTCTAGAGCCTCCAAGCTCAAGGAGAAGTTGCTACAAAGGGCCTATGAAGAGTTACGTTTCAGCCACATATATTCCATGAGGAACTACAACATCATCATGAGGAGCTTTAGTTGGAAAGTATTTGGCAGAGAACTACATCAGCATTTTCAAACATGCATGTACCATGTGGAGATGGGGCAGCAACATACCTCTATGAAAGAGTTAATCCAACCATCTCTTTCTCTTTGTAAGGGAGGGGATAGATCTATGCACCTCTCCATTTGTTTAAGGAGGAATTTTGGTGAAGAATATGCTTACGTAAATAATGTTTCATTTGATTATTGTTTGCATTATTTAACCATGTATATGCAGGCCATGAATCCAAGAAGGAGTATTGTACCTTATAAACTTCATGGCCAAGGGACATTTTGTTTCATGATGGGTGCATTCCTAAAGCACCAAATATATCTCACACTTTCAGCCATGGTAAGATGACATGGGAAGCAAGTAAGTGGTGGGGAAACCACTTACCACATCCTGATCTGATGCAAGCAGGAGGTGCACTGTGTTGGTTCCACATGTGGGACTATGAACCACCTCCATATGTACAAATTTATGTTTGTATGCATGTATTTTTGATCCCATACATGGATGATGTACTTTTACTCTTTATGGGAATGTATGGAGGGAGGATGGGAGGTATATATGTGCCCTATGGGATGGAGATTCTCTATGTATCTTATGCTACATGTTTCAGGGAGAACATTGGGAAAGCCATGTTTGTTTCATTTGAGCTATTGTCTCCTTATGGGATGGATTATGTACATCTCATGAGAACTTTGGAGGAGAAATTCATGGAGGGATGGATTGGTGAAGACTTAGCTTATGGAGGAATCTTATCACATGTTGGTCTCACCAATGGAGGAGGAGGAGAGTTGCAGCACTCACCTTGTCAGTTGCTTGAGGACAAGCAACATTTGGGAGGGGGGGACTATAATATTCCCAATTATTCCAAGCTAATTGGAATATTCATTTTTGTTTTATTTCTTTGTTTAAAGAATAAAAGTGTAAAGGAGGTCCATAATACTCCTAAATAATGAATAAATCAAAGCCAAATTTAAAAAGGTTGAATATTGGCTGCTAAATCAAGCACCCTTAGGTGTGAAAGGGGATGGACATTTTGACTGGGTCAACCTTGACCAAATCTACAGTGTTGTCATGGAGGAGTGGCCATCAATGAGGCGTAACACAGTTTTAGATGGATATGTTTGGTGTGAAAGAAGTGATCTCATTGGAAGTGGTTTAGGGTTTGCAAGCTATTAACTTATAAAAGGAAGAGGATTTCAGCATTAGAAGGTTGTTTATAATTATCTGATTTCTGAATATATTATCTGTTTAGACATATATCTTTCTCTTGTTTTTTAGCTGAGAATGAATGTTGTTTAGCATTGGGTGTTACTGGTCGGGAATCCCACCTCTTTCCTTGAGAGGCCTCTTAGGAGAGTTTGTATTGAATTTTCCACTATCTGGCTTAGGGCCAAGCTACTTCGTGCAACTACAACATAGATCCTATTGAGGGTTTGAATTTTTTTGCAAGCTGCAGCAAGTAGAGATTAGATCATTTAGATCTAGTCCATTTCATTACTTATTTTCATTGGAGGAGTATTATACTTCATTGGGAGGACTGTATTGAAGACTTTGAGCATAATTTTCATATCTTGGCTACAAGCCAACTATATTTTGATCCCTACAATGCAGTATAGATCTAGATCTGCGTTATTCCTGTAGGTGTATTTGCAGGGTGTTTCAACACATCATTTGAAGAGTGATTTTCTAGGTGTTGGGGATCTACCCTTCACTTTGGAGATCTATTGGAGGAGATCATTTTATTCTCTATATCATATCAGATCGACTTTCCATATCTAAATATTCCCATAGATCTGCAGTATTAGATCTCATTTCTACACTTTGTGCTTGGTGTTTTGCTGAAAACCCCAAGGGGGTTCATTAGAGGAGCTTGTATAGTGTATGGATCTACTATAGATCTAACTTTTTGTCCACATACTTGCTCTAGATCTGATGTGTAATCTACAGCTGTTGTAAAGCCAATAAATAACGTTGTAAGGCTTTATCTATCTTAATATATATTTTTAGCACCTCATTTTGAGAGATTTATGTCATTGGAGACTTGTATTTTCTTGGCATGCATCATATGGGCCACTTTTAACATGTATTTTGCTGTTGTAATGACTAATTAAAGGTATCCATATTGGCCTCATGCTTTATAAAAGAAGATCTACGTTATTTTCTTATCATTCTGCATTGTGTTGCTGCATTCCCCATTTGGGAATATTACACTTTAACTCTAAGGAAAGTTTCTAAACCCAAGACTCTTAATCCTAGACAAGAAATTAATACCATTGCAGAAACGGAAGGTGATCAACAAGAAGGTTTGCAACCTGCAGTTGAAATCATGGAGATAGAAGCTAAATTAATCCAAGAAGCAACACCTCATCGAACAAATAGGAAGCATGCTAAAGAACATGTCACAATTAGCAAGTCTAAATCTGCTGCAAAAAGGTCTAAAAGAAGCATAAAGGAAACTACTAGAGGTAAAGGCAGGCTTGAAGACATTTTACAGGCTATAGACATTACAGAGACCCCTGTAGTGAAAGAAATTGAGGTAGAAGTATCCAAGTTTAAAAGGAAGGGTCTTATGGCCAAGAAATTAGATTTTTCATCTAAAGGTTCAAGTTTTCTATTTAAACCTATAAAACCTTTCACTAGATCACATATTTTTGAGAATGTTAAAAGTGGAAATAAGTAGCAGAGGGAAGATAAAGGAAAAGAGGCAGTAGTGGAAGAAATCATAGTTATATCTCCTAATAAGACAGATGTTACTAAAGAAAAATAAAGTCAACCCAAAACAAAGATTCAAAATCAGTCTAAGGTAGACTTTCAAAAAGAGCGGCTCAAATATAAAGAATAAACTGTCAAATAGAGAAAGGGAAAAGAGAAAGTCATAGAGCAAACTAAAAAAGAGCTTCTTGAAGAACAGTTGAAAGAGACTAGGGAAGATGTTGGGTATACGACCAAAGTCCCACATTGACTAGAAGTGGGGAGGATCATGGGTATATAAGGATGGACAAATATCTCCATTGGTATGAGGCCTTTTGGGGTAAAGCCCATAAGCAAAGCCATGAGGGCTTAGGCCCAAAGTGGACAATATCATACCATTGTGGAGATATGTGGTGTCCAGAATCCTTACAATTGGTATCAGAGCCATGCCCCGAAGTTAGCGAAGTGGATGAATCCTCGAATGCCGAACGAAGGTGGTGGGCCCCGGTAATATCACGATGGGATCCATGGATGAGCTCGGTTAGACAGGCGGTATGCTCCGGATTCTTCATGGACGTGTCCTAGTCCCAACACGGTGAAGAGGAGTTGACCTGGGATAGAGCAAGCTCTCGAGGCAGGTGGTGCTCCATGTAAGGCGTGTGCTTCCAACGCATTGGAGCGGAGAATCTTGGTTGGTAGAGAGTGGACGGATGGATAATCGTTTGAGGGGAGGCTCGATGGTCCTTTGTTCGAGGGGAGGATTGTTGGGTATACGACCAAAGTCCCACATTGACTAGAAGTGGGGAGGATCATGGGTGTATAAGGATGGACAAATATCTCCATTGGTATGAGGCCTTTTGGGGTAAAGCCCATAAGCAAAGCCATGAGGGCTTAGGCCCAAAGTGGACAATATCATACCATTGTGGAGATATGTGGTGTCCAGAATCCTTACAGAAGAGCTGTTTGAAACAAAGATGGAGCTAGAAAGATACAAGCAATATAAAGAATTGATAGATGAGGTGGAAAAGAAATTGATTGATCAGGTTACTCATTTTGAAAAATCCATTTGAAAGGCCAAAAATCTGCTGAAGAGATCACAACCTTTGCGCATTATGATGAAACACACAAGGCAGAGAAATTTATGGTTGCAGGAAGAGAGGAAAAGTCTTCAGATTCAAGTCAAAGAATTGAAAGAACATTTGGAGATTATGAATATAGAATTAGATAAGAAAGGTTTGGAAAGAAAAGTTGTAGAAGAAACTACTGAAGTTGCTTATGAAGAATCTACTAATAAATAAGAAGGTAATAGTGAATAACAGACCCTTTTTGTCTTACACCATAATACTTCATATTTAGGTATACTCATAGACCTTTTCTAGGCTCAAATTCTAAAATTTTCCAAATCTCTAGAAAATTAGGAAACTTCGCAGCGTATCCTAGGCTTGAAGCCCTGTTTTTGCTACAGAATTTCTAAAGATTTGTCTTTGGATTAAGCCACTTAAACTGACCTAGCTAAGGAACTTTAACGTTTGTGTTTAGATGTTTTTTATCACCTAACACCCTACAATGGTCAAAAGTAGCAGACGTACATCACAGATGACCTAATTTTTTTCGCTACGGAATTTCGCTATGAAAGTAGCTTAAAATGTTGTTTTGACAACAAGGTCAGTTTTTGGAAAAAGGTGAAGGGTAAATAAATTTTTCAAATTTTTTCTCCATGGGAAATGCCAAAGAGTATCAGAGCAGTGATAAAGAGTATCAGAACAGAATATTTTTGAATGGAAGCATTTTGTTATGAGTATGGTTTGAAGATGCTAGCTCACCATGCTTCCATATCATCAACGTAACAACTCCTTAATAGTAGGCAGAGCAGTTTCATGAAGAGGGTCAGGGTATTAATTTTTTGATTGTGGTCAGTATGGTTGAAATACATGATTCCTTTCAAGGAAGTTTGGAACATATTTAGATTAAAATGTAATAAGTAGGTGTTTGAGTCATAGTAGGACTCTAACTCCTAATTCTGAAGGTGTCAGTTTCTAGTTTTAAATATCTAGTTTGTGGTTAGATTAGGTGTCAGTAAAAGAGTTTAATGATCTAGCCATTTTTTAGATTAGATGTAAAGGCTAGATGCCTATAAGTAAATAGTACTTCGATGTATGCAGGGTTGGGATATGTGATGGCTGACTGCTACTATAGTAAACATGTTTTGATCAGTAATAGAGAGTGGCTATTGGTTTCATCCTTCACCTGAGATTCATTTGATACTTTCATGAACACTTTCCTATGTATCTTATTACTTTCTGTCAATATGTTAATGTTTGATTACTCGGAATTCTTGCTTTTCATGCTCTGACTTCCTTTCAAGCACTAAACTATTGGATATCTTTATCAATGTCATGTTTTCATTATCTTAATGTTCATTACTCAGAATTCATGTTTCTCATGCTTTGACTTCCTTTGAACATTTATTGTTACACCATTTTTTAGTCATCTAACCTATTATCATTAGATGGACCCAAGTACACCATGTAAGACCAATTTTACCCTAAGTAAAATTGCTTTCACTATGTAAAATAACTTAATAAAACACATTTATTAAGTTGTTTATGGTCTAAACAGGAAACCCCAAAGGGAAATATTAAACAAATCTATATTTGTTTGATTTTTCTCATGGAATAATTAATTAAACAATAATTTAATTATTATTCCTGGTCATATTTAACCCAAAACAAGGAAATTAATTAGATAAATCCTTATTTATCTTCTTATTTTCTAGGAATAATTATTTAAATATTATTTAAATAATATTCCTTGTTAAATATGACTAAATCATTTATAAATAATTAAATAAATCATTATTTATTTAATTATCATTCAACCACTTCCTTAAAATAATAAATAAATCATTTATTTATTTATTATTTATAAATAAAGGATTTGACCCAAGTCAAAATCCTTTTCCCTCCAACAAATATAATAAAATATTCCTAAAAAGTGGTTCTAGAATTTGGTTAATAATATTTTATTCATGCACCAAGTTCTAGACTACCCTAATATTTTGTTATAAATAGAAGGGTTTTCCCATTCATTTGTCACCTTTTGTTGCCTATTAGATCACTCTGGATCTATGCTCTTGGTTTGACTTTGAGCCATTATCATTGTCAAATTTTCCATTATTTCACTTTGTGAGCTCCCTTTGAGTTCTATGTTTGTCTGGGTTTTCTACACCAACAAGAGAGAGAAATTCTAGATCTGAAGTGCTAAGGACTTTCAAGAACCCATCCCATTGAGGAGAATTGGAAACACCTTTCTTGTTTTCCTCCCAGGTGCCCTTAATATAAAATTCTTTCAGAAATATTGTTCTTGTCTTCTCTATTGGATGTATGGAGTAAAACCTTATTTTTACTACTTAATGTATTTTTATGCATAGATCTGGATTTGTGCAGCATTTGTCTTGATCAACTAACTGCAGATCTGAAGATATTGGCAGCCATATTTGATGTTAGGGCTATAAGTTATGCGTAGCTAAAGTGGTCTTTTTTCGTACACTTCAACAAAATATTCATACTAACATTTATATATTGAGTAAACAATGTATATGTGTATTCTAATTTCATTTAAGTATCTACATGCCTCAACTTCCACAAGGAGAGCCTTTTTCATTTAGATCCCTATCACTGACTCCATAGCCTAATGGTAGCAAGCCTTCATCTTTTCAACCTCAAAACATAAAAAACCAAGACACAATTCATAGAGTTATCCATCTATGCTATGATTGTGCATAGAGTTATTTTTACTGCTTAATGTCTTTTTATGCATAGATGGATAACTCTATGAATTGTGTCTTGGTTTTTTATAGCCAATTTTCTTGAAAATAATTTTGATAGCACACAAGTGAAATCTTGTGTTCTTGAGCAAAGCATATATGAGTTGTCCAAAGCTGTAGAATGTCTTGAGAATCATCAAACAAATTATGTATTCTATGATCATATAGCTGACTACATGGAAGATTTCTACAGTCCAAATTTCCAGTTATATTCTCATTATGAATATCAAATACATCTTATGTTTCCACGGTCATTTCAGTATCCTATTTACTTTTGGTTCAAGCGCAGTCAAGAGGTTCAAGTGTCAAATCAGATCAATGACTGGCTTCATTGGAAGTTTCATGTTGCTTGATTCAAACATAAAGATTGCAGTTGTTAGGGTAGGTAGGAGTGTGTGTGAATAAGCTCAAGTAAACTGAGCATCCCTTCAGTATGTACAGATTTGGTTTTTCAGCAATAATCATCAAGCTTAAGCTTGAGGTGAAGGCCATAAGAGTTTGAAGAAGGTTTGGAAAATTTCAAAGTTTTTATTCCAAAAGGATGGATGGCACTGGAACTATGGGTTCTTTGGTGTACCACAGGGGCACACCATCCCAAGTCGAGTCACTGTTATCACACCCAAAAAATTTTAAAAAATAACTTGAAGTGTGTCAAGTTTGTAATTAGCATGGTTAGGAGCATAGTATCATGAAATGATAAGTTTTATGATATGGTATAAGTTTTTATGATTTCTTTAAGTTGTTAGGGGATGCATTCAAGTCATGTCAAAGGACAAAATCTGTAGTAGATACTTTGATCAACCTAATGTGTAAAATTTGGCCACTTGTCAGAATTTTCCTGAGTCCGCAGCGTTTTTAGTACAAAACTAACAGATTTCGCTGCAGAAACACATAGTATTTCCATACCGAATCTGACACTTGTTAAACTAAATACGCTACGAAAGCGTGTTTTCTTGCAACGATTTTTTTTTTAATAATGATGACTTGTAAAACTTTGAGTTTTTCGAGGTCATGCTGTCAGAATATAGTCATCATTGAAATTTTTAGGCATGTTTTGGCATCAATTACCATTTTCTTAATGAATTTCATCTCATTTTTCCTAATTTATCCCTCATTCCTCATGCTTTCTCTTTCATTATTGTAAGCTGCTACTCAAACATTTTTCTTTCATTGTTCTTCCTTTAAAAATATGTTGTCTTACCAGCTCCCTATTGTCATAAACATCTTATTGTCATCACCTCTTCACGGAACAAGTGTGAGTACCTTTCATTGAACAAGTGTGAATATCTAAAGAAGGCCACTGCTACAAAACAAAGGAAATTCCTACACCAAAGAAGACAAATAAAGGAGGCCTTCCATTCAAGTATGAGCCTATAAGCCCAAATTTAATCATGGAAGATCCGAATTTCGTAGAAATTTTTACAAGAGCAGAGTGCATTCAGTTTTGTCAAATATTACAAGGTCATCACAAACATATATCACAAGATTTTGCATTAAACTTCAAATGAACTTCTACGAAAGTTGGTATTCTCCATGTGCCAATTTCACCTAATAGTATTTCTCAAGCAACATGAATCCCTGGGACATGAGAAGAATGTTTTAAAGCCAAAAAGTTTGATTTAAAGGTTTCTGATGATTATTAGAAGCCTGAAAATGTAGGGATAAATATGAATGAAGGTATTCCTAGGACCTGTCTCAAAGATAACTACTCTAAATTACTGATGGTGATACAGAAATACTTTACCTATGAGGGTAGATTTCATACAATCTACATGTATCTTTTCAAGTTTCTATTTTATTTTACAGGTAAAAATCTAATGGATATCCCTTACTACCCTTTTAGAAGCCTTAGAAAAATGGCAGATAAGGTGGAAGGTAGACCTAAAAGAAGTGAAACTTCCATCTTTCACCATGGATTGATCAAATTACTAGTGTTGGAAGAATTGAATAAACTAAAAAGAGACTGGGAAAACTTTTTTTTTATGAGTGGGTATGAAATAGATGCTTTAAATCCAAGGAAAGCTTCTAAACCCAAGACTCTTACTCCTGGACAAGAAATGAATACCATTGCAGAAACAGAAGGTGATCAACAAGAAGGTTTGCAACCTGTAGCTGAAATTATGGAGACAGAAGTTGAATTCATCCAAGAAGCATCACCTCATCCAATAGCTAGAAAGCATGTTAAATAATATGTCACAATTACCAAGTCTAAATTTGCTGCAAAAATGTCTAAAATGAGCATAAAGAAAACTACTGGAGGTCAAGGCAGGCTTGAAGACATTCTACAGGCTATAGACATTGCAGAGTCCCCTGTAGTGAAAGAAGTTGAGGTAGAAGGATCCAAGGTTAAAAGGAAGGGTCTTATGGCCAAGAAATTATATTTTTCCTCTAAAGGTTTAGGTTTTGTATTTAAACCTATAAAACCTTCCACTAGATCACAGATTTTTGAGACTCTTAAAAGTGGAAATAAGCAGCAGAGGGAAGATAAAGGAAAAGAGGCAGTAGTGGAAGACATCATATTTATATCTCCTACTGAGACAGATGTTACTAAAGAAAAAGAAATTCAACCCAAAAGAAATATTCATAAGCAGTCTGAGGTAGACTTTCCAAAAGAGAAGCTTAAAGATAAAGAAGAAATTGTCAAACAGAGAAAGGGAAAAGAGAAAGTCATTGAGAAAATTGAAAAATAGCTTCTTGAAGAACAATTGAAAGAGACTAGGGAAGAGTTGTTTGAAACAAACATGGAGCTGGAAAGATACAAGAAAGATAAACAATTGATAGATGAGGTGGAAAAGAAAGTGACTGATCAGGTTACTCATTTTGAAAAATACGTTGGAAAAGGCCAAAAATATGTTGAAGAGATTAGAGCCTTTGTGCATTATGATGAAACACACAAGGCAGAGAAATTTATGGTTGTAGGAAGAGAATAAAAGCCTTCAGAGACAAGTCAAATAATTGAAAGAACATATGAAGATGATGAAGACAGAATTAGAGAAGAAAGGTTTGAAAAGAAAAGTTGTAGAAGAAACTACTGAAGTTGCTTATAAAGAATCTGCTGATAAATAAGAAGGTAGCAGTGAATAATAGACCCTTTTTGTCTTACACCATCATACTTAATATTTAGGTATACTCATAGAACTTTTGTAGACTCAAATTCTAAATTTTTCCAAATTGCTGCGGAATTTATGAAGATTTATTTTTGGTTTGAAGCCACTTAAACTGACCTGGCTAAGCAACTTTAAGGTTTGTGTTTAAATTTTTTTGATCACCTAACACCCTCCAATGGTTTAAAGTAGCAAAGGTACATTACAGATGACCTAATTGTTTTCATGATGGAATTTGGCTACAAAAGTAGCTTAAAACTATGTTTTGGCAGCAAGGTCAGTTTTTGGAAAAAGGTGAAGGGTAAATAAATTTTTCAAAGTTGTTCTCCCTAGGAGATACCAAAGAGTATCATAGTAGTGATAAATAGTGTCGGAATAGAAGATTTATGAATGGAAACATTTTGTTATGAATATGGTTAGAAGATGCCATCTCACCATGCTACCATATCATCAACGTAACAACTCCTTACACTACAAGGAAAAGACCCTCTAGTGGATGTTTTTGAGGAACCCCTTATAAAAATACCCTAGATTTTTGCTTCTAGCAGAGGTTACTAGAGGAGGTTGGCGGGTGGAGGGTTTTGTGGATGTTTTCAGCTCGATGCGCTTATCATCCAAAATCGCACCGGTGCGCTCAACGAGAGAAAGCACCAGTACGCATAAAACATTGGCACACCAGACACTGTGCACTTCATACACACCCACCCGATGCGTCGTATTACTATAAATTAAGCATCGGTGCTTTACAATTATTCTGCACCAGTGCATCATAAAACACCGTGCCAAAACAGAAACCGCTCGGTGCAGTATTAAGAAACCGCATCGGTGCGCCTATAAAACCCTGTGCACCAGAACAGGGTTAAATAAAAAATTAATTACGGCCAAAAACCCATATTTTTCACTTTTCTCAATTCTCCAGAGCTCTCAAGCACCAGTCTAATTTATCCTTGTCTGAGCCACCCTGACATTGGTGCTCCCATTGCACCCATTGCATGCACTGTTGTTGTGCATTGCCCACCAATTTCCAGCTTGCATTTTGCAAAATGGTGGGAAAATTTTATTTTGAAAATTCTACAACCAATATGCCTCCTCGATGGCCAAATGTACATGCATTTTTTTTTCCATAATTAAGCTTTTTAGCATATTAGAATTTCAAATAACCTTAAAATTAACCATTTAAAAGAAAAAAAATTGTTGTGTGGTGCGCTTGAGTCGTTCGGCTCGCATCGGTAAGCGGTGCTACCTGTAAAATTTACAAGCTGCACCACAACTGGTGCTAATGGTATCCCCACCATTTCTAGGGCAGTACCGAAAGGCACACCGGGTTATTTTAAAATTAAAAAAAAAGTGCAGTCCGGTCATTTAGTTGGCCACACCATTGACCATGTGGAGTAGAGGCAACGGGGTGCATTGACGGAATATCCACCCTAGTTTTTGTCAGCGCACCGCATTCAATAATCCAATAGGGTCAACAGTGTGGCCTAGTAAGAGACTGCACCATTGACTATGTAATTAGTCAGGAGGTTGGTGTGCTAACACAACTATACATGTCAGGGCATACATTTTAGTCAGAGCAACGCACTCCTAACAACGTACATAGTCAACGGTGCTCTGAAAATTTTCAGGTGCACTGCCTACGATGCATTTGATGTCTTCTGTTGCACTGCCCCGGTGCGTGGCAAACAAAAGATGCACCGAAACTGGTGAATGAATGTTTTTTGTGGTGCACTGACTGTTTTTTTTTTTTTTTTTTTTTTTAAATTATATATGTATATTCCTAAATACATTTCTCATTTAATAAAAAAAAATATATATTTAATATGTCAATCATTCAGAGAGAAGAGGGGGAACAACAACAACAAAAGGTGGAGCAGTATGACATGGTTCGCTTGTGGGAGGCATGAGAGAGGGAGAGATATGCGTACCCTCACCATCTTACAGTAGCTACCCAAGGGCTCCTAAGGCAGGTAGGCCTCATCAAGTTCTATGAGGAGGCTACTTCCCTAAAGGGCTATGGTGTGTTTTTGAGACATCTTATCTATAGGTGGAATGCCCACCAACAGGCTTTCTAGGTTGGTCCTAACCAGTGGTACACGCCCACTGAGAAGGATATATATTTCATTACAGGGCTATCGAGGAGAGGGGTGGATTTTCCCTATTCCCAGAGGTTCCAGCTGGCTATGTAGCAGGGAGTCAATTAGTGTACTCCCATAGATACATTGGAGAAAATGTATTGTCTCCTTCATATTTTCAGGTCGCTAGAGGTCAGTTATGGATTGGTGCATTTGGTAGTGAGGAGGTGCAGTGCCTCTCACTTCTCATTTTTACCATTTCACACAACACCAGTGATGGTCAATGCATTAGTTGCTCGCTTCTATATTATGTTTATTCTTTAGTACAGGAGCCATGACTTGTCAAGTGGTTTGCCATTTTTTTGTGGTAGTTCTATACAACCTTAGATAGATGTTGTGCTCATGCACAAGGGAGGTCAACTTCCATTTTGCTTCAGATCTTTTTTGTTTATTTTTTGAGAGGTTTCCAGAGACGAGGCCTACTTTTGTTCGACAACCTCATAGGCCAATGTTCGAGGCACATATGCACATGTGGGGGTAGATGATGCCCAAGAGGGGCGAGACTGTGTTTCCAGTGAGGATATCGCATGATGCGCTAGAGTTGCTAGCCAGTGTTGACGAGATGGATCCATTCATTATGGTCCCTTGTCCTTATGCTGGATTGGATTGGTGAGGGTGTGCCAACATCCTCTTCACATATGATGATCCACTAGATGATAGAATTAATATTATTATTTTATTTAAATTTATTCTAACATTTTCTTTAACTTGTTTTTATTAAATTATGTAATGAAATTGTCTAATTATTGTTGTGTACTTGTATATATTTTGCAGACATTGGGTCTTTTGATGGCAAGGACATGTTGGCACCACCACATGATCCAAGTGTGGATCTTGATGAAGATCAGGGCTTGCCAGATGTTGAGGATCATTAGGAGGCCTGTGCAGAGAGACCTACTCCTACTAGTGTGCCGGTACCGCCTTTTTCTAGGCGCAGTCGACTTGATACTAGATACAGGATGGAGTTGGGCGACCAACTCATTGCATTGATTGTTGAGGCAGGCATCAAGATCGCTCATATGAGAGACATACAGGCCGATGGTAGGTTGTTACAGATGTGGAGAGGCATGTCGCGTGACATGTATAGGCTGATGCGGCATTTCATAGGAGCTACGACCTTAGTTACGCAGTTGAGGAGGACCGTTGCATGTTATAGGCATGATCAAGAAGTAGCACTTGATTGACAGTGCACGAGCAGCAACTCATCATCTCATGATCGTTCACCTTGCACCGCACCAGATGAGCAGCCTCCACTAGAATCTAGCAGCAGTCATCATGGAGATGACATTGGACCATCAGCCACGTCCAGTCAACAGCCTGCAGCATCCAGCAGTACTCATGATCATGAGTAGGCTGGACCATCGACTGTCAAGGTTGCACCATTGACTGAGCAGGCCTCGACTAGTACTGCTATTGATGTTGTACCACTAGCTGATCCATGACAATTATATTACAGTTGTATATTTTTAACATTATTCAGTTCTATATATATATATATATATAGTCCATGTATTTTATGTTCATGTTGCTGTTGTACTTAATTTACATGTCGGTGATCATGATGATGTGAATATTGTTAGGTCATGTTAGATATGTTCATTTAATGTGAAGCTTGTAGATAGATGTGTATGTGATAGCATGAGTTATTTGACATGAGATGTATATTTGATGTTTTTGTTGTAATGATGTTATACAGTGCTAATTGTGTTTTGTTAGATGATCATGATCACGATGATGTTAGCGAATTTCAATGTGTTTTTTAGTCGAATATGATGTTTGTACGATGGTTATCATGATCGTGATGTTTATTAATCAATTTAATATTAAATGACCATGATATTTATCAAATATTATGTCGTGATTGTAATTGAAATTTAAATTTTAATTGTATGTAAAATTGTAAAATTGTATTTCTATTTGTAATTGTAATTTTAACTATAATTGTATGTAAAATATTTAATGTGAAATTTTAATTGTAATTGTAATATTTAATTTATTGTGAAATTATTGTAATTATATATAGGACAAATTGTAAAATTGTAATTCTAATTCTAATTGTATGTAAAATTATAAAATTGTAATTGTATTTGTAACTGTAATTTTAATTTTAATTGTATGTAAAATATTTGTTAAATTGTAATTGTAATTATAAATGTAATTCTAATTCTAATTCTAATTGTATGTAAAATATTTGTAAAATTTTAATTGTGTTACTGTGAAATGATTGTAATTGTAATTGTAATTGTATGTAAAATTCTAAAATTGTAATTCTATTTCTAATCGTAATTCTATGCGAAATTGTAAAATTGTAATTGTAATTGTAATTATAATTGTAATTCTAAAATTAATTGTAATTTTAATTGTAATTGTATGTAAAATATTTGTAAAATTTTAATTGTATTAATGTGAAATGATTTTATTAAAAATTTTAAATTTGTAAATTTGTAAATAATTGTAAAATAATAAATCTAGAATAATATGAATTTTTGTAACATAATAAAGTTTAGAAAATAATGAAAATAAATTCATGTACTTTAGAATTATCATTATTTTATTATGATATTACATACCAAGAAAAATAACTTTATACAGTATGCCATTTCTAGCACAGATTCTAGGTTTTTCATCCAGTGTGCTTATCATTATAACCCGCACCGGTGTGTCTTAGTACTGTAGTGCACCTGTGCTTCACAAATCTTCTTCACTAGTGCGTCATAAAACACTGTGCCAAAACATAAACCATGATCTTACGAAACCACACTGATGCACCTATAAGACCCCGCACACCGGAACAGGGTTAAATAAAACCTCACATGAACTAGGTATGTCATTGAAATATCTTTTCTAAGAAGGAAAAATTATTCTATAAAGTGCAGTATTGGAGTAGTGGAAGATTCGAATCGTGAGCAAGATTTTTTCCAAGGAGATGAGGGTTTGAAAAGATGAGAGTTCAAATTTCGACTGAGAAGTTTATAGCAGAGAAAATGAGTGATTCAAATAGAAAGAAAGACATAGATGCTTATAGGGATGCAGATGGCTACAGAGCTTGACAGATTACAAAAGGAGAAAAGGTTTATGAAAAATCTAAGAAGGGCGGTCTAGAAAGCTCAGTTGAGACCGGCAGAGAGCATTCGGTTGAGGCCGAAAATAGGGTTAAGAGGTCCCATGATGGAGAAAGGGAGATCAGAGTTGATGGTAGAGAAATACCTGTCGACGCTCTGGCGACTAGCAAGGTGAAACGGTCCTTCGAAAGCAAGAAGTTTTATTCGCTAAGGGATGTCAGAGAGAGATCAATTGAGTCTCTTGAATGGGCTAAGAGAGCACATGAAGGTAATGATTCGCATTCTTACAAGGATGGCAGGGAAATATTGGACAGTAGGGAAAGTGTTAGTATGAATCTTAATTCCAAGAGTACGAAAAAAGACCACTTTAGCTGCGCATAGAAAAACATCCCTAACAGCAAATATGGCTGTCAATATCCTCAGATCTGTAATTAGGTGATCAAGATAAATGCTGCAAAAATCTAGATCTATGCATTAGAAGACATTAAGCAGTAGAAAAAATAATATTTACTCCATGCATCCAATAGAAAATACAAGAATATGTTGAATGAATTTTGTATTAATGGCACCTCGAAGGAAAGCACATGAGGGTGTTCCCTGTTCTCCTCAATGGGATGGGTTCTTGTAAGTCCTCGACACTTCAAATCTAAAATTCCTCTCTATTGATGGTATAGAAAACCTAGACAAAAAATGGTAGAAAAATATGACTATGATGGTGGATCAATAGTTAGACCAAAAGTATAGATCTAGAGTGATCTTTAGGCAACAAAAGGTGGTAAATGAATGGGAAAACCCTTCTATTTATAACAAAATATTGAGTTAGTCTAGATATTGGTGCATAGTTAAAATATTATTAACCAAATCAAGATCCAAGTTTTATGGAATATTTTATTAAATTTGTTGGAGGGAAAAGGAATTTGACTTGAGTCAAATCCCTTTATTTGTAAATAATAAATAAATAAATGATTTATTTATCATTTTAAGAATGTGGTTGAGTGATAATCAAATAAATAATGATTTATTTAATTTTTTAAGGGTGATTTAGTCATATTTAACAAAGAATATTATTTAAATAGGGTTTAAATATTTATTCTTAGAAAATAATAAGATAAATAATTATTTATCTAATTAATTTCCTTGTTTTGGGTTAAATATAACCATGAATATTAATTAAACTGTTGTTTAACTTATTATTCCTTGAGGAAAATAAAAAAAATGTATATTTATTTAATATTTCCTCATGGGGTTTCCTGTTTAGACCATTAAAAACTTAATAAAGGTGGTTTACTAATTTATTTTCATAGTGAAAGCAATTTTACTTAGGGTAAAATTGGTCTTACATGGTGTACTTGGGTCCATCTAATGATAATAGGTTAGATGACCAAAAACTGGTGAACAGATTTCCCCCCAGCGTGCAAGCGTTAGGAGCTAATCGTATGACCAAAGTACGTTGTAAGAATTCAATCACTAGACATCGAAGGGGAAGTCAAAGAGAGAGAAGTATAAGGCAGACAAAAATGCTGAAAGAACTAGACCCCGGGGAGGCGAGACTTTCTCATCCACCTTGGTTTTCTCATTCCATCATCACCATCTGCTTCACTGATCATACGCCTTCACTTGGTTGTTTTACCCATTCCTGAGGAACCGCTGCAATGGGTGGTCTTATTAGCCAACCTCTCGACCTTATATTTTTTGAGTAGTTACACCATTACCGGAACCAGTTTCTACCCCTTATACCACTCGTTCCTTCAGGTGGACTCATCTTTCAACTCTTTTTCTGACTCTCAAAATATGAAAATATTGTCGAGCTCTTTTCATTTTGAACTCGCTAAAGGCTGAGAAATGAAATTTTCCCAATATATGTTTACCCCTTTTTCGGGCTAGGATAGATTATTTACGAAAAAGGAATACCTTAGTTGAACATGGCTAAGAGGTTCTCTCAAATTTTATTTTCTACCTTTCCGAATCTAAGAGACAACCTACGAAAAGGGACCTTCTGGAGCTTTAGTTTTTGCCTCTTTTCAAACTCTCTAAACATGAAAATATGTTGAGTTTTCCCTTTTTCAAACTCGTTAAATCGAAATGACGTTGGAGTTGTCGCCATGACGTTACCGAGTTCCTCCTTCCTAGGGCTCATAAAATGTACTAGGATGGATTTGTCTGAAGGAAAAAATTACATGACAAGCATATGCTATCCCCTTCAAGATTGTTTCCAAAAATAATTTGGGTACTCACCAGAAATAGTGCAGGAAAATGGAACTAGTTGTCAGTTGCATCATCAGTATGTCGCTCTTGAACATGACACTTTTCTGCAATTCGTGTCGAGTTGGGAACATCCCACATTCTTCATTTTGTCTCCATGGGTTTGGGTTATCTGTTTTGACCTCTAATCTACTCTTTGCCTCATCAACATGACCTCATATCCCTTGATGTAAAATACTACCAGTTTCAGGAGGCATGTCGTCAATATATTCAAGAGAAGTCCCCTCTACAATTTTCAACCCTTGATCCTCTGTTCAGTCTTGATTCATCATCATCTTATTCCTTTGTCTCGTGTCGATGATGTGGAAAACATTATGGCCCTCCTTCGATAGTTCACTTCCTGACGACTTCAGCTCATTATCCAAGAAGCTAATCCAGATACTCCCTTCTGGTACCTTAGAGCTTGCATGCCTCAATGTCAAGTTCTTCGCATTCGACGACATGTTCTCATCATTGGCCTTCGATCAGGTGATTTCGTGGATGTTCGAATCTAGTTCATTTTTCACATTCTGTGGATTATACTAGCAGTACCTTGAGAACCATTGCCATTATTTTGTATTTCTCTCGTGCCTATTGATAGCTTCCATCATCGACTGGTAATCATGCGACTTTCTTGCATGTTCAACTTCAGCTCATTCATTCACATGCCTAAATTTGTACTTGTTCAAGTCGGGACAGAGCACAAGCCCCTGGGTTCTGTCTGATGAAATCTAGGCTGTGGGACGATTTGGTTTTTCATGACTGTATACACAACTCTTCTGATTGGACAGCTCCGACCATATCTGAGTCTATTTTATGATCCTTCGTACTGGATGATTGTGTCCATACCATGGGTGTTATTACATTTTATCTATTATGGATGGCTGCGCCTATACCTCGTACTCATGTATCAGGGATATCAGTCGTAATTGATCTTGCAGGGCCTCCGACGGTGGCATTTTGGTTTAGGCATGTTCTCATAAAACATTTCACCCCTCCCTCTCTCTCATACTTCATGATTTAACGGGCATCCGTTACACAACATTTTGTCACCATCTTTGCATTCCCTATTCCGAATACTGGAGGACCATCATAGTGACCCTTGTGTACTGTCATACATCATAATGAATTTCATTGCATCCCTGAACATGCAAGGAAAAAAATCTCTATGGACCTTTCCTGAAGCAGACCCTTAAAAACATGTAATTTTGGGTCAGCACTGGGGTGTGGTTATTTCCTCGCACCCATTGCCATATTTTCAGTAGGCCTTGTGCTATGGTCACTCTGTATCTGAAGAAATCCCACACCGAGCTACTTTTATAAGGATTTTTAATATGGAAATGAAGCTTCTAATATCTAACAGCTTCGTGAGTGGAATCATGGATGTCTTTTCGACTGGATGTGGTCGAGATTCTCCCTTTGGCCTTCTAGTTCTTGCAAAAATGAAACTTCCCAAAGGGATAGACCTTTCCTCCACCATAAGTGGATCCCAAAGCTCTTCCTACACTCCTATAAAATCCTCTTCATCCCATTGATTCTGCTAGCTAGAATATAGCAAGAGCTAGTGTGCAGAAGATAGTAGAGAATAGTCCATAGTTGTGAGAGAGAGTTTGAGCCTATCACCTCTTTGAGCCGAATCAATGAATGAATGCTTTGGAGACATGCCTGAATGAACCTAACGAAGGAGGTCTACAGCGTCAAGGCATAGGTTGTAAACTCCCTTTTATACAATAATATGACATGACTAATTTCTAGTTCCATCCTTTTCTACGTTAATATTCAAAGTTTATTACTCTCCTTGACTAGTTAGATAGTCATAAATGAATATGTATGCTAGTATGATTTTAGTGTTTGCTTGATCTTTATAAAGGTGTGTGGATATTGCTACCAACGGAGTGCAAGGATTGAAGAACAATGATCGAGGGATCACTACAACGTACTACGTCAAGAGCGTTGGATTGAGGTAGGACATATATTCCAATTTTCATTTCGTTTATGAAATAGGAATTTAGAAACCAGTATGTTCCCTTGTTTCTAGAACCATCCTAGGCCTAGAGGGATCACCTCTGTCCGTAGAGGGGATTTTCATATACGACAATATTTTTTGATTCCCATATTTGAAATGAGATCTGCTACCTAGTTTTTTTCCCTATATATGTGCTGGAAGGAGACGTGCTGAAAATTATTTTGCAAGGTATTTATGTGCCTCATCTAGTTGGATAATATCAAAGGGGTGAAAAGTGTATACTCCTAACATAGTAAATGATGCTCCTAGAATCACCATAGACATGTAATTTCTCCAGTCCTATCCATTTGGAAAAACTATAACACTGGGCAAAGTGTTATAATTCCAACCCTGCTATTAGTGCCCTGTCCGCCCTCCCACCAGAAATTATAGTAAGTGCTCGGTTCTAGAACGATAAAGGCACCACATCCACATCTTATCTACTAGATAGCCCCATCAAGAAAACCTATAGGTAGATTCTCCCAGGTGTCCCTATAATTTACCTCCCTTTTATGTCTTTGCTTCTTCCTAGGCCCTGTCTCAGAAAATTATGCAACTACTTTCTTCACTACCTCTCGAACCACAAGAATGTTTTGTTCAAAAATCTATGAGTTCTTACTGTGTCATATAGATTAGATAACATAGGATGGAAGGTTGTGATATCCAGGTATGTTCTTGGACCAATATTCCAAGCATGCAACTAGTGATTGGCGTTCCCTCATATGTCCAAGATGGAGTGTCCAAAACCTGTTCCCACACAACTATGGAAGAATGCCAACACAACAACAGGTGATTCACCTCTTCATTATCATTATTTCATAAGGACATATATCTGGTCCATTGAAGCCCCTATGCTGCAAAATTTCCCAAGTGACCACACGGTTATGTATGGTCAGCTAGCTAGAACATATGATTTTTTGCGGTATTTCCCATCTCCATGCTTCTTAACCACATATTTTTTGTAAAACCCCTCTCGGTCCTAGGGAGTCTATGGTAGATGAATATCATGAATATCAAACAAGAAATTATAATAAACCCATGGCTAGCAAGTCTACATTTTGAATGAGATTTCATACTCTACTCCTTCACCTCAGAAGAAACTATTGCATCCGCTCTTACACAAAGGAATATGAAAGGAGAGGAATTGCTTGTTTAATTTTTTATCCACCTATAAAATTTGTCATATCAAATGGTGGCTAAATCATTTTTTGAAAGCCTTCAAGAAAAAATTTTATTTCCAAATTGTTAGTTCTTGAAGTCTTATGAAGATGAATTATCCTTGAATTAATCTTCACTGTTGCTTCCCTCTCAAATCTGAAAAATTTGTTGTTTTCCTGAAAGAAAAGACTGTTGTGAAGAACCATTTTCCCCTTCATTTTTACCCCTTCTTCCACTTATACTTAACCTTCATTTTATCCTCTTTTCCTCATAAAAATTCCTCCATTTTCATCATTTTAACCTTCAAAATCACTTCAAAAACCTTTTAAAATCATTTGGTCTCCTTGCATTGGTTTTAAAAAGCCTTCCTTCCTCTGCCGAAACCCTCATTTTCCCTTAAAAAACTCTTATTTAAAAGCCAAAAGACAGTCTTTTTATTTTATAAAGTTTTATCCCCCGAGGGCTTAACTTTTATAAACCTCCGCTTTAATAGGATCTTAAGCCCCGCAACTGGGTGCTTAAAAGATCCTAAACACTTCTTCTAAACCCTCAAAAACATTTGCTTTCTTTTGTATTTTGTAAGAACCCAAATTTTTCATTAAGTCCGACGGTTCGTTATTTTAACGAAATCCAACCATTGATCTAAAAACCGATCAACGATCAATAAAATCTCGCACCGCGCATATTCATTGGGCGCATTTGAAACGCACCCTCCTTTGTTCCGATTCCGATGAGACCCTTTGTGCTAAACCTCTCAACCACTTCCCCACCATATAACTCGCACCTAGGACCAAGCAATTAAGTCTCGAGCGCTAATCGCATTGGAGTTTTTTCATTGGGCATATTTTAATATTTTTTGCCCCCTCCGATTGGCCACCTTCCGATGGCTTCCCAACTGTTGATCTCCCTCGCCATCCCTAGATCCAATAGCCCACATCACTCTGTTCATAAGCCCATCCTTCCGCCTTTGGCATTCATAAGTAAATCTCCGCCATCGATCTGATCCTCAGATCGACGGCCCTCGTTCAATCGCATCAAAAAAAATTTGTGCACCTTTCCTCTCTCCTCTACCGATTGGCGATCCAGCGATTGAATCTGGGCCATCCATTGCATACATTCGACGGTCCAGATTGAAGCCCTCACCCTTTGTTATTTTCATAAGACCCACTGTATAAAGTTTTCAGTGAATCTCCACCGTTGATCTATGCAGATCAACGACCCACATTGACCCATTCTCCGCCCAACCCCTGTGCCATATTTTATTCCATTAACCCCCAAGATTAAATCTGAGCCATTGATCTATTTCATCCAACGGTCCATATTAAACCTAATAGGCCCAACTCCTTTGGGTCCTACTTTTCTCCATATCAAATCTCCGTCGTCCATTCCCTAATCTGACGGTCCAGGTTAAAACCACCTTGACCCTGCCCCATGTCTTTTCGTCCTTGCATCTTATCGCCATCACACTCTCATCACGACCATCCGATCTAATGCCCTAGATCTAACGGCCAGCGCGCGGTTTCGCATGATTTCAAGCCCGAGTGTTAATTTTTCAAAATCACATGATATCGGTGGTTTTAAAAAGCCACGTGTCAGACTCTAATTCATATCGCATTCAAAAAGTTAAAACCGCCTTTCTCCCTTTTCGTCGTGCGAAACCGGCAGTTTCTTCAGCCGAAACCACTATTCTCATTTCTATTTCGTTTTCTTGTAACAGATCTCCGTCGTTGATCTTTGAGATCTAACGGTCCCAATTCATTTTCGCCCTCAGTTCATCGCCCTCCACCCATCCTCCAAGGGATTTCTTAAGTCATTCTCAGTCGTTGATCTCTGTGGCTGATCTCATTTGATGACCTAGGTTATTTCCGAAACCCCAAAATTCATTCAACTGCATTTTTCTTCTGTCTAAGGTTTTTTGCACATTTCCTTGGTTATTTCTTCCATTTCACGATAATGTGGCCCTTCTACATTATAAAACCCAGATTGATCTCGACCATTTATCAATATGCATCAATGGCCCAGACTTAATCTCCTGCACCATTGATGCAACCGCCTCTCTATTTAACCTCTACAGGAAATCCCTGTCGTTGGATGCTTTCATCCAACGACCATGATCTAACCAAACCTCTGAAGCAGTTTGAACCCTTCTCGCAGGATTTTTTCTTAACCTTTCTTGTTTTTTGCAGGTTTTCAAGGTTTCTCAAATGTTTTTAAGGAAAATTGAAGGCCGGGGATGATGATCCTACAGGCATTTATTCATCAAGAATATGATTCTACAAAGTTCAACACCATGTTTCATGAGTCCCTCATGAGCACTAATGCCATTCTAAAACCCCTGTAACGTCTGCACATCAACAAGACACAGCAAAATTTAATCAAGTAAAGAGTATCAGTGTGAAAGGATCTAGTCATAGCAGAGATGAAAAATTAAAGATTGTTTATGCAGTTTTGGAAGATTAAGGCCCACTTTCATCAAATCAAAAGTCTAATCCTCTCAGTTAAACATAGTTTGAAGAAAATAAGACAGAAATTAGGCCTAATTATGCCTAACACACAGATCAGAAGCAAATTAGCCATGTTTTAAGTCAAAACAATAATATCTATCAATCCGAGAAAGCCTCCACTACCACATCAGAGGCTAATTGAATCCTCTCCAGCCTACCAAAAGCCACCCGTAGCCTCAAAGAATTCAAAAGAGGCATAGTTATTATCGAACAAAAGAAATTTTCCTTAAGGCCACTGAATAGTTATTTCGTATCAAAGAACTTATTACAAACTATCGCCAAGAAAGGTTACATAAAAATGAGAAAGAGTTCTAAAGTCAACAAAATCTGCTAAGAAGGTCGAACACTCAATACAAACCCATTAATACAAAGGAAATATCTGAAATCTTCTCCATTGAGCCCCTCAAAGACCGAGAAGCATTAAACTGTATTAATTGAGCCTATAGATATTTTCTCTCATCCACCTCCTCATTTTCCTATAAATTCTTCTTGAGGAGCACATTGTAAAGGGTTGGTTGCTAGTTGGTTACTGAACTTTGATATAATACTTGTGCTCGAAACTTTCTATATGCAAATAGTGTTCAAAGGCTCTTGAAGATTTGTTTGTAATAAAATAAGTTAGACTGAGAAGAGAAGATGATTGTTGAACCGAAACATTGGACTTGAAGAATGTAATTGGATTGACATCAATATACAAGTTGATTCATGGGATCCTGGTCTATATCACTAGTGAAGTGCTTCTTTCTGTGTTATTTTTTTCCTTTCATGTATGCCATTTTGTCCACTTATTCTCTGATAAAGAACAGCAAGCATAGAGTTAGGATTTACTGTTTATAGTACCCTTCTCTGAATGATAAGCTTTATCTCAATGTTTCCCTCCAAATTGTGAGTTTAAGAATGACTTAAGTTAAGTGTAAACATTATCAAGGAATGTTGGTTTTCCCTGTCTTGATGTGCAAAGCTTGAAAGGGAGTTCTTGAATGTTATTTTCATTATGTGCTCAGTAGAGTTAAACTAAGAAAGTTTATGGTTTGCTCTGTCTTCTAGTTCTTTCTCCAAAGGTAATTTTGAAAGTTTCCCTAACAGTATGCTAAAGAAGTTTAGATTTAAAAGTATCTTATCTGATCTTAAGCTACACTTTGTTTTTCTTATCTGTTTTCATCCCTTCTGAAATTAATTATGTGGATTACTGGATTTTTTTTCTGATAAGTTAGCTTTAATACAAGCTTGTCCAAAGAAGTCTATGGTTAGCCCTGTCCTTTGGTTGGTTTTAAACAGTTACTTAAAGGGCTTTTCTTGTTTGGAAAGATTGATAAATCCTAGTTGAAATTATTGTCTTTTTCCACCCCTTCAACACTTTTATTGTTCCATTCCATCATTTTATCTAAGAGATCTTGTGATATAGATGACTTACCCCTTGGACCACTCTTGAAACTGTTGCACAATTAAACCCTTTTATGACTCCATAGCCCAATGGACTAAAAACCAGTGTCATATCTATCCTATCAACCAAAGCTTGTTCTGATTTCTTATACCTTCACACCTTTGAAACTCTTTCATTTTAGGACTTTCCACTCAGCTAAAAATCATGCTCAACCATCCAAAACCAAACGAAAACCTTGTTATTAATAACTAGCTTAATATCATACCCAAAATCCTTAAAGTTAAATCAATCTTTGCACTTATAAGAGAGATCCCTCTCTGGATTCAGGAGGGCTAGATCCTATAATCCCAAAGTGGTTCAAGTGTACTATCCGTAGTTTCAGTCTCACCAATATGCTGAAATTACGGGGAGCTAACATTTCTGGCGACTCCACTGGGGAATTTCTGAGTTAGTGAGAATCTAAGTACACCTTAGGACTCCAGAAAACCCTTGATTCGAGAACATTTGGTATATTAGCCAGTTGAGCCACCAGGCATAACAAGTAGCCTTCTTCAAGCACTACCAAGCAAATGGTAATCATTATAGAACTTATTTGAATCAGTGACAAACTAAGGAAACCTTAGGATTCTCATAAGAGCTCATCAAACCTTGAAGGATCAGCTAGCTTAGCCATAAGAGTAGACTTTCTTTGTCTCATCACTGTAGCTAAGTGCTAGAACATATTTAGGACACTCTTAGAACCCATAGGACGGAAGTAACTCATAAAACCCAAAAATATGTCATATTGGTATTCAAATAAACATGGTGGTGGACCATAAAACCTTTTACCTCTGAAAGAGCTAAACATCTCCACCTGGCGACTCCACAATCCTAAACAGACCTTAAGACTCCACTGGGAAGACCCATTATCATCATAACATCATATAAACTCAGTTAGAGGACTTTAGGATTAAATTTTTCTTATTTAAAAGATCAGTTAGCCTCTTAAAGATTGTCATATTTGTTTAAAATTTTCTTGTTTAGTTGGGTCTGAAAAACATAGCATAGTGGCTCCTAGAAGGATTAATACTAGAGCCTATCCTAACCCAAACCCTCCTGAGATAGTTGATAACCCTCAAAGAATCCTTAGGAAGCCTCCTGAGGTTAAATCTTCAACTATTTTCAGATCACCCCTTAGAGCTAATTATGTTCCTAAAAAACCCTATAGCTCTATAACAATCACAAGTTGACTTAAGAAATCCATTTAGAACTAGGTCGCTTGATGATTTAGATCAGTTAGATTCAAAGTCTTCACTTTCATCCCTAGAAAGAAGTGAACATCCTGGTAGCAGAGAAACTACTCCACCTGATTTACATTTCATTCATAATTTTGGTTTCTCTCATCCTAGATATGCTCAACAATCTATTGTTGGTCCATCCATATCTGTTCTTCATACATCCACTGTTCAAAACACTACATTCCAGCCCACTTTCCCTCTTGTAAATCCACCTCCGCCCCCTATCCTGGCAACATGGTATGCCCCTCTAGTCCTTCCTTTGCCCTTATTCAATATTCCACAGGACTATCAGTCCAAGATACCATTGTATGATGCCAGTAATGCTACTACTGCTTCACAACATGTGGATAAGATGAATGACTAATTTGACAGAAATGAGATTGATGATGAAACTGTCAAACTTAGATTTTTACTCAGATTTTAGGGGGAGAAGTAAGAAAATGGTTTAAAGGCTTAACCCCTCACAGTATTAATTATCTCCAAGACTTCCATCAGTTATTCTTAAACAAATGGGAAGTCAGAAAAAACCTTCTGCAAATACTTTCTGATTACAAAAATATCCAAAGAAACGCTGGGGAAAGTGTTCAAGCCTATTACACTAGGTTTAACAGTGTTTATAATGCCCTTACCCCAGATCTAAAACCTCCACAAGGCTCAGCTTTAAACAAGTTTCCTGAAGGATTTGATCCTAAAATGGCTTATCAGTTGAGAGAGAGAGACCCTTTAACTCTTGAAGATATGCAAAAGGGAGCTATTGTTGTGGAAGTTAATTTAATGGAGAAAAGAACAAGAATGAGGAATGAGAAGAAAGTGTCCTTCAGAGAGGAATCTACACCTTCCACATCTAGCTAAAAGATGGAAAGAATGATGGAGGAGATGATGAAAAATATGAGCATACTTGAGAGAGCACAAGCTAGTCAGAACCAAACAACTCCTCAAAACAGAAATCAAAACCAAAATCAGAATTTTAGAGAAACCAGCCTCAAAACAGACCAAGGGAGGATGATCAACAGATCACTCCTCCTTTTCATCAAAATTATGTGAGTGAGGTTGAAGAAACTTTAGGAAAAACAAAGGAAGATGATATAAACATGTTAGGAGTAGATAATGATGACTGTGAAGTTCATTACAATAGAAAACAAGGTCTATACACACCTTATGATGACAAAAGAGTAGAAGATGAATTTTATTATCAGGAAATGGAAAATGTCATCATAGAAACCAAAAAGGAATATGACCTTAGGAGTAAAATCAATCAAGAAATTCCCAAAACTAAAACCTCTGAAAAATCTGCACAAAACAGCATTGTAAATAAACCCAAAGTTACAAAGCAGAAAGATAAAACAGTGGTTGTAAATTCTGATAAAAACAAAGAGAAAATCACTCAAAACAATGAAAAACAGAGCGCAGATCTTAACAGCACTAGTACCTCAGCTAGTGCTCCTATTAAAACAATTCTAACCTATGTAAATAGAGAAAATCAGCAAGCTGATCTTGCTGATAAAATGGTGGTTAACAAAGTTGAAACAAACCTTGTGAGAAGTCAGCTACCTTTCAGTTTGGAGCAGTAAATTGCCAAAATAAAGATATTTGTTCCTCTTACTGAATTAGCCACCCAAAATGTGTATAGGTCCCAAATTTTGAAGGCTTTTATCATAGAAGAGAATAATGACATTGTCAATCTTAATGATGACCAACCAGAGCTCATATTTGGTCCTAAGATTGAGGGTAGATATCAAAAAGGACCGATTCCTCCTTTTTATGTTAGTTTAAAGATTCATGACAAAATTTTACACAACGCTATGCATGATTCAGGGACCTCTCATAATTTAATTCCCAAAGCTGTAATGGAGAGCCTAGGCCTTGAAATTACTAGACCTTACAAATATCTTTACTCCTTTGACTCAAGCAAAGTCAAATGTTTAGGATTAATCAAAGACCTCTGTGTAAACTTAGCACAAATTCCAGGCAAGTGTTTAGTCATGGATATTGTAGTGGCTGATGTACCCCCAAAATATGGTATGTTGTTATCAAGATCTTGGGGAGATAAGTTACAGGGAACTATGCTGATGGATATGACCTATGCGACCATCCTTGTTTTTAATCAAACTAGAAGACTTTAAAGGGAGTCTCATATGCAATACATGGTTACTAGCCAAGAGAGACCGCAAAACTCTCCTCTTTATTTTATAAATATAGGACTTGACTCATTTATCCTTTTCAATGATGAAACATTCATTGAACAAGTGACCTTAACTGATTTAATGGCAGATAGACAGGAGGAGGAAGATGAGACAGAAGTGTCAAAACAGTTTGCTAAACTCGAAAACTACAGCAGAAAAAACACAGGTCTAGAGCTACAAATCATGCATCCATTGCTTTTAAACCTTAAGAGTCAAGAAATAAGTCCTCAACGCAATGAAAAACCTGAGGAATTAAAACAAATTCAATGAAGTGCCGATCTTCAAGAACAAGCTAAAATCACACTAGTGGAAGAGGATAGTAACCAAATTGTTGAACGTGAACCTAGTCCTCTTTGGAGTATGAACTTCGATGGGTCTTGCACCAAAAGCAATGCTAGTGCAGGCGTCTGGATACATAACACAAAAAATAATCACACCGAAAGCCATTCCTATAGACTAAATTTTCAGTGTTCGAGTAACATAACGGAATACGAATCCCTTCTTTTAGGATTACACTTGTTGAAGAAATTAGGAGCCAAAAGAATAAAAGTTCACGGGGATTCAGAGTTAATTGTCAGGAAAGTAAATGTGGAATATAGTGCCAAACACCCCAGACTTAGAGCCTATAGGAACGATGTCATGGATTTGTTGAAAACTTTTGAGGAATCCCAACTTATTTTTTTCCCAAGAGAAAAGAATATCCTCGCCCATAGTTTAGCTTTCACTGCTATAACATGTTTAACACCATTTGAAACCAAACAATGTACCACCTAGATTAAATTTTTCCAGCTGTTCCTGATAACGAGAAATATTGGCAAGTGTTTGATGGAGACAAACAAATAGAAGACTTCTTACAATCCAGAAATGAATTTGAACTACCAAGTTCAGATTCAGACTATGAAACAAACTGTCCTAGTGAAGAAAATCTATTTAATGAAGAAGAAGAGTATCCATATATGGCTGATGTAAATATGTTGTCTAAAAAACTTGAAAATACAGCATAAGGTATTGCAGAGTTAGAACAAGAAGATTTAGAAACTCTGCAATCTAACAATCAAAGTTTGCCAAAAGGTCTAGTCCCTTTAGAAGAATTGTTTGATTTTAATGATGTGGCCAAGAAGCCAAAGCTGGAACATGTGGAAACTGAAGTTGAAGAGTGTAATATAGGTGGTGAACTAAAACCAAAGATGATCAAACTGTCTAAGACTTTACCAGCTCACATCAAACTAAAATACATAGAGTTGTTTAAAGAATTTTCTGATGTTTTTGCATGGAGTTATAAGGATTTGAAATCCTATGACACTGAAATAATTCAGCACAAGATACCTCTCAAGGAAAATCAAAAGCCATTTAAACAAAAACTGCACAGAATAAACCCTGTTCAGTTACCTTTGGTTGAGAAGGAAATCAAGAAAATGTATGAAGCTGCTATTATTGTTCCTAGAAATCAAGAAAATGTATGAAGATGCTATTATTTTTCCTATTAGATATTTAGAGTGGGCATCTAATCTAGTGTCAGTTAGGAAGAAAACGGGAGAGATTAGGCTTTGTATTGACTTCAGAGACTTAAACAAATCCTCATTGAAAGACAACTACCCCTTGCCCAAGATGGACCATATACTTCAAAGGGTAGTAGGTTCTAAAAGAATTTCTTTGCTGGATGGCTACTCAGGATACAATCAGATTTTAGTGCATCCTAATGATCAACTAAAGACAGCTTTTAGTACACCTTGGGGAACTTTCATGTATGTGAAAATTCCCTTTGGTTTGATGAATGTTGGTGCTACATTCCAGAGAGCCATGGATATTTCATTCTTGGAAGAATTGGGCTACTTCATCATTATTTACCTGGATGATGTCACTGTTTTTTCCAAGACAGATGAAGAGCACTTAGAACACTTGAGGAAAGTATTCAAGAAATGCAGAAAGTTTGGGATATCTTTAAATCCAAAGAAAACATTGTTTGGTCTCCAAGAAGGTAAACTTCTTGGGCACATCATATCAGAAGAGGGGATAAAGATAGACCCAAAGAGGATTGAGGCTATATTGCAAATCACTCATCCTCGAAACATCAAGGAACTTCAATCTTTCATTAGAAAGATTAATTTCTTGAGAAGGTTCATACCCAACTTAGCTGAGCTCCTTAGAAACATTACAAACATGCTGAAAAAGGAACAAGGAGTTAAATGGACCTTAGAAGCAAAGAAATATTTTGAGCTGGTTAAACAAGCATTAACCAAAACACCAGTTCTAATAAGCCCTGACTTTTCAAAATATTTTTACATTTTTTCATTTGCATCAGAACATACAATAGCTGTTGTCCTATTGCAGAAAAATCCACAGGGACAAGAGCAGCCCATTGCATTCTTTAGCAAGGCATTGAGAGTTGCTCCTCTGAAGTACAACATTATGAAAAAAAAATCATTTTCCTTAGTCAAAGATTTAAAAGACTTCAGAGTTTACATTCTGCACTCCCACGTCATTGCCTTTGTCCAAAATTTAGTTGTGAAAGACATTCTAACACAGGACCCAGATGGTAAGAGAGGTAAGTGGATAGCTGTGATACTTGAATATGATTTAAAAATCAAGCCCACTAAACTCATTAAAGGCAAAGGACTAGCTAGATTAATGGTTGAATCCAATTTTGAAGATTTTGATATAAACATGATAAATGCTTTAGACGAACAAGAGGAATTGTCAACTCCCATGATTGAAGACCATTTTATGAATTCCTCTTGGTATGCTGATATTACATATGTTTTGCTTAATTTGAATACACCTCCTGGTTTATCAAAAACAAAGGCAAGGTTTTTAAAGTTAAAAGCTGTAAACTACTGCATTATAGATAAATGTCTTTATTGGAAAAATGCAAGTGGGATATTGCTTAAATGTTTGCCTGAGAATGATGCAGAGAAGGTTAAGCACAAGTTCCATGAAGGAGAATGTGGAGGCCACCTCTACTGGAAGACTATAGCCAACAAAATCCTTAGAGTTGGTTACTATTGGCCCACCCTCTTTCTAGATGTACATAAAATGATAATTACCTGTCATAAATGCCAACTTTTTGAAGGCAAAAGAAAATTGTTGCCCTTACCTCTGCATCCAATCACTGTTGAAGCTCCTTTTCAACAGTGGGGTTTAGACTTCATAGGAGAAATCCATCCACCCTCATTTGCCCAACATAAATGGATTCTCACTGCAACAGACTACTTTACCAAATGGATAGAAGCCATCCCTTCTAGACAATCCAATGACTCTGTCATCATAAAATTCATTGAGACTCATATACTCTCTAGATTTGGCTATCCTAGGAAGATCATCATTAATGATGTAGCAACATTTGGATCCAAGAAGATGGTTGAATTCTACCACAAATACCAGATTACATTGGGTCATTCTACTGCTTATTACCCTCAAGGTAATGGGATGGTAGAATCCTCAAACGAAAGTTTGGTAAACATAATCAAGAAGTTGCTGGAGGACAACAAGAATTCTTGGCACACCAAGCTAGTACATGTACTATGGGCTGGCAGATTAACACTTAAGAAATATATTGGAATGTCACCCTATCAACTGGTGTATGGAATAGATGCAGTTTTTCCAACCAGCCTTGGTGTGCCAGTCATGAAGTTGATCCAAGAGGTACAGTCTGAAGATAATGACATGATAAGAAGACTAAATTAGACCATACATCTTCAGAAAACTAGAGAGGAGGTCTACAACAGAGGATTGCAAAAGCAAGAGAGCATCAAGAAGATTTTTGATAGAAGGACAAAAGCTAGTAATTTTAATATTGGTGACAAAGTGTTAAAGTAGGATTCAAGGAGAGAAGACAAGGGCAAGCATGGGAAATTTGATAACTTATGGCTTGGCCCTTATCTCATTCATTCTAATGCTGGTAACAATGCTTATTTCTTGCAGGAATTGAATGGAGCTAAACTGTTTGGAGGTCCTGTCAATGGAAAAATGCTCAAACATTATTTCTCTTGATCCTATTAGTTTGGAAGCATTTTTATCTTTTTTCTCCTTATAAATATTTCATCCATCATTGCATTCAAATTTAGAAAAATCAAAAATACAAAAACAATAGAAAGAGAAAAGAGGGTGGATTGTAAAAACAAGAAAGGTACAACCCCATACCAAAAAGAGAAACAAAATCTGAAAGTGTGCAAGCTCAAATGCCACTCCTAAAAACACACTCCTAGTTAGTCATATAGCCTAATCATGACTAATTAGTTTTAAATTTACGGTTGATAGGTTAGTGAATTATATTTTCCAAACAACTTAATCTTGGCTTATCAGTTAGGAAGATTAGGATAGGTAAATAAAGGTTCAAACAAGCTCAAAATCTGAACCTAAGATTCAAAAAGAAGAATGACTCTAATCTGTTTAAATCTTGAGTCAAGGATAGAAGTAAACTGGCTGTAATAAACTCAAAACTTGAAACAGATAACAAAGAAAAAATAGCTCAAACAAGCCTAAAAACAAAGCTGAAGAAAAGAGAAGGATGTGCTTAGAACTTTTAGATATTAAGCCTTCCATTTTGATTTAATTTTCTGCAAATAATAATCTATGAGCAGCTTGTTTTTATGCCATAGATCAACAACAAAGTTAGACTATTCAATCCTGACTTGTATGCTTTTTAAATTTCTTGTTTTAGAAATTAGAGAATAAAAATATGTTAGACAGTCTAATCCTAACAGATAGTAGTTAGGTAGAGAAGCTTATGAACTCAACTGTTTAATCTGAGTTCATGGAGAAATAAGAAGTAGACTTAGATTAGTTTTATGTTTTCAAAAGAATAAAATGTTTGTAAAAAGATTTTTCCAATCCAAATGCACTCTGAAAGAAGAAAAAATGTTAGATCAGTAGGATTGGGTAGGTAGAAATCTTGTTTGATAGAGTTCCATTGTTTTCCATGGCTGCTAACATTATCAAAACAGAAGAAGATCATCCAAGAGAAGAAAGTTGCAGCCCAATGGATGAGGCATTGATCAGCCCCCCAGAGAATACAAGTCTGAAGTTCTTGACACCTTCAAGAAGGTGCCATCCCCATGTGGAGCCACTGTTAGCCACCTATAAAATTTGTCATATCAAATGGTGACTAAATCATTTTTTGAAAGCCTTCAAGAAACAATTTTATTGCAAAATTGTTAGTTCTTAAAGTCTTATGAAGATGACTTATCCTTGAATTAATCTTCACTGTTGTTTCCCTCTCAAATTTGAAAAATCTGCTATTTTCCTAAAAGAAAAGACTGCTGCAAAGACCCATTTTCCCCTTCATTTTTACCCCTTCTTCCACTTATACTTAACCTTCATTTTATCCTCTTTTCCTCATAAAAATTCCTCCATTTTCATCATTTTAACCTTCAAAATCACTTTAAAACCCTTTTAAAATCATTTGATCTCCTTCCATTGGTTTTAAAAAGCCTTCTTTCCTCTGCCGAAACCCTCATTTTCCCTTAAAAACTCTGTTTTAAAAGCCAAAAGACAGTCTTTTTATTTTATAAAGTTTTAGCCCCCGAGGGCTTAACTTTCATAAACCTTCGCTTCAATAGGACCTTAAGCCCTGCAAATGGGTGCTTAAAATATCCTAAACCCTTCTTCTAAACCCTCAAAAACCTTTATTTTCCTTTGTATTTTGTAAAAACCTGACTTCTTCATTAAGTTCGACGGTTCGTTGTTTTAACGAAAACCAACCGTTGATCTAAAAACCAATCGATGATCAATAAAATCTCGCATCGCGCATATTCATTGGGTGCATTTGAAAGGCCCCCTCCTTTGTTCTGATTCCGATGAGCCACTTTGTGCTAAACCCCTCAACCACTTCCCCACCATATAACCCGCACCCAAGACCAAGCGATTAAGTCCCGAGCGCTAATCGCATCAAAATTTTTTCATTGGGCATATTTTAATAGTTTTTCCCCCTCCAATTGGCCACCTTTCGATGGCTTCCCAACCGTTGATATCCCCCGCCAGGCCCAGATCCAACGGCCCACATCGCTCTGTTCATAAGCCCATCCTTCCGCCTTCAGCATTCATAAGTAAATATTTGCCATCGATCTGATCCTCAGATCAACAGCCCTCGTTTAATCGCATCGGAAATTTTCTGTGCACCTTTCCTCTCTCCTCCACCGATTGTAGATCCAGCGATTGAATCTGGGTCGTCCATTGCATACATCTGATGGTCCAGATTGAAGCCCTCACCCTTTGTTATTTTCATAAGCCCCACTGTATAAATTTTTCGGTGAATCTCCACCATTGATCTCTGCAGATCAACGACCCACATTGACCCATTCTCCGCCTGACCCCTGTGCCATATTTTATTCCATTAACCCCCAAGATTAAATCTGAGCCATTGATCTATTTCATCCAACGGTCCATATTAAACCTGATAGGCCCAACTCCTTTGGGTCCTACCTTTCTCCATATCAAATCTCCTTCGTCCATTCCCTGATTTGACGGTCCAGGTTAAAACCACCTTGACCCTGCCCCACCTCTTTCTATCCTTGCATCTTATCGCCATCACACCCTCATCACGACCATCTGATCTAATGCCCCAGATCTGACGGCCAGCGCACGGTTTTGCATGATTTCAAGCCCGAGTGTTAATTTTTCAAAATCACATGATATCGGTGGTTTTAAAAAGCCATGTGTCAGGCTGTAATGGATATCACATTCAAAAAGGTAAAACTGCCTTTCTCCATTTTCGTCCCGCGAAACCGGTGGTTTCTTCAGCCGAAACCACTATTCTCATTTCCATTTCATTTTCTTGTAACAGATCTCTGCCATTGATCTTTGAGATCTAACGGTCCCAGTTCATTTTCGCCATTATTTCATCGCCCTCCACCCATCCTCCAAGGGATTTCTAAAGTCATTCTCAGCCATTGATCTCTGTGGCCGATCTCATCCGACGGCCCAAGTTATTTCCGAAACCCCAAAATTCATTCAACTGCATTTTTCTTCCGCCTAAGGTTTTTCGCACATTTCCTTGGTTATTTCTTCCATTTTGCGATAATGTGGCCCTTCTACATTATAAAACCTGGATTGATCTCGATTGTTGATCAATATGCATCAATGGCCCGGACTTAATCTCCTGCACCATTGATCCAACCGCCTGTTTGTTTAACCTCTGCAGGCAATCCCCGCCATTGGATGCTTTCATCCAACGACCATGATCTAACCAAACCTCTGAAGCAGTCTGAACCCTTCCCGCAGGATTTTTTCTTAACTTTTCTTGTTTTTTGCAGGTTTTCAAGGTTTCTCAAATGTTTTTAAAGAAAATTGAAGGCCCGGGATGATGATCCTCCAGGCCTTTATTCATCGAGAATATCATTCTACAGGGTTCAACATTATGTTTCATCAGTCCCTCATGAGCACTGATGCCATTCTAAAACCCCTGTAACGCTTGCACATTAACAAGACACATAAAAATTTAATCAAGTAAAGAGTATCAATGTGAAAGGATCTAGTCACAGCAGAGATGAAAAATTAAAGATTGTTTATGCAGTTTTGAAGGATTAAGGCCCACTTTTAGCAAATCAAAAGTCTAATCCTCTCAATTAAACACAGTTTGAAGAACAGAAGACAGAAATTAGGCCTAATTATGCCTAACACACAGATCATAAGAAAATTAACCATGTTTTAGGTCAAAACAATAATATCTATCAGTCCAAGAAAACCTCCCCTGCCACATTAGAGGCTAATTGAATCCTCTCCAGCTGCAAAAGCCACATGCAGCCTCAAAGCATTCAAAAGAGGCATAGTTATTATCAGAACAGAAGATATTTGCCTTAAGGCCACTGAATAGTTATTTCAAATAAAAGAACTTATTACAAACTATCAGCAGAGTTATTACAAAGATGAGAAAGAGTTCTAAAGTCAACAAACTCTGCTAAGAATATCAAACACTTAATACAAACCCATTAATACAGAGGAATATCTGAAATCTTCTCCGTTGAGCCCCTCAAAGGCCGAGAAGCATTAAACTGTATTAATTGAGCCTATAGATCTTTTCTCTCATCCACCTCCTCATTTTCCTATAAAATCTTCTCGAGGGGAACATTGTAAAGGGTTGGTTGCTGAACTTTGATATAATACTTGTGCTCAAAACTTTCTACATGTAAATAGTGTTCAGAGGCTCTTGAAGCTTTGTTTGTAATCAAATAAGTTAGGCTGAGAAGAGAAGATGATTGCTGAACTGAAACATTGGACTTGAAGAATGTAACTGGATTGACATCAATATACAAGCTGATTCTTGGGATCCTAGTCTATATCACTGGTGAAGTGCTTCTTTCTGTGTTATTGTTTTCCTTTCATGTATGCCATTTTGTCCACTTATTCTCTGATAAAGAACAACAAGCATAGAGTTAGGATTTACTATTTACAGTACCCTTCTCTGACTGATAAGCTTTATCTCAATGTTTTCCTCCAAATTGTGTGTTTAAGAATGACTTAAGTTAAGTGTAAACATTATCAAGGAATGTTGGTTTGCCCCTGTCTTTATGTGCAAAGCTTGAAAGGAAGTTCTTGAATGATATTTTCATTATATTCTTAGTAGGGTTCAACTAGAAAAGCTTATGGTTTGCCCTGTCTTCTAGTTTCTTTCTCCAAAGGTAATTCCGAAAGTTTCCCTAAGAGTATGCTGAAAGCAATTTAGGTTTAAAAGTATCTTATCTGATCTTAGGCTGCACTTTTTTTCTTATCTGTTTTCATCCCTTATAAATTAATTATGTGGATTACTAGATTGTTTGTCTGATGAGTTAGCTTTAATACAAGCTTGTCCAAAGAAGTCTATGGTTAGCCCTATCCTTTGGTTGGTTTTAAACAGTTACTTAAAAGGCTTTTCTTGTTTGGAAGGACTGATAAATCCTAGTTGAAATTATTGTCTTTTTCCACCCCTTCAACACTTTTATTGTTCCATTCCATCATTTTATCTAAGAGATCTTGTGATATAGATGACTTTCCCCTTGGACCACTCTTGAAATTGTTGCACAATTAAACCCTTTTATGACTCCATAGCCCAATGGACTAAAAACCAGCGTCATATCTATCCTATCAGCCAAAGCTTGTTCTAATTGCTTATACCTTCACCCCTTTGAAACTCTTTCATTTTAGGACTTTCCACTCAACTAAAAATCATGCTCAACCATCCAAAACCAAACAAAAACCCTGTTCTTAATAACTAGCCTAATATCACACCCAAAAGCCTTAAAGATAAATCAATCTTTGCACTTATAAGAGAGATCCCTCTATGGATTCAGGAGGGCTAGATCCTAGAATCCCAAAGCGGCTCAAGTGTACTCTCCGTAGTTTCGGTCTCACCAATCTGCTGAAATTATGGAGAGCTAACATAATTCATGAGAAAAATATTACATGTTTATGAATTGAATTATTTAGATCTAGAAAAGAAAGATTTTTCTTAGGTAAAAATAGTTTCTCACTTAACAACTTATATTATTTTAGCACATGTTACTACTTATGTACTAAATACCCCTATTAATACCATTCTTAACAAAAAATTTAGAGAAGGGAGATGGAAAATTGGTTGAAAAAGCTACAAGACTATGATATTGAAATAAAACCAATAAAAATAGTAAAGGGCAAGGATTATGTAAGTTAATTATTCCGATGAATACTAAAAAAAATCTCGCCATTGCAAGATGTTACTCAATAGAGATGATGTATTTTATTTAAAGTATGGGCTTTTCCTAATTACGATGACTTCAAAAGAAATAAGGGCATTGAAAATGAAAAGAAATAACTATGTTTTAATTTATGGACTTTTATAATAAGGGCATCAAAAATGAAAAGAAATAACTATGTTTTAATTTATGGACTTTTATAAAAAGGGCATTGAAAATGAAAAGAAATAGCTATGTTTTAATTTATGGACTTTTATTCAAATGAAATTTGAATGGTATGTTATTAAGATGTTTGAATTCCCAAAAATGTCAACAAGTTTTTTTTTATGTATTACATGGAGTTTGTGGCAGACACTTTTCCCCTTTAGTAACTGTTTATAATATTATTAGAGCTTATAAGATTATGTCAATGAATAAAACAAAATTTTGATAATATCTAACCGGAATTTGATAATATTTGTTCACTCTATTCTTTAATTCATTGTTTTTCTTGAACTCCTATTCTTTAATTCATTGTTTTTCTTAAACTTCTACTTTTTAGAATTTATTTCTTATTCCTATATTACAAAATGAATATAATAAAAAATTAATATGAAAATGTCAAATAAATTCTTAAATAAAAATGAGTTAATAATGGAGTTTAAACCTTCTTTAAGTAATCCAAAAATAAAACCAATTTACAGCGATAAGAATGACACTTTTCCCTTTTAGTAACTGCTTATAAGATTATTAGAACTCATATGATCATGTAAATAAATAATCTAGGTTCAAATCCAATTGCTACTCATAGAATCTAGTTTGATAAGTGGCTTTTATTTTATAAAAACGGTTGATAATACGACATTAATCGGGTAAATATCATCGCTTGTTCCCTATGTATGTTTTCCAGTCAGTGAGAGTATACAGAGAGTTGACGGAAGCATTAGTTAAATGTTATTCTCAACTATATTTGAAAACCAAACAATGATTGCCACGTAACAAGGTCCACGTCAACGATAAGTTTGAAGTGGCCCTTTACTTTGTCTTAGATATAAATGTGGGACCATCTAGGATCTACCCCTCTATGCTTCGATCCATTCATTGATCTTGATTTGAATCCATATTACTTGCATTCATGGTCCTAATAAAGATTGGCTTTGATCTCTTTTGAGAATATCCTACACACTTTATCGAAAAGTTAGATTGAATTTATTAGATGATAATAATTTAAGGGATTTACAATGAGTTTAAAAGTGTAAAAAAAATGAAAGCATTCATGGAAAATAATAATACAAATAAATTTAAAATACATACAAAAGAAATGAAATCATATCATAGCTAAGTAATTATAATAGAAAAAATCGAAAGTCTATTATTTTATGAAATTGTTATATCATCATGGGGTTGTTGTGTAGGGTTAATACCTTCCATATTAGATGAAGAAGAGAAGTATGTATTATTTTCTATAGAGGATTTAGTTCCATATGTCTATGAATAGGTGATAAATGATACAATTTTGTAGAATAGGTCTATAACTATGAGGCTGGTTTAGCATGAAATTTGATAGATTGGATTGAAAGGATACATTCCAAGCAAGGCTAGATGGTACTCTAAGGAGAAAGTAGAGAAAAAAATTCCTTGTGTCATTAACTAATTCTTGTTGGGACTAAAATCCTCTCAAAATCAGGAGATATGATCTGGATTGGATTATTGCACAATTTTTCATCTATCTCAATGATTTTAAATTTGGAAAATTAGAGGAATCTACTTGTAGGAACAGTTTTATTGGTGGGACTCAGTTTGGAGAATTGGGGTTTGAAACATTTCAGGTCTATTTTGAGGACTTTATTGGGTGTAAAACTTTCCCACTAAAGTGTTGGACCTAGTGGCATTATTCTACAACTAAGTATATTTCCAATGGTGCAAGAATCATGTCAATTAGAGTTTGCATGCAAAAGGTATGCCTCCCACAAGTTGACTTGTCATGATTGACCACCATTGCCGCATCAGCCCCCATTGTTTCATGAATATGGGGCTATCCACATGGGGACTATGAAGAAAAGTGTAGAAGATTCAATGTTGTAAAGTCTTGAGTCTAGGAGGAAAATGGTTTGCATTCTATTTGATTATCTCTAGTTCCATAGGAGAGTATAGCAACTTGGGAGTGGGATTGAGAAGTTATAATAGAAGGGGTTTACTATTTTGTAATATCCTAAAAGGCCGCAAGTCTCAAACAATTCCATAGAGAGTTCCTTCTCCTTTATACTTGCATTTTTATATTCCATAGAAAGAGAGAGCAGAGCAACCTCACCTTCTAGTTGGGTTTTATCCCTCAAGGGTTTCCCAGAGAATATCTTGTGTTCAATGTGGTTGGTGTGTGATTCTATTTTATTGTACTCTATTTTTTGCATTTTATCTGTTAAATGCGTAAAAAGAAGAAATAGTAATTAATGAATTTGGAATCTAAGGAAATTAACCCTCATTATGCGCGTGTGTGTGTGTGTGTGTGTGTGTGTGTGTGTGTGTGAAATCTAGTTTGATGAGCTATATAGTGGAATATCCAAGTTAGTTAATGGATCAACCAGATCAGGCATTCTCCTTCTTCTATTGCAACAACCTCTTCATCACCAAGTTTTTTTCTCTTCAAACGAGGTTATTTTGTGGTTCGTTTCTATCATTTGCAAGAAGGCCTTCATAGACTTACTGATCTTCTTCACCATATCTATAACATGCATAATTCTATGGAATTTCTCAAGTTAGTTGCTTTACTTCTTCCTTGGCATGTTACCCTTCTTATTGAACTTTCATTTACTCTTTCCTTTGTGTATTCCAAGTTTAATGGAGTGAATGCTTCTTTACCTTTATTGGATGCCATACTTCCCCTCCTCAACATATCTTTCTAGAATAGTTCTTATCGACTTCTTTTTTTCAACTTTTAATGCTAACTGGTAAGCCTCATCTAAGGAAGACATACTAAATAAAGTCAATTCATCTTGAATTTGAAATGCAACCCATTCTTGTACATTACTATATTTTTGTATTCATCCTTTTGCATATCCACTCAAATTTATATCTTCATAAGTCTAGTTGTATATTCTTGAATTGAAAATTATTTCCTCCTCAAATTGTGGAACTAAATTATTCATGTTCGTAATCTAATGGGAAAATCTTTCCCTTTAAATAATCCAATATATTTGGACGTGTATTGACCTTGACATTGGTTTATCTCATCCTAACCTTTTAGACCTTGTCATTGTTCTACCTCATTCTGAGCTTTTAGTGATTATCCCACTACAATGTTGTGTGTGATTTTAACCTAGCCATGACCAGTATAACTCTCCTTGGATTGTAGTGTTTGATGTCTTCCATCTAAAAATGCATTTCTTACTCTTGGATCCAATCCACCAAATGCTTTAGATTAATATTTCCCTTGAACTTTGAGATATATATCTCTATTTTTGTCCCCTTGCTGAGGGATAGCTTCTATAAATATTTCCATGGCTCTCATGACAACATATTAATTGATAATACTTATGTTCTCATATTCCCAACCCTCTTGTGGTAGTCATACCTCTAAATACTATAATGTTTGAAGGATGTTTATGCCAATATCCTTTGGTTTCCTATATTTCTCGTGCCTCTTCTTCCCCAATTCATGTTTAATCCTTTCGGAGCCATCTTCGTAGCCTAATTTGATATGATACTAACATAATTTCCTTGCTAAATGGAGTTTAGAACCCTATAGAAGTTATTTATAATAGTGTAGAGGGTACATATTATTCTACATCAAACCTAAATAACTAGTCAAAAAATGGGGTTTACATACACTTAGACACAACAACAACAAAAAAACGTTGGACATTTATCTTTGATATTTATTAACAACCATGAAAGAACTTGTTGTAATAAAGGATAATTCAAAAGGACAACAACTAGTGTACCATACAATAGAGATACCTCTCTCTCTATAAATTGTATGTTGTCATCTATCCCAAAACACCTATGCTATTATCTAGAACATATAAACAATATTGCAAACAAAACAAACCTCACTATAACTTCTAATCATCTATCTACTCAAACATAAATTTCCTCAACATAATTTTAAACAAGTGAAACAAAAGAAGGTCTTATTAGATATAAAAATTTAAAAAACAATTCTACCAAATGTTAAAATAATTTTATATCGAAAGTTAACCATAGAATTAAAAATATATAATCACCCCTCCACTTAATTAACTAATAAATTTCCAATAATTAACCAAAATCTTATAAAAATCACATAGACAAATATAATTTTCCTCTTAATGTAAATGTAACCTCTTGTCATTTACAATAAAGTTATCCTAAATATTTTTGTCATTACTAAATTAAAATCCTTAAATTATTTTCTTAAAATTCTATCATGTTGGGGAGGTTGAAACAGAGGGGGTCCTTTTAGGCCTTGATGAACAGATTGAATTAAAATTGTCTTGGGAATTAGGTGTGGCAACCAATAACCAGAAAATGTTTTTGGAGCTTTGGAAAGGTCAAAATAAAGCTTTATTGAAGGGAATTCGTAGCCTCCACGTATTTGGGGATTCAATGTTAGTTGTGCAAAAAGTTCATAAGTATTAAGAGCACCCTAACACTCTTGCCTCTCCAATAGTGTAGATAATAGGGGATTTGACGGTGAAATTTGATAATATTGCTATCTATCATGTGAAACACCTTCATAATAATGTGGCAGATATTATGCCCAACCAAGGAGTCAATCTAGGCCTTGGGGAATACAAGTAGGACGAACAACCCATTGAATTTGAATACATACCATGATAAGTTTTCATATGATTGAAATATTGTTAGTTTGGAACATTTCTTGGGGAATACTTGTTTGGGTGGGTGCATCCTCCCATGCCTCCCATGACAGCCATTTTCTTTATCTCGGGTAGGAGGTGTTGATGGTCAATTTTCGTGAGTTTGAGGTCAATGCAGTAAGCAAGACCATCGAAATCTTGAAGGAGTTCTTCAATGTTTCAGATGTCGATTTTGGTGCTGCTGAAGTCAAGAATGTCCAATGGGTCTTTGTGGTGGATGTAGTTAATATGGCAAGTGTTTCTACACCAAGTGTCAAATTGGTTTCAATGAACAATAGTGTGTCTACTATACCTAAGGAGACTGCTTTTAAATAGTTGATTTTAGGACATTTCATCACAATTTTTTGTTGTAGATGAAGTGCAATTTTGTGTGTGTATATGTATGTATGTATGCATGCATGTATGTATGTATATATGTATGTACACACAAATATAGTCTGTTTTGGGGATGGTATAAGGATATTTTGATAATAGTTATAGATGCTTTGAGTAAGGTGGTAAGATAAAGTCTATTTAGAAATTTTTGATAACAAATTAAGTAAAACTACTCTTAGAAGTAACAAATATTGACATGCAAACTAGTTTTTCTTAATGCAATTAATTGTTTCTTAAAAAAAAAAATCTATTAAATAACAAGTTACCATAACTAAAAAGTTTCCCACCCTATGTAAACCCCAAAATAAAACCATAACTAAAATAACGATCCAATCCAATCTATTAGATAAATAAAATTACAACTAAACACAATCATATCTATAGTTATGAAGTACAATTTGTAATTTTTTTTTTTTTTTATGTTTCATATTCCACTTGACAAACACAATCATATCTATAGTTATGAAGTACAATTTGTAATTTTTTTATTTTTATTTTATGTTTCATATTCTACTTGACAAGATGCATAGGATCATGCACTTTATACTCCAAAAATTCATTTAGTTAAAATGGCAATCCAATCAATAACATGGATGGATAGGCTTCCAAATAGACACAATCTTATCCATGGTTATAAAGTACGATCTGTAGCTCTTTTATGTTTCCTACGCCACATGATAAGATGTACACAATTATGCACTTTGCACTTCAAAAGTCTATTAAGAAATGTGCTTTCATGTGTGAAACAATCGAGTCCAATCAAGTGAGGTGGTGGACCTAATAACCTTGTGAAAGAATCGAATCCTTTGAAGATGTAACTTTATAATATTAATATTTAATGGTTTTGGGCCTCGAGGATATCAAAATGCATATCTTGATTGTTCGTGCTGGTGGGGACACCAATGGAACCATTGAGAGTTTGGTTGCGAGAGCTTATATTATAGTTATGTTTGTATAGCCATTTAAAATGATGATTTTTTTTTATAATTTATTACTATTATTAACCTGATGATAAAAATATTCAAAAATTTAAATATTTTTGTAATTGTATGGGAAAGATTAATTGGTTAAATAAATGTGTTTTCCAAATTTCAAAATATAAATATATTTTTTATAAATATAATTTATATTAAAATATATTTTAAATTTAAACAAAATATTTCATTATATATTAAAACAAAACAAAACTTAAATGCAACATTAGTTATGTATGCATGAAAAACCTACTTGCCTAAGTAAAAATATATTTAAAATCTCTTAAAAAAAAAAAAAAAAAAACTTAACCTGGTAAATGTCAATCCATATATATTTATTTATATGTATTAGTTAAAAAGTAAATTATATAAATTTTATAGTAAATATATTTAAGATTATATTGTTTTTTATATCTTTGGAAAAAATGAGAATAAAATATTTTCGGTTTTTAATATTTTTAATTTTATTATTGTTAAAATTTAGTTAAGTATATTTTTGGCATAACCACAATATTTATATTACTATTAAGAATATGAATGATTGTTTTTATTGAAGTTTAGTTGGGATATATATATATATATATATATATATATATATATATATATATATATATATATATATACGGTTCATAAGCTGAAAAACTAATAGAATAAATATTGTAAGTTGTACCATATAGAAAATATAAGATAGACTCGAAAACATAGCAAAACTACTAGAAATTGTGTTGCTGGTGTGAAAAGGTGCCATGAAGCCTTTCATTATGTAGGATTTTCCTTCAGACCTGGTGGTTGAGGGTCTCCATCTAAGTCTGATATGGAGGGATCCATGCATGTTATTCTTTTAGTCAATAGAGTGATTTTCTTATTAATTCTATTCACCTTCTCCGTTATCTCAACCATATAAATAATGATTTCCTACTGGGTATCAGCCTTATCTGTGAGGACTCTTCCCATAAAGTCTTGGTGTGCTAATATATGTTAACAATTTACATGTAGGTGGAACCTCTGGCTCTAGTTAATTCCAAATATCTGGGATCCAACCTTAGGTTTCCATCCACATGAGCATTAAGAATGTACCTTTGATATTTGCTTAGTTGTTTTTCCACATCAAATATGACTCTTTAGAGGACTTCAGGGATGATATCCCTATACCTTTTCTAATATGGTACTGACTGCGCACAGGTGCCCCAAAGATAGGGGTGACTGAAATTAGGAGAGGAGGTGGGACCAAGGTTCCCCCTCTTGCCTCTGTGAGCAGGGTCAACTAGGTGATGCCTAGCCATGCTAGGAATATGCTACACCATGGAGTAGAAAATAGAGGAAGGAGCAACATAAAGTTCTAAAAAATGAGAAATGCGGAGCAAAGAAAGGCGAGAGAAATACCTGAGGGGATGAGGCAGAGGGGTATAGGGATAAAGAAAAAATTCTTTAGAATGGAAAACTCATGAATACAAGATCAGAATCCAGGGGGAAATCTAGAAAGACGCGAGGGAATAATGGAATTGCAAAGAAGAGGGAGGGGAAATTAGAATAGAATCATACCACCCATATTGACAGAATCGAACATGGGGAGAGAAACCTAGATACCAATGAATCCCACAAAGGACCAAGAACAGAAGAAATGCAGAATTGATGAAAATTTGCATGGCATAAGAACAAAGAAACCAAACTTGAATGGACTATATAAACTATGGGTGATCACACAAAATGGTGGGATAAGCCTGGAGTAGTTAATTTACACAATCAATATCAGTTCCTCTTGCTTCATTATCTATGTTGTAGCTCCTAGAGACAACCATGAGTTGCAAAATACTAGTGCCTAGGACATTTTAAAATCAGAGGTTAAGTGTGGACAATTGCATAAATGCCTCTGACAGAATATGGGTCTAGAGAATAATGGGTTTTGGTGGTTCAAGAAAGGAGAAGACCATTTGATCCTGATTCATGTGCATTCCCCAAACTGTGAGAGGGCTCAGGAGGCTGTGAGGCTAGATGGATTTTAATGGGCCAAGTATAAATCAATGAGCAAAAACTTTAAAAATATGCAGAGGCGTTGAGAAAGAATGGAGAAGGAACCCACAAGAGACAAGCTTAAGAGGATTAAGAATCTGTCCCTTGTAAACTCGGAGGAAACATATATGAATGAGATATGGACAACAACAGAGGTTCATGGAGCGTAAATTAAGGGAGTGCAGCAAGGTTAATACATGAGTGTTAACACCTGAGCATTATATAGACACGAATTCATGAATAATATTGCAGACTACCGACAACTGCATTACACGAATCATCAAAGCAGCATAGCATGAAAAATGATTACACATAAAAAGGAGAATACTGATAACAGAAGGAAACAGATACATACTACACATTGCTCCATCTGGAATCCAAATAACAGATCTGTGTTCATATTAATTTTAAACAGCTCTCACAAATATGTGTCTCAGAGCACAGGGAGCACAACCATACAAAACTACAGCAAAATTATTCAAAATTCCAGAACATTTATTTCCTCGTAGAACTCACTACATATAGAGTTCTCCTTGAGGGTTCACGATTGAATATTTTGTCATGATCGACCCACATAGGTGAAAACAAAAATATCCTAACAAACTATCAAATCGTGCATCAAGCACTCACTCCTGCAACAGAAAAATCAAAACAGAATTGGGTAAAATCGGGATTTTACTAGCAAAACATCACTATCTAACAGTAAAAAGAAACAAAACAACTGGCGAGGGAGGCCCAATTCCAGAATATCCAAAGGAGCGACGAGAAGTGGCTGAGAACAAGTGAGCGGTACGGCCTTCATCATATGATTCCACCTTCTATTTGAAAACCTCCACTCTTATAATTCTCATGATTTCCACTTCCCGTTGTGGAATAGCCAGTTGTGCTATGCGTGCTGAACTCTTTAGCGGAGGTTATCCTGTGCAAACTAAACAAACCATACTGCAAGTTCCCCCCAAAATCCCATGTTGTGTTTTAAATTTCAAAACAAAATCGGATTTCGGAGGGTGTATGAATGGTGGAAGCGGAAATGGATTTAGTGGGACTTATTTCACTGAAATGGGTGAAAGAAAGGCCACATGAGGGCTATTGATGACGTGGCAAGGCAGTGGGACCCGCGCCTGCAAATCGCAGATCGCAGGTTTTACATGGGCACAACGGGAGGTAAAGGTTAAATCTTGCAGGGAGCAATATGCGATGGGCGAGAGTGACATGCCAGATGGAGGTGGGACTGCGCTCGCAGATCGCCTATCACAAAGTTTATGTGATATGCGATCCCATATATAAAAATGTATATATTTTTAATAATGATAAAATATTCAAAAATTTAAATTTTTTTAATTATATGGAAAAATTTAATTTGTTAAATAAAAATATTCTCCAAATTTCAAATATTATAGAATATAAATATATTTTCTTACAAATATAATTTATATTAAAATATATTTTAATTTTAAATAAAATATTTCATTTTTCATATATATAAATATGTTTTAATATACTATAAATATAATTTTACATCAAAAAAATTAAAACAAAACAAAACTTAAATGCAACATTAGTTATGTATGCATGAAAAAACTACTTGCCAAGTATAAATATATTTAAAATTTCCAAAAAAAAAAAACTAACCATGTAAATGTCAATCCATAGCCTTTTTAAAAAAATATTTTAACCATCGCAAATTATTTATTTATATGTATTAGTTAAAGAGTGAATTATATAAATTTTATAGTAAATATATTTAAAATTATATTGTATTTTATATCCTTTGAAAATTTGAGAATACAATATTTTCAGTTTTTAATATTTTTTATTTTATTTTTGTTAAAATTTAGTTAAATATATTTTTGGCACAACCACAATATTTATATTACTATTAAGAATATGAACTTATATGAATGATTGTTTTTATTGAATTTTAGTTGGGTATATATATATAAGTATTCATACCGTTCATCACCTGAAAAACTGATAGAATAAAAATTGCAAGTTCTATTATATAGAAAACATAAGATAGACTCGAAAACTCTGTGCTGGTGAGAAGAAGTGGAAGCCTTTCATTATGTAGGATTTTCCTTTAAACCGGACGGTTGAGGTGGAACCGCGCTTGCAGATCGCATATCACAAAGTTTATGTGATAGGCGATCCTATATATAAAAATGTATATATTTTTAATAATAATAAAAATATTCAAAAAGTTAAATATTTTTTTAATTGTATGAGATTGATCAATTTTTTAAATAAATATGTTCTCCAAATTTCAAATATTCTTATAAATATAATTGATATTAAAATATATTTTAATTTTAAATAAAATATTTCATTTTTCATATATATAAATATGTTTTAAAATACTATAAATATAAATTTACATCAAAAAATTACAACAAAACAAAACTTAAATGCAACATTAGTTATATATGCATGAAAAACCTATCTGCCTAAGTATAAATATATTTAAAATCTCTTAAAAAATGAAACTTAACCTTGTAAATATCAATCCATAGCCTTTTAAAAAAAATATTTTTAACCATCGCAAATATTGTTAAAATTTAGTTAAGTATATTTTTGGCAGAACAACAATATTTATATTACTATTAAGAATATGAACTTATATATTGAATTTTAATTGGGAAATCATATATATATATATATATATATATATATATATATATATATTTTTTTTTTTTTTAAAACACAACATGGGATTTTGGGGAACTTGCAGTATGGTTTATTTAGTTTGCATAGGATAACTTCCTCTAAAGAGTTCAGTATGGGATTTTGGGGGGAACTTGCACTATGGGATTGTTTTTATTGAATTTTCGTTGAGAAATCATATATATATATATATATATATATATATATATATATATATATATATATATATATATATAAGGAGGAAAAAATGAATACTTGGGCTCTAATTCGTTTATGCTTTCTGCGGCTCCGACTCTGCGGTCCGCTCCCCTGCGGGGTGTTCCCCCCGTCTCCCTCATGTAATTCTTCCATCCTCTCGCTGGGGTTGGAAAGTATTTCTGTTTAGGTCAGGGTTAATCAATTTTTTTTGTTCCCATCTCGATGTTACTCTTTTGGTTTACTCTATATGTTGATCATAATTATTTTTCGTGCCTCTTCGTAATGGATAATGATGGATCATATTACTCTCTCAGTCCTGAAACTAGGGATGTACTCCCGGGCTAGTTTGATTTCACAAGAAGGGCTGCGAGCACCGAGCCCCCTCTCGAGCCGATGGACGCGTCCCCTCCTTCTTCCACCCTCGATCATAATGTCCACGTCGCTCTTCCGCTCGAGTCCAAGTCCTGTCATGATGAAGAGTTAAGCAAGTCGTGGTGAAGTTGGTAGTAGGAATTGATATTCCTCTCTCTAATATACCCAATTACTTAGATACTGCTTTGGTTGGATGATTTTGTGGTAGAATGGCTTCCAGAGAATCAATTTTAAACTGGTTAGAGGAGCATTGGCAGCCTCGTCTAGGCTATACTCTATTTTTTCACCAATTATCCCAGGGTTGGCTTCTTTTTAAGGTTGTATCTATGGATGACAAGCTTAAGCTTACTAACCGTGTCTGGTGTTGGGGACTAGCTAGTTTAATCCTTCAAAACTAGGATGTAAGTTTCAATGTGGAACGCTCTCCTCATTTTTTACAAAAAGTATGGGTTATTCTTCCTGGGCTTCCCCAATTTTTTTGGCAGCAAGAAATTATGGAGGCAATTGGAAATAAAATCGGTTCCTTTGTCTCCCTCGAAGAAGATTGGGATACCAAATATGATAGGAGATGTGCTAAAATTCAGGTAGAACTCAATGTCAGGGAAGGTCTTTATGAAGGCATTGTTTTGGAGATGCATGATAGTAAATGGACACAAAAATTGGATTATTGGAAGCTACCCTTCTGTTGTTTTCTGTGCAGACAAGTAGGACATTTGGCTCAAGACTGTAAAACCCCTGATTTATCGTGGCCTAAATACAAAAAAAATTGGCGAAAGAATTTTTCTCAGGATCGCGTGAAGCCTCCTTCCACAGTTCCTTCCCATGTGGAGTCTCCCGTTGAAGATTCTCAGCTGCCTTCTCTCGACAATTCGAAGATTTTTTCTCCCTCTGTCAAAGGTATTCCTTCTGACCATATTTCATCTCCTTTTATTAATTCTGCGATTGATCCCATCAATAATTTGCTGAGTTGTCCATTTTTATCCCCTTGTTCTCCCCCTGACTCTTCCCCAGAAAATATTATTGCTGCCTCATCCCATCCCCTGGTACCCGCTCCTCCACCGTCTTCCTGTACATCTCCTCCTTAATGTCCCCAGATTTCCTCCCCTTCTCGCTCCTCCCCTAGACCCTACACGGAAAAATTATGCTCATGTGCTACTGCGCGTTTAAGCCCTAATTATGCTATAAAGGGAGGAATGGCTTTGGAGCCTCCGTCAAAGATAACTCTTGGACGAAAATCTGCTTTGTCAAAAGCACAAAATCAGGCTTCTTTGGATGTTCACTCTGGTAAACAAAAGATCGTTTTAAAGGCTCTTAGAGCAGATTGCGGCTCTAGAAAGGGCCATAAATGATCTTCCTTTCCTTAAAAATTAGGGGTCTTTGGGGTGCCCCTGCTCAGCTAGCCCTCAAACATTTGTGGCAGAATGTCTCTCCTGATGTCTTATTCCTTCAAGAAACGAAATTATCTGGTTCATGAGCTCAAATTCTCCTTTCTAAATGGCTAAAGGACTGGTCTTTCTATTTTGTTGATGCCATGGGACTGGCTAGGGGCCTTATTACAGCCATTAGCCCGTCCATCTTTGTCTTGTCTTATATTAGTTTCCCTTATTACATTAGAACTTCCATTCATGACCCCTGGTCGGATTGTACTTGCACTCTTCTAAATTTGTATGGTCCCTTTAGTGATAAGAAACATTTTTGGAATAATATTTTTTCTGAGACTCGAGGCTTCCCAAACATTAATTTGGGCGGAGATTTAAATTTTACTCTTTCTTTAAATGAAATCTGGGGTATTTCTACTAGGCCCGATCCCCTCGCTCCTTACCTCCTGTCCTTGATTGCCTCTCATGGTTTTATTTATGTTATACCTATAAAACTAAAGCCTACTTGGTGAAACAACAGAAGAAAGGATGAAGCTATTGCAAAGAGGCTCAATCATTTTTTAATTTTGGAATCCTTTATGTCTTTGCACTTCCGAGTAAAGGCTCGTGTGGAGACCAGTGGTCTCTTTGATCATCACCCCATTGTTTTATCTCTCATTCTTCTCGTATCTAAGCCTCCTCCTCCTATGAAATTTAATCCCTCATGGATTTTGGAAGAGGATTATAAGGCCCTGGTTTGTTCAAATTGGACTCACCTCGCTCCCTCCCATCCTAATTCTTATATGCAGTGTTGGGCCAAAAATATTGCAAATATTAAAAAAGTTACAAAAACATGGGCAAGAGATTTCAGAGAAAAACAACAAGTGTCCCTAAAGTCCACTGAAGTAGTGATTGCCGATTTATTTATGTAGAATTATTCGGGTGTTCTATCGGATAGTGATTTGGATACTTTAAAACTTCTTGAACAAAACCGGCAAGCCTTACTCAATAAAGAAGAGCAATTATGGCGACTTAAAAGTAGAACTATTTGGATCAAAGAGGAGGACAATAACTCAAATTTTTTCCACCATTATGTTTCCCATAGAAAATATAAAAATACCATCTTTGAAATAAGATCCCCCTCAGGAGCTTGGGCTCGTTCTTTTGACGAAAATCAAAAGCTAGAGCCACTCATTTTAAAAACTTATTTACAGCTCCTGTAGGATGCTCCATACAAGAAACTTTACAGGTCTTATAGTTATTCCCTTGAATGATTTCGGATGAGATGAACGATGCTCTCACAAAATAAGTGGACAAGAAAGAGATGGAATTTATCCTTCGAAGTTTCCAGAAAGGAAAAAGTCTTGGGCCTGATGGTCTTACAATCGAATTTTATCTTGGATTCTTTGACTTAATAAAGGATGATTTGCTATTAGTATTAAAGAAATCTAAGAAATCTGGAAAAGTTCTGAGCTCCATTAATTTGACCTTCATTACGCTAAACCCTAAATCTTCCTCTCCCTCATCCTTTGATGATTTTCGTCCTATCTCATGTTGCAATTTGATATACAAGTTAATTTCTAAAATCATTTCTCAGCATTTAAAACCAATCTTAAGTTCCATGATTTCGAAAGAAAAATTTGGTTTTCTATACAAGAGACAAATTCAAGATGATGTATCTTCAGCTCAGGAAGTCCTTCATTCTATCCACCTAACCAAAAAGCCATCCTTTTCTTTAAAGTTGGATTTGTCGAAAGCTTACAACAAAGTAAATTGGACCTTCCTTAGGCTTTTACTCATCCATATTGGTCTCTCTATTGATGTTGTTAAATGGATTATGGGCTGCATTCAATCCACATCTTTCACTATTCTCATTAATGGCTCTTCATCCTCTTTTTTTCGTGCCTCCCAGGGTCTTCTTCAAGGTTGTCCTCTCTCTCCCTTCCTGTTCTTAAAGATTGCTGAAGCTTTAAGTCGTTTATGCAATCATGCAAAATCATGTGGTGATATTAAATGAATCCACATTGCAGGGGTTGAATCCCTATCCCACATCCTTTTTGTGGATGATATTCTCCTTTTTTGTGAGGCCACTGTGGATAATGCCAACTCTCTTCAAAATATCCTATCTCTCTTTCAATCAACAACCAGAATGATGATTAATATTGACAAATCTTGTACGGTTCATAATAACATACAAGATCTCATTTTATCTCAAATTAAGCTTTCTCTCCCTTTCCCCTCTGCAGATTGGGAATATGGGTTCAAATATCTTGGTTTTTCTTTAAAGCCAAATTCTTATACTTTCAAAGACTGGTTATGGATTTTGCAAAAAGTAGAAAAGCGTATTATGCATTGGACTAATCAATTTCTCTGTAGGGGAGGGCGGCTGGTTTTGCTTAAATCTATTCTCCAAAGTATCCCGGTCTACTGGGATACCATTGCTTCAATCCGAAAAGGAATTCTCCACAAAATTAGAAAGTTATGCTCCTCTTTTCTTTGGACTGCAAGCAAGAAATCTGAGGGGATTCCGCTAGTAAAATGGTCCTCTCTCGCTCTTCCAAAAAAACTGGGAGGATGGGGGTTAAAAAACTTACCATCCTCATGTCTCCCCTTTTCTGCAAAATATTTGTGGAGGTTGGCAGAGTGCCTGGATTCTTTATGGGGAAGGATCTTGCGAGAAAAATACATTCCAAGACAATCGCTGGTTTCTTAGTTCAGGTCTACAAATAAGTCCTATAAAAATGCCTCAATTGGATGGAAGGCTTTGGTCATGGAATTTCCCCTCATCGATCATTAGAAGGCATGGAACATAGGGAATGGAAAACAGGTTTGCATTGGACTAGACCCATGGGTAGCAGTGGGTGTCGCTTACCTTATTTCAAAAGAGTTACTTTCGACACTTCATAGTTTACACATTTTCACAATAGCAGATGCTGCTGCTACATATCCGTGAGATTGGGGTTCTCCGGGCTGGAAGGACGCCACATCTTTGGGTCTACAAAGTTCACTGGCTTCAGAATAGAACTCTTTCATCGCTTTATTAGTTAGCAATTTCATTCACTTAGACTCTGAGGTAGAGGACTCGTTGGTTTGGACTCAGAACTCTTCTAATGGATCTTACACTGCCAAGCTTGGGTACAAAGTTGCAATTCAATCCTCTTTTTCTGGAGAAGTTCCTATTTGGGTGACCCCCTTGTGGAAATCTCCCAGTCCCATTAAATCCAAATTGGTCCTATGGTTGTCATTAAAAAAATGACTTTTAACTTGGGACAATCTACAACACCGTGGTTGGAAGGGCCCAAGCAAATTTCCTCTTTGTGCCATCTATGCTGAATCAGTTTCTCATTTATTTTTCCTCCGTTCCTATGCAGAATATGTTTGGCATCAAGCCTCGTCTTCTTTCTCTACTCCTAGCCAACCTCCTGCATATTCTTATGAACAAATACTTTTATAGTGGTGGAAGGAGCTCAGGGTAAGCTCTTATTCAACCTTCCCTGCTTTATTTTCATATGGCATTTGGTGGGCTCGAAATATGTCCATTTTTAATGATAAGATCATTCCCAAAGAGCTGACTGTGGCGATGATTGTTCAGTGGGTCTCCGAGCATAAAAACCCTCCTAAAGCAATCAAAGTTCGCACAGTGGTTTCTCCTACTATTTCAACAAGCTCCCCTTGGGTTTTTTTGATGGGGAAATTCAAGTTTCTCCTCCATTGGCAGGTGCAGGGGTTGTTCTCCATCTCTCATAAGACTCAAAAATCAACATTTCTTATGCTCTAGGTCACAGTTCAAATAATAAAACTGAGCTAGCTCCTCTCTAGATGGTTCTTCAAGTGGCCAAGTATAAAAATATCAAGTCTTTATAGTGTTTCAGAGATTCTAAATTGGTTATTGACTAGGCTCAAAATCATTCACAGATTCACTCTCCTCATCTGCAAGCCATTATCCGAAGAATTCAATTTCTGATGGAAGATTTCCATGACCTCTCCTTCAGACATGTCTACCGAGAATTGAATATGGAAGTTGATGCTCTATCCAAATCAGCACTCACTCTTCCACCTAGTACTCTAAATATCTCGGATCTCTCCTCAAATTCAGAGGATATTTTTTTTATTTAATCCTGGCTTCATTGCTGTAAAAATTGGAGCGGTTTGGAGTGGTTTACGTAAGTCAAGAGGAATGAACAGCTCCTGGCATATTTTTTGGCTATGACGATGTTTTGATTATGGAGCTAGTACGTATCCAACAACATATAATGTGAGGTTTTTTATTTGACTGGAAACGACAATATAATTTCCAGAAATGAACAACTAATGTTAGGATCTAGGAAGGAACAACTCCTGATTTTTATGTAATTTCTCACATGTTAAAGAAACATACAACTCAAGGAGAATTGTAAAAACCCCTTATAGGGGCTGGTGAGTTATTTTATTTAATAAAATAAAGATTTTTTTCCAAGGGAAAAAAAAAAAAATGTATCTATCTATCTATATATATATAGTTTTCGAGTCTATCTTATGTTTTCTATATAATGCAACTTGCAATTTTTATTCTATCAGTTTTTTAGCTTATGAACGGTATGAATATATATATATATATATATATATATATATATATATATATATTCATACCGTTCATAAGCTAAAAAACTGATAGAATAAAAATTGCAAGTTGCATTATATAGAAAACATAAGATAGACTCGAAAACATAGTAAAACTACTAGAAACTGTGTTGTTGGTGAGAATAGCCAGTTGTGCTATGTGTGCTAAACTCTTTAGCGGAGGTTATCCTATGCAAATTGAATAAACCATACTACAAGTTTCACCCAAAATCCCATGTTGTGTTTTAAATTGCAAAACGGAACTGGATTTCGAAGGGGGCATGAATGGCAAAAGCGGAAATGGATTTAGCAGGAATTATTATCACTGAAATGGGTGAAAGAAAGGCCACAGGAGGGCTATTGATGATGTGCCAAGGTGGTGGGACCTGCGCTCGAAAATCACAGATCGCAAGTTTTACATGGGCACAACGAGAGGTAAAGGTTAAATCTTGCAGGGAGCAATATGCGATGGGCAGGAGTGACGTGGCAGATGGAGGTGGGATCGTGCTCGCAGATCGCATATTGCAAAGTTTATGTGCGCGTAGAAAAAGGTAAACGATAAAGAGTGCAAAGTGCGGGGAAGGTGACGTGGCAGATGGAGGTGGGGCCCCTCATCACAATTTAAACAAAATACTTTGCAGGTGCTTAAAAGGTAAGTTACAAACTGTGCGAAGCGCGAAAATTTATAATCGTCGATCTGCGAATTTTATATTTAAAGATGTGCGATGGATGGTGGGGAAAGGGTGGCATGTCAGGGAGAAATGGCCCCAATTTAATCACAATCGCGGAATCAGGAAAGCGGAATGGTAAGTGAAAAAAATGATATGGCGATGAAAAAGGTAAAGTAGAAAGATGAAGTGGAAAGGCGGAAAGGTAAGGTTTAATGATTCTTAAGGGAAATGAAATGAAATGAAGTATGGTGGGTGAATGGTTTTCACTTTAATCACATATTTCATTTCAGAAGGTTTGTAGGAGAAGGCAGTTAAATAATTTTGGGATTTGGCCGATGCGAAAAGCAATTTGAGTGTGCGGCCATGAAATAAAAAGGGAATGACTTAGGGAAAACATAAATGAAAATGGATAAATGGTATTTAGAGTGTTGGAGTTTAGAATTAGGACAAATGAAGGGTAGGAGGGGGTATATGGAATGAATGAGGGTAGTATGGATTTTTCTCAACATCACACTTAATCAGCGACACTTTCCTCTTTCAACTGAATTAAAAGGAAGATAGATTAATTTGAAGCTCTTCAACAGTTGGGACTTCCCTTCCTTTTCTCATTCTCCACATTTTGTGCAGTCACAGGCCAACATGGCTCCATCTGGGGAAAATGTGTTGTTCTAAGTGCATTAAGAACCTACAGACCTTGAATGCCTATGCTTTATTGGGCTCATGGAGTCACAAATGCATACTGATTAGACAAAGTTTTATACCAACAGTCCAGTGAACACAAAAATGGAAGATGAAATCGAAGATTAAATGGGAGAAATGTAAACAAAATGGATTATAGAGAGTGGAATGATATATACAGTGTTCTGGATTAGCCCTCGTCAGTGATGAAAATAGAACTTGAGGAACTTCCCATTCACGGGAGCCTCAAGTATGTCTCCTTATAAGTTCTCTAGGGAAAAAGTAATGTTTCCTTTGACCTATACCAAGCTGAAAGGACCAAACTAGAGGGGGTTGAAATTCCCATGTTTCCCTTTATTTGCTTGCCTGACATCCCATCGCAGCACCAAATCCCCTACTTGGATTTCTCTGTCTTTATCTCCTTGGTCAAATAAGCCTTTCATTTTTTCTTGATACTCTACTAGTATGAGGCTTACCTATTCTCGTCTTTCATTCAACTCCACCAACTGATTCATTATTCGGATAAGGTTGTTTGGCTCCTCCTTGATTTCTTGTAAGAATCGAGCCATAGGTAATGCAAGCTAAATAGGGAAGACTGTGGATTTGCCATACATCAGTTCATAAGGGGACTTTCCTGTGGATATTTTCTTGGTGATGTGATTTGCCTAGAGTGCAAAATTGAGGTGGGAATCCCAACTATTTTGATTTTAGTTGATGTTATTCTTCAAGATCCTCACCAGTGTCTTGTTAGATGATTCTGCCAGCCCATTCCCCTGTGGGTAGTACGCATTGGAGTGTCCCACCAAGATGTTGTAACACTGACAAAAATTAACAAATTTAGCCAAATTAAAAGCCTGGGAATTATCTGTAATTATATTAGTTGGGCATCCAAACCTAGCTATTATGTTCTCCTCTAGGAATTTGATCACCATCGAATCTATAGCATTTCTTGCGAGCACATCTTCTACCGACTTGGTGAAGTAATCTGTAGTAGTGAGGATCCATCGATGTTGATTGTTAGAGGTCAGGTGAATCTCTCTTATGAAGTCAATTCCCCATTGTTTGAAAGGTTATTCAACATGTATTGGGATCAATGGGAGAGGTGCATAATTTTTTTTTTCAACGAACATCTAACACTTCTCGTAGGCCCGGACATGAGCATGTACATAAACAAACAGTTTAGGCCAAAAGAAACCTACCCTCAGGATCTTGTGTGTAGTGGATCACCAAATATAATGTCCACCACATATCCCTTCGTGGAATTCGGTCATCACTTGGTCAAATTCTTTCTCTGTTAAACACAACAATAGGATCCTCGTCAGGTCCTTCCAATACAGTCGCCCGTTTTCCATGATATACTTTTGAGACTTCAGCCTCAAGGTGCAATACTTGGCCTTGTCATAGTTAGGAGGACATCTTAGCGTTAAAACATATTCCACTATATCTTTATACCATGAGGAGAGAAGGTACTTCACATGTATTTTTTGAGTGGAAGATTCTATGCCTTGATGTGCACCTGTGTCCTCCTGTCATAGACATATTTATCCCCAGAGCTTGACAGTTGTATTCAGACAAGATATTGGCCAGCCCTTGGCCTTTAATGAGCTTGGTAGCCTTTATCTCCAATTTGTACTCCTAAATCTTGGCTATCCACTTGCCCCTTCTTCCTTCATTATCACCTTTACCAATATATCCTTCACCACTGCTGTGGGAACATAGGCTGTTATGGCAGATTGTAACACATACACCCGGAATGAATTTAGAGATTTGACCAGAGCATAAGCTTGATTTTCCAGGATATCATATTTCAGATCAGTGTCTCGCAGGACTTGGATGAAGAACACAATGGATTGTTCATGCCCTTCAGCATTTTTCTGTAAAAGTACTACAGTTATTGTGTGAGGAGAGGTGAAAGAGAAAATCATGACGACTTCCCATAATCTGGACCGGCCAGCACTGGATCTTCTGCAAAGGTTTGTTTGATCATGTTGAAATAGTCCCTGAATTCAGGATTCCATCTAACTTCATTGTTCTTCTTCAGCATTTCGGTGATGTTTCAGAAAATCTCGGTATAGTTGGGAATGAACCTTCTGAGGAAATTTATTCTTCCCAGGAACACCTATACTTCCTTTTTGTTTCTTGAAAGGGGAATGTCGTTTATCACCTATTCCTACTTTGGGTCGATCTTCACTCCTTAGTTACTATGTTCCCTAGTAAATTTCCTTCCTCCAAGGAAAACATGGATTTTTGAGGATTCAGAGACGGGCCATACCTGTGGCATTTATCAAAGGTTCTTCGAAGCTACTCTATGTGTTCAGCGTCACTCTTTGAAAAGACAGTGATGTCGTCTAGGTAAATCAACACAAACTTATCCTTCCCTCCTATGAAATAAATTTCCATCGCACACTGGAATGTGGCACCGACATTTATTAGGCCAAAGAACATTTGGGCGTACATGAAGGTTCCCCAAGGCATGGTGAACACCATCTTCTTTTGGTCTTCCAGGAGCACTGCCACCTAATTATATTCTGAGAAGCCATCCATAATGGACATGCAGGAGGATCCCACCACCTTTTGCAGGATGTGGTCCATATTTGGGAGGGGATAGTTATCCTTGAGTGAGGCTCTGTTCAGATTGTGAAAGTCCACGTAAAGTATGATTTCACCATTATTCTTTCTTAAAGGCACCAGGTTTGCCACCCATTTGGAGTATCTTAAAGGTACAATGATCTTGGCCTACAACATCTTCCTTATTTCCTTCTTGATAGCTGGGAGAAGAAGGGGGTTGATGTGTATAAACTTCTTCTTATGAGGCTTAGCGTCTTCTTTCAGAGGTATTTTGTGTTGTATAATGTCCATGTCAAAAGTATTCAGATCCTGGTATGACTAGGCGAAAACGCCTTTATATGATTGAAACAGACTGGGATACTGACCTTGGTATTCTTCAGGAACCCCTTTTGACAACTTCACCACCTTCGGATATTCTTCTTTCCCTATCTTCACATCCCTGACAGCCTCTTTGAAGGTCATTTTGTTGGGGTTTACTGGGATATCATTCTTTTCAAAAAATCTCTCCAATGGCACGAGCCCCTTAGGGATGACATTTCACTTTAATTACAGAACATGGTGTCCATCCAGTGTCTCTTCCCACTTGGTTTTTGGCTATTCACTATCCTCCTCAGTGACTGAATCGATCACCATACTTGAGAACTCCCCCACCATTTCCATAAAATGTTGGACCTGCTCTTCGTATTTGAAGACTTGCTAATGCTTTATGTTGTCTCGAATGGAAGGGTGATATCACACTTCAACCTCATATCTGAGCAAAGGATTCCGCGGGGGGCGGAAATTACTAGCATCCATAGCCAGTTAGTCTGCCATTCTATTCTTATCCCACGGGTGTTTAGTTTGGCATTGGCTCCTGACTTGCCTCACTAAAAGATATGAATCTCCACACACTTTGAGGTTTTTTATGTCATCATGTTTTGCGTTGTCTGCAACCCCAAAAGAAGAGCTTCATATTCAGCCACATTATTTGTGGATTCAAATTATAGCTTAAGGGAAAGGGCAACCAAACATCCTTCTGGTGATATCAAGAGTACCCCAGCCTCGTTTCCTTCTCATGAGTAAGCTCCATCAAAATGCAAGGTCCATATCTTTTTTTCCTCGTTGCTCATAGGATTCTTCTGTATTAGAGGACAGATCCTTGTTTCTTGCAGGAAATGTTTTTTCCTCCTCGAGCATAAGACAAGAGAATTCACCCTCCTTACCATATACTGGAGAATTTGTGGAACCATTTGCTATGGTGACCATCTTCACGAATCTAGATTCACGGTATAATATTCTTTCCTCCCCATTGAATACTAGAATAGTGGCATAGGTGAGGTCAAGTTTTATAGATCCTCGAATATTAGATCCCCAAGATTTGGACAGCAACATTCCAAACCGCGTTGGGATATCAGCTATAACAATGTCCATTACCACGCTTTTGGTCGGAATTTGCGCTAAGTTTACTACCAGATATTTTATCATGACAAATAATTTCACTCTCTTGGAATCAAAAGAATACAGGTCTTTAAAAGGCTTGGTAATCTACAACCCCAACTTCTCCATGATAGACAATGGCAACAAATTATGTAAAGCCCCAAAATCTAGCATGCAGTTTTGCAATAACAGGTCATGTATAACTAGAGTCACATAGAATGGGGGAGTGGCTGAATCCATCTCTTCTACATGAGGTCCAAAAAATACCATGGGTCTTTCTTCTTAGAGATTAAGGCTATCAGGGAGAGGGCCTACGCCGTGGGGCAGCATGAATTGGGGCACTTGGGCCTTGTATGAAGGCTGATTTAGGAGCTCAATCAGGGGAACTGGGATCTTGACCTTCTCTAGTTCTTTCTGGAGGTTAAAGGTTGTGGGAATTTTTTTTTCAATGACTTATTTGGGCTGCTCTTTAGGGTGGTCAAGCAGGTTCAAGGGTACATATGATGAATTCTCATTTGCAGGAGGATCAGAGCCTTGCTTTGTGGAAGTGGACGCACTAGCTTTATGATGGGCGAACTCTTCTAAAGGTTTTTCCCCCTTACTAGGAGAACTATAAGGGGTATGTTCTCTTGGTATTGACTCTTCGTTTTGTTCTTGCACTTTGGTTCTCTTCCTAGAGGACCTGAGGTCATACTTCCTGTGGAGTTGAGATTACATGAAATCCATAAAATTCCTGCAGTAAATCTCAATATCTCAATCCTTTAGGGGGACTTCCTTATCTTCTATCTCTTCTTGCAGGGTAATTTCACCCTCTTTGTCCTCCGAGTAAGTGAGGAATTGATCTTCTTGTATTTTTGTGACTTCCTTGGTTTTTCCCTCCATTTCCCCTTCCAGGTATAGAGGAGGTTGGATGTGATCTTGTTGCTCCTTCCTTTCCCGTTGCAAGAACTATAGAGGGGGCTTCCAGTATTGGGGATTAAACCCACGGTTGGGAATCATTAGGTTAGGATGAGGAGGGGAATTCTTGGCCTCCAATTCAAGCTTCACCCGCTTAATTGAGAGGTTCTTTATCATCTTATTCATTTCTTAAATTATGTACTCCTGTGATGCCCTCTCCTGATTAGAAGTAGAAGCCTCCTCCCTGCTCTTTATTTTGGCTTCATGCTCTGTCTTCCCTTTGAATTTACCATTAGAAGAAAATTTTACTTCTACCTCTAATGCATCAGTCTAGATCTGATCCAGAGATGTGGATTTTATTTCTCTTAGGGTGAACCCAAACTCCGATTCAAAAGCTCTTGCCAAAACCCCCTTAGTATCTACTTGGGGCAGCTTTATTTCAGCAGGGAGATTAATGTAGAGCTTATTGAACCTCTTTATGAATTATGTTACATCCTCATTGTGTCTCTTCTTGAGAGCATTGAACTCTATGAGTACATATCCATGGTCCCTCTTTTCTCCCCATATTACTGTGAATAAATTCTCCATTTCTTCCCAAGTGGTGACTATGTGGTCAACAAGAGATTTGAACCACTTTAGAGCCTCTCCATCCAAGGATTGGATGAAAAGCCTCAACACCACATCTAGGTGATCCACATTCACATTCTTAGCAAAGGCACAAAAGTTTTCAATATGTTTCTGTGCATAAGTATTATCTTCCCAGGTGAATTGAGGCAAGTGCTTTAGATAATCATGAGGCATGTCATTCAATACTTGAGGTAAAGCCAATGGAGCATATTTCTTGAGGAGGAAACTAGGTACAACCATGGGGGTTAGTGGTGGTAATTTCTGAGGATTATTTTGTTATTGTATAATGGGTATATGATGGGTAGAGGTTTGGATATTTATCTATAATGAGCTTTGGAGTGTTGTAACTTCTTTGAATTCTTCAGCCTCTGGAGTAGGGTGCAAGGGAAGCAAATAAGTATAAACAGATTCAGCTTCATCTTTTATGTTTGAAGTGGATAAATCAGAGGTTTCTGGAGGATACTTAAGTACATAGGCTGTGGAGCTAGGCCCATAGATATCAGCTTTCTGAGAAGAGGAAGGCAAATCTTCTAGATAAAATGAGGGTAGGTTAGCCTGGATGGGCTGCTTCTCCCTCTAGATTCTCTTAAATATAATATTTTGAGAATCAGATATAGAAGGGGTTCTCTACTGAGAAGTATTTGGTCGGCTATGAGGCCTAGTATAAGCTAGGATTACACTTCATTTTAACTTTGATAATAGTGGAGTTGCCAAGCTAAGGGCTATTCAACTCTCAACGCTTCATGCTCACATGATTGAAGGGTGAAGGTAATGTTGTATCCCAGGGAAAGTTTTTCTAATATGTTCCCCATTAACATTGCCAAAAAGATGTTGTAGCTCCTAGAGACAACCTTGAGTTGCAAAAGACCAGTGCTTAGGACATCTTAAAATTAGAGGTTAAGTGTGGACAATTGCATAAATGCCTCTGACAAAATATGGGTCAAGAAAATAATGGTTTTTGGTGTTTCAAGAAAGGAGAATACCATTTGTGGTTGAGTCATGTGAATTCCCCAAACTGTGAGTGGGCTCGGGAGGCTGTGAGGCTAGATGGATTTTAAATGGGCCAAGTATAAAACAATGAGAAAAAAATTTGAAAATATGCAGAGGCGTTGATAAATAATGGAGAAGGAACCCACAAGAGACAGGCTTAAGAGGATTAAGAATTTGTCCCTTGTGACCTTAGAGGAAATGGATATGAATGAGATATGGACAACAACAGAGGTTCGTGGAGCATGAATTAAGGGAGTACAACAAGGTTAATACATGGGCGTTAACACCTGAGCGTTATACAAACACGAATTCATGAATAATATTGTTGACTACCAGCATCTACATTACACGAACCATCAAAGAAACATAGCATGAAAGATGATTACACATAAAAAGGAGATTAATGATAACAGAAGGAAACAGATACATAATACTACTCATTGCTCCATTTGGAATCCAAATAAAAACTCTTTATTCATATTAAGTTTAAACAGATCTCCCAAATATGTGTCTCAAAGCACATGGAGCACAATCATACAAAACTACAGAAAAATTCTTCAAAATTCTAGAACCTTTCTTTCCTCTTAGAACTCACTACATATAGATTTCTCCTTGAGGGTTCACGATCGAATATTATTTCATGATCAACCCACACAAGTGAAAACCAAAATATCCTAACAAACTATTAGAGTGTGCATCAAGCACTCACTCCTGCAATGGAAAAAGAAAAACAAAATTGGGTAAAATCAGGATTTTACCATAAAAACATCATTATATAATAGTAAGAAGAAACAAAACAGCTGGCCAGGGAGGCCCAATTCTAGAATCTCCAAAGGAGTGGCGAGAAGTGGCTGAGAACAGGTGAGTGTTCCAGCCTTCATCATATGATTCCACCTGCTATTTGAAAACCTCCACTCTTCTAATTATCATGATTTCCACTTCCTGTTGTGGAATAGCTAGTTGTGTTGTGTGTGCTGAACTCTTTAGCGGAGGTTATCCTCTGCAAAATTAATAAACTATACTGCAAGTTCCACCCAAAATCCCATGTTGTATTTTAAATTGCAAACCAGAACGAGATTTCGGAGGGGGCATGAATGGAAGAAGCAGAAATGGATTTAGTGAGACTTATTATCACTGAATTGGGTGAAAGACAGGCCACGAGAGGGATATTGATGACATGGTGAGGCGGTGGGATTGGCTCCAACAAATCGTAGATCGCAGGTTTTACATGGGCACAAAGGGAGGTAAAGGTTAAATCTTGCGGGGAGTGATATGCGATGGGCGGGAGTGATGTGGAAAATGGAAGTGGGACCATGCTTGAGATCACATATCGCAAAGTTTATGTGCGTGTAGTGAAAGGTAAACGATAAAGAGTGTGATGTGTGAAGTGTGGGGAAGGTGACGTGGCAGATGGAGGTGTGGCCCCGCATCGCAATTTAAACAAAATACTTTACGGGAGCTTAAAAGGTAAGTTACAAACTGTGCGAAGCGCGAAAAGTTATAATCACCGATCTGTGAATTTTATATTTAGCGATGTGCGATGGATGGTGTGGAAAGGGTGAGGTGTCAGGGAGAAATGGCCCCACTTTAATCGCAATCGGGGAATCGGGAAGGCGAAATGGTAAGTGAAAACAATGATATGGCGATGAAAAAGTTAAAGGAGAAAGATGAAGTGGAAAGGTGGAAAGGTAAGATTTAATGATTTTTAAGGGAAATGAAATTAAAGGAAGTGTGGCGGGTGAATGGGTCCCACTTTAATCACATATTTCATTTCAGAAGGTTTGTAGGAGACTACAATTAAAATATTTTTGGATTTGGCCGATGCGAAAAGAAATTTGAGTGTGCGGTCATGAAATAAAAAGGGAATGACTTAGGGAAAATAGAAATGAAAAGGGATAAATGGTATTTAGAGCATTGGAGTTTAGAATTAGGAAAAATGAAGGGTAGGAGGGGGTCGATGGAATGAATGAGGGAAGTATGGATTTTTCTCACCATCACACTTAATCAGCGATACTTTCCTCTTTCAACTGAATTAAAAGGAAGATAGATTCATTTGAAGCTCTTTGACAGTTGGGATTTCCCTTCCTTTCTCATTCTCCACTTTGAGTGCGGTCACAGGCCAACAATCTCCACAAATAAGATCTATCACACTAAAAATGATTTCTTTGTTTGCATCTTTCCATGTCTAATTAGTTATATGTAGTCGAAGGTGCTCCCTATTCACAAGGAAATCCTATTCTTGCCACTTTTTTACATAATTCTCTTGTTTTGATATATAAAATACCATGATGATCGACCCTTTTCCTCGACTATGAAAACCTGTGTCATCATACATCCCTTAATCTCTGCATGAAATAGCTCATCCTTATAGAGGTGGGCATTAAGTTTACCAAGGTTATTCATTTCGTGCAACAACAAGGTGGCCATGTAGGCTTCTAGGTTGAGGAAGACTGCCTCCTTCCATTGGTTTCGTTTGTTTCCATCTCGATGTAATCATGAATGTCTTGTTTATGTAATCTCTGTGGGGAACTAGTTAAGTAATTTTTATTAAAATTGTAATTTTGGGTTAATAAAATTATTATATTTTATTCTTTTCAAATAGTTTATTTGGAAATTCTATGAAAATATAAAGTGATGCAGGGTAAATCACTCTCTATCTCAATACTGCTGTCATCTCCTCTATTAACTAAAAAAAAAAAATCTCTCTATACAGTGAGCCTTTTTGCGTGTGTAGACCACCTATCTCCTCTCGTTCCACAACAACAAACTAGAAGATAAAATCAAGTCAAAATTTCTTCGTCCTATGGAAAAATACGTTTTCCTGTATAGATCTATTTTAGAAAGTGAAACATATCCAAATATTTAGCATAAAACCTTCCATACCTTACTTCTTACCTTCAATTCATTTTCTTCAACTTACTGGAGCTTGGATTGATCAACCTGTTCGTTGTTGAGGTGATGTTTAGCTTTCATGTGAAACCGTAGTGTGTAAAGGTAGCGTAGCATTCGCAAGTGTATGTGTAGAACCTTAGGTGTATACGTAGCATCTCCAGGGTATGCGCAGTGCTTCCAACTATATGCGTAGCGTTTCTTGTGTGTTTTCATAGCAGACACAGCACATGTGCAGTGCCTCAACTCTGATATTAATCGCAGTTATCTTGGGTTGAATGTGATGAAATTTTATCTCCTCCCAATATATTTTCTCTTCTCACATTCAAGATCAGTCAACTAGGCTCAAACCTGATCAAAATACCCTTAGTATATACTATAGTCTCAGTTGATTTCATAATATCGATACCTGAAATATAATTAAACAATTCAACCATGATTTTCACTGACCAAATGAATATCTGCCATTAACATAACTCATTTAACGATGAATAAGAATCCAGAAACAGTTTTTTCTTCATGCTGCAAGATTTAGAACCCTCATTGAATTCTCTAGCTAAATTCACTTCTATCTCTGGTTGAAAACGGAGATTCCTCATGTCTTTCATGCATACAGACTCAATATGTTTCTAGCCTCTTCTTGAATTCCATATTAAATTCAATCATATATTCCTACAAACATATAATCATATATATTGTCGAGAGAGAGAGAGAGAAAGAGAGAGAATTTCCCTATTCTGTCATCAATCCCATATATACACAACTGGAATTCATCAAATTAATCATACACAGACACCATTGTGAGCATAATAGCGCTTCAATTACAAAGATATCTCATAATGTATGGTCGAATTTCATGACCTCTGCAAATATTATTTCAACACCTTCTATGTTGATAGCTACAGCTCAGCATCACAGGCCTCTTCAACACATATTTCTTCAATTTAAATATCAAATAGCTCCCATAGAAATAATGCGTTCAAAAAATATATATATATTAATTCCATAGAAATATACTTTCTATTATTTACATAAATTTCACTCATCCACTTCATGAGAATGTATTACATCATACCACTATGACATTCTTTCTCGACAACCTTATCTTCAAATTTAGTTGGCCGCTCATAAGTTGCCTTGTCAATTTGACTCTACTCTCCTACACTTTCTTTGTGCTTTTGAGGCTTATAAAAATGTATATAAAAGAACTTTGAAACCAATTTTAGTTCAAATCCTACAATCCTTGTAATATCCCAAAATAGGAAAAGACAGTAATACACAACACAATAACTGGAAACTACAACAATATGGAAATAAACTGAATACTCCATAAAAATAGATAGAACAACTGAGCCATTTTATTAACAAGGAGGTGAAATACAAGTAAAACAATACAAAAAAATAATAGCACTAAAGCCGATAGAGATGGCTAGAGTGACCCTCATGTCCTCTCACTTAGAACATTGTGTAACTGTTGCTCTACTAGAGACCCTATTGCGTTGTCCCTACTAGAAATGTTGGAAATTTAACTGTTGGCTAAAAAGGGATTCATATATAAGGTTCTTTCATATCTCAAAAAATGTCGGGATTTGGAATCCAGACTCTATGATGAAAACCCAGAATAACCCAGAAAGGATTTTCGGATTGGCTCACCTCGGAAAATCACCCTCCTAGGGCTTGCAATAGATAATTGTTGGGTATGCAGATCTATGGCATGAAATAAAGATAAGATAGCTACAATAACACACAATCAACTCAATGCTTGAAGGGTTGGCCCCTTCTCCTGATTCCTGAGGTAGAGGCTTGAGATCTATCTCCTCCTTCCTCCTCTCAAGTTGCAAATGTTGAACTACACAACTGCTGGAAGTGACTGCACTGTCAAGAGGGCTGAAGTTGTAGCCTACTGCTAGATGATGAAATAATACTTGCAACTGATGGAAATAATCTCACCAGATATAGGGAATGGTCCCTCACATGATTCCAAGCTGAAATACTTGGAACTTCCTTCATCCTCTGAACCTACACTGGTGCAATGCATAATTCCTGTAGGAACTGCTGCGACATAGAGGAGTAGAATGATGGCATGACACCAGATGTTACAATGCTTCTCTTGGAAGACTAAAATGGATGCACAAGGTGATGGGTTGATCCCTCCACAGGTTTCCCACCTGAAATATTGGAAACTACCTTCCTCCTCTCAAACCCTAAGGTAGGAATGTGTAATCCCTGAAGTTGTATGTGTTGAAGAGAGGGGATAAATGTGGCATAGATGCTAGATGATGGATGGTTGCTCAAAGAAACCTTTCCAAAGTAGGCACTCGAAGTCCCCCTTGGATAAGGGTGGGATCTCCGCTTGGAGACACCCGTGTGCTAAACATCACAACAAACTTAGCTAAACAGCTGAAGCATGCAAAGAAATGTCGAAACAAAAATACAATATCAAAATCTAGAATTCATTCTATGGTTGTCTTGATCTTCCTTTTATGTTTGTGAGCATTCCTGATATGAAATGACTGTATTAGTTTTGCTGTGCTAAGGGTATTTCAGTTTTAAAAACATGTGCATAATTGGTTCATTAGTTTGCATGAGGATTAAGGATTTTTTCCATGAATTATAGATGAAATTTAGTGAATTAGAATCATAAATAACACTGAAAAGTAGTCTAAGACAGAGAAATAATTCACCACATGAAGTTTACACAACAGGCATGATGAAGCAGTTCACCCCTCTTGGGATACATCTGTTGGTCCAGCTCCCAATGACTAGTCCATATTTCATTATGCTCAAAAAATTTCTATTACATGTAGTTACATTGCTATAATGCCTATTTTATCTGCACAAATGGCTTCATAATGCTCCAATTAGTCAAAAATGACTCTTCATTCACTCATAATGGTTGAAAATTGAGTCTCCTACACTTTTGCCCAATATCTCCTAGGAAAACTTTGCTAAATGTGGAGAACTCCATTTAAATGGAGTTAAATTAGGGCTAACCTCCAAATTTGGTGTGCCCCTATCCACTCCACCTATTAAGCCTCACATTAAAATTTATGGTTAGGGCAGTGGCCACATGCGCACCCCTAATCGTTAGTTAACTTGACGGTTAGCGGAACCTCTGTTCCTGACTACAGTTAAATGGTCGACTGTAGTTTGTTGATGTTGAGTTAGGCTCTGACTGTGGCGGGTGAGCTAGCTTGATCGTTCCATGTGAGGGTACATCTCCCTCACCTTTTCAATCTCCATCCATTTTTCCTTGCTTGGTTTAGTACCTTTGAACCCTACTCGAAGGTAGTCAACACTTCCCCTCTTTGATGCTCTTGTCCTCCTGTCAAGAATTGTATCTTCTTTGAGATCATCCAAAAATTCTTGCGAGAAATATTTAATATAAGGTAGATAAACATCACTTGATCATAGATCAAAGGAGTTTCATACAAGCGTAAGTTTTCAACATTAACAATTGAATACATTTTCATGTAAGGTGAATCAAGTTGGAATGCATTATTACCAACTTTTTTTATGATCTTGAAAGGACCATAGTGAATGGGTTTGAGTTTTTTACCTTCCCCTTGCATCCTTTCTTTGCTAATGTGCAACCATACCTCATCTCCCTCTTGAAACTTGTGATCAACTCGGTGTTTTTCATGCCTCTCTTTGTATTTACTTTGACTTTTCTCAAGCTGCTCTTGAACTTGTTGATGTATCATCTGAATTTTCTTAATGACATTTCGAGCCTTATCAATATCAATATGGCCATCAATTGCAACATCCTTCCCAAATATGAATTCTAATGGTGATTTTGGCAAATAACCAAGGCATGCTTCAAAAGGTGAGGTTTGTGTTTAAGAGTGCTTTTCCTGGTTGTAAGCATGTTGAATGTAATGTAGTTGTTCATCCCACAACTTAGGATGTTTTCTGCAATATCCTCTCAATAGATGCACAACTATTTTTTTCACCACTTTGGTTAGTCCATCTGTTTGTGGATGGAAAGCGGTACTCTTTTTCAATTTTGTTTCCATAATTCTCCATATATTTGACCAAAAATTCCCAATGAACCTAGAATCCCTGTCACTAAAAATAAAAGTGGGCAATCCAAAATGAACCCAAAAAATTTGAAAATAAAGTTTAGAAGTATGTTCAGAAATAATGGTCTTCTTACATGGCATAAGTATACACATTTTACTAAATTTATCCACAACTACAAAAATATAATCATGTTGCTTTCTTAACATAGGTAGACCTCCAACAAAGTCCATGGAGACGCTCTCCCATGGCCTTGATGGTACTGTTAGTGGCGTGTACAATCCAAGCTTCCTATTACTAGGCTTACTTGTTGCACACATAGAACAACCTCTTATAAAATGTGACACACTATCTATCATGCGAGGCCAATAACACTACCTCTGTAGATGCGCCACTGTTTTTATTACCCCAAAGTGTCAAACAATAAGAGAAGAATGAGCTTCTCTCATGACACTTAGCCTCTCTTCTTATGGAATAAATAGCTTTCCCAAATGAAACCACAAATTTTTATGCATGTGATGCTATTTTTCTTCAACTTGATTCCCTTCACTCAAACTAGCATACACATGTTTGAAATCAATGTCATGTGCATATTGTTCTATGTAACGCTCATGTACAACAGAATCATTTTTTAGTAAAGTAGAAGAACTAATGATTGGTCTCGAAAGAATATCTGCAAATTTATTGAATATACCTTTTTTGTACCTTATAACCAAGTGAAATTGTTGAAGAAATCCCATCCACCTGAAATGTCTTGATTGTTGCAATTTTGTTTGCGACTACAAGTACTATAATGGTTGGTGATCGGTGTGTACAATAGTTTCTTTATGGGATCAAGTAGTTTTACCACTTCTTGACACTTTGTACCAACACATATAGTTATTGGTCATTTGTAGGATAATTAGTCACAACACCATTAAAAGTTTATGTATGAAAGGTGATAGGCTTACCATGCTGCAAAAGGACTGCGCCCATGGCATAGTCACTAGGATCGGTTTGCATCTCGAATGGTTGTCTCAAATTTGGCAATGCAAGGATTGGAGCTGAAATGATCTTGTCTTTTAAGAATTTGAAAGCTTTTTGTTGTTTGCCTCCCCATTGGAAGCATTTCTTCACACTTGTCACTGCATGCATAGGAGCTGCAATGGAAGAAACGTTAGCAATAAATTTCCTCCAATATTGAGATTCACCTAAGAAACTTCTTACCTCAGTAACTATTTTGGGTGTGGGCCAATTCACAATAGCCTCCACTTTAGAAGGATCAATCCTCAATTCTCCTCCTTCTATAATATGTCCCAAATAGACCAAAGAAGTCTTTCCGAACTCACATTTTGACATCTTAAGAAACAATTTCTCTTTCTTCAAAATATCAAGCACTCTATTTACATGGAAGACATGATCTTGTCTTGTTTTGCTAAAAATAAAAATGTCATCTAAGTACACAATAAAAAATTCATCAAGGAATGGTCACAAAACATTATCCATAACTCGAATAAAATTTTCCGGTGCATTACTGGTGGTCTCGATGCAGGTGTTAATGATAAGCTTTCAAATCTCATGATAATTTCCTCTAATTCAAGTGAGACCTCATCACAGTTTTCTGTTTCTGTATCGGTCATCAACTCCAATGTAAAATCCAAAACAAAAATGCAATTTGAAATTTGTTCCACAAATTTTAAATTCCATTAAAACCCACTTTATAATTCTTTCACAAATGACAAAAATACAATAAATTGAGAATGATATTTCCTTTCCATAACATGGTTTAATAAAGTCCTTAATAAAAATATTTTTTCTTAAACCAATGCAAATCCTTCCACATAAAGGACGACAACATAATTGAACCAATTATATAAAATGAAACGTTAATAAAATTCAACCATCACGTTGAATTCATAACGAATTTCAAATCTCATTAAACTTTGACTATATTTTATCGCATCCATTTCCCTTATTAAAACCCATGTAATTAAATTTGCAATAGCCGTAGATCTCCAAGATTTCATGCGGAAGCCGTCAGACACCCAACTTAATTAATTAGATCGAATTGATAAAGTATCAAGTCCATTTGATTTCTTAACCTTCGTGCAACTTTATTTGCGATTTTCATTGGATTCCAATCTCTCATGTGATCGCTGTTAGATCTATCATATGCTGGGCAGACATTTCAAACAATAAAATCCATTTTATAAATTCATCGGGTCCATTCCAATGGTTAATCACTGTGCAACTTGAAATGTGATAGCCATCGATTTAACTAGCACCTTGATCCAACGATTCTCCTGCTTCTGAAATCTGGATAATACATTCAAGTCTAAATTGAATATTTAATCCTAGCAATATGAATATTTAAATCGAAGATCAGTGAGTTCGGGTTCCTTGAACTCTTTACGTTTCAAATTATTCACTTCCTTCGAATTTGCGAGATTCTACACTCTTTAAAAAAAAACAACGGCTTAATTGCATATACCACTAATATTCTTTTAATTAAATAATACAAGCTACCATTCCATTCCACAGTGAACATAGCATGTGACTGAATATGCATACACAAAATCAAATAAGCAAAAATCGATATGAAAGTAACAACTCAAATGTATTTCCAATGAAATTTAAATCCTCCAAAATTTGGCAATTTTGCACAGCTACAGAGGAAAATCGAATTTTCCTCTGACCCATCTCTAATTCTATTACATATTCTCCTCTTCCTCTGTCTACATTTCGAACTTACATTCTAAAATATATATTGTTCATACAAATAAATTGATCACATTCTATGGATCAATTTACCCAATTTTAAATAAAATACTTATACATGATATTTGCCTAAAAATCCTCAACTAAAAATAAATACACTGAATCAAATCCCTGAATATCAGTCCAATCTTATCTACTAAAACAATAAATTAGTAAATTTCAGGCTAAAGGGTCCCACTCCTTTGCTTGTAATTTTTTTTTTGTATTTTTGGAATAAAAAATGAATTTTTTTATCCCTTAAGCCTCATGCTCCTACATCAGACTCCTGAGGAAAAAAAATTTCATGGGCTCCTATCCATGAGCTCCTCTACAGAACTTCCCAATTTCCGTAGCATGGTATCTATCATCCAAGTAGCTTCTGCAACTAGTTGATCTTTCCACTTGATCAAATACTCAAAGTATTCCCGTCCTCTTGTCTTCTTAGACAATATTTTGTCTAAAATCTTCTCTGGCTGCAATATTTTTGTTATGGGTAACTGTTTCAACCAGTCAATCTCTTCTTTGTCTTTAGCTGTATCACCTGTGTCTCCATCTTCATACCTGTACAAATCAACAACATTGAAAATTGGAGATATTCCAATGTCAGTGGGTAATTCAATTTCATAGGCATTTGAAAAAAAAATTCTCAATACACTGCATGGCCCAATTTTTTTAAATTTCAATTTGTTATACGCCCTTTTTTGAAATATCTGCTTCCTCAGGTGTGCTAGAACCAAATCTCCAACCTCAAAATTAACTTCTCTTTTCTTCAAAGCTGCTCTGCTTTTGTACTTGATGTTGCTGTCATGTCACTATTGTTTTACCTGTTCATGTATTGCTCGAATTTCTGAAGCAAAATCTTCTTCATCAACTCTTCTCATCTCCACTTTTCCCAAATTCCTTAATTCATACACTCCTCTTAGGTGCATTCCATAAACTATATGGAATGAACTATGCCCTGTACTCCTGCTAGGAGAGTCATTATAAGCATATTCAGCCTGTGCCAAAATCTGATCCCACTATTTAGGATTTCACCTGTAAGACTTCTCAAAATATTACCCAAGCTTCTATTCACCACCTTAGTTTGTCCATCAGTCTGAGGGTGATAAGTTGAGCTGAAACTCAGTTTAGTACCAAGCTTTTTCCACAATGTCCTCTAGAAGTGACCAACAAATCTAGTGTCCCTATCTGAGACAATTCTTTTAGGTAACCCATGCAACCTCACAATCTCTTTGAAAAACAAATTAGAAACATGAGTAGCATCACTGGTTTTATAACATGGAATAAAATGTTCCATTTTAGAAAATCTGTCAATTACAACATAGATTGCATCGTTCCCTCTCTGTGTTTTAGGTAAACCCAAAACAAAATCCATACTTACCATATCCTAAGTTCTATCTGGAATAAGTAATGGAACATACAAACTTGTGTTCTGACTTCTTCCCTTTTCATACTGACAAACTTTACAATTCCGCACATACTTCTCCACTTCAGTTCTCATCTTTGGCCAGAAATAAAAATGACTCAGTTTTTCATAAGTCTTATCTACACCAAAATTTCTACCAAGTCCACCACTATGTTTCTCCTTAATTAAATTTTCTCTCATAGAACAATTTGGTATGCACAGTTGACTTCTTTTAAACAACAAGCCTTCTTGCAAGAAAAAATCAAGCCACTTACTTCTGTCCAAAAAAATAGGATTACTGCATGCTTCAAATGCCTCTTTAAAATCCAAATATGTTTTATACAATTCCTTAAGAAAATCAAAGCCCAACACTTGAATTTGACTTTCTTGAACTAAAATTATTTTTCTACTTAAGGTATCTGCTACTTTGTTTGCTTGGCCAGTTACGTGTTTCAATACAAAATTGAAACTTTGAAGATACTCTACCCATTTTGAATGTTTCTGATTCAATTTTGGTTGCTGCATAATATACTACAATGCATGATTATCTGAATAAAGTACAAACTCTTTAGACATCAAGTAATGTCTCCACTTATTTAATGCATGTACAACTGCATAAAATTCCTTGTCATAAGAGGAATATTTTCTTCTTGTCTCATTTAGTTTTTCACTGAAATAAGTTACAGGTTTATCTTCTTGACTTAACACAGCTCCAATAGCTTCTCCACTAGTATCACATTTCACTTGAAAAGGTTTGTTAAAATCAGGCAAAACTAAAATGGTTTTTTCTGTTATCTTTCTTTTCAACAACTGAAATTTTTTTTCTTCTTCATCAGTCGATTTAGATGGTTGTTTGTCCTTCTTTATATTTTCAATAATAGGAGCATTGATCTTACTAAAATTCCTTATGAATTTTCTATAAAAACTAGCAAGACCATGGAAGCTTCTTACCTCAAAAACACTCTTGGGTGAAAGCCATTCTATGATTTCCTTTAACTTCTATGGGTCCATCTTCAATCCACTGGAAGAAACAACAAATCCTAAGTATACCAATTATTTTTCCATGAATGAACATTTTTTTAAATTTACCAGCAACTTTTCTTGATGCAATTTCCTTAAGACATAATTCAGATGTCTCAGGTGTTCTTCTTTAGACTTGTTGTAAATTAATATATCATCTAGATATACTATTAAAAATTTACCAATAAATTCTTTCAATACTTCATTCATAAGCCTCATAAATGTACTAGGAGCATTTGATAATCCACACAGCATTACCATCCATTCATGCAATCCTTCATTTGTTTTAAAAGTGTTTTTCCATTCATCTCCTTCCCTTATCCTAATTTGATGATAGCCACTCTTTAAATATAGCTTTGTAAAATATCTTGCCCCACTTAAAAAATCCATCAAATCTTCAATTTTGGGTAAAGGAAATCTATATCTGATTGTTATTTTATTGATTTCTCTTGAATCAGTACACATTCTCCAACCTCCATCTTTTTTTTGACTCAACGTTGTTGGCACTGCACAAGGACTCAAACTTTCTCTAATTAGTTCTTTATCCAATAGCTCCTACACCTGATTCCTAATTTCTTCATTTTCAGTAGGATTCATCCTGTATGTTGCCTTATTTGGAAATTTTTTCCCAAGAATTAAATCTATATGATGGTTGATTTTTCTAATAGGTGGCAATTCATCCGAAAAATCATCTACAATGATATCACAATAATTTTCCAGCATCTCTTGAATTTCAATTGGAAAATCAAAAAATTAAGTGGAAGTAATTACTACCTTGGGTTTGCAAATTAATGCAAAATTTACTTCATCATCTTCAATTTGCCGTAGATATTCTTTTCCACTCAGCAATAAAGCTTTCGGATTAGTTATTCTTTTTGATGCATCTTCTTCTTCTATTGGAAATAATGTATGATTGAGACAATCTTTACAAAACTTGTATGTGTTCTTCTTCCCATCATGCATAGCTCCTCTGTCATACTGCCAAGGTCTACCCATCAATATGTGACATACGTCCATAGGAATCACATCACACATAATTCTAGCTTTGTAGCTGCCCAATTGGAATTCCACTTCACATTGTTCATTCACTAACAGCTGATGCCCTTTTTGAAACCATGACACCTTGTAGGGTGTTGAATGTTTTTTTGTCTTGAATTTCAATTTCTCCACCACTTCTGTAGAGACCAAATTATCAGTGCTACCACTATCAATTACCATTTGACAGAATTTTCCTTGAACTTTGCACACACTTCTGAACAAAGTTTTTCTTTGTGCTAGTTCAACAACTTCCTTTGTTGGTTTTAACAAAAAAAAATTAACTACCAAATATTTTCCTTTCTCTGGTGTATTTTCTGCTTCTTGCACTTTTGTTGTTTCTGGCATTTTTTATGCTTCCTCTTCATTCTGAGCAACAATTACATTTATCTGATTTTTCCCCACATTATTTGGACATTCATAGGCTCTGTGTCCAAGCTTATTACATCTATAACATCTGATTTCTCTTCCTCTGCCTCTGCCTCCTCTTCCTCTGGAAAAACTCCTTCTGCTACATCACCTTATGTGTGTGTATGCTGACTTGAGCTACTGATAACTCCTTCTCTCAGTGCTGTAGATCTTCCTCTACCACCTTGACTTCGTTTTCCTCGGAAAGTACCTCTACTTCTGGAAAACTGCTTCCCTATGAGTTTTTCTTCAGCTTCCAAGGCCATCTGATAAGCCTCTTCCACTATTTTAGGAGACAATGGACTTATCTCATCTTGGATCTCCATTCTAAGACCATTAATATATATTGCAATATTTTCTGTTGTATCTTGAATTTGTCCTTCTCTTATGCTTACTTTGTAAAATTCCTCTATGTATTCTTTGACTGACATTGACCTATGTCTAAGATTCTACATTTGTCTAAATAATGAAAGCTGATAATCACTTGGCAAAAACTTACCTCTCAGCTTCGCCACCATCCTGTTCCAATTCTTTATTGGCTGCTTACCAAGTCTCCTTCTTTCTGCCTGCACTCCATCCCACCAAAGTGCTACATGACCTTTCAATTTTGTGATAGAAAACTTCACTCTTTTTCCTTCATCCATTTCTTCATAATCGAAGAACTTATCCATGCCATTTACCCAATCTATCAACACTTCTGGGTTTAAGATTCCTGTAAAAACCAAAACTTCAAGTTTGGTTTTACATGTGGATCCCAACACTAATTTAAAAAATCTCGTTTCAGGAGTAACTTCTGCAGGCTCTCCCTCTTTTGCAGATTCAACTTCAAGTTCACTGACATCTCCAGCATCTGCATCTCTTTGATTTCCCATTTCCATTTCTTCTAATATGGCTTTCATCTGTTGCATAACCTCCATCACTTCAGCATTTGCAACTGGTCTTTCTCTTCTTCGACCAGCACCACCTCCTTGTCCAACTCTATAAGCCATGTTGGATTTTTTTCCCTGATCTTTGAGATCTCGCTCAATGTCTAAATTTTGCTCTGATACCACTAATGGTGGTCTAGATGTAGGTGTTAATTACAAGCTTTCAAATCTCGTGACAATTTCCTCTAATTCAGGTGAGACCTCATCATGGTTCTCTATTTCTGTATCGGTCATCAACTCCAATGTAAAACCCAAAACAAAAATGCAATTTGAAATTTGTTCCACAAATTTCAAATGCCATTAAAACCCACTTTATAATTCTTTCACAAATGACAGAAATACAATAAATTGAGAATCATATTTCCTTTCCATAGCATGGTTTAATAAATTCCTTAATAAAAATCTTTTGTCTTAACCCAATGAAAATCCTTTCACATAAAGGATGGCAACATAATTGAACCAATTATATAAAATGAAACATTAATAAAATTCAACCATCACATTGAATTTCATAACGGATTTCAAATCTCATTAAACTTTGGCAATAATTTATCGAATCCATTTCCCTTATTAAAATTCATGCAATTAAAATTGTGATAATCATATATCTCCAAGATTTCATGCGGAAGCCCTTAGATTTAAAATGTTGTCAGACACCCAACTTAATTAATTAAACTGAATTGATAAAGTGTAGGGTCCATTTGATTTCTTAACCTCCATGCAACTTTATTTGTGATTTTCATAAGATTCCAATCTCTCATGCGATGGCCATTAGATCTATCATATGCTGGGCAGACATTTCAAACAATAAAATCCATTTTATAAATTCACCAGGTCCATTCCAGTGGTTAATCACTGTGCAACTTGAAATGCGATAGCCATTGATTTAACTAGCACCTTGATCCAACGATTCTCCTGCTTCTGAAATCTAGATAATACATTCAAGTCTGAATTGAATATTTAATCCCTGAAATATGAATATTTAAATCGAAGATCAGTGAGTTTAGGTTCCTTGAACTCTTTACGTTTCCAGTTATTCACTTCCTTATAATTTGCCAGATTCTACACTCTTTAAAAAAAACGACGGCTTAATTGCATACACCACTAATATTATTTTAATTAAAAAATACAAGCTACCATTCCATTCCACAATGAATGCAGCATGTGACTGAAGATGCATACACAAAATAAAATAAGCAAAAATCGATATGAAAGTAACAACTCAGATGTATTTCCAATGAAATTTAAATCCTCCAAAATTTGGCAATTTCGCACAGCTACAAAGGAAAATCGAATTTTCCTCTGACCCATCTCTAATTCTATTAAATATTCTCTTCTTCCTCTGTCTACATTTCGAACTTACATTCTAAAATATATATTGTTCATACAAAAAAATTGATCACATTCTATGGATCAATTTACCCAATTTTAGATAAAATCCTTATACATGATATTTGCCTAAAAATCCTCAACTAAAACTAAATACATTGAATCAAATCCCTGAATATCAGTCCAATATTATCTACTAAAATAGTAAATCAGTAAATTGCAGGCTAAAGGATCCCACTCCTTTTCTTTTAATTTTTTTTGTATTTTTGGAATAAAAAATGAAGTTTTTTTCCCTCAAGCCTCATGCTCCTGCATCAATTACATAAACCAAAAGGCATGACTAGCCACTCAAAGAGTCCTTGTTTTGTTTTAAATGCAGTTTTCCATATATCACTTTTTGCAATTCTTACTTAATGATATCCACTTCGTAAATCTAACTTAGTGAAAAACTTTTCTTCTTTCAACTGATCAAGCAAATCATCTACTCTTGGGAGTGGGTAACGATTTTTTACCATAATTTTGTTCAAAGCTTGAAAATCTATACACATGCGCCAAGTCCCATCTTTCTTTGGTAACAAGACTATGGGTGAACCACATGGCGAGGTGCTTGGCCTTATGATACCTTTATACAATATCTCTTTTATTTGCCTCTTTATTTCAACATTCTCCATTACCGACATGCGATACATACCAATGTTTGGAAGAGGACAATCCTGCTGCAACTGAATCTCATGTTGAATTTCCATTTTTGGAGGCAATCCTGTTGGCTCCTAAAACATCTCATGATTCCCATTAACCACATCATATAATTATGATTTCAACTTAGGATCACATCCCTCAAAATATTCATGATTAATATCAGCTTTGGGCTTAATCATAAGAAGAACAAAATTCTTACTTGAACTTACCAGCCTCTTTACCTGTCCAACATTTACCAAAGCAATGTTTGTCTTCTTGCGGTGTGCTCTAAAAATGAACTGCTTGTCATCTTTGAATAAATGATACTTGTTCTCATGGCATAGAAATCACTTTCCTGTCATACAAGTAAGGAATCCCTAATACAATACCATTTATGTCAAGTGGAACCACATCTAATTCAACTGTTTCAACAAATATTGTAGTGGTTGCAAACCTCAATATACGTTTCCTTATAACCTGTAGATTTTCATCCTTACAAATCCAACTCAATGGATATGGTTTTGGATGTGGTATGGTCTCAAGGTTAATTTTTTTGACCAAATATTCAAATATTAAGTTTTCTTGTGACCCACTGTCAAACAATGTGTCAATCTTGGTATGCTTGCATATGACCCTCACATGAAACAATTTTTTTCTTTCTTCTTCATTTGGAGTGTTTATGTGACAATTTGATGTACTGGTACTGGGTCTAGTTTCAATTTATTTTCCCTTCATTTTCTTCAATCCCATGGTTGTAATTTTAGTCTCATCACCTGAATCAGACCCTAAGTCATGTTGAGTTGTAGGAGCAGTTTTTTGTTTCCCTTTGTTATTGGGTTTCTTTGGCCTCAATTCTTGATGTAATTTCCAACAATGAGTTTCATCATGGAATTCTTTTGAACAATGTTTACAAGTCACTTTTTCTCCCTCTTTATTAATAGATGCATTCTTTTTGTTTTTACCTTTTGGGGTCTTTTCCTTGACTTTACCTTTTAAAGGTTTCTTCCTACCCTCTTCAAGAATGTTCTTCCCTCTAGCTTCTAGATGTGTGGCCTAAACACAAACTATATCTAGACTAGTGGGGTTAAACATGAGAATAGTATGTTTTAGGTAGCTATGTAGGCCCCCCATTTATTTTATCATAGTGTCTTGGGTCTGCAAATCCACCCCTAATAAAAGAGCTCTTCTCCTAAATTCCTGGGTGTATTCTTGCACATTTTGTCCCTTTAACTTCCTAAATTTTTTCCAGTTCATGATGGGTTTTTGCATATGAGATAATGGATAAAACTATCATTTAATAACAACAATAAAATATGACCATGATAGAATAATCTTACCTTGTTTCTTGATTTCCTCCTGTTTCTTGGCTTCCCACCAAACAAGTGTTGCATGTTCCATTCTCAAAGAAGCTAATTGAATTTTTGTATCATCATATTGAAGGTTCTGTATTCTTAAATATACCTCCAATTGTCGAATCCAATTATCTATATTTTTTGCATTTAATTCACCATTAAACATTGGCAATTCGAACTTAACATCAAGTTTTAATAAAGGATATTTACCAGTGCTCTTGGAATTGTGTGGCTGAAGTACTGAAGAAGAGGTAGAAGATGATGATGATGATGAGGGTAAAGATGGTGGCCCTCCATTTCCTCCATTTCCCTTCTTTGACTTGTATTCATCATGTTGACCTCCTGAATATCCTTGTCCTTCCTTTTGGATTTTAGATCCTTCTCCTTCCAATCTCTCATTCCTTTCTTGATAAATAATTCTAACCATCTCAATCATGTCAAGAAATGCTTTCCTAAGCACTCTTTCTTCTTCCTTAGGGTCAACTTCTTCATGAATTTCTCCTTTCTCATGAGGCACGCTTAATGGAGCTTCTACTTATTTAGGAGGTGAAATATGTGGTGGAGATTGTGGCAATCTTGCTCTCCTTTTCTTTAGCTCCTTTTGAGACCCTCTTTCTACCACTAGTTTTCCTTCTCCCCTTTTGAGCTTGAGCCTTGTAAGCATCTAAAACTTGAAAAATGTTAAACAATTCTTTGCGCTAATCAAACACCAAGGAAAAAATCTAGCTTTAATACCATTTGATCTTAAATGATTGTATTATTTTTGTTGTGCTAAGGGTCTTTCAGTTTTAAAAACATGTGCATAATTGGTTCATTAGTTTGCATGAGGATTAAGGAGTTTTTCCATGAATTATAGATGAAATTTAGTGAATTAGAATCATAAAATAAGAATAAATAAAACTGAACAGCAGTGTAAAACAGAGAAATAAGTCACCACATGAAGTTTACACAGTAGGCATGATGAAGCAGTTCACCCCTCCTGGGATACATGCATTGGTCCAGCTCCCAATGGCTTGTCCATCTTTGATTATGCTGAAAAATTTTCTATTACATGTAGTTACATTTATCTAATGGTTTTTTTCTATGCACCAATGGCTTCAGAATTTTCCAATTAGTCAAAAATGACTCTTCATTCACTCAGAATGGTCGAAAATTGAGCCTCTACACTTTTTCCCAATATCTCCTAGGAAACTTCGCTAAATATGGAGAACTCTAGTTAACTGGAGTTAAATTATGTTTGAAATCCAAATTTAGCATGCCCCTATCTTCTTGGCCTATTAAGCCATGCATTAAATGTTATGGTTAGGGTGGTGGCCACATGCACACCCCCAACCGTTAGTTAACTTGATGGTTAGAGGAACCTCTGCTCGTGATTGCAGTTAAATGGTGAACTATAGTTTGTTGATGTTGAGTTAGGCTCTGACCATGGCAGGTGAGCTGGCTTGACCATTCCATGTGACATCTTTCGAAGACTTTTGGCGGGTTGGAACTGCCAACAGTTCCCAACCCCCAATCATATATGCAGTTAGCGTTAAATCTTACCCGCAACCTTATGATGTTAACTAGCAATGTGTAGTGAAGTTAGTAAACTGTGTGCGTGCTAGAGGGAGGTCAGGGGGTCGAGCCCTGCGACCTCAATAAAATTTTACATAGAATTTCAGGGCCACGTGGTGGCCTCGGAGCTTGCCACGTGGTGCCTTCTCATTGGCTCCTCCAAACAGCATTATCCAATAAAAAAATGACACTTGTCAAGAACTGATTGATTCAGTAGAAAGAATATTCTAGGGAATATTCTTTTTTTTGACGATATAGCCCAGTCAAACCTGGTCAAACTGTCACAAATTTATCTGTTTTCCATTTCAATCAGAACGCAATATCTTCCTCATACGACATTGGTTTTTCGAACCATTTGTGGCATCGGAATCAGGAAGACAAGATCTATGCGACCATCCTGGTTTCAACCCAGTCCTGTAATTTTGAATTTTGAGCAAAAATTATGAACTCCTAATCACTTCCCTAGCCTTGGACCACCTCATTACTACTCTGCACATGTGGCCACTAGCCTCCATGAATATTGTGCTCTCCTCCATGATCTCCATCATCTCAGCCTTTACTCTCCACTCCCTCCATCATGTGTGCATTTAATGCACCACTTCCTCCATCACTTCATCATTATTCCTCCATGATCTTAGTTTTATGCCTCCACTATCTCCATCATCTTCCTCATTATTGCTCTATGATCTCCACTCTTTCTTCATAAATAAGTTTCTCCACTACTCCATAATTTTGATCCACTACCTAACTAACCCACATTCACACAAAAAAAGTGGATTTTATTCATCTATTCGGTTTATGGGTCCCTCCACCCTTTTATTTACTTAACTAATTAAGAAAAGTAAGAACTATAATATTCCAATTAACTTATGGAAAATTTGGAATATTATATTTCTCCACGCAAAAATGTTGATTGTCCTCAAGCAACTGCAAAAGTAGATGTTTCAATAATCCATCTCCCTCCCAAGTGACATCCTTGTATGGAAGGTCTCCCCATCTGCTCCAATGTGTTATGTATGCCCAACTCCATAGCTACCTCTCTAGAATGTCTAGAATGGCCTCCAATTGTGTAGTTAGATGCCTCTCCTCATTAATGAGTCCCAAAGTGGAAACCATATGATGTCCAAGAGCCTCCCCTCTGCTTGAGATATATGAAGTGGAGTGGTTCCTTTCCCAAGTGGAAAGTCCCAACTCATAAACTATCTCTCCAACGAGTAGGTGGTGTCTCTCCATGCTCCAATCCTTGGCCTTGTTGGCCCTACTTGATCTAAGTATCATATCAACAGTGTGAAAAAAAGGAAATAGATACATATGGGTTGACATGTAAAATGTCAGACCATACTCTCCCAATAGTAGCCACCGCAGTAATGCCTCTTATTGCCATTCCACCTCATCATCATACCATGTATGGTGGAAATACTCTTCTAAGAGAAGCCAACACAACAAGGCCTCTTGTTTCCATCCTACATCATCATCATGCAAGGTATGGGAGAATGTCAACCCATATTCTCCCAAGAGTAACTAGAGCAACAATGACTCTTGTTTTTACTTCACATCATCATAATTTAAAGCATGAAGCAATGAAATACAGATTGACATGTAGAATGTCACACCATAACAAAATAACCACGCTTCCCGTTGCCACATCATATGAGTGCCATGAAATGTCCCAAAAAATAATACATCCATTGACATGTGATATGTCATGTGATGGCCAAACTCTCTCAAAAGTAACCACCACAACCATGCCTCCTGTGTTGAACCCTTAGTTGATTTGAGAGGGGGGGTGAATCATTTTAATACATTCATGGTATTTTAAAAACTTTCTTTTAAAAATTATTTACACCTTCATTTCATGATCAACTTAATGTATAATGAACCAGCAATCTTAATATGTGAGTAGCAGGTATTAAGTAGATTAAATACAGAATATCAACACATAATCATCATGCACATAGACAACAGATATAAGTGGAAACCCATAAGGGAGAAAACCACATCTTATTATTGTTGTGATTCAAAGGCAAGCTCCAACTCCCTCTCACCACTGATTTTTTGTAGGCTCCAAGCTACAGGAGGCTACTACCTCAAATTCTACAAGCTACAACTTGAAAGGAAGCACCAAATCCCATTTGTTTTCTACAAGCTCCAACCCACAGGAGGCTCCTACCTCAACCAACTCCAACTGGGCATCTATCAAGCTACAAATTGAAATGGAAGCACCAACTCCCATGTATTTTCTATAGGCTACAACCCACAGGAGGCTCCTACCTCAACTAGCTACAACTGGACATCTATCAAGCTACAACTTGATATGGAAGCACCAACTTCCTCACTCTATAATAAAATCATATGCTGATTTACCTGGATATCAGCTATGTTTTTCTCCTTTTTCACTGCTATCCTTCCAACCTTTATATCTGCTTTAAATCACTTATGGATCTTCACAGCTTCTCTATCTGCTCATTATTCTTCTTCCACTCCCTAACCTACTAATGCATATGACAGTAACATCATTTATAGAGATCACCCTCTCATTATTTGAATTCCACATGGGACCATGAAATGAACAGGCACGAATCTTTTCCTTCCACCTTCTCATTTTCTCGCTCATCATTTCAGGAGGTTACAACACTGTCTACTCATTTCAAAATTAAATTGGAGTTTTTATTTGCCTACGGAGATTTTCCTTTGAATCACAAACAATATAAAAATAATCAATGAATTTACATTTACAATTACAATAGTATTTCAATTCAGCTCTTTCAGCTTCTTGCTTTTCTGTTCATCTTGTCTTCTCTACCTACTGTCCCTTTGTCTTCTCTGCCTGCTGTTCTATTTCTAACTGTGCTGCTACATTATTGTCTTAGCCCGACTTGACCCATGCCTTTCTTGTTTACACCACCTCTACCTATTACATATCTTACTTGTAGCGTTCTATGCTCTTCTCTGCTCCTTTTCTCTGTGTCAGGTTACTTACTCGAGTCTCCTTCTGCCCATGTTCAGTCTTTGTTATCAAACTCCCACAGCCGCATAACATCTATGCACGAGTGTCGGGTCATTTTCCCAGAGTTTTCTCTCTTTCGTTCAGCCTTTCCTTTGTTAACCGAGTCGTCCTCTGCTTCCAAAATTTTATTCATAAAATCACATTTCCCCAGACATGAAATACATCAAATCTTGACTTCGAACATTATCGCATCTGGTCTCATGTCGTATTTCGGTGTATCAAAATTTTAACATTATAATTTCCTTTTCAACCTTTGATGCGATTTAACACTAGAAAGGCTCATCATACACACTTAACTTTGGTTGAAGGGTCCCACAATGCGGTGACCAATCATAGCGTATCGCATTTTTCTTGTCCACAAGTTTTAACATTTTGCAACAAACTTATCTCCTATTTTCTGTGAGATGCGTTCGCATTGCATTGCATCCAACTTACCATGTGAACTCTTAATAAAAAACCATGAAATATGTGGTGTGTGCTCATGCGCTACGCCACCACATGGTCTCACCTCATCGCATCGCATATTATAACCTTACCGCATCACAAAAAATTAACATTATTTAGCGTTATTTTCTAACGTTTGCGATGTGTGGGCCCGCGATTCACCGTCTGTCGTTGATCTGCCCCCAGATCTAACGGTCCTCGTCTGATCGCACTTCACACTTCATAAGATTTACTTTGTGGTTATATTCTATTTCTTGTGATCTAAGAATTTGCGCCATGCCAACAGGTGTCTTCTCCATTTAGCAACGCAAATACTTTAACTTACCATGCGACACCTTAATGCTAAACTCTTAAATGTTGCGATTTTCGATTCAATATCTGTCGTCCATCTCTCGCCTTCACTGTAGCGATCTAATCCTAACTATCCATTCCCCTCATTTGGAAATTTTCTAAGTGATCTTTGCCTTAGTCGATTTCTATTCTTTATACTGTCACCACTTTGTAACACAGGTTCCTTCACGCTACTCCTCCTGAGCTTGTTTGGAGTTTTCAACGCGATTCTCTCCAGAGCTTTATATTGTCGCCACTTTGCAACACCAATTCCTCCACGCTGCTCCTCCCTGAGCTTTATTCAGCTTCTAAGTGTGTTGATCTCTCCTGATTTTGTTCTTCTATTCGTTATTCACTCCGACTTGGGATTCTTTCGCTTGTTGCATGCCTTTGCTGCCTTCGCTGCCTTAGCTGCCTCTGCTACCTCTGCTTCTTTGTTGCCTATAATTCTTTCCTGCCTCTCTGTTTCCTTTACTAATTTCTTGCCTCTACCTCTACTTCTTTGTTCATTGTTACCTGGTCTGTTCCTTTGTCTTATAGCTGGTTCTCTGCTCTTTTGCCATCAATTATGATTCTGATGTTTCTCCTTTCTGTACCTTTTCCATCAATGACAATATTTCCAACACTCTCCCCCTTTGGCATTGATGGAAATACTCCAATACTTCCTCTAGGACTTCCTCAACTTCTCATTATGAGAGGTGTCTTTTCTTCCTCTACTTGATTTTCCTCCCCCTTTGACATCAATGGCAAAGGGTTGCACATTTCCCAGTGTGGTTTCTATCTTTTCATAATACTCTAATCTTAAGGACCTGTACCATGCACTGCTCCATAATTGCTCTAGCTCTTCTGTGACAACTTTTATTGATTTCTCTCCCCCTAGAATGATGCTTACTTGTCTGATATTGATTATCACTTGTCTACTGCATTGATCCCGTTCCTTGTATTGCAGCCTTTGTTGGTGTATTTCCAACATTATATATATATATATATATATAGAGAGAGAGAGAGAGAGAGAGAGTAACATCTGCAGACACTACCCCTAGTTTGTCTCTTAGATATTCGAATGGTTATTTAGCAAGAGGTTCAGTGAATATGTCTATTGTGTGTTCCTTTGTTGGTACATACTCCAACTTCACTATTTTCTGTGCTACTTGTTCTCTGAGGAAGTGGTACTTTATTAGAATGTGCTTTGTTTTCAAATGAAGTACACGATTTTTTGGTATACAATAACACTAGTATTGCCACATTTGATAGAAATGGGTTCATCAATGATTACCTTCATGTCTTGGAGAGTTTGTTTCATCCACATTAATTCTGTGAAACAAGTTGTTGCTGCTATGTATTCTACTTCTGATGTAGATAGAGAGACATAAGTTTGCTTCTTGCTTAGCCATGCCACCATAATTTCTCCCAAATAAAATGCACCTCCACTTGCGCTTTTCTTGTCATCCAAACAGCTAGCCCAATCTACATCTGTGTATGTTGTCAATGTGAAGCCTTTGCCTTTTGGATACCATAGGCCATAATGTGCAGTTCCTTGCAGATATCTAAATATGCTCTTGATTGCTAGCAAGTGATTTTGCTTTGGTGTTGCTTGATATCTTGCCACAAGTCCTACTACCAACATAATGTTCGGTCTAGAGGCAGTTAGGTATAACATACTTCCTATCATGGATCTATAAAGTCTTTGATCTACATCTACAGATCCATCATCAGCACATGGTTTGCATCTAGTAATCATGGGAGTTGACAAAGGTTTGCAGTCTTCCATTTGGAACCTTTTCAACATTTCTCTTAAGTATTTTTCTTGTGAAATTAACATTCTTGTGTTCTTTGGTAGAATTTGAAGTCCTAAATAGAAGGTGAACTCTCCAATCATAGACATATCAAATTCTGATTTCATCTCTTCTGCAAATCCTTTTTCTAACTAATCTTTGTTGCTACCAAACATGATGTCATCTACATATACTACTACAATTAAGAGCTCATTTTCATCAGCCTTTATGTACAAATTGTTGTCTACTCCTCCTTTCTTGAACCTTCGTTTTTGTAATTATTTGTCCAGACTTGAATACCATGCCCGTGGAGCTTGTTTCAGACCATACAAAGATTTCTTTAATTTGCACACAGAGTCATGTTTATCTGTTAAGGATAATCCTTTAGGTTGTTCCATGTAGAATTCTTCCTTTAAATCTCCATTCAGGAAGGCAGACTTCACATCCATTTGATATACCCTGAAATCATGATAGCATGCAAAGGCCAAAACATTCTGATTGCTTCCATTCTTGCTACAGGGGCAAAGGTTCCATCATAATCAAGTCCTTTGATTTGAGAATATCTCTTGCATACAATTTTGGATATATTTTTGATTACCTGACCTTGTTCATTCATCTTATTCTTGAAAATCCATTTTTTTCCAATGACATTTTTCCCAGTGGGTCTTGGCTTTAACTCCCAAGTCTTGTTCTTTTCAATTTGGTCCAGTTCTTCATTCATAGCACTTACCCAATTTTTGTCCTTGTTGGCTTCATCGAAATTTTTTGGTTCTATTTGTGACAACATGGATAGGTACACTTCCTCGTTTTGTTTAGCTAGTTGTCTTCTAGTCTGGAATCCTACACTCTTGTCTCTAATGATTTAATATTATGGATGGTTCTTCTGAGTATGTCTTGAGGGAAATTTTGAGTTTAATTCAGTCTCATCTGTTGTCTTACTCTGTTCTTCATTTTCTTGATTCTCGTCTTCATGATCATCTAGAGGATTGACACAGCTTTTGATTCTGATTCTATTTGGTAGATCTTCGTCAAATCTCACATCAATGATTTCCACTATTTTATGCAGTCTTTTGTTGTAGCACTTGTATCCCTTACTATTGGATGCATATCTTAGGAATATTCCTTCATCAACTCTTGCATCATACTTCCCCAATTTTTCATCATTATTCTTTATGAAACATTTGTTGCTAAAGACTATAAAGTGCTTGATTGATATTGGTTTCCCATGCCATAATTCATATGGAGTTTTTACACAGTTTGGTCTAAGATGAGCTTTGTTAATAATATGAACAACTGTGTGTACTGCTTCTTCCCAGTAGGTTCGAGGAATGTTTCTTTCTTGCATCATTGCTCTGGAAATCTGTTGTACTGACGTGTTTTTCCTCTCTTCCACTCCATTCTGCTGAGGTGTACTTGCAATTGTAAACTGTTGCTTTATCCCACATTCATTGCATAGGTCCGCAAAGTCATTGTCTATGAATTCACCTCCTCTGTCTGATCTGATGCATTTTAGCTTACATCCAGTTTGATTTTCTTCCAGTGTTTTTAAGATCTTGAATGTCTCAAGTGCTTCAGATTTATATTTGAGAAATTCCAACCACGTCAATCTGGAAAAATCATCTATTATTAGCATGAAATATGATTCTCCACCTGGTGCATTAGTTCTTGAAGGTCCACACAGGTCCATGTGTACAAGATGAAGTGGATTACTTGTATATAGTTTGTCTTTAGCCTTCAATGATGTGCGAGTTTTCTTTCCCAGCTGGCAAGACTTACAAATGGTATTTGGAGGCTTCTTAATTGTGGGAAAATCTCTGACCGCTTTCTTCTTGCTCAATTTGATGATGTGGTAAAAGTTTAGATGTCCCAATATTCTATGCCATAACCATGATTCGTCAAGTTTTCTGATGTGGAATGATTCATTCTCTTCTTATACTATATAGATATTTCTCTTTATTCGAACACCTTTGATCAAGGTCTTTCCTATGGTGATAGGCCTCACTTCACAATCTTGGGCTCTGAAGAGGACCTCATAGTCTTTATCATACATTTGAATAACACTTAGCAGATTGGCTTTCAGACCATCCACAAATAGTACATCCTCAGCCTCTCCTCTTCCATTTTTCAGGCTGACTGAGCCTTTTCCCTTGATTTTCCCTGCTTTATCATTGCCAAATGTTGCATTTCCAGATTTCTTTTCATTAAAGGTTATGAACTTGCTTCGGTCTCCAATCATATGTTTTGATCACCCACTTCCCACCTACCATTGTCTTTTCTAACCTTGAGCTATTAGAACTAGACCACACTTATTTAGATTCTTTCTCCATTGCATGCAGTTGTTAGTTTGGTAACTTTCCTGAGGAGATGGACCACAATCTTTAAGAGGACATTAGTGAGAGTTGTACCCAAATTTATGGCATATAAAACACTTGATTGTATTTCTGAAAGGATTATGCATATAAGAGACTCCACCATTGTTCATAATTCCCCTTGATTTTCCATACAATAGTCTCTGTATATATGTTTTGCACTCCATGGCTTTATGACTGAACCCTTTATAGTAAAAACAATACCCGTAGAAGTAGTATTCGTCTCTAGTAGAGAGATTTGATGGAGGTAATTTTTTCACTTGTTGCATATTTTTCTTGTTCAATTAATCCATAGTTGCGCATGAGTTTGTTGTAGTTTACTGTCTCTTCATTTCGTTCTTTGTCACTATAGGTTGATGTTTGTTTCTAATTATTTCGTTATATATCATGGTCTTGCTGGTTTCTAATCCTATGGATCCCCTTTTTGTTTCTTCGTTATCCTTTACAACTTTTACAAAAATGATATTCTTGTTATCTTCTACCTTGGATTTGTTAGTTTCTCCTTCATATCCTATCCCAATCTTTATATGAGGAGATCTTTGAGCATTAATAATTTTGTCCAAATGACCAAAGCTTTTCATTCGATAAATATTCATAGTTAATTCAATTTGGACCTTTCTTAATTTCTTCCTCAGGCTTACCACTTCTTCTTCCATCTTTTCTCACTCTTGATTTTTCTCCTTTATTTCTTTTCTCAGAATATCCTCTATTTTCTTTGATTATTCTAGTTCAATCTTCAAATTAATAAGTTCTTCTTTATCTAGTTATGTCTTAGCATATTTTAAAAGAATCTCTTTCTATTTCTTACTCTTAAGTTTAAGTCTGCTTATTTCCTCCAAGGCACTAATTAGCTCCCCTTCAAGATCTACCTCACTTTCGTCTTCAAATTTCAGGAGATCTTCTTCAAGAACTTCCTTGGCCATCAAGATAAATTCTGAAGTTCCTTATTCATTGGGGGATTCATCTAAGCTTTCAGATGCACTGTTGTCTTGTTGAACATAGAATGATCTTCGATTAAATCTGTTCCCTTTTGGCCTAGCACTGAAATTGGTTTTATCTTTCCATCTTGAATGATTCTCCATTTTCTTAAGAGGACATTTAGATGCATAGTGCCCCACTCTTCCATATTTAAAGCTATTAAATGGAAGCTTACCTTTATACTTACCTGTGCCTTTCTCCAATATTTTGACAAATTTTGCCTCCTCTTCATCAGAGCAGGAGCATGTATCTTCCTTTTCTTTGTTTCACTTATCTACCTTAAAGGCTGCCTCCCTCACATTTTAATTCCCTTTTGGAAGTCTCATCTCATAGGCAGTCAAGTTTCCAAGCAATTGTTTCATGGTCAATGTTTCCCAGTTAGTTGTTTCTTCTATGGTTGAAACCTTAGGGTTAAACCTGGATGGTAAAGATCTCAATATATTTTGTACAATTACACATTCTTTAATGGTTTCTCCTAGAGCTTTCATGTTATTCAAAACTTCTTCAACCTTTAAGAAGAAGTTGGCTACATCTTCTTCTTCATTCATGTTTACATTTTCAAACTGAGCTCTATAGGCTTGTAGTTTGGCCACCTTCACCTTTTTATATCCCTCATGGATAATTTCCAATGTATCCTAGATTTCTTTGGTAGTCAAACTATGCATTACCTTGATAAATTCAGACTCACACAGACTACTCAAAATTGCATTCATTGCTTTTGCATTATCTATAAAATCTTGTTTGGCATATTTCTCTGTGTCAAAATCCTTTGGGGCATATCCTAATTCCACAGCAGCCCAAACTTCTATTCCTAGAGACATTATGTAAGTCCTCATTCTTATTTTCCAGAAGGCATAGTTTGTGCCAGTAAAAAATGGGGCTTTATTTGTTGAGCATCCTTCTATGTTAGCCATCTTAGGGAACTAAGATCTCCTTCCAGTTGTTAAACTGATACAGAAGGAACTTGCTCTGATACCAATTGTTGAACCATTAGTTAAACTAAGAGTGGGGGTGAACCAGTTTAAGACATTCATGGTCTTTTAAAAAAATTATTTTAAAACTTATTTACACCTTCATTTCATGATCAACTTAATGTATAATGAACCAACAATCTTAATATTTGAGCAACAGGTATTAAGTAGATTAAATACAAAATATCAACACATAATCATTATGCACATAGACAACAGATATAAGTGGAAACCCATAAGGGATAAAACCACATCTTATTATTGTTGGGATGCAAAGGCAAGCTCCAACTCCCTCTCACCGCTGATGTTTTGTAGGCTCCAACCTACAGGAGGCTACTACCTTAAATTCTGGAAGCTACAACTTGCAAGGAAGATCCAACTCCCATCTGTTTTTTGCAGGATCCAACCCACAGGAGGCTCCTACCTCAACCAGCTCCAACTGGACATCTATCAAGGTACAACTTGACATGGAAGCACCAAATCCCATGTATTTTATGTAGGCTACAACCCAAAAGAGGCTCCTATCTCAACAAGCTACAATTGGACATCTGTCAAGCTACAACTTGGTATGGAAGCACCAATTTCCTCACTCTAAATAAAATCATATGCTGATTTACCTGGATATCAGCTCCGTTTTCCTCCTTCTTTACTATTTTCCTTCTAGCCTTTATATCTAATTTAAATCATTTTTGGATCTTCATAGCTTCTTATCTTCTCCTTCTTATTCTTCCACTCTCTAACCTGCTAATTCATATGACAATAACATCATTTATAGATATTACCCTCTCGTTTTTTGCATTCCACATGGGAATATGAAATGAACAAGCATGACTCTTTTCCTTCCACCTTCTCATTTTCTCGCTCATCATTTCAAGAGCTTACAACATTGTCTACTCATTTCATAATTAAATTGGAGTTTTTCTTTGGCTGCAGAGAATTTCCTTTGCATCACAAATAATATAAAAATAATCAATGAATTTACATTTACAATTACAATATTATTTCAATTCAGCCCTTTCATCTTCTTTATTTTCTATTCATTTTGTCTTCTCTACCTACTATCCCTTTGTCTTCTCTGCCTCTTGTTATATTTTTAACTGTGCTGCTGCATTATTGTCTTATCTCGACTTGACCCATGCCTTTACTATGCTCTTCTCTGCTCATTTTCTCTGTGTCGAGTTACTTACCCAAGTCTCCTTCTGCCCACGTTCAATCTTTGTTATCAAACTCCTACAGTTGCATAACACCTTTGCACGAGTGTCGGGTTATTTGCCCAAAGTTTTCTCTCTTGTGTTCAACCTTTCCTTTGTTACCCGAGTCATCCTCTGCTTCCAACATTTTCTTCATAAAATCACATGGCCTTGGACTTGAAATACATCAGATGTTGACTTCGAACATTATCGCATCCGGTCTCATGTCTTATTTCGGCGTATCAAATTTTTAACGTTATAATTCCCTTTTCAACCTCTGATGTTATTTAACACTAGAAAAGCTCAGCATATACGCTTAAATTTGGTTGAAGGGTCCCACAACGCAGTGACCAATCCTAGCGCATCACATTTTTATTGCTCGAAACTTTTAACGTTTTGCAACAAACGTATCTCCTATTTTCTGCGATATGCGATCGCATCCAACTTACCATGCGAACTCTTAAGTACAAACCATGAAATCTATGGTGTGCGCTCATGTGCAATACCTTATCACATTGCAAAAAAATTAACATTCCTTAGCGCTATTTGCTAACATTTGCGATGTGCGGGCCCCGATTCGCTATCCGTCGTTGATCTTCCCCCAGATCTAACGGTCCTCATCTGATCGCACTTCACACTTAATAAGATTTACTTTGTGGTTATATTCTATTTCTTACGATCTGCAAAATTGCGCCGTGCCAACATGTGTCTTCTCCATTTCGCATCGTAAATACTTTAACTTACCATGTGATTCCTTAATGCTAAACTCTTAAATGTTGCGATCTGCGATTCGATCTCTATCATCCATCTCTCGCCTTCAATTTTGCAATCTAATCCTGACTGTATGTTCCCCTCCTTTGGAAATTTTCTAAGTGATCTCTGCCTTAGTCGATTTTTGTTCTTTACACTGTCACCTCTTTGTAACACAAGTTTGTTCATGCTACTCCTCTTGAGCTTTTTCGTAGTTTTCAATGCAATTCTCTCTTGAGATTTATACTGCCGCTACTCTGCAACACCGGTTCCTCTACGCTACTCCTCCCTAAGATTTATTAAATTTCTAAGTGCGCTGATCTCTCTTGAGCTTGTTCTTATATTTGCTATTCACTCTGAATTGGAATTCTTTCGCTTGTTGCACGCCTTTTTTGCTTCTCTACTGCCTTCGCTGCCTCAGTTTCCTTCGCTACCTTTGTTGCCTCTACTTCTTTAATGCCTCTGCTTCTTTGCTCCCTCTGCTACCTCTACTTCTTTTCTTCCTCTTTGCTACCTTTGCTGCTTTTCTGCCTCTGCCTCTACTTCTTTGTGCATTGTTGCCTGATCTGCTCCTTTGTCTTATAGTTGGTTCTCTGTGCTTTTTCCATCAACGATGATTTTGGTGTTGCTCCTTTCTGTACCTTGCCATCAATGACAATATTTCCAACATCCTGTTGTTGCATCACACTAACACTATGCAAGGCATGGATCATACAAATGTGAAATGTTGGGAGGTAACCATACTCACCCAAGAGTAGCCAGTGCAACCGTGCTTCCTACTATCTTGTGTCATATATTTGCAAGTAGCTTTTCAACCACTTGCTCATCATCCTCATCCATCCATACAACTGTGGGTGATGACTCATATCATGCTCTTGCTTGGTATCCACCTAATGGAGAGTACCATCCTCCACAATCTGATGAAAATATTTTCACTCCATGATATGTCGAAGTGCATCCTCCTTGAGGTCTCTCCATGATAACCTCTCACTGATGGCCCTGTAGAACCTCTGGCGTTTTGAATATGTTGTATGCATAGATTCTCTTTGAGATGTGATTTTCTCATCAAGGAGGCTCTATCATGATAATGGAATATTTTATCCATCACAAGAAGTCTACCATCGAACATCTGCCCATCCAATGCTTCATAAGTGAAGCAATCATTAGAAAGCTCAAAGAATAATTGGGCCCCCAAATCATCACTGCTCCTCAATGACAGCACTGCTAATCTCCATGATAGTGCATCTGCTGCCACCTGGCCCTCTCCATACATAATGTTGAACTTCTAATCCTGCATTGTATTGATCCACCATTTTTGCCTCTTTTGCAGCTGCTGCTCCTTCTCAAAAAGATGTCGGAGTCTATTTCTTCATCAAAATTACTAAAACTTAAATCATTTACCTGAGGTCACAATACATGGCTTGACTTGGACTCCCTTAATAGATTTTATAACAATAAAATCTCTTTGTTAGCTTCCTCAAGTGTTAACTTTGTATGCTTGATATCTTCCTTCTCGTCTACTTGCTTTTGGCTACCCATATAAGCCAAACTCCCTCTTCTTATAGCTCTAGCAGTATGCTGGAAATAAATATTTTCCTCCAACTATGTATGAGCTTCCTCATGAGACCTAATTGTCTCATCCTTCTTCTTTAAAACAGAATTCAGATTTTTTCTCTCCTCTTCCTCCTCTTTGACAATACCCAAATATTTTTCATCATCATGTATTACACCTACAAACATACAAAAATTGTTAATTTCAAAATCATAAGGCTTAGTAGCCTCAACTGATGGTTCAAACATCATTTCTCCATCTTCAAATTAATAAGGAACTTTTTCTTCTCCAACAACTTTCTTTTGTTGTATCTCAACTCCTTTAAGCTTCTCCAACCTCAATTGAACATCCATTTTCTACTCAAGCTTCCTAAGCTCCTTTATCAACTGAGTATTCACCTGATGCTCTCTCTTCTCTTGTAGCCTATGTCATTTCACCATATTTCTCATTATATAACCATACCTCTAGTCTTCCTTACTTCTCTGGAATAGTTCCATCAACAAACTAATATGTATACTTATCTTAGCGTTTTCTCTGTTATACTCTTCATCATTCATCTTTCTTCCCATGCCATTTTCTTTGGCATCTTTCTTCACTCTTCTTCTGTTGTGGCTTCTCTCTGAACCTCTGTTATGACTATCAGTAGTCATTCTTCTGTCTCTTGCGAATTGAATCCATTCACTTGTGAACTGCACTAAGCCTCTCTTTCTCAGCAAGTCTTGATACCTGCTGCAAGTACCTCACCAAGCCTTCTCTCCTTTGAGCTTGATCTTTTGGTAGCACTGGTCTATATTTCTTGAACCTCTATTGAGAAACTCCTTTTCTCCTTGGCTTCTACAGTTTCACTTCCTTCTTAGAACACTCTTGTTCTCTCTATCTAACCTTTAGTTGGATTCTTCAATTTCACTGCCACTTTTCCCCAAAGTCTTTCTTTCACTTTGTTCTTTATAACACATACAACTTCCCCTGCCTGTCTACTGCTATCAATCTTCAATATGTCTTTAACCTGCAAAACTCAAACCAGAGTTAATATAAAACACTACCTGCATGATTCACAAGGAAGTCTGCTTCCACTCTTCAACATTCAAATGGATCTCCATTATTCACAAGAAATCAACCATCACTTTGTCATATTTTATTGTCTCACTTTTCTTCGGCATCCTTCATCAGCCACTTATCAAAAAAATTTACCTCATCTGCAGCGACCTACACTCCAAATGATATTAGAAATAAAGACCATTAGCATATTAGATCCTAACAAACTTGCTCCTCGCTATCAAGATTGCAAAAGCTTTCTGCTGCCAAATTTTCATGGCCACTTTAAAATGCTTCTGCTCAGCTTCCATCTCTGGCTGATCTAACCTCTTTCCCTTTCATGTAACTACTTCTCCCAAAGTAGCGTTCCTTCTTATCAAGAACTTATTTTTCCTCCTTATGCTCTAATCTTCTTTTGATCCTGCATATACAATATTTTATTTCACAAAACTTTCTCTATAGACCTTCTGTCTGTCTCCAAAAGAGAATTCCTACTATGATACCAAATGATGCAGGGTAAATCACTCTTTAACTCAATATTGTTGTCATCTCCTATGTTAACTTAAAAAAAAAAAATCTCTCTATACAGTGAGCCTCTCTGTATATCTAGACCACCTATCTCCTCTCGTTCCACAACAACAAACTAGAAGATAAACTCAGGTCAAAATTGCTCTGTCTTCTAGAAAAATACGGTTTCATGCACATATCTATTTTAGAAAATGAAACAGATCCAAATCTTTAGCATACAACCTTCCATACCTTACTCCTTACCTTCAATCTGTTTTTTTCAACTTACTGGAGCTTGGATTGATCAACCTGTTCGTTGTTGAGGTGATTTTTAGCTTGCAGGTGAAACCGTAGCGTTTAAAGGTAGCCTAGCATTCACAAGTGTATGTGTAGTGCCTTAGGTGTATACATAGCATATCCAGTGTATGTGCAGCGCCTGCCCAGTGCTTCCAACTATATGCGCAGTGTTTCTGGTGTGTTTACGTAGCATGCGCAACACATGAGCAGCACCTACACTCTGATATTAATCACAGTTCTATTGGGTTGAATGTGATGAAATCGTATCTCCTCTCAATATATTTTTTCTTCGCACATTCAAGATCCTTCAGCTGCGCTCAAACCTTATCAAAATACCCTTAGTAGATACTACAGTCACCGTTGATTTCATAACATTGACACCTGAAATCTATTTAAACAATTCAGCCATGATTTTGACTGTCTATATGAATATCTACCATTGACTTAACTCATCTAACGATGAATAAGAATCCAGAAACAATTTATTTTTCTTCAAGCTGCAAGATTCAGAACCCTCATTGAATTATCTAAATGAATTCACTTCTATCTCTGGTTGCAAATGAATATTCCTCATGTTTGTCGTGCATACAGACTCAATATGTTTCTAGACTCTTCTCAAATTCCATATTAAATTCAATCATATATTCCTACAAATAGATAATCATATATATATAAAGAGAGAGAGAGAATTTCCCTATTTTGTCATCAATCCCAGATATACACAACAATTGGAATTCATCAAATTAATCATACACAGAGACCATTGTGAGCATAATAGCGCTTCAATTACTATGAAATCTCATAATGGCTAGTCGAATTTCATGACCTCTGCAAACAGTATTTCAACACCTTCTACGTTGATAACTACAGCTTGACATCACATGCCTCTTCAATGCATATTTCTTCAATTAATATATAAAATAACTTCCACATAAATAATGCATTCAAAATAAATAAATAAATAAATATATATATATCTATATATATATATATATATATATATATATATATATATATATATATATATATATATATATATATATATATATATATATATATATAAATTCCACATAAATAAGCTTTCTATTATTTGCATAAATTTCACTCAGCCACTTCATTAGAATGTATTACATCATACCACGATGACAATCTTTCTCGACAACTTGATCTTCAAATTCATTTGGCTGCTCACAAGCTGCCTCTTCAATCTAAATCTACTCTCCTACACCTGCTTCATGCTTTTGAGGCTTACAACAATGTATATGAAAGGAATTTGAAACCAATTTTAGTTGAAATCCTACAATCCTTCTAATTAATCCGAAAAATCCTCTTGAATCCACAAAATCATCAACTAAATCCTAAAATCTCTAATGCCACTTTTAACTCAAATAATCCTCTATTCTAGGATCCCCTAATCCCTAAGATCTCTATAAGATCTTCATAAGTCAAACATCTCTCATATTCTTTGATAATTGAGAATATTTACAATTAAAGTCTCACATACACATTTCTCATTAAAATTATTAAAAATATACAAAATTTCCTATTAAGAAATTAAAAACATCACACCCCTAAGTCAACCAAATATACAATGATTTTCTGAGGAGAATGCTCATGCATCATAAAATACAAGGATTCATGTTTAAATCCCTTGGTTCTCTAACCTGTGGTTGCGTATTGTAGGAGGGGCCAACTCACCTAGGTTTTATATTGGTAGCAGTCATAATCAATCCCATGTTACATGAGTATGAACCTAGCCCAACTACCAATTCCTCTAGGAAAATAAAACAAATTACCATATTTAATGTAAAAATGAATTTAATGCTTTCATGTTGTGATGAGATTATACAATATTAACATCTAAATTCCACAATTTCATTAATTTGAAATTATTCTTATTAGATAAACTATAAATGTTGATTTCCATTCTCATTATTTTGAGTAACTGCAAAATGATGATTTATAACACATTTGGTTTACACATAATAATTATTTTTTAATTATATATAAATATAATTATTTAATAAAAAAAATACACCAATATTAAAAAGGTTAATTAGTTTTTTTTTAATATATTTAAAAAATTAGGTAGTATAATACATGTTTTTAATTTAAATGTTATAACTTTAAATGATATGTGTTTAATAAAATTAACTAAAACATTTTTATTTTATTTTATTATGTTTTTATTTTTTAATTATTAAAAAAAATGACATTGACATTATTAGTACTTTGCCAACCTATTTAATAATTAGTTCTCACACAATGATCATGTCACAAGTGAGATTTCAACATAGATAGAACTATTCATCTAAACTAATTTAACAAAATTTGTCTCAAGCATACAGTTAACCTTAAACCCTTTTATTATAACATACCATTTAAATAAAAATTAAACCTTGGTAAATCATGATGTAAAATAACTTTAATTAACAAATTAAAACATAATTTTATATATATATATATATATATATATATATATATATATATATATATATATATATATATATATATAGAGTTATATGCAATAATTATGTAACCTTAAACCCTTTTATTATAACATGCCATTTAAATAAAAATAAAAACTTGGTAAATCATGATGTAAAATAACATTAATAAACACATTAAAACATAACTTAAAAAAACTATATATGTATGGGGTTATATCCAATAATTATGTAATACAAAAGCCTTAAATATGAACATTCAAATCCAAAATAAAAAATTTGAATGGGTCATTTTCTATGATATGTTTTTGTTGTTCCAATTTTTATAAAATTGACATATTGCTTAATAAAAGAGACAATATTAAAAAGTTTGAAACAAAAACTACTTTTGTGTATATGTATTTCCACACTTCATAATTATGTCGATGTAAATTACATATTACTTAATAAAAAGACAACATAAAAAAGTTTTAAAAGAAAATCACTTTGTATATGTATATTTCCACAGTGTGTAATCATGTTGATGTAAATTTTCTGGATATATGTTGGGTACAAGATATCATTTAACCTTAAACCATTTTATTATAACATACCATTTAAATAAAAATAAAACTTTGGTAAATCATGATGTAAAATAACCTTAATAAACACATTCAAACATAACTTAAAAACTATATATGTATGGAGTTATATCTAATAATTATGTAATACAAAAGCTTTAAATATGACCATTCAATTTATAATATGTTTTTGTTGTTCCAATTTTTATAAAATTGACATATTACTTAATAAAAAAGACAATATAAAAAAGTTTGAAAAAAAAACTACTTTTGTATATATATATTTCCACATTTCATAATTATGTGTATATATATTTCCACACTTCATAATTATATCTATGTAAATTACATATGGTTTAATAAAAAAAACAACATAAAAAAGTTTTAAAAGAAAATCATTTTGTATATATATATTTCAATGATAAAAAAAATTTAAGCTTACATCAAATGTATATCAACATATTTACATATTTATAGAATTTTGGTTTCTGTGATCCATAGTAAAATTATGAAGAATTTTTTGGTAATAATCACATTAAAATGAACATTGTCGATGCGTTTCGAACCAACCAGTGTGGTTCATCATCAGGACTAGGTGAGAGATCAGATCCGAACGTTGAGTTTAAATAGATGCAGAAATGGCTAAACTAGCTGTTAGAATAACGGCTAGTTTGACTTTGAGAATGCTAGTTCTATTTTAATTAAATTAATTATTTACTTAATTATTAAATAAAATATATTTATAAACCTTTATATTTTAGTTAATTAATTATTATTATTATTGTTATTTATTTCATTATTGACCCTTTATTATTTAATTATTTATTACTTATTATATTATAATATGTTATTCTCATTTCTCAAGAAAGAAAAATAAATAAATAAATAAATGAATAAAATAATTAATTAATTAAATAAAAACATATATTAAAAAAAAATATTATATATATATATATATATATATATATATATATATATATATATATATATATATATATATATATATAATTTTTTCATTTACCACTAAGAATATAGGGCAGAGATCCAACCCCTGCTTATATTCCACCCATCATCTCTATTGAGATTTACGGGTTGCTTTTCGATTTCTAAAGCCTCTCTTAGCTTCCGATGATGGAAATGGTCAATCCTAGCTATGACCTTGGCATCTTCAATGCAGATATGATGGTTAGTCTTTTCTGCATGTTCAGCTAGGGCAGAGGTGTGTGATCTTCCATGCTTAATGTCAGCAGTATGTTCACTGATCCTTTGGTTAATAGATCGACCAGTTTCACCAATGTAAGGAGTCCCACAAGAACAAGGAATAATATAGACACCTTTTCCATCCCTAGGGTTTACCGAATCCTTAACCAATTTAAGAGCTCTGTGAATCGTGTTAAGAGGCTTGAAGGAAGAAGAAACTTTATGTTTCTTAAGGATCCTAGCAATCCTATCGGTGGTTCCTTGAATAAAAGGAAGCCTTACCCTGCCAGCCCACTGATTAGGTTCATTTAAATTTTTATTTAAGACCTTTTTTCGGGCGTGACAAAATTTTAATAATTTTAGACTCAATTATAATCTGTTGTTTCAAAGATGAGATTTATGAAGATAACTTTCCCCCCTCGCGTGAGAATTATCGCATTCTCACGCCAGCCAAGGTGTTGAGAACTCGTAATTTTTTGAGTATGTGGAAATGAGAATTGGCATGAAGATATTGCTCAAGCATGGCCTTCTTTCGAAAAACTTGATGTGAGAAAGAACGATCGTCCTTTCTAGAGATAAGAACATCAAGGAAGGGAGGATTGATTATCCACCCCGGAATTTACGGTGAATTTTATGGAGCGCGATTGATCATTAAGATGAAGGAAAAAAGCATCTAATTTTTCTTTGCCATGCGGCCACACGACACAAGTATCGTCTACAAACCTTTTCCAAAGCTTAGGCTGGAAAAGAGCTAGGGAAAGAGCCTTAGATTCAAAGTCCTCCATAAACATATTAGCCACAATCGGGGAAAGGGGAGAACCCATGGCAACACCAAATGTCTGCTCATAGAATTCTCCTTCAAAACTGAAGAAAGTGGAGGTTAAGCAAATCTCGACTAAATGGGCCGTATCTGGGTCAGTAATGCGATTAATGACATCAATGGCCTCATTAATGGGGATTTTAAGAAAAGAGACAACATCAAAACTAACAAGCTTATCATCAGGACCCAATCTAACGTCCTTTAATTCATTAACAAAAGAGGAGGAATCTTTTACAAAAGAGTCGGTATGATCTACGAGGGGCTTAAGTTTAAGGGCCAAAAATTTGGCAAGAAGATAAGTCGGACCACCAATGGTGTTAACAACGGGCCTAAGGGGAGCACCATCCTTATGGATTTTGGGAAGACCATAAATTCTTGGAGTAAGGGGGTTGTTTTCAATCAACTTCTTACTAAGAGAACTCACGGAGCTGCTTGATTTAATAGCATCTGCAACTGCTCTCAAGACCTTTTTTAACGGATTTTTACAAAGTTTTTTGTAGCTCCCACTATTCTCTAAATGGTTTAAAATTTTCTTCCTATAATCCTCTTGATTAAGAATAACAGCAACACATCCTTTGTCAGCCTTAAGGACAACAATATCCTTATTATTATTTAAGGATTTTAAGGCCTCAAACTCAAGCTTACTGATGTTGCTCTTAGGGGGCTTGGCTTTTCTTAAAATGACCGCACAATCTTGCCTAATGATGTCCTTGGAAGAATCCGGTAAGTCCCTAATGCCAAATTCAATGTCGCAAATGATATCATGAATAGGGATTTTCCTAGGAGCGAGAGAAAAATTAAACCTTTCTCTAGAAGACTATAAACCGAAGGGTCAAAAGAGAAGCTCGAGAGATTAACCACTTTATTACTAGATTCATTCTTAGAGTAATTAATGTTATTATTGAAAGTGGTATTATTATGATTATATCTACCCTTATTACCATCATTATTATTTATAAAATAGTTATTATTGTTGATTTTATTTTTAATCTTGTCATTATTAATAACATTATTCCAACAAGAATTATATTCATAACTACTATTTAGTTCATTCAATCTCTTTTTATTAATAATAGGGCATTTTTCATTTATATTTTTTATGTGATCTTTTTTCATAATTAAATGTTTACTATTATTCAAATTTAAATCTTTTAATATTGTTTTATTATTTTCGATATTACTAATTAAATTATTATTATAATTATTAAGAATTTTATTAGGGCAGGGTTGGTTAATAAATGAATTAAAATTACTAGAAATTAAACTAATGGGAGCTTCATAACCTGATTTGAGGGAATTACCTGAATCAGGTAAGTTGGAAAGAAATGCACACAAGCCATCGGATTCACCCAATGACGAGCAACCAGCACCATAGTCTGCGCCCAACGAGCAATCAGATGGAAATGGGTACCGGCCAGAAACACGTACGGCGTTGACAACAACGTTCTCATCTGTCTGGATATCATCAGGAGACCTCCTTGAACCTGCATGGGGAGAACCAGACAAAGCCCGATTCCCATCAATCTGTCCTTCAGTCCCAGAGATATCGAATGAGTCATCTTCAGTCCAAAGGGTAACATGCCTTGACTTCTCAACTTCATCTGAAACCAACAACTCTTTCGCCTTTAATGGACGCGGGGAGCTAAATGTGAACTGGAGGGAGTCATCAATGCTGTAGGATGAGGGTTTAAGAACACTGGTGTGCGTATCAGTCACGAAAGCCACAGATTCGAAAGAGGAAGCCATAGATTCAGAAGAGGAAGTAACATCTAAATCCGAACATGTTGGCAAGGAGACATCCGTAACCCAAGACTGGAGCATTGAGATTTGATCAGTGTTTACCCTACTCATCGACATAACAAAATCCTTATTTGCATGAGAATTCCTTTTGGACAACTTCTGAAATTTTAATGACAGTTTTTCCTTCCAAAGGGACTCCCACCGACTGGATTTAAGAGCGGATCTGGCCTCAATCTTGGTCCATAAGTCCGACAGAATTGAATTGGATAGATTCAAATGCCACGACAATAATTTCCTCGAAAGAAGATCAAGACCTCTTCTAACTTTGGAAATCTCACAACGAATGAGCGCCAAGCTAGCTTTCAAAAACACATGATGGTTTTTCGAAATATTCAACGGATGTTTAATTTTAGAAAAAGAAGGAATAATGGTAGCATCTCTACATCTTTTTAGAAAGGTAAGATCTGATCTCAACTTAGATACCCACAAGTGTGCCCGTTCAAAATGATGAATATTTGTTGCCAAGGCCCTACCGAGCAGGGTTTGAATATTTATAGAATTTTGGCTTTTGTGATCCATAGTAAAATTATGAAGAATTTTTAGGTAATGATAACATTAAAATGAACATTGTCGACGCGTTTCGAACCAACCAGTGTGGTTCATCATCAGGACTAGGTGAGAGATCAGATCCGAACGTTGAGTTTAAATAGATGCAGAAATGGCCGTTAGAATAACGGCTAGTTTGACTTTGAGAATGCTAGTTCTATTTTAATTAAATTAATTATTTACTTAATTATTAAATAAAAATTTTAAATTTATAACAGCTAGTTTTATTTAATTAATTAAAAGTTTAATTATTTAATAAAATATATTTATAAACCTTTATATTTTAGTTAATTAATTATTATTATTATTTATTTCATTATTGACCTCTTATTATTTAATTATTTATTACTTATTATATTATAATATGTTATTCTCATTTCTCAAGAAAGAAAATAAATAAAAAAAAATATATATTAAAATATATATATATATATATATATATATATATATATATATATATATATATAAATAAAAATAATAATAATAAATAAATAAAATGTTTCCTTGCTAGCGTGTTCGGATTTAGATGTTACTTCCTCTTCCAAATCTGTGGCTTTCTCTTTCGAATCTGTGGCTTCCGTGACTGATACGCACACCGGTGTCCTTAAACCCTCATCCTATAGCATTGATGACTCCCTCCAGTTCACATTTAGCTCCCCGCATCCATTAAAGGCGAAAGAGTTGTTGGTTTCAGATGAAGTTGAGAAGTCAAGGCATCTTATTCTTCGGACTGAAGATGACTCATTCGATATCTCTGGGACTGAAGGACAGATTGATGGGAATCAGGCTTTGTCTGGTTCTCCCCATGCAGGTTCAAGGAGGTCTCCTGATGATATCCAGACAGATGAGAACAATGTTGTCAACACCGTAAGTGTTTCTGGCCGGTACCCATTTCCATCTGATTGCTCGTTGGGCGCAGACTATGGTGCTGGTTGCTTGTCATTGGGTGAATCCGATGGCTCTTGTGCATTTCTTTCCAACTTACCTAATTCAGGTAACTCCCTCAAATCAGGTTATGAAGCTCCCGTTAGTTTAATTTCTAGCAATTTTAATTCATTTATTAACCAACCCTGCCCTAATAAAATTCTTAATAATTATAATAATAATATAATTAGTAATATCGAAATTAATAAACAATATTAAAAGATTTAAATTTGAATAATAGTAAACATTTAATTATGAAAAAATATCACATAAACAATATAAATGAAAAATGCCCTATTATTAATAAAAAGAGTCTGAATGAACTAAATAGTAGTTATGAATATAATTCTTGTTGGAATAATGTTATTAATAATGACAAGATTAAGAATACAATCAACAATAATAACTATTTTATAAATAATAATGATGGTAATAAGGGTAGATATAATCATAATAATACCACTTTCAATAATAATATTAATTACTCTAAGAATGAATCTAGTAATAAAGTGGTTAATCTCTCGAGCTTCTCTTTTGACCCTTCGGTTTATAGTCTTCTAGAGAAAGGTTTTAATTTTTCTCTTGCTCCTAGGAAAATCCATGTTCATGATATCATTTGCGACATTGAATTTGGCATTAGGGACTTACCGGATTCTTTCAAGGACATTATTATGCAGGATTGTGCGGTCATTTTAAGAAAAGCCAAGCCCCCTAAGAGCAACATCAGTAAGCTTGAGTTTGAGGCCTTAAAATCCTTAAATAATAATAAGGATATTGTTATCCTTAAGGCTAACAAAAGAGGTGCCGCTGTTATTCTTAATAAAGAGGATTATAGGAAGAAAATGTTAGACCATTTAGAGAATAGTGGGAGCTACAAAAAACTTTCTAAAAATCTGTTAAAAAAGGTCTCGAGAGCAGTTGCTGATGCTATTAAATCAAGCAGCTCCGTGAGTTCTCTTAGTAAGAAGTTGATTGAAAGCAACCCCCTTACTCCAATAATCTATGGTCTTCCCAAAATCCATAAGGATGGTGCTCCCCTTAGGCCCATTGTTAACACCATTGGTGGTCCGACTTATCTTCTTGCCAAATTTTTGGCCCTTAAACTTAAGCCCCTCGTAGGTCCTACCGACTCTTTTGTAAAAGATTCCTCCTCTTTTGTTAATGAATTAAAGGACGTTAGATTGGGTCCTAATGATAAGCTTGTTAGTTTTGATGTTGTCTCTCTTTTCACCAAAATCCCCATTAATGAGGCCATTGAAGTCATTAATTGCATCACTGATCCAGATACGACCCATTTAGTTGAGATTTGCTTAACTTCTACTTTCTTTAGTTTTGAAGGTCAGTTCTATGAGCAAACTTGTGGCGTTTCCATGGGCTCTCCCCTTTCCCCGATTGTTGCTAATCTCTTCATGGAGGACTTTGAATCCAAGGCTATTTCCTCTGCTCTGTTCCAACCAAAGCTATGGAAAAGGTTTGTAGATGATACTTGTGTCGTCTAGCCTCATGGTAAGGATGAACTAGATCATTTTTTTGTTCATCTTAATAGTCAATCAAACTCCATAAAATTCACAATGGATTTTGAGGTGGATGGTAGTCTTCCCTTCCTTGACGTTCTTATCTCTAGAAAGGACGATGGTTCTTTCTCCCATCAAGTTTTTCGAAAGAAAACCCATACTGAGCAATATCTTCATGCTAGTTCTCATCATTTCCCTGCTAAAAAATTAGGCGTTCTCAACACCTTGGCTACCAGGGCATTGAGAATCTCTAATAATTCTCACCTTGAGGGGGAAAAGAGCCATCTTCTTAGTGTCTTTCGTAATAATGGTTATAGTGAGTCTCAAGGCCTTAAGGCTTTTCTTAAAGCAGAAAAAGGTCCCTTAGTTAGAAATAAAAATTTAAATGAACCTAATTAGTGGGCTGGCAGGGTAAGGCTTCCTTTTATTCAGGGAACCACCGATAGGATTGCTAGGATCCTTAAGAAACATAAGGTTTCTTCTTCCTTCAGGCCTCTTAACACGATTCGTAGCTCTCTTAAATCGGTTAAGGATTCGATAAACCCTAGGGATGGAAAAGGTGTCTATATTATTCCTTGTTCTTGTGGGACTCCTTACATTAGTGAAACTGGTCGATCTATTAACCAAAGGATCAGTGAACATGCTGATGACATTAAGCATGGAAGATCACGCACCTCTGCCCTAGCTGAACATGCAGAAAAGACTAACCATCATATCTGCATTGAAGAGGTCAAGGTCATAGCTAGGATTGACCATTTCCATCATCGGAAGTTAAGAGAGGCTTTAGAAATCGAAAAACGACCCGTAAATCTCAATAGAGATGATGGGTGGAATATAAGCAGGTGTTGGATCCCTACCCTATATTCTTAGTGGTTAATGAAAAAAAAAAATATATATAATTTTATTTATTTATTTATTTTTCTTTCTTTCTTGAGAAATGAGAATAACATATTATAATATAATAAGTAATAAATAATTAAATAATAAGGGGTCAATAATTAAATAAATAACAATAATAATAATAATTAATTAACTAAAATATAAAGGTTTATAAATATATTTTATTAAATAATTAAACTTTTAATTAATTAAATAAAACTAGCCGTTATAAATTTAAAAATTTTATTTAATAATTAAGTAAATAATTAATTTAATTAAAATAGAACTAGCATTCTCAAAGTCAAACTAGCTGTTATCCTAACGGCTAGTTTAGCCATTTTTGCATCTATTTAAACTCAACGTTCGGATCTGATCTCTCACCTAGTTCTGATGATGAACCACACTGGTTGGTTTGAAACACGTCAACAATGTTCATTTTAATGTGATTATTACCGAAAAATTCTTCATAATATTTACCTATTTTTTAATAAAAAAACAACATAAAAAGTTTTAAAAGAAAATCACTTTATAGATGTATATTTCAATGATAAAAAAATTTAAACTTGCACCCAACATATATCAATATATATCTAGAAACTTAAGAAACTTACTAATTTCAAAGTTTTCATGATGATAATTATTTTTGTTCATGATGATAAATTTCCGGGCTTGATTTCCAACACCATTAGAGTGTTTCTCTTACTTGCATGTAGAAAAAGGTTTGAACTCACATGTGCCTTCCTCGAGTACTTCAATTTTGAGAGCATAGTTTATCCCTTTGATCTTTCTATATTGAGAACAAGGTATAGGAAGAAGTTTCCTTATAGGTACTTGAGTCAACAATTGAGGGAGGTAAGTCAAGATGGGTTATAATTCTAACCACCAATAACTACAATGTAGCTCTTAAAATGATTAATGTCTCCACCGTTCTAATGTCCCCACAATTTAAGAAACCCATTGTTAGTTTCTTCCCTCTCATTTTAAGGTTAATTGAATAAAGGGCTCAAAACGCTCAAAAGATGGCATGGCAATATCATAAATATTTATTGCCATGTCATCTTTTGAGCATTTTGAGCCCTCATAAATATTTATTATCGGTGAAGCAGAGGTCCAACAATGGAGGTAATTGATTTTCGCCCGATCCACCCAAGATCAATCCTTCGCGGAGACATATGCTTGTTGTGTCTTGGGTCAAAGAGTAGACGACCCCATAGTGGACGTCTCAACTCTTGTTGAGGCATAAGTTAATTGCTACTGTGTGGCTTGCAGGCTATTGCACCTAGCCTAGGGTTTATAGTGGCAGCCAGTTGGATTTGAACCTGGGCCTCACTTAGGAAAGCCCCACCAGTTATTGATTCCCCTAGATCTAATAAATAAATAAATAAATAAATATATATATATATATATATATATATATATATATATATATATATATATATATATATATATATATATATATTTATTAAAATTTTCTCCCGCTAACATTGAATTTTTTCACGTAGAAACATTCTTTGATTAATAAAATTATTATATTTATTCTTTTTAAATAGTTTGTTTTGAAATTCTATGAAAATATAAAGCAAATGTGAATACAAGGCTTTATGTTCAAATGGGGCCAACTCACCTAGGTTTTATATTGGTAACAATCGAAATCAATCTCATGTCACATGAGTATGAACCTAGCCCACCTACCAATTCCTTTAAGAAAAAAAAAAAAAAATTAAATTAAAATTACCATATTTGTAAAAATGAATTTAATACTTTTACGTTGTGATGAGATTATACAATATTAACATCTAAATTCCACAATTTCTTTAATTCAAAATTATTCTTATTAGATAAACTACAAATGTTGATTTCAATGTTCATTATTTTGAGTAATTGCACAATGATGATTTATAACACATTTAGTTTACACATAATAATTATTTTCCTAATTATATATAAATAGAATTATTTAATAAAAAAAGCACACCAAAGGTTAATTAGTTTTTTTTAATATATTTAAAAAATTAGGTATTATAATATATGTTTTTAATTTAAATGTTATAACATTTAAATGATATGTGTTTAATAAAATTAACTTAATAATTTTTATTTTATTTTATTATATTTTTATTTTCTAATTATGAAAAAAAAATGGCATTGACATTGTTAATACTTTGCCAACCCTATTTAATAATTAGCTCACACAGAATGATCATGTCACAAGTAAGATTTCAACATAGATGGAACTACTCAACTAAACTGAATTAACAAAATTAGTCTCAAACCTAGATTTAACCTTAAACCCTTTTGTTATGACATACCATTTAAATAAAAATAAAACCTTGGTAAATCATTATGTAAAACAACCTTAATAAACACATTAAAACATAACTTTAAAAACTATATATGTATGGGGCTATATCCAATAATTATGTAATACAAAGGCGTTAAATATGACCATTCAAGTTCAAAATACAAAATTTGAATGACTCACCTTCTCTGATATGCTTTTGTTTTTGTTGTTCCAATTTTTATAAAATTGACATATTGCTTAATAAAAAAAACAATATACAAAAGTTCAATAAAAACTACTTTTGTGTATAAATATTTCCACAGTTCATAATTATGTTGATGTAAATTACATATTGTTTGATAAAAAAAACAACATAAATCTAAAAAATAAAAAATAATCACTTTGTATATGTATATTTCCACAGTATGTAATTATGTTGATGTAAATTTTCTAGATATATGTTGTGTACAAAATATCATTAAACTTACATACAACATATATTTAGAAATTTACATCAATAAAAAACTTATTAATTACAAAGTGTTTATGATAAGAAATGAGAATTTCTTTTTATTCATAATGATAAAAAAATTTAAACTTACACACAACATATATCCAAAAACTTACATTAAAAACATAATAATTGAAAAAAAAAAAAAACAAACTTGGTAATTTCAAAGTGTTCATGATAATTTTTTTGAGATTCATGATGATAAAAAAATTTTGACTTCCAACACCATCAGAGTGTTCCTCCTACTTAAATGTAGAAAAAGCGTTGGACTCACATGTGCCTTCCTCGAGTACTTCAGTTTTGAGAGCATAGTGCATCACTTTGATCTTTCCTTGGAGAACAGGAAGTTTCCTTGGAGGGACTTGAGTCAACAACTGAGGGAGCTAAGTCAAGATGGGTTATAATTCCAACAACCAATAACTACAATGTAGCTCTTAAAATTATTAATATCCTCACCATTCTAACTTTTCGTACTAATGTCCCCACAATTTAACAAACCCATTGTTAGTTTCTTCCCTCTCATTTTAGTTCACAATTTAACTTGAATAAAGCGCTCAAATAATGACATGGCAATATCATGAATATTTATTAAAATTTTCTCCCGCTAACATTGAAAAATTCTTCAATCATTTTGTTTGGAGTCAATTCTCTTCTCCATATGTCAAGTTAAAGCCGCAGCCGCGGCATGGTATATAACTTGTGTCGGCTTACTGTATGTTAGTTCAGTAGTGGAATATAAATATATGAAGTTTAAAAGAATTTAATATTATTTCGGTTTTTTTAATTAATTATATCTATATATATATTATTATTATTATTATTATTATTTGAGAATGTAAGCTTTTGTGATCCATAACATATTAGATATAAATCTTCCGGGAAAATCACATGAGAATTTTAGGAACAAATATAGTATTTAGTTATTTTATTTTAATTGTATTTTTTAAAATATAAAAAGATTTAATGTTTTAAATTATTTTTGGGTTTATTTAAATTTTATAAGTTTAATAATTTAAATTTATAATTTCAATAATTTCAAGTTAAATTTTGAGTAAAATTAATCAAAAAATATTTATGGAAAAAAGGTAAAAAAATGTTTTTTTTTTTTTTTTTTAATGGGTCTAACTTATAAGGAATTGAACATTGAATTTCTTGCTTTATAAATGACTTAGAAACAAGGTGATCACCAATTGAGCTACACCCCGTAAAAATGTAGAACTTTTAGACTATGTGATTTTTCCATATTATCATTGGTGGATTAATTGAACATCTTATTGTAAAGATGGTGGTGGTGAAAATTCAAATTCTCTTCAGTGAATTGGATTTATCTCCCAGGTGTTAAGGAAGATTGATTGTTATCCTCCCCAACTAGGTTCAATTCTCATAAGTGACATGATGAGCTCATATCAAGTATATTGTTGTAATGGCTTTGAGCCTTGTTGTTAAATGGCCTTCAACCCTGAAGAACATCCTATTGAGAAATTTAAGGGTAGTTAGGTTAGGTGATTTCTCTTACTTTGATAATTGTTTGTGATATATATTACTTAACTTTATTAACTTCTTCTTTCTCTTGATTATAATTTGTGTTCTTATCATCAAACAACTATCAAATCATAAAGAGAAATGAGACAAGAGGACACAAGATATCGATGATCAGCTGGGGCCAAAACCTCTCCTTTTGAGACGAAAACCCGCAAGAACTCTTCTCTTCTTATAGAACTTCAAATGATGGATTCCAAGACCTATGACCCTTGATCTAGACCCCTCCAAGACCAATTCAAACGTATTCTTCTTTCCACTACTTTGACCTAGCATCTTCCAACAACTTCGGCAACTTCCAGCTACTTCAACCCAACAATTTCCAGCAACTTTGATCCCCAACAACTTGCTAGAAACTTTCTAACAACTTTCTAGCACTTCGACTTGCTCAACAACTTTACAGTACTTCAACTTTTTCAGCACTTCAAATTACCTAGTATCTTTTTAACACTTCGTCTTACCCAACAGCTTTCTAGTACTTTGAATTTCCCAGTAATTGCTGCACTTTGACTTTGTTGTAGAGAGGTTGCCCTAATTTTTTCACATATGAGGAGAATATATCCCAAAAACAATATTCAAATTTTCGTTCCTTTAGTCTTCCTCTTCTTTGGTCTGCTTCTTTTCCTTGATCAAATTTATTGTTGTGAGTAAGTGTTCTTCAAGTGAAGTCGAAGTCCCTTATATATAGGCTTCACAAGGTGTCGAATATCCTTTCATGAGGTTGACTTGCTAATTTATGTAAGTCAACTTGTAGCTACTACTTTGACAAGGTCTTGGTGGGTATTTGAATCTATTTTTTACTCAAATAATTTTTCTTTACACTATGTAACATGCCCAAAAGGGTCTTCCATACATGAAAATGACTCAATTGACTTGTAGAATCAATGACAAGCCCTAAAAGCAATCAATGAGTGCTTGACCTAAAAAAAAATTTCCCTTCAGCATGAAACCCATGCCTCAAGAATAAAAATAATAAATGTATTTTTCTCTTTACATCAAATACATAAAATCATGACTACATATGTCATTATGAAGATTGAACCATCTAGTTAGATATTTCAACACTTCCTCTTAATTACGGAGGTATTCATAATCCATACAAGGTACTTGGAAATTCTCAAACTGAAGAAATCTCATAAGAAGAGTCAGATTGGTAAGCCATATCATAAGCTACTTCCTTAGCTTATGTCATAGCATCTCATCATATCAGCCAACATTGTCATCTAGAAATGCCTTGACTAAAAACTATATATCTCCACAAGATTAGAGCACAATCCTAACGAGACCAATGACTACTAAACACCATCATCATTGTCTCTCAAGGCACATACCCCACCTGGGTGTTCACAGGGTATGTCATTTTAGGACAATTCCTATCTTGGAATAACACATCCTAAAGGAATTTCCTCTTCGACTACTCTTATCTTGGATGCCCCACCTCATCGTCAAAGAGTATCGGAATTAGTCTCAAATACTTACCCAATCCTCCATTCTTTCTTCGTATGAAGACAAGAATGATGTGTGTATCTTTCCCTCTCAACTAGGGAAATATAATCATTCCTATAAAAGGAATATACCCAAGATCCCTCTTATCCAGGGACTTATCCAAGCTCCCTCTTAACTCAGGACTTGTTTCCAACATCAACTCTTTGCTCTTTGGTGGAGATCATAGTACCTTCAGCTGATTGTAGAGCCCCTCCTTTCGATATCATGAATTTTATCTTCATCATTATGTGATCTAAAATAGGTGGCTCACTTGTTTTGCTATGCAAGCACGTTCTATTCCATTTAAATAATCTAAGGATCGTTCTCATACATCCTTTTGTGCAATTGAATCCTTGTATCAAGTTTATGTGTTTTTCACATGCTTTAGGTGTGACCAATTATCAATTGCTTTTAGTTGATTAAATGTATTAACAACAAACATAAATTGAAAATAAATAACCAGCAACACATAACAACAAAATAATAAAGGAGTTCACCCTCAACACTTGGGCTACGTCTCCTTGAGCCTCCATCAATGGACTAGGCTCTCTGGGATTAAGATGGTCAAATTATTTTACAAACTACTGCTCAAATCCATTGGTTTTGAAAATTGTACTAATGGGCTTAGAATACCAAAATACCCCTAGATTGATTGTTCAATCATTGGAAATGAACCATGGCTCCCTTGGGCATGACCTCTTCTGTTGGTGGCCAAGAGCTTGCTTGAGCTATCTTGTGGAAAAACACCCTTATAACTTCTCATTTGCTCCTGAAACATGTCTCATTATTTCCAAAGCATGTCAAACATAAAAAATGCAATGTTCATTCACTCAAAATGACCATTGGCTCCCCTAGCTATGCCTCCAACACCTGGTGGCTCTAGGTGCCATAAAACCTCTCTATGGAAACAACGCACTTAGAAGTCTCTAAATTCCTCTAAAAGTTGCACCATTAGCTTCAGAAGGTCCAAGATAGTCAATAATTACTTTTCATTTGCTGGAAATGGACTCTGGATGCTCTAGCAATGGCCCCAACACTTGATGGCCCTAGCCCTCAAAAATATTCAAACACACAAAAACACCTGAAGATGATCTTTTCTGCCTTTGAAACCTGGTTCAATGGATTCAGAATGCTCTAACTAGTCAAGAATGACCCTTCATTCACTCAGAATGGTCGAAAATTGAGCCTTCTACACTTTTTCCCAATATCTCCTAGGAAAACTCCACTAAATGTGGAGAACTCCAGTTAACTGAAGTTAGATTAGGGATGAACACAAAATTTGGCATGCCCTTATCCACTCTGCCAATAAAGTTGTGCATTAAAATTTATGGTTATGGTGGTTGCCACATGCTCACCCCCAACTGTTAAGTGGCTTCTACGCTAGTGCAAACAACGGAATACAATATCGGAGTTTCATTAAACATACATATGTTTGTGATCAACTTCGGATCTCTTTTACGAGACTTCGCAATATCAAAAAAAAATTCAACCGTAATACAAGGTACATCGCAGATTGGGGGACATATAATCTCACGGATCGAATGTCACGGAATATATCAAATACCCTTAACGTTTAAACAATACAAGTGTCGACGTGAAGTTACGATCGCATCACCACATCATAATTCAGATGAAATAAATTTTCGCGGATCGCAGGGTTTAAGATTTCGCATATCGTAAATCTTAACCCATCTCTCTTCAGCTTATCGCACATATAACTCATCGCACTTCGCAAGTTTAACCTTATACCATTAAACCTTATTCCTTGCAAATTGCGAAGTCGCTTCACATGCGCTACGATCTCCACCGTTGTTTTGGTCCTTGATCTGACGAGCCTCGTTATCTCTCCACCTCCTCACTTTGCATCTAAAAAATTTAACTTTGTGAAAATATTTTAACTGTAAACTTGGTTCTATGCGATGTGCGATGTTTCTCCACTCCGATGAAATCTCTCTCATTGATCTCCCACTGCTGCTTCTATGATCTAATCACCACCGTTCAGCCCTCGTTATTGACTGGATCACAGCTGTCCATTCCACCTACAACATTTCTGCGGTTGTGTAATCCCAAATTCTATATGCAGAGTTCAAGACTCCATGACAGCCACCAATTCGGATCCCACTCTTTTGGTCGATCCAATTTTAAACCTATTTTGGAAAGTGAACAGTAGGCCATAACTCAATCATATGAACTCAGAATTTGATGAAATGAGTTGTTTTGGAATCTTGGTGACGAGCTCTACGCTATTATCTTGTTTGAATTACTTTTGAGCACTTTTAAATTTTAGCTAATTTTAGGCCCTGATCCAAATTCTGATCACACCTTCCCACTGACGGGCTTTTGGACCCACAAAAGATGATAATTATCTTCTTGAGCTTCAACACTCTTCTACTTTCAAGTTATATCAACTAATTTTACTTGAGAAGTCTTTCTTGACATGCCTTGCATCGCAACTGACTATGTCTCTCAACCATTGTTCTATGGTTGTTGCTGAACCACTTCAACATTGTTGATTGTTGTTGACTGATACATATCAACTGTACCACATCAATATCTATGTACTTGGAAAACTATTAGCCTTCCCACTAAGAATGAAGTCCCTCTTGCAACAAAGGCATACAAGCTTCTTCTTGGAAATCCTCTTATCCGAATTAAGCTTGAAATATGAGTGAACTCTTGGTGTCAACACAAGAAACCAACATGTTCTGCAATGGCTGCAAATCACTTTGCATCTCGTCCACTTCTTACCAAATGGACATCAAACTTCCTACAACATCTTGTCACAAGAACACACAATCAATCTTGAAAAGAAATCATTATGCAAGAATTGAAATGATGACCACTTTTTTTTTTCTTTGCTTCTTCAAAGCAATAACTGTCACCTCATGTAACATCAAGTACATGACAATCTTCTTGCACATTGGTATATCCAATATCGACTCACAATTGACAAACACCATCAACTAAAACATAAGTTGATCAACATAATCGACAAACATATTCGACAAAAAGCATGCAACATCAACAACACAAGTCGACATGAAATGTGCAACACAATCAACATAAATCGATATGAAATGTGTGTGACACAATCGACACTAGTCGATAAGAAATATGTACAGCACAATCGACACAAGTCAACATTCCAATATACATATTGACAACACTCATGCATGTATCTATTTACAATGAACTTATCACAAGTTCTCTATTTACACATACAAAATCTCATGCATATGTACACTTTTCAACTCTCTTTTTCAAGTACAAATAAGTACATAACCCCAAAACATATGGGTGATCATAAGAGCTGAACTAAATGATAAATTGTTGCAACATAAATGAGTAACATACCCATCTTTTACACCATCTTGGCGAAATTTTGCAACAAATAAAAATTCCTTCAACTAAGCTACATTCACATGCAATCTTGCATCATACAAGTTGTAATAATCTGATGCAACTTGTCAGAATTTCAACAGAAATTCATGCATACATAAGGCTGAAATTTGCATCTATGTACAAATTAAATGTGCGTCTTACTTGAAGAAATCAAGCCATTTCTTACCAATCCACTTCAATGTTAGTTTTTCCTATTGAACATCCTCTTCTTATGAATCATCTTGACTCACATTGATGATGGAATCTCCTATTCCGTTCTCACCATTATTTTTATCCACTTGCTTCAAATTCTTTGGATGAGTTGTTGGATGCTGTGTCCAACATTGGTCAATGAGATGTCCCTTATTCTGACAATAAGTGCAAATATTTTGCATCTTCTGTTCAAGCCGCCTTTGATTTGACTATTTCCTGTATGCTATCATTCTCTTCCAGCATCTTGAAACTTGATGGTTATACAAACCACAATATGAACAAAAAAAATTTCTCCCATTCATGCATGCAGATTTGTCATGCTTAATATAATCATAAAAAAATGATTATAGGAAGAATTATACCTTGAATGGTTCTTTGAATGTTCATCTTTATCACCTTCTTGAGCAGATGAACTTGAAGAGGTTCCAACTCTCTTTTGAAGACCAAAAATGAGGTTCATGTCCTTAGAGCTGTCACAACTCTCTTGTTTGCCATAAGCTGCATGTCTACAAGCATCCTACTGCAACATGGTTTTCAAACAATTGCATTCATCTTGATTACAAATTTTTGATGTTTGAGGTTTTGAACCTGCAACAAAATTCCTTCTTGGAACTGTTTCAAGTGTCTTCATGGATTTATAACTTTCTCCATAAAATTTTCCATAGCCAAGACCCAAATACTTAGGCCTTTCCTCAACCATAATTGGCTCAACTATGCCTTGTGCATGTTTGCCTAATCCTTTACCTTCATAGCCCATTTTTATCATCAATTGGACCCTATTCCTCTAGTGTGTTTTTCAAATGAAACTACACATTTATCTTGAGAGGAAATTGAAGACAAATTTGAGTTATTTACCTCTTCTTCAAGCACATGCTTAGCTAAGGCTTCTTTGGCATCATGGAGCTAAATCTCCACCTCATGCATATTTTGAATAAGTTCTTCCTTCTCTTTCTTCATTTCAACCAAATTCTCTTGAAGTTTAGTGCTCTCCCTTACATATTCATACAAATGTTGCACCATATATTTCATGATGTGAAAGTCCTGCAACATCTCTTTATCAAAGAATATTGCAAAGGAGGATGGTTTATAATCACCACTTGATGAAGTTTCTATCACAATTGTAATGAATGAAAGAGCTTCACAAAAATTCACAAAGCTTCACAGAATTCTTTATTGTGATTTGAGAACCAAGCTCTCAATCTAACTTCTCCTGCACACATAAACTTTCAAACTGTTAAATTCTCCTTGCACAATTCAACAACCAATAGCTAACCCTAGCTATACTTGGATAAAATGAACTAAACTTTCTCTGATACCATTTTGATATGAAATAGGTGGCTGAATTGTTTTTCTGTTCAAGAACCTTCTATTTTATTTAAATAATCTAAGGATTGTGCTCATACATCCTTTTGTGTGATTGAATCCTTGCATCAAGTTTATGTGTTTTTCACATGCTTTAGGTGTGAGCAATGATCAATTATTTTTAGTTGATTAAATGTTTGAAAAACAAACATAAATTTCAAAGAAATAACCAACAACACATAACAACAAAATAATAAAGGAGTTCACCCTCAACACTTGGACTACGTCTCCTTGAGCCTCCATCAATGGACTAGGCTCTTTGGGATTAAGATGGTCAAATTATTTTACAAGATTCTGCTCAACTCCATTGGTTTTGAAATCTATACCAATGGTCTCAGAATACCAAAATATCCCTATATTGATTGTTCAATCATTGGAAATGGACCATGGCTCCTGTTGATCATTAGTTAACATCAGTCAATTTTTAAGGTAACCCTTGAGTAGTCATGTATCGAATGTATGACGTGTGGTGAAACATCGAAAGGATGGTTGAAGAGAAATGATGACAAGACAGGTCACGTGCCAAAAAATGAAGCATATGTTTGGAAAGGGTTCGAAGATAAAACAAAAAGGCAAAGGTATAAAGCAAAAAGGAAAAGAACGTAAAACGAAAATATCACAAGGCTTGCCACTGCTGTAATGTGCACGTAGAGGAACTCTTCGTATGTGAAATTCTGAGGGGGTCAATGAGTGGAAGGGGGAAGAGACCCATGCCCCCACGGAATTATGGTGACATAGCACGGGGTGGACCTAGGGTAAGGGTGATGTGGCAGTATGAAGCGCGGGTCCTAGAGGTCTGTACGTTGTAAATTTCACCAGTTCTATGAGGAATAGGTTTCAAGAGCCGTGTTATCTATGCGGCAGAAAGGTAAGGTAGGTCTATAGGTGAGTTGGTACCGAGACCTGTACCAGTATTAAAACCGGCACGTGGTGTTCACCAACTTCCAGTTAACGCCCAATCCCTATGCATCGCGTGCCCCACTGTCAGTGTCCTTACGACACTCGCCCCGCTTACTTCACCTCTCTGCCTTTTACCTCAGAACTCTCAGTCTTATATAACAGTCCTCCCGTATTTTACTGCAGTAAAATTTACAGGTTTTCAAGCTACGGTATAAACTAAGTGGAAGCTAGTGCCAGGTCTACCCAGTCACTGTCAGTACCCCCACGTCGTTTTCCCGAGCTGATTTTCCCACTGCACATGTATTCCGTCCCTTATTTTCCCTCTGCTTTCCTTTTGTTTTTAAAAGTTTTTCATGTCAGTCATGGGGAAAGGCACTCCCAAGAAAACCGAACTAGAGACCCCTCAAGTCCGTGAAACCAGAAACCCTCCCGGGTTCAAGCCTTTCATTGACCTGCAAGCCGAAATATATGATCCCCAATACCCTTTTCCCATCAGCAGCGTAAAACCCGAGCTTTTTTAGATGACATGTCGAGAATAGGGATCAATATCGGGTGGTTGTATCAGGTTTATATCACCAGATTACACCCCCAGTTTACCCGGTGATTGAGTTTATTTGCTGGCTCAAAGATGCTTACGATGAGCGTCGAGGCACGTTTACCTCGACTCAGGGGAATAATATTTTTTCTCTTTCTCCCGACATCATCAGGCAAGCCCTCCGCTTTCCCACCAGCGCCAGCTATACTAGTTTCGATGAAATAGCTTTAACCTCCCAATTCACTAAATTTCCATGGGAGCAACAAGAAGACTTCATATCCTCTATAACCAGCAACCAAGCTACATCTCTTCCTTCTGTAGAGCCTTTCCCGTTGAGTCTGTTCAAAGAAGAAGTGTAGCCCATCCTTGCCCTCATTGCAGGTCTTCTAGGTGTAGGCGGTTTGGAGGAAGTTTCCATGGCATGTGTTTATTTCTTGCGGTTAATGTCTCAAACGGGGGTAGTTCTGGATATCCCTGGTTTCTTGGCTGCTAACATTCAGACCCAGTTCCAAGAGCTTTTGAAAACTGGTCAATTTTGCTTTTGTTCGATGCTCTTCTACCTCTTCTTATATCAACATGTTGATAAGTTCGAGGGTTCGGGTTTAGATAGGGTATACGAGGTAAATTCTCAACCCCGACCAGTTTTCGACTAGAAATTTGTAATACGCCAATTACCAAATGGGGTGGGTTATTCTAGGTTTCTAAACGAGTTCATGCCTGTTGTCTACACTATCATCCATGACTCACCCCCGCCCAGCGTTTTTCCTTAAATGAAAAGCTGGCTACAAGCTAGTAAAACCCAGAGCACTGGGGATTGGTATCTATTTGAAAATTACACTGAGATTCGGGTCTATGGAGCCGAGGCCCCCCCTTACCAGCTGCTTGTGTTTCCTGCTCGACGAGTTTACGCTCTGGAGTATATTCAACAGACTCTCAAATCTGACCAACTCCACTTTGTCCCCGCTAAGAAGGGTTTCATCCTGAAACTCCCTATCACTATTGGCCCGTTTGTTGTAAATTCAAGGCACGTCCTTCCTGTTGTTGAGAAGCTATTGCAAGGCATGAATTTAAGACAGGGGAAGACTTGGGCCTATGATCCCCGGGGGATTATCTCTAACAGAAGAAGGAGGAACAAGTCTACTCCTTATACACATGAGTCGAGACCGTTTATAGAGTGGAGGGCTAACCTTGAAACTTGGCCTTTGATTCTGCAGATGGAGACAGATTCATCTGCCACAGGGGAAGAAGGAGCAGCCAAAAGAGGCTAAGAATAAGAAGTGGGACCCTCAGGAACAAGTTCCCCCCTTCGTAAAAAGCAGAAAACAGTCTCAAGCGAGGCAGAGGTCATAGGGGAAGAACAGTTGCTTGAGCCATTTGTACCATACGGCCAACCGGACAGAAGAAAAGCAGGGCTCAAAGTGCTGAGAGATAGTATCACCTCCTCCGACTACTCTGAGGTCTCACAGGCCATTGGCGATAATGCTTCACCAATTGTAATTGAAAGGAGTCTAAAAAACATAGCGATTAGGGACAAGTACAAGGCCGAGCTGGAAGGTTACGTGGAAAAATATCATACCAGGGTTTCAGCTTCCATGAATGTGGACACAGAACACCTGGTATTGTCTATGGCTGAGGCCATCTTGGATCCTAATGCAGGTACCACTAGTTACAGGGTGCTTGAGTATGCAATTAACATGGCCAAGGTATCGGCCCTTGACAAATGCAACCTGTTCCAGGTGGTTGGTGACATGCTAAAGGATGAGGTAATGAGGCTCACCATCACACTGAAGAAGCTAGAGACTAAGCATGCACAGGTAAGGGCGACCCTAAAAAATGAACAAGAAAATTCCTGCGCCCAGGCGAATCAAATACGCGGCCTCCTGGAGTTGATCAAAGGAAAGGAAACTGGAGACTCCAACCCGCAGCGCTATGTGATAGAGAAATTGCATAAGGAGGTTGCGTAATTGAAACGCAAGGTTAGCATACTGGCATCCCACCATGTTCAGACGGCTAAATTGGCACAGGCGGAGAAGGAAAAAGAAGACTTGGCTGACTCACTGGCGAAGGAGAAAGAGGAAAAAGAAAAAATGGTAGAGACAATAACTATTCTTCAGGGCAGGCTGACGGAGCTATAAACGACCTGCGACACGCATAGTTGTGTGCCAAATACCACTCCACCGGAGACTAGTTTGTTGTCTGAGCAGCTAACCATAGCAAATGCCGCGAATGTTGTACTAGAAAAGCAAGCTGCCACTGCGAGGCTGAGAATCACTGAGTTGGAAACCTCCTTGGCTGAGAATAACAGAAAGATAAAGACATTACAAAAGGAAAAATCTGACCAGCAGAAGACCATCACTGACCTCAATAATCGCCTAAAGGGTGATATCACCCTCAGGGATGCGAGAAGGATAATTTGGTCAGAGATCATCTCGGCACTGACAGAGTAGTGGGGTTTCCTGAAAATGATTGGGGAAACCAAATATTCTGTACTCTATCTCAACAGGAAATTTTAGGAGGCAGATCTCAACTTTTCCAGCAGAGCCTTGCACTCTAGAAGTTATATTTCTTTCTTGAAGGAGTTGGAATCTGATGAGGTGGATAAGCATGGCATACCAAGTCGATTCAGGGAGGCCTTTTAATGCCAAAAAATCATCGACAAGGAGGCGGCCCGCGTTATAGCTTCTAGAGCTCTACAATAGGTGGCAGCAAAAGTGGATCGGTTCGATACAGTTTGGGCCTAGATCATGCCAGCTGGACTTCCATCTTGCTAGGACCCAACCACTCCTTCCATGCTACGGCTGTTAAAAGAATATAAAACACGTCTCCAGGAAGAAAGAGACCGAACGGACATCTTGTCAGATAAAACCGCTCGGTTAAAAGCTGAGACAACTGTTTCATCGCTCCGCCAAGAATTCGTTCTCCTTCATTTGATAAAACACAAGATCCCCACCCAGGCAGGTTTCAATGTCCTCATCGAAGCCTATATTAAGGTGGAAGGATTCGCAGCGATGCCTGAACCTTCAGTGGACAGCCAACAAAGATGCACTCAGTTTTCTAGCCAGATCACCAGTTCGTCAGAAAATGTTCCACCACCAGTGTCAGCGACTACCTCAACCCCCAATCATCAGTGAAATACTGTCAATTCATGATCCGGCCCTAGTGGCCTTTTTACTTTTTACTTTAGTTAATTACTTTTAAGTTTCAAGTGGAATTTATGTTCCACTCCAGCATTTTACTTTTCTACCAAGACTGTTGTTTAATTATTTTGCTTCAAAACGGCCGAGTACCTAACTGCAAATGATGAGATGCCTCTATTCCTCATCATAAAATTTTGGTTATTTTGATAAAGACCTCTAACTAATTTTTGGCATGCGAGGAAGATATTTTTCCCAAAAATATCTTCCCGCTCATGTACTGAGGCCTCTATATAAGCAAGATCTGAAGAGAAAAACAGGTTCCATATTTTCGAAAGAATTTTGCTGTGTAAGAATTTTTGTATGCTTGTTGTGGAAATCTCAATAGAAATGTGAAGAGCCCGTTGGGTCTCAACGAGGAGAAGTTTTACTTTATGTGAGGATTCTGGTCTTAATGTTTTTATAGTCTGTGACTCTGCCTTATGTGATATTGTTTCATTGTTCATTTCACTGTCTCCACTTTCCTTATATCATGTTCTGGAATGCTAGTGGCTCACTAGCTCTGATATAAATTTATTGCTATTGATACTTATACTTAACTAGTCTAGGCACTTTAAATATGGCTCAGGCATGGTATGTTGTTTCACTTTTCACTTCACTCATGTTTCCTCTATATTAAATACTGTGGGATGTTATTCTTTCAAAACTGTTGACATGTATGGATTATTATCTTTTTAAGCCCATCTCATGTTTAAATATGTTTATGGAATTTCATTTCATTAGTGGTTGGTATTCCTCCTTTACTTTCTGCGCAACAAACATCGTTGATTTTTAAATCTTTGTAAAGCATTTTAGAAACCAGCCCTCCCTACAGAAAGTTGTCTTTGAGTTGTCTGAAGCATCTATATTGAGGATTCACTCCTTGCCTCTGTAGCGTCTTTTCGTTATGCTGAGTCTCTGAGTAGTCTGGTTCCATCTATATTGTAATTCCTTGTAAAAGTTGAAGTAGTAAAGAGCCTCATGTTGATAATAGTCCTGAAATATAATTTATGCTCCTTACTACATAAGATGTCCTAGGCACTGGTCTTTCACAACTCAAGGCTGTCTCTAGGAATGACAACATCTTTTTGGCGCCGTTCCCGAGGACTCGAAGTTGAGAGAAATTAAAATCCTTGGGCCTCGACAAAACCTATTCACTCTTCAATTAGGTGAGCATGGAGAGTTGAGAGCTGTATATCCCTCACCTTGGCGAATCCACATTCATTTATCAGGTGAATTTACTTGCAGTCCTGGCTTCTCGTAAGCCACATCTGAGGTCAGATACATCTCATCCAAAGACACCTTCTGTGTCTGACCCAGAAAATATCCTACATAGAAGGAGTTGGAGGGAAAGACAGTCTGTTCATACTGAGATCCCTGAATTCTCCCTAGAATATTTTCCGTCCTCCTCCTCTCAAGTTGCCCAAGTGCAAGGTCCCGACTCCACTGTGGGAGAGACCGATTATTACTCAGATAGTCCACCCCGGGGAGGTGTCCGAATCCAAGAAGAAGCACAGTCAAGAGATACCACATATTATTCTTTCCACCCAACCCCTGAAGTTGAAGAGGTTAAAGAGGTCACTGAAGTATCTGTTGTTCACAGCCCGTTATTCCCATCAACTCCTCAAGCTTCTGTCCAGTACATTCCCATCATTATTCATACTTCACTTCCACCTCCTCCTCCTCCTTTTACACCTCAGATCCTTGCACTACCTCCACCTCCTCCAATGGCCAATGTCCCTGGCTTCCTTTTGAATAAATATGCCCCTCTGGTGTTACCTCAAGTGCTAAATGACATGCCACAGGACTATTTAAAGATCTTGCCCCGATTCAATGGGGAAAATGAGATCGAAGCTCAAAAAAATATTGAGTTTTTCTGCTCTTTCGCAAAGAATTTTAATATGAAACACCTTGACGTAGTCCTAATACTGTTTGTGCAATCTCTGGATGGTGAAGCCAGAGAATGGTTCAAGACACTAGGAGACCGTTCCATCACCACATGGGAAGGAATGGAGAATACTTTCCTCAGAAAATGGGGAGAAAAGAAAGACCATGGACATTGTCTTACAGAGTTTAACACACTCAAGAGAAGACATGATGAAGGAGTGTCAAAATTTATCAGGAGGTTTAACAAGTTGTATCTAAGCCTCCCTGCCGATATGAAACCTCACCAGACTGCTGCCAAGGTTGTTTTCGTGGCCGCTTTTGACTCTGAATTTGGTTTCTCTCTGAGAGAAAGAAAGCTAGCCACCCTGGATGATGCATAGACAGATGCACTGGAGCTAGAAGAAAATTTTTCCTCTACTGGAAAATCCAAGGGAAAAACTGAACAGGATACTAGAAGAAGGGGAAAAGAAGAGGTATCCACCTCGAGCCAAGATAGAGATTCAACTTATGACAAGATCGAGGAGATGAACAAGATGATTAAGAACCTTTGAAGTAAGCTGGTTAAACTTGAAATGGAGGCCAAGAATTCACCCCCTAAGAATTTCCAAAATGCTCCAAATAGGGGATACAATCCTCAATATAGGAAGCCACCCTTGCAGATACTGCAAAGGGAATGGAAGGAGCAGCTAGACCAAGCACCACATCCTCTATACTTGGAAGGTAAAATGGATGGTCTTGTCGAAGACACCACCTACGAGCAGGAGGAAACATACCTTGCCTTCTCAAACAATGATGAAGTTGAATGCCCCCTACATGAAAGTGACGAGGGAGAGATGCCGGCACACGCAGAAGAAAAAGCTAATGAAATCACCGAGGATCCGGAGATCGATGATTACTGCAAGCAGTTCATCAATTTCATGCAAGCTCATTTTAACAGAAGATATGATCTCAAATCTTCTAGGAAGAGAAATCGCACTCAGGATCAAGAGGAGGACACACCTCCAAAAGAAGCACCTGCTCAGAAGGAGGCGACGGCTCAAAGAACCCTAGACAAAGGTAAGAGACCTCTTGATCAATCTTTACAGTCTGATGATCCAATTCCTTCATCTTCACAAGCAGCTGCACTCCCTAGTGTCAAGCCCATCACAAAGGAAGTCAAACCTCCCCTCCAAAGCAAAGACTCAAAAGATAAAGAAGCAAAAGAAGTGTCAGTAGATAGGTCCTCCTTTGCCTTCAATTTACAAAAAGAACTTGAAAAGGTAAAAATCCCAGTTCCCTTGACTGAATTGTTAAAACAGCCTGCATATCAGTCCCAAGTCACATCCTTCATGCTTCCCCCAGAAGTAATACATATTCCAGACAGTCTGAACCTCCAAGAAGAAAGGCCTATGGTGGTTTTCGGTCCACATGTTGAGGAGTTAGATGCTGCCACTCCCCCATTTTATGTGTTTTTAGTAATACATGACCTGCTGCTACATAACTGTATGTTAGATTCGGGAGCCTCTCATAACCTACTGCCCCTCTCGGTCATGAAACAACTAGGACTACAAATCACTCGTCCATACAAGGACCTTTATTCATTTGACTCCAAGAGAGTTAAATGCCTGGGCATGATCAAGGATCTGGTGGTCAATTTGGCCCAGATCCCAGCAAAAAGTGTATTAATGGACATCATGGTGGCTGACATCCCAGCTCTCTTTGGCATGCTACTGTCAAGATCTTAGGGAACCAAAATTGGAGGATCAATCAAGCTGGACCTGACCTATGCCACTATCCCTGTCTTTGGAGGCCAGGAGAGGAGGCTGTATCGGGAAACTAGATTTGTCAAGAGAGTTACCAAGGCAGATGACTCAGTCAATTCTCCAGTTTATAGTAGAGAAGGAGATTTCTCATGTTTGATGCTGGAGGAAGATCAAGAATATGCTCATGAACCATCATTCTACCATATCAAGACTGAGCATTCAATTCAGGGTCATGAAGCAGAAATCTGGACACTTCATTTTGATGGAGAAAAATCCAGAGAAGGTAATGGAGCTGGAGTGTTATTGATTTCTCCTACAGGCCAATGGGTCCCTCTGTTTTTCAAGCTGGAGTTTGAGGCCACCAATAATGTGGCTGAGTATGAAGCACTCTTGTTGGGGCTGCAGACAGCCAGGAGCATGAACATACAAAGTCTGAAGGTTCTGGGGGATTCAGAACTAGTGGTCAGACAAGTGAAGAATCAGTGCCAGGCCAAACATCCTAGGCTAAGGGCTTATAGGAATGAAGTATGGGATTTGGTTGAAAATTTCTTTCTAGCATTCAATATTCAGTTAATGCCTCAGGAACAGAATAGGATGGCAGATTCCCTTGCAGTGGCTGCATTTCTTTCCATCCACCTCAGAACCCTCTCTTGAGATACAAAATTGAGGTAAGGTATCGGCCTTCAATCCCAGACAACATCAAACATTGGCAGGTGTTTGAGGATGAAGAACAGGTGAAAATATTCCTGGAAACAGTTGGGGAATTTTCCAACATGGAGATTGATACTTGTGAAGAAGAAGAGGTTGAAAACACTTCAGGAGATAAATGGGAGGAGAAGATGACTGGTCACAAAGTTCTGCAGCTAAAAGGGAATGTCATTCCCCGAGGACTAGTGCCCTTAGAGAGGTTGTTTAACAAGAATGACGTCCCCTTGTAGCCAAACAAAGTTGTGGAGGAGAATCAGGTAGAAGACCTCAATCTTGGCATTGAGGCTGACCCCAAAATCGTGAAGTTGTCCAAGAAGGTCCTGGAGGAATATAAAGAGCTTTACCAAAAACTATTCCAGTCATATAGAGATGTGTTTGCATGGTCTTATCAGGACCTAAAAAATTTCGATATCAGCATCATGCAACATAAGATCCCTATGAAGATAGATACTAAACCACATAAACAGAAGCTTAGACAGAGAAATCCCTTGCTGCTTCCCTCTATCGAAAAAGAAATTAAGAAACTGTTGAAGGCCAAAATCATTGTACCATTGAGATATTCTGAGTGGGTGGCAAAATTAGTCCCTGTAAGGAAGAAGAATGGAGAAATAAGGCTATGTGTTGATTTTAGGAATTTAAACAGAGCGTCCTTAAAGGATAATTATCCACTGCCCAAGATGGATCACATCCTGCAGAAAGTGGTAGGAGCTTCTTAGATGTCAATGATGGATGGATTCTCTGGGTACAATCAAGTGGCTGTTCTACCAGAAGATCAGAAGAAGATTGCCTTTACCACTCCATGGGGGATGTTTATGTATGCCAGAATGCCTTTTGGGTTGATTAATGCAGGGACGACTTTTCAGAGGGCCATGGATATTGCTTTTGTTGGGGAACAAGATAAGTTCGTGGTGGTATATCTGGATGACATTACTATGTTTTCAAAAGATGATGTAGAGCACATTTAACACTTGCGCAGAACTTTCAAGAAATGCAAACAGTATGGCCTCTCCCTCAACCCACAGAAGTCTTTGTTTGCACTGGAAGAGGGCAAGCTTTTGGGACATATTGTAACCAAAGACGGGGTAAAGATAGATCCTAAGAGAGTAGAAGTTATAAATGGTATTTCCCTTCCCATAAATAAAAATGAGGTGCAGGTGTTCCTAGGGCGCATTAACTTTCTGAGGAGATTTATCCCTAACTATGCTGAGATAGTTAGACATATAACTGACATGCTGATGAAGGATAACGAGGTAAAGTGGTCACAAGAATCCCGAGAGGCCTTTTCTAGGATAAAAAATGCCTTTGCTGAAGCCCCTGTGCTAGCTGGACCAGATTATGCCAAACCTTTTATGATCTTTTCCTTTGCATCACCTCACACAGTAGCAGGAGTTTCATTGCAGAAAAATGAAGAAGGATATGAACAGCCTATAGCCTTCTTTAGTCAGGTGCTCCGTGATGCTGAGCTGAAATATAACATATTAGAAAAGCAGGCCTACGCTATGGTGAAGTCTCTTAAAGCATTTCGTATGTATGTCTTGCAGTCTCATATCACTGCGTTTGTGCCTACAGAAGCTGTAAAATATATTCTTATCCAGGGAGATAGCGAAGGAAAAAGAGGGAAATGGATTGCCAAAATACAAGAGGATGAACTAGACATCCGCCCTACCAAACTGATCAAGGGACAAGGTTTAGCCAAAATCCTATCCGAATCAAACTGTTAGGCTCTGGGCATCAATTTGTCCATGATAAAAAATGAGGATTCTGCGATGAAGGAAGAGTCACAGGGAGTAGAGATAGCTTCTCAGAAGACACATATGAAGTACCTCATCAGCCCATGGTACAAAGAGATAGTGGAATATCTTCTAACACTCAGCTGCCCGCCTAGCTATGACAAAGTTAAATACATAACACTGAGGTTGAGGTCACAAAAGTACGTTGTTGCTAACGGTTGGCTGTACTGGTGAGACCCCTCAGGCATCCTACTCCTGTGTCTCACAGAAGAAGAGGTAGAGAGTATAATGGCTGAGTTTCATGAAGGAATCTATGGGGGTCATTACAGTTGGAGGGCTACTGCTCACAAAATCCTGAAGGCTAGTTTCTTCTGGCCCAAAATATTTGGAGATGTGTTTGCCAGGGTTAGAGCTTGTGAGAAATGTCAGAGGTTTGCTGAAAGACAGAAGTTAGCACCTATGCCCATGATCCCGATTCATGTGGATGACCCATTTCAGCAATGGGGAATAGACTTTATAGGAGAAATACACCCACCCTCAAGTGGACAGCATAAATGGATATTAACGGCCACAGATTATTTCACAAAGTGGGTGGAAGCTATACCTTCCAGGAATGCAACAGATGCCGTGTTAATAAAATTTATGGAAGAAAATATCATATCCAGATTTGGCTGCCCTGCTAAGATTATGACCGACAACACACAGGCCTTTAAATTCACAAAGTTTGTCAACTTATGCCAACAGTATAATATTGCACTAGGTCACTCTACGACCTATTACCCATAAGGAAACGGCCTGGCAGAGTCCTCAAATAAAACTCTGGTCCGAGCACTGAAGAAGGCTATCAATGAGAATCAGAAAAATTGGGATTCCCAGCTGAAATTCGCTCTATGGGACAACCGGATTACCAGCAAGAGGGCAACCGGGAAGTCCCCATATGAATTAGTATATGGGAGAGCAGCAGTTTTTCCTGTGTAGCTTGCTTTACCAGTATCTCGATTCATGCAAGAAAGCCAAGAAGAACCTGATGATGTGACCAGGAGAATCAATCAGCTGGTGGAGTTAGAAGAAACACGGAACCAGGTAAATCAAAAGTTAATTGAATATCAAGAGAAAATGAAGGATCTTTTCGATCAACATGCCAAGGACAGGAAGTTGCAGATTGGAGATCTAGTGCTCAGATGGGATATTCGAGGAGCTGAAAAGGGGAAACATGGTAAATTCAACCCCCTCTGGTTTGGCCCTTTTAAAATTGCAGAACAAGGTGTTCGATGATCCAAAAATAATTTTATCATAGGTTATAGTATTAGAATAAAATAATTATTAATTTAAGATATTAAATTAATAATTATTATTCTAGAATATTTAATATATTTAGGAGATATTTAGAATTAGAAATTTGTTAATGAAAATTAGGACTCTAGGAAAGAGTCGTTTCTTAGGCTCTAAATTAGGAGTAAAGTTAGTAGTTTTGTTAAAAGCTCATTTATTGTAAATGGACACTTGTTTACTTTCCAAGTGATCCATAGAGCTTATAAATAGGTTAGTTTTCCTATTTTCTTTGAATGTGTAATGAGAGAATGAGTGTGTGAGTTTACGTATGTAAACTCCTGCAATTTGCCCTGTAATTTTTTGCTTGATCAATAAAAATTGTGTGTCTGAGGACACTTCTGCTCTTTCATGTGGTATCAGAGCCACGGTGATGCAGTGAGGAGGAGATTCCAGCTCTGTCAGGTCGTGGAAAACTCAACTCCGTTGAAGTGATCAGCAAAAGATTGGTATGCGATTTGTAAATTTTTTTTGATTTTAGATCTGCAAATTCTAAAATCATTTTTTAAAAAAGAGCCACTGCAAATCTGTGTGATTTTTTATTGTTTGAGTGAACAAAAAGAGGAGAGCGCTCTTGCCATTTCCTCACAGGGTTTATTTTTTCAGATTGAATTAGTTTATAAGAAGTTTGTATGTAGTGCTGTATATTTTAAATGTTTTAAAAGTCCTTTCTGTAATAGAATCAAACAGCACTTCAAATATTCAAATCCGCGTTCAAACAACATTGTACATTCAGCCCATTATATGGTTTTGAAACCAGCATTTTAAATCTGCAATTGCAAGATCGTTTTTTGAAATCTGCAATTGAAAAATCGATTTTGAAAGATCGATTTTGAAAACTTTCAATCTGCAATTGAAAGATCAACTTGCAATCCTGAATATCGATTCTGAATATCAATTTTTGAACATTGTAAAACGATTATACAAATCGATTCTAGCAAATCTGCAATCTGCAAATTGATTCTGGCAAATCTGCAATCTGCAATTGAAAGAAGCGCAATTTGCAATCTGCAATTAGAAGATCGATTTTGAAATCTACACTTCCAGCGTTCTGCACTTCCAGCATGCTGCCTTTGAACCAGCGTTTTTTAAAACAAAGTTTTAAAATAATTGAAACAGCAATTAGAACCAGCGCTTGGCAATTAGAACCGGCGTTTTTTTAAAGGTCCATTTTCTGCATTTGACATCGATTCATATCGATTTTGCAATAGCAGCTGGCTATTAAAAAGTGCGTTTTGAAATTTGCGTTAAGAAGGCGTTAAGAACAGTGTTGAAATCTGCAAGTGAAACTAGCGTTCTAGCGTTCCACATTTCAGAAATTCTGTGACAGCGTTCCAGAAGTTGAGAAACCAGCGTTCCAGCGTTCTGTGACAGCGTTTCAGAAGTTGAGAATATATTTGAAAACAGTGTTGAAATCTGAAACCAGCGTTTTCTGCACAATAGAAACAACGTTCCAGCATTCCAGCATGTTAAATGTGTTGAACAACGTTTCAATTGAACAATAGAGCGTTCTGCACAACGTTTTTAATCAGTGTTGATGCACAACTTCAAAAAGCGTTTTTTCCAGCGTGTTTTTTTTGCCAGTTTGAAACAGCCTCTTTAAAATACTTTACAGCATTTTGCAATGGAAAGAACCAGCGCCCTCCAGCAATAAGATCTAGCATTCATTACATTTGTTGAGGTTTTCATTTCACGTTCAATATTTTTTATGCATTTAGTGTTTTGCAATGTTTCATTGAAGTGATTTGTTCACTTTGTAAATTGGAGTTTTTTTTAATTGTGATTTGTAATCATAATTGGAGCGATAAGGTGGAACTTTTTATTTGGAGGAATAAGTAGATTTTTTGTGAAGAATATTATAATAGTATTTTTTTTTTGGAGTGATAAGGGTATTGTAATTTTCTGGAGTAATAAGGAGATTTGTATTTGTAATAGTGTGACTCAAAGTGATTTTACTTTGAGGGGGGGTAATTTTTTTTACCAGATTGTGCAAATTGTAAAAGTCAAATTTTGAAAGTTGCTTTGTAAAAATTTGATAAATTGACTAGAGCCAAGTGCAAAGCTCAGTCAATTTTCTCCTCTTTTCGACGACTATTCAAGGGTCAAGGCCAAGCCCTGATAGTTCGTTTTTGCATCGTGTGTTGCTGTTGTGTTGCGCTTCTTGATTTTTGGAGCTCGATTCGTGGTGTGAAGTCTTAACACTACAATGTCTAAGTTGATTAATTTCTTTTCTGATTCCGACAAACTTGAAGGATCAAAATCTTACAAAACATGGCAACGCCTCATCGAAAGCACTCTTGTTTATAATGAAATATGGCATGATATTTGTGATGGAGATGTAAATCCAAATAAACCTATAGATGCAGCTGCGCTAGCAAAATGGGAAGTTAAAAACGCCAAAGCATTAGCACTCATTAAATCCTATGTCAATGATGAAATGTATGTCCATATCGAAAATGCAAAAGATGCTTGGTCTGCTTTGAGAAATTTTAAAGAGTTATTTGATACTGTTTTCGACACCTATAGACGAGATTTATTTTGGAATTTTCAAGAGTGCCATCTTATTTCCATCTTTCTAGTAGATGATACAAAACATACACCTTATGGAAAAGGTGCATTTAAAGTTTTTCTCCCTGACATTGGAGAAAAATTGATTTCCAATGTGTGGTATGTACCCACCTTTAAGATTTTTTTTATAACTTTGGTCATGATTCGACAAGAAGGACATCGAATAATTATGGAAGATGGCTTAGTTAAGATTAATTCAGTCAAACAGAACTTCCAAACAGTGATGAAAGGATATGAAGACGTAAAACTGTTAAGGATGAAAGGAACAGTTATTCCAAGGCATTCTGATTTTGCAGGGGCAGTTACTATAGGAATTTCACCTATAATATTATGGCATGTAAGATATGGACATTAGAATTTTGATAATATTTCTCACTTTCAGAAACAAGGGATGGTTAAAGGACTTCCAACTTTCAACAAGGAAAATGCAAAATGTGAAGCCTGCATTTATGGCAAACAAAGTCGAGAAAGTTTTCCAACAAGTACATGGCATGCAAATAGGCTACTGCAACTAGTTCACAGTGATGTGTGTGGTCCACTACAAACTTCATTAGGTGGTTGCAAATATTTATTGCGATTTATTGATGATTTCAGTAGAATGACTTGGGTTTACTTTTTGAAAAACAAGTTAGAAGCATTTGAGAAATTTAAAATTTTTTGACAACTTGTTGAAAATGAAGCCAAAGAAAATCTAGGTACTCTCAGGACAGATAATGGGGGAGAATTCAATTCAAATGAATTCAAAACTTATTGCAATGAAAATGGCATCAGAAGGCATCTTACAAATGTTTACACTCCACAGCAAAATGGAGTCGTAGAAAGGATGAATCGCAAATTGTTAGGCATGGCAAGATTCATGTTAACTTTCAAAGGGTTAAGTCCAACATATTGGGTAGAAGCAATCCATACAGCTATATATCTAAGAAACATATCTCCAACTACTTCTTTAGAAGGAATCACCCCTTATGAAGCTTGGTTTGGTTTCAAACCTAAAGTTAAACATCTTTGAGTTTTTGGATCTGTCTGTTATGCCTTAGTTCCCAAATAAAAGAGAACTAAGCTTGATTCAAGAAGTTTGAAATGCACCATGATTGGCTATTCAAATGAAAAGAAAGGGTATCTTATTTTGACAAATGGAAAATTTATTGTGAGTAGGGATGTCATTTTTGATGAAACAAAGAGTAAGAGTGCTAAAGAAATCGAAAGTCTTCTTCACAATCTAGAAACTAAAGGCAGTAAAAGGAAAGGCAATATGCAAAGTCAACCAACTTCACCAAATTGGTATGAAATTGATTTTCCTTCCTCTGAAGATGAGTCATCTAGTTCGTCTACTTCAACAAAATTATCTGGGTCTTCTAGCAGTTCATCAACGTCTCCAAGCAACAGTAGTTCTTTTGACAGTGATTCTCCAGATTCACCACCTGAATGATGAACATCAGTTTACATTAATCCCCTTTACAATGATGGGGACTTCTCAGAACCTCAAACAAGTGAGCAAAAAATTTCAAAATGGGCAGTTCAACTTTTGAAAGATGTAAGGCCTAATGAACAAAACAAAACAGGAACAAGGGGATCAAAACGAAATGAAGGCAACTTTTCTTTGATAGCAAATGCTTTTACTGAACCTTCTTCTTTTAAAGAGGCAGTAAAACATAAAGCATGGAAACAAGAAATGGTTGATGAATATTAGGCAGTTCAAGACAACAACACTTGGCAACTTGTTGATTGTCCTCAGCATGTTAAACCTATTGGATGCAAATGGGTTTATCGAATTAAGTACAAGAAAAATGGTGATATTGACAAGTGTAAAGCACGTCTTATTTGCTTACTTTGTAAAGTTCTTGGCAATGGAAGGAATCGATTATGGGGAAGCCTTTTCTCCCATAGCCAAATGGAACACCATCGCCTCCCTTGCCTTAGCCGGCTCGGAAAGGAGTGGAAAGTTCATCAAATGGATGTCAAAAGTGCTTTTCTCAACGGGGACTTACGGGAAGATAAAAAATACAACACAGCCACCGAGTTGGGGACTAAAGTTAAAGGAAAGAACATAAATCTGCCAATTAATCAGGCTTTATATGGATTAAAACAAGCTCATGCTGGTATGCCAAAATAGATGAATACCTTCCTGATTGGTTTTTCATGTCGGTGAATACGATGATACTTTGTATATTAGCAACGGGGAAAATATCTCGTCGTTCTCTCATTATCCTTGTATGTCGATGATTTGATCATCACAGGCAAAAATGATGATCACATTGAATAGGTGAAAAAGGAGTTACATGCAGGTTTTAAGATGACAGATTTGGGACTACTTCAGTACTATCTTGGAGTTGAAGTATTCCAACGTCCACATCAGATCTTCATTTTCCAGAGTAAATATGCAGCAGAAATTCTTTAGCGATTTGGAATGCAGGATTGTAAGCCTATCCTTACCCCTATGGAACAAAACTTAAAACTTTCAAAATTTGAAGGGGGGGAAAAGGTGGACAACACTACTTACAGACAGTTGATTGGCAGCTTGATTTATTTGAAAACCACTCATCCTGATCTATCTTACGCAGTCAGTATTCTTTCACGTGTTATGCAGGAACCACTAGACAGCCATTGGAATGCAGCCAAAAGAGTTCTTCGATATATCCAAGGAACAAAAGATTTTGGTCTTCTTTACAAAAAGACTAAAAATTTTGTACTTGGTGGATTTTCATATGTCGACTTTGTTGGTAGTATTGATGACAGGGCATCAACCTCAGGTTACTTAATGAACATGGGGTCAGCTGCAGTTTCCTGGAGTTGCAAGAAGCAAGCTACAGTGGCCACTTCTTTAGCCGAAGCAGAGTACATTTCAGCTTGGGAAGCAGCATGTGAGATTGTTTGGTTACGTAGAATTTTACAGGACTTGGGAATTCCTCCAGCAGAAGCTACTTCATTATTCATCGACAATCAGTCAGCAATAAAGCTTGCCAAGAATCCAATTTTTCATTCAAAGACAAAGCATGTGGACACCAAATATCATCATATCAGATCTCTCATTGAAAAGGACGTCATCAATCCAGTGTACTGTCCTTTGGAAGATCAGACCTCCGACATTTTCACAAAACCTCTTGGTAGAATAAAGTTTACTAAGTTCAGGGATGAACTTGGTATCTGTTGTAATGTATCTTTAGATCATAGAGGGGAATGTTAGATGATCCAAAAAGAATTTTTATCATAGGTTATAGTATTTGAATAAAATAATTATTAATTTAAGATATTAAATTACTAATTATTATTCTAGAATATTTAATATATTTGGGAGATATTTAGAATTAGAAATTTGTTAATGAAAATTAGGACTCTAGAAAAGAGTCGTTTCTTAGGCTCTAAATTAGGAGTAAAGTTAGTAGTTTTGTTAAAAGCTCATTTATTGTAAATGGACACTTGTTTAATTTCCAAGTGATCCATAGAACTTATAAATAGGTTAGTTTTCCTATTTTCTTTGAATGTGTAATGAGAGAATGAGTGTGTGAGTTTACGTATGTAAACTCCTGCAATTTGCCCTGTAATTTTTTGCTTGATCAATAAAAATTGTGTGTCTGAGGACACTTCTGCTCTTTCATAAGGGGGGAAAAACACTTTCAGGTTGGAAAATTTACAGAGAGATTTGCTTGATGCCCCTATAAACGGTCAGTTCCTCAAACCTTACTTCCAGTTTTGATTCAGGCCGAGAGAGCCTGATGTATCATATTGTATATTAGTTTTTGTTTTCATCTTTGTTTGATTAATATGTGTGTCGTGATGAATCATGAAGAGGAAAATTAAAAGGATGAAGAGTGGTGTCCACACAAAAGTTAAACAGGTGGTCTGCGAAGTTCTCGACATGCTCATGGATGAACGTGCCATCCCTAGGTGGAGCCAATGTTGATCATTAGTTAACATCAGTTAATTTTTAAGGTAACCCTTGAGTAGTCATGTATCGAATGTATGACGGGTGGTGAAACATTGAAAGGATGGTTGAAGAGAAACAATGACAAGACAGGTCACGTGCCCAAAAACGAAGCATATGTTCGGAAAGGGTTCGAAGATAAAACAAAAAGGAAAAGGTATAAAGAAAAAAGGCAAAGAATGTAAAACAAAAAATATCACAAGGCTTGCCACTGTCGTAATGTGCACGTAGAGGAACTCTTCGTATGTGAAATTCTGAGGGGGTCAAGGAGTGGAAGGGGGAAGAGACCCATACCCCCGCGGAATTATTGTGACATAGCACGGGGTGGACCCAGGGTAAGGGTGATGTGGCAGTATGAAGCGCGAGCCCTAGAGGTCTGTACACTATACATTTCACCAGTTCTATGAGGAATAGGTTTCAAGAACCATGTTATCTATGCGGCAGAAAGGTAAGGTAGGTCTATAGGTGAGCTGGTACCGAGACCCGTACCAGTATTAAACCTAGCACGCGGTGTTCACCAACTTCCAATTAACGCCCAATCCCTATGCGCCGTGTGCCCCACTATTAATGTCCTTACGACACTCGCCCCACTTACTTCACCTCTCCACCTTTTACCTCAGAACTCTCAGTCTTATATAACGGTCCTCTCGTATTTTACTATACTAAAATTTATAGGTTTTCAAGCTATGGTATAAAATAAGTGGAAGCTAGTGCCAGGTCTACCCAGTCACTGTCAGTACCCCCACGTCATTTTCCCGAGCTGATTTTCCCACTGCACAGGTATTCCGTCCCTTATTTTCCCTCTGCTTTCCTTTTGTTTTTAAAAGTTTTTAATGTCAGTCATGGGGAAAGGCACTCCCAAGAAAACCGAACCAGAGACCCCTCAAGTCCGTGAAACCAGAAACCCTCCCGAGTTCGATCCTTTCACTGACCTACAAGCCGAAATCTATGATCCTCAATACCCTTTTCCCATCAGCAGCGTAAAACCTGAGCTTTTTAGACGACATGTCAAGAATAGGGATCGATATCGGGTGGTTGTATCAGGTTTATATCACCAGATTACACCCCCAGTTTACCCAGTGATTGAGTTTATTTGCTAGCTCAGAGATGCCTATGATGAGCGTTGAGGCACGTTTACCTTGGCTCAGGGCAATAAGATTTTTTCTCTTTCTCCCGACATCATCAGGCAAGCCCTCTGCTTTCCCACCAGCACCAGCTATACCAGTTTCGATGAAATAGCTTTAACCTCCCAGTTCACTAAATTGCCATGGGAGCATCATGAAGACTTCATTTCCTCTATAACCAGCAACTAGGCTACGTCTCTTCCTTCTGTAGAGCCTTTCCTGTTGAGTCTGTTCAAAGGAGAAGTGCAGCCCATCCTTGCCCTCATCGCAGGTCTTCTAGGTGTAGGCGGTTTGGAGGAAGTTTCCATGGCATGTGTTTATTTCTTGCGGTTAGTGTCTCAAACGGGGATAGTTCTGGATAACCCTGGTTTCTTGGCTGCTAACATTCAGACCTAGTTCCAAGAGCTTTCAGAAACTGGTCACTTCCGCTTTTGTTCGATGGTCTTCTAAGTCTTCTTATATTAGCATGCTGATAAGTTCGAGGGTTTGGGTTTAGATAGGGTATACAAGGTAAATTCTCAACCCCGACCAGTTTTCGACTGGAACTTTGCAATATGCCAATTACCAAATGGGGTGGGTTATTCCAGGTTTCTAAACGATTTCATGCCTGTTGTCTACACTATCATCCATGACTCACCCCCGCCCATCGTTTTTCCTGAAATGAAAATCTGGCTACAAGCTAGTAAAACCCAGAGCACTAGGGATTGGTATCTATTTGAAAATTACACTGAGATTCGGTTCTATGGAGCTGAGGCCCCCCCTTACCAGCTACCTGTGTTTCCTGCTCGACGAGTTTACGTTCTGGTGTATATTCGACAGACTCTCAAATCTAACCAACTCCACTTTGTCCCCACTAAGAAGGGTTTCATCCTGAAACTCCCTATCCCTATTGGCCCATTTGTTGTAAATTCAAGGCACGCCCTTCCTGTTGTTGAGAAGCTGTTGCATGGCATGAATTTAAGATAGGGGAAGACTTGGGCCTATGATCCCCGGGGGATTATCTCTAACAGAAGGAGGAGGAACAAGTCTACTCCTTATACACATGAGTCGAGACCGTTTATAGAGTGGAGGGTTAACCTTGGAACTTGGCCTTTTATCTCGCAGATGGAGACAGATTCATCTTCCACAGGGGAAGAAGGAGCAGCCAAAAGAGGCCAATAATAAGAAGTGGGACCCTCAGGAACAAGTTCCCCCCTCCGCAAAAAGCAGAAAACAGTCTCAAGTGAGGCAGAGGTCATAGGGGAAGAACAGTTGCTTGAGCCATTTGTACCATACGACCAACCGGACGGAAGAAAAGCGGGGCTCAAAGTGCTGAGAGATAGTATCACCTCCTCTGACTACTCTGAGGTCTCACAGGCCATTGGCGATAATGCTTCACCAATTGTAATTGAAAGGATTTTAAAAAATAGAGCAATTAGGGACAAGTACAAGGCCAAGTTGGAAGGTTACGTGGAAAAATATCATACCAGGGTTTCAGCTTCCATGAATGTTGACACAGAACACCTGGTATTTTCTATGGCTGAGGCCATCTTGGATCCTAATGTAGGTACCACTAGTTACAGGGTGCTTGAGTATGCAATTGACATGGCCAAGGTACCAGTCCTTGACAAATGCAACCTGTTCCAGGTGGTTGGTGACATGCTAAAGGATGAGGTAATGAGGCTCACCATCACACTGAAGAAGCTGGAGATTAAGCATGCATAGGTAAGGGCGACCCTAAAAAATGAACAGGCAAATTCCTGCGCCCAGGCGAATCAAATACGAGGCCTCCTGGAGTCGATCAAAGGAAAGGAAACTGGAGATTCCAACCCGCAGTGCTATGTGATAGAGCAATTGCAGAAGGAGGTCGCGTCATTGAAACACAAGGTCAGCATACCGACATCTCACCATCTTCAGACGGCTGAATTGGCACAGGCGGAGAAGGAAAAAGTAGACTTGGCTGAATCACTGGCGAAGGATAAAGAGGAAAAAGAAAAAATGGCAGAGACAATAACTATTCTTCAGGGCAGGCTAACGAATCTACAAACGACCTGGGACACGCATAGTTGTGTGCCAACTACCACTCCATCGAAGACTAGTTCGTTTTCTGAGCAGCTAACCATAGCCAAGGCCGCGAATGTTGTACTAGAAAAGAAAGCTACCACCGTGAGGCTGAGAATCACCGAGTTGGAAACCTCCTTGGCTGAGAATACCAGAAAGATAGAGACATTGCAGAAGGAAATTGAACAGGAAAGGAAGGAAAAAGCCAGCCAACAGAAGACCATCACTAACCTCAATAACCTCCTGAAGGGTAAAATCACCCTTAGGGATGCGAGAAGGATAATTTGGTCAGAGATCATCTCGGCGCTGACAGAGCAGTGGGGTTTCCTGAAAATGATTGGGGAAACCAAATATTCTGTACTCTATCTCAACAGGAAATTTCAGGAGGCAGATCTCAACTTGTCCAGCAGAGCCCTGCACTCCAGAAGTTATATTTCTTTCTTGAAGGAGTTGGAATCTGATGACGTGGAGAAGCATGTCATACCAAGTCGGTTCAGGGAGGCCTTTGAATGCCAGAAAATCATCGACAAGGAGGCAGCCCGTGTTATAGCTTCGAGAGCCCTGCAACAGGTGGCAACAAACGTGGATCGGTTTGATACAGTTTGGGTCGAGATCACGACAGCTAGACCTACATCTCGCTGGGACCCAACCACTCCTTCCATGCTATGGCCATTAACAGAATATAAAACACATCTCCAGGAAGAAAGAGACTGGATGGACATCTTGTCAGATAAAACCACTCGGTTAAAAGCTGAGACAATTGTTTCATCAGTCCGCTAAGAATTCGTTCTCCTTCATCTGATAAAACAAAAGATCCCCACCGAGGCAGGTTTCAACGCCCTCACCGAAGCCTATATCAAGGTGGAAGGATTCACAGCAATGCCTGAACCTTTAGTGGACAACCAGCAAAGATGCACTCAGTTCACCAGCGAGATCTCCAGCTCATTAGCAAATGTTCCACCACTAGTGTCAGCGACTACCTCAACCCCCACTCATCAGTGAAATACTGTCAATTCATGATCCGGCCCTAGTGGCCTTTTTAGTTTTTACTTTAGTTAATTACTTTTAAGTTTCAAGTGGAATTTATGTTCCACTCCAACATTTTACTTTTCTACCAGGACTGTTGTTTAATAATTTTGCTTCAAAATGGCCGAGTTCCTAACTGCAAATGATGAGATGCCTCTATTCCTCATCATAAAATTTTGGTTATTTTGATAAATACCTCTAACTAATTTCTGGCATGCGAGGAAGATATTTTTCCCAAAAATATCTTCCCACTCATGTATTGAGGGCTCTATATAAGCAAGATCTGAAGAGAAAAACAGGTTCTAGATTTTTGGAAGAATTTTGCTGTGTAAGAATTTTTGTATGCTTGTTGTGGAAATCTCAATAGAAATGTGAAGAGCCCGTTGGGTCTCAACGAGGAGAAGTTTTACTTTATGTGAGGATTCTGGTCTTAATGTTTTTATAGTCTATGACTCTGCCTTATGTGATATTGTTTCATTGTTCATTTCACTGTCTCCACTTTCCTTATATCATGTTCTGGAATGCGAGTGGCTCACTAGCTCTGATATAAATTTATCGCTATTGATACTTATACTTAACTAGTCTAGACACTTTAAATATGGCTCAGGCATGGTATACTGTTTCACTTTTCGCTTCACTCATGTTTCCTCTATATTAAATACTGTGGGATGTTATTCTTTCAAAATTGTTGACATGTATGGATTCTTATCTTTTTAAGCCCATCTCATGTTTAAATATGTTTATGGAATTTCATTTCATTAGTGGTTGGTATTCCTCCTTTACTTTCTGCGCAGCAAACATCGTTGATTTTTAAATCTCTGTAAAGTATTTTAGAAACTAGCCCTCCCTACAAAAATCTGTCTTTGAGTTTTCTAAAGCATCTATATTGAGGATTCACTCCTTGCCTCTGCAACGTCTTTCCATAATGTTGAGTCTCTGAGTAGTCTGGTTCCATCTATATTGTAATTCCTTGTAAAAGTTGAAGTAGTAAAGAGCCTCATGCTGATAATAGTCCTGAAATATAATTTATGCTCCTTACTACATAAGATGTCCTAGGCATTGGTCTTTCACAACTCAAGGCTGTCTCTAGGAATGACAACAACTCCCTTGGGCATGACCTCTTCTGTTGGTGGCCTTAAGCTTCCCTGAACTATCCTCTTGAAAAAACACCCTTATAAGTTCCCATCTTCTTTTGAAACCTATCTCATTGTTTCCAAAACATGTCAAACATAAAAAATACACTTTTCATTCACTCATAATGACCATTGGCTCCCCTAGCTATGCCTCCACCACCTGGTGTCTCTAGGTTCCATAAAACTTCTCTAAGGAAAAAAATGCACTTATAAGTCTCCAAATGCCTCTAAAATCTGCACTATTAGCTTCATAAGGTCTAATATAGTAAAAAATGACTATTCATTTGTTGTAAATGGTCTCTCGATGCTCTAGCAATGGCCTCAACACCTGATGGCCCTAGCCCTCAAAGATCTCCAAATGCACAAAAACACCTGAAGATCGCCTTTTGTACCTATGCAACCTACTTCATAGGCTTCATAATGCTCCAATTAGTCAAGAATGAATCTTCATTCACTCATAATGGTCTAAATTGAGCCTTCTAGTACACTTTTTCCCAATATCGCCTGGGAAAACTCCACTAAATGTGGAGAACTCCATTTAACTGGAGTTAGATTAGGGCTAGTCGCCAAATTTGGTGCACCCTTATCCGCTCTGCCAATAAAGCCGTGCATTAAAATTTATAGTTAGGGCTGTGGCCACATGTGCACCCCCAACTGTTAAGTGGCTTATACGTTAGCGGAAATAGTGAAACACAATATCGAAGTTTCATTAAACATACATACGTTTGCGATCAACATCGGATCCATTTTACAGGACTTCACAATATCAAACAAATTCACAGCTGTAATACAAGGTACATCGCAGATTGAGAGAAATACAATCTCACAAATCACACGTCGCGAAATATATCAAATACCTTTAACGTTTAAACAATATAAGAGCCGACGCGAAGTTGTGATCGCATCACCACATCGCAATTCGGTTGAAATAGCTTTCGCAGATCGCAAGGTTTAAGATTTCACATATCGGAAATCTTAACCCATCGCTCTTCAGCTTATCACACATATAACTCTTCGCACTTTGCAAGTTTAACTTTATGCCATTAAACTTTATTCCTTGCGAATTGCAAAGTCACTTCCTGTGAACTACGATCTCCACCGTTGATTTGGTCCTTGATCCGACAATCCTCGTTATCTCTGCACCTCCTCACTTCGCATCATAGGTTAAACAGTTTAAATTTGAAAAAATCTTTTAACGGTAAACTCTGTTTTGTGTGATGTGCGATGTTTCTCTACTGCAATGAAATCCCTCTCGTTGATCTCCCACTACTTCTTCTAGGATCTAATCACCACCGTTAAGCCCTCGTTGTTGACTAGATCACAACTGTCCATTCCACCTGCAACATTTCAGCGGCTCTGCAATCCCCGATTCTATATGTAGAGTTCAAGACTCCATGACAGCCACCAATTCGGATCCCACTCTGCTGGTCAATCCAATTCAGAACCTGTTTTGGAAAGCGAACAACATGCCATAACTCAATCGTATGAACTCATAATTTGATGAAACGAGTTGCGTTGGAAACCTGGTGATGAGCTCTACGCTCTTGTATTGGTTTGAAGCATTTTTTTAGCACTTTGAAATTTTAGCTAATTTTGGGCCCTGATCCAAATTCTGATCATTATGGAGCCTTCATATTCTAGGTTTTTCTTTGTAGGGCATCGACCATCCATCACTTTCCTTCACGAACCATATCAGCCATGTCATCTTTCTCTTCATCGAAAAGTGTTCTTCTAGTCCACTTCTTGTTTTTCTTCATCTAACTACCTTTTTCAAGTCATTTTACTTTCGTGATCTTTCATCCATTCTCGATTTTACGTGACATCTACAACTCTCTTTTGGTAGCCCTGTTTCAACCCAACCAGATGTTGTTCAAAAAAAAAAATGAAAATCAAATCAAAGTTACCTTTTTAAGATGGAATTTCATCATGACATCAATTTCTTGCAACATAAACATCCTGCATATTCATAAACACATCTCCAAGACTTAAGGGTTTCCTTCTTATCTAGGTCTTCATAACTTCTCTATGAAGATGTCATAGCCAATTATTTTAGTCATGAGATGTTGATTTTTTTTCTTACGTGAATATAGTTTCATTTTTCACGATCTCTTCTTTCTTTCTTCGCATATTTCTCCCTAGGAACATCCATCCATAGTTCCTTCATATTTTTCAACCACCTCATATTCCATATGAGGACATATTATGTTGATTTCATCTTTTCAATATGTGAACCATGACTTCATGCATCTTTCCAAAGGATGAGATCCCTTTTATTCAATCATGTTCATGAGTTATAGCATTCACCCATTCTATCTGCAACTATATGATGACATGACTCAATTTATTAAACATATACACACCTCTTTTCTCATTTTGGTCATCTAGACTTCCTTCAACAACTTCCTTTCCTTTATTGAAATTTATTCAACCATTTTGACACGTTTCATTCCTTTTTCACCATACCATCACCCTTCTAAAAAATGAATCCCATACAAGGTGGAATTCTGAGCGAGACACTTGCTCCTTCCAAGAGAGGTGAACCTTTTAATGAATATTCCAACAAAGGATCTTAATTATCCTAATTCTGCAATGATCCTTCCTAATGATGATGATGTATGATGATCTATTTTTATGCTAGATGACTTTATTCCACCCATATATACCACTTATGATTTCAATGAAGCTACTAGGAGATACTTCCTTTCTATCATGATGACTACTACAACCATGTAGACTTCTACTTCAACTATACAAGATTATATAATGATGTCACGATATCATGCTTCAATCATATGCTTCTAATATGATGCATCCTATCATACTTATAATGATTCCTACCATGATAGCTATCCTTTACAAAAAATAAAAAGAACTAAGTGAAGTAGATTATCTTAGCCATAGAAGAGATATTTCACTTCCTCCTCTAATTTCTTATTCTCATGTTCTTCTACATCTTCAGTGATATGGGCTTCAATTCTTTATTTATTTTCTTATTTTCCTTCTTTAGTTTCAGAAAATCTCTCTTGAAATGCCCATATTCCTTACAACAATAGCATTGGATCTTTGACTTATCGATCTTCTTCTTTTTCTGAGGACCAAACTTCCCAAACTTTCCTTTTCCTAGCCATGGAAGAAAATGACTGAAGTTGTTCTCTTGGTCCTACATCAATTTTTTCTTTTAACATGGTTTCTTCAATCTTACACAATAACCATAGTTCACTAAATGGAGTGGTTTCCTTCTTTCAATAGATTCTTGATACAAAGTTGCCCCATTCATCAGGTAGTGCATTGAGCACCATGGTGGTCGTCTCTTTTTTGGAAATTGTTTCCCCCAACACTTGCAGCTGGTCTCATATTTGTGACACCCTCATAAGATATGAGGCTATCCCTTATTCCTTTGATACCTTCATCTCATATAGCTCGGTTCTCAAGTAGATTACTTCTTATACAATGATTACAGATAGAAATTCTACCAACTTATCATATATATATTTTGATTTCTCCAATTTTTATACATAAGGGATGAGTGAATTTTTGAGATTCAACAAGATGATGAGCTTAGTGAAAAGTAAGCACCTTCACTAAGTGGGGCCCGCTGGCTATTCTTAGGTGTATGTCTATTTTTAGACATGGTGAACATATTCTATAAGTTGCAGGATTCTATTTGTAGATGGTTGGTCAAATGTAGAAAATAGATGAAATTCTATTTTTAGAATATTGGGTGAATTCTACTTATAGATCATCAATATAAAAATATATGCATGTTGTTTATTATTAGCTCTTAATAATAATCTGATAATAAACATCAACTTATTCTCTTGGAGCACTTTATTTCAGTATATAGATTTGGAAAATCAGTGGGCTGAAGGAATTACACAATTCCTAGGGTTTATTGGTGGCTCATGCATGAGGACTTAGTTACAACTGAAGTGGCAAAGTTATGACAGAGTTGGAAGAGTAGTTTATGGAGTTGTTATTCAGTTTAACTCAGTTAAGTGAGTTAAACTCAGTTGAGCTAGTTGTATCTAGTATAACTGAAAGATACACTAGTGAGAGTTAAGTGAATTAATTAGCTAATTAATTCACAACTAATAACTCACTAAAAACTGAACAGAAAAAGTAGTTGACTATAGTGCATGTCAGTTCCAGTGGAGACCCAATGGAGAGATAGGTGAAAGGGTGAGATGGACTATCTGTTGTGACTATAGTGATGAATTCAATGCATCTGACACTCATTGGAGTTGCCAATGAGGATTTTGCAGTCAAGGCAAGGTAGATTTGAATTCATTCAGGGGTCTTCTTTAGCAGGGATTGCGCAGTGGAGGCAGGCTGTCAGGAGGCAAAAAGTTGGTGCATAGATATGAAAATTTATGCATGACAGTGTGTAATGATTGTTGATTGTACTGAGAGCTTGATGTACTAATATTTGTATGAGATTATTACATGATTCCATTGATATAAATAATATGATAGTTGGGGTTTTTAGCTTTAAGATTTCCCGTTAAACAAATGTGTCATGTGCGACTGAATTTATTCACATGTGTTTGCAATTGAGTTTTAAATTTCTGCAAGTTTAATTAGTGAAAGGATTCTGTATTTTGCAAGAAGACAAATATTGTGAGATTAGGAGGATCTGGTAATACATCAGTATTAATAATTTTCTACATGGTATCAGAGAATTTTTTATTGCTGGAGATTGCAATTGTGAAAAATTGTTGAGTTTGTGCTGGTGGAAAATTCAAATTTGCTACAGAAAATTCTTGGTGCGACAATTGAGTATTCATTGAAATGTCTTTCAATGGGTTGCGATTGGAGTATGCCCTTGAGGGCAGCTTGAATTACATAGCCTAGAAGGATAGGATGGGGGCGGTACTGGAAGATAATGGACTGAAGGAGTTCATCGATAGCGATGTTCCTAAGCCTGTTTCTAGCGATGCTGCAGGACTTGACGCATGGAAAAAGAAGTTAGCAAAGACAAGAAGAATTTTGTTGGAAGGTGTGAAGGACCATATTGTGTCAAGACTTCACGGGAAAGCCACTCCATTTGCAATGTGGAAGGCTTTGATAGATATTTTCCAAAGCAGCAGTGGCCAGAGGAAGTTAGCGTTGAAAGATAAGCTCAGAAAAATAAAAATGGAGAAGGGCGACAGTAATCCAAAATATCTCACGAAGTTTTTCCACTGTAGGGATGAACTGGGAAGTGTGGGGATTACTGTTGATGATTATTACTTGGTGAGCTTGGCTCTCCTTGGGCTTCCAAAAATTTGGCATAGCTATGAAGACACTGTTAATGGACAGGAGAAACTATTAGGTTGGGAGCGACTTTTGTCGGATCTTGTGCAGGAGGAGATAAGGCGAAGAACTAGGGATGGCTTTTCATCAAAGAATGATGATGAAGAGAATTGCGCTTTGGATAAAAAGCAAGGAAAGTTAAGGGGAAGAAATTCCCTCCAAAATCCGAGGCTAAAGGCAAGAAGCTGAATTTTTCCAAAGTGAAGTGTTTTCACTATCACGAACATGGGCATCTCACTACTAACTTCCCACAGAAAAAGAAGAACAATAATACTGCTGGAGCTGCAGCTGGAGAGGCATTAGCCTTGTAATTTGAAATTTATTTATATTTGATCGCATGCTTGGTTTCAAGCTCAATGGGATCTGTGTGGTATCTTGATAGTGGTTCGTCTTTCCATATGATGGGAGACAAGGAGTTGTTTAGTGACTTGGAGGAGAAGGATCTCCAAAAGCATATAGAGATGGGCAACGATGAAAAATATAGTGCGACTGGCATTGGAGTCATTACCTTTGAGAGGGATTCAGGTAAACCATTTATGTTGAAATATGTTATGCATGTTCTAGGTCTGAAGAATAACTCGGTCTCAGTCGCAATGTTGGAAGACAGAGGTTATGACGTTGTTTTCAGCAAGGGAAAGTATTTCCTGTGACATAAAATAACGGGTCAAACCAAGAGGATAGGGATTTGAGTTAAGAATCACTACAATCTAGAGGTAGATGGTTGCGCTGCAATGATGGGAAAAGCAGAAGAAGTGGTGAGCCAGGATAAGGGTGAATTATGGCACAAGAGATTGGGCCATCTTCACCATGGCGCTTTGAAGATTTTGCAAAAAATTTCTACTAGACTTCCCAAGGGTACTCTTGTGTAGTCATATTAGTGCAAGGGATGTAATATGGGTAAGTTTGTGAAGACCACCTTTCATGAGAAGGAGAACCGTGCTTCGGTGATCCCGAAGAGAATTCACACAGACGTGTGTGAACCTTTCTCAGTTGCTTCAATAGGAAAACACAGGTATTATGTTATATTTTTTTATGACTATTCTTGTAGATACTGGATATTATTCATGTAGAAGAAGAGCAAAACATTCTCAAATTTCTATGAGTTTAAAGCATTGGTGGAGAAGGAGTCGGGGATGCAAGTGAAGGCTCTACAGAACGATAATGGTGGTGAATATATCTTGAACGAATTCAAAGACTTATGTAGCAAAGAAGAAATTCAAAGAGAACTCATAGTGCCTCATAACCCACAGCAGAATGGGGTCATGGAGAGGAAGAACAGAACGATCATGAGTGTTGCGCGAGTTATGCTGCATGACCAGGGCCTACCAATGCACTTGTGGGCAGAAGCATGCAACACTGTAGTTTATGTACAAAGCCATTGTCCTCATAGAGTACTTGGCATGAGTACACCTGAAGAAGCTTTTACTGGTAAGAAGCCTGATATTTCTCATTTGAATATTTTTGGCTCATCTGTTTACATTAACGTGACAAAGGACACCAGGAAGAAGTTGGAGCCGACTACATAAGTTGGGATATTTGTGAGGCACACAGAAACACCCCATAATTATCATGTGTATTTGCCAAACAATCGAATGACTATGGTGCGACGGGATATAAAATTCAATGAGGTGAAAGCCATGAAGTTGTCGCTTGAGAGGGAGCTACACTTGCATGCAGAGGAGGAACTTCTTATTCCCAAAGATGAGCCTCTAGATGTGGATCAGCCACAGGAGGAGACTCATGGAGTGGAGGAGTCCACTCATGCAGAACCAAACATCAGAACAGAAAGAAAGTGTACCACAGAAGCTAAGAGATTGAAGGTTGATGCGACACAGAATGTAGGAGTGCCTACATCATAGTGTAGACAGAGACAGTCACTTGACCGATTTACTAGATATATGGCTCTCATAAGCAAGTGTATCGTGACAGAGCCATCTTCTTTTGAAGAAGTAGTTCAGGAGCCCACATGGGTAGATGCCATGGTGGAGGAGCATGACTCCATTGTCAGAAACAATGCTTGGGAGATTGTTCCAAGTGTTAGCTCCCTGTAATCAGCAAGATTGGAAAAATTCTGACCACGGGGAGAAACACTGTTTCAACCACTTTGGGATTCTAGGATCTAGCCCTCCTGAATCCAGAGAGGGATCTCTCCAATAAGTGTAAATATGGATTTATCTTTAAAGCTTTTGGGTAATGATATTAGGCTAGTTATGAAGTCCGAGGTTTTTTTTTTTTTGGATGGTTGAGCATGATTATTATTTGAGTGGAAATTTCTAAATGGAAATAGTTTCAAAGGTGAGAAGTTGCAAGCAATCAGAACAAGCTTTGGCCAAAAATATGGATAACTGCTGGTTTTAGTCCATTGGGCTATGGAGTCATAACAGGATTTAATTGAAACAACGAGGGGAAAGAGTGGTCCATGGGGCAAGTCATCTATGTCTAAGGATCTCTTTAAAGTTGATTTATGGAATTAAATGAAACAATAAGAAGGGGAATTAAATAAATGAAGAACAAAGAGCAACCCAAGATCTGGTAAGTACTTTGAAACTAGCCAGCTTTTGACATACAATTTAGAAAAACATAAAAGTAACCTAGGATCTAGTAAATACTTCGAAACTAGCCAGCCTTTGATGCACTTTCAATAGAAAACATTTAAAACACAGAGGGAAACACATATGATAACGAATAATGGTCTAAGATCTGGTAAGTACTTTGAAACTAGCCAGCTTTCAACACACTCTTAGGGAAACTTTTAGATAGTATTTGGGGATAAAACTAGGACAGGGCTCACCATAACTTCCTTAGTTTATCTCTACTTAACATAAACTGAAAACAACATTCAAGAACAATATTAGCCTAGACAGGAGGATGAGGGAACACTAGCATTCCTACTGTTTAAACTGAATTAAATCATTCCTAAATAACACAGTTTGGAAGAAAACATTTAGATAAAGCTTATTAGTCAGAGAAGGGTATTGATATATAGTAAATCCTAACTCTATGCTTGTTTTTATTTATAAGAGAAGATGAACAAAGTGAAAAAAGAAATAAAACAAAAATTTACAATAATAAATAACATCACCCTCGACATAGACCAGGATCCCATAAAGCAGCTTATATTAATGCTTCAAACCAGTTACAGCTTTAAGTCCAATGTTTCAGTTCAGCAGTCATCTTCACTTCTCAGCCTAACTATTCTATCACAAGCAGAGCTTCAAGAGCCTTTGAACACTATTTACAGGTAGAAAATTCGAGCACAAGTATATTTCAAAGTTCAACAACCAACATTTTCTCATCTTATACAACAGTATTTATAGAAGGAATGAGGAGGTGGGAGGGGATAAAAGATCTCCCAGGTCAATTAATACAGACTTAATACTTCTCGGCCTTGAGGGGCTCAATGGAGAATTTTACAGATGTTTGTCAGTATTAATTGTTTTACATTTAAGAATTAAGCTTAGTGGGAGCTTTTGTTGACTTTAAGGCTCTTTGTCATCTCTGTAGTAACTCAACATATATTTTGCAATTAGTTCTTTGGCTGAATTAACTCTTTGGTGGTTGTGAGGCAAATATCCTCTGTGCTGATCATAACTTCAGCCTCTGTTGAATGCTTCGAGGCTACACATGGCTTTGTGGTAGCTGAGAGGAATTAATTTTCCTCTGATGTGGTAGTGAAGGCTCTTCATGACTGATAAATCTTTTGGATTTGTTTTTAATTCTATTTTAATTTGGAGGATTAGGCTTTTGATTTTCGATCTTAGCTGTAATATTCCAAAACTGTCTCCAATCCTCTGTTCTGTTGTGTTGGGTCTTCAACACTAATACTCTTTTGTTTTAATTTAATTTTACTGTGTCTTGTTGATGTGCAGGTTCTGCAAAGGGTTCATATGGCATGAATGCCCATGAAGCATTGACGAGACGTGAAGTCTGGACCTTCTTACATGATATTTCTGTATGCATAATGGCATGGGGGATTGTCATCCCCGGGCTTTAGTTTTCCTTTAATATAATGGAAAAATCATATAAAACCCGCAAAATACAAAAAATATTATAAAATCCTGCGTTATTTGGGAAAATGATTTAGAGGTTGTGGGGAAGGAGCAAGGTCGTTGGATGACATCATCCAACGGTGGAGATTTGCGCGCAGTGGTTAAAGGGAGTAGTGGGAGAAAATGGTGGAAGAATTAAGTTAGGGTCGTTGATCTTGCAGAGATCGACGGTAAGAATAAGTCAGGAGGAAATAAAGCGAGGGGGTCACTTTATTGAAATTCGGAAGAAAAAAAAAAAATAGGAGAAATTCCCTTTGGTGGAGGAAATTGCAAAGGAAATGGAATTGGGGTTTTGGGATGATTGTGGGCCATCGGATGAGATCAGCCCACGAGATGGACGGTGGAGATCTACGGTAAAAACCCTTTGGAAGATGTGGAGGGCGATAGTGTAAGGCCAGATTAAATCTGGACCGTTGATCTACAAAGATCAACGATGGAAGGCGCGCGCGATAAAACACAATAAAAATAGGGAAAGGTGGTTTCGGAGGTCAAAACAGCGGTTTTCGCGTAGTGAAAGGGAGGGGAGGCGGTTTTTCCTTTTTGAACGTGATATGCATTCCTACCTGACATGTGTCCTTGAAAAACAGCTTATATCGCGCGACCTTCAGGAATTTAACCTCCGTGCTGAAAGTTATGTGATATTGAATGTTGGCCATTAGATATGGGGCCTCAGATCTAATGGTGGGGAAGTGAACGTGATATGAAATAGATGCGTGGACGGAAGCGAGGAGGGTGGTTTCAATCTGAGTCGTTAGATCTGAGATGGATGGCCGAGATCAGATTTTGAAGAAAGCAGGACCCACAGGGGTCGGGCTTGGTAGGGTTAATATGAGCCGTTGGATAGAAAAGATCAAAGGTGGAGATTGTGAGATGGGGATAAATGGAAAATAATACAAAGGCGGAGAAAGGGTGAAGGAGGACCATTGATCTACAGAGATCAACGACTATGATTGGCCGAGAAACATTATGAGCGGGGCTGCATGTTTTAAAACCAAAGTCGGAAAATGCGATCTGGACCATCCGATCTGGACACGTGGTCGGCCCAGATGCAATCGAAGGCATGCGATCGGTGAGGGGAGAAAATTGGGAGGTGCCGATGTGATTAGTTATGGGTCATCGATCTTCAGATCAGATCGAAGGCGGGGAATGGATCGGGGAATGTAAATCGGAGATGGAGAAATATTTAATGCGCCCGACAAAAACTTGCGATGCGATCATGCGCGGGCCGTTTAATCGGCTTAAGATCAACGACGAAGGTTATCTCAAATAATGAACCAGCGGAAAACCCTTTATAACACATAAAAACCCAAAAATTTAATAAAACACAAAGGTTTGGCTTTGGGGCCGAGTTTATATATATATATATATATATATATATATATATATATATATATATATATATATATAGATGGGCGCTTGGCGCCCGTCTGCGGGGAATTTGATTATATAGAATGCGATAGGCCCAGGGCTTATATATAAGGGCCAATCGCATCGGAAGGTCGGGCTTGGTCTTTCAATCTACCCATTTATAATTTTGCGATGCGATTGGCACTTCGGGACTTTTAACTCTTGGTCTCGGGCGTAATTTATATAGAGTAAAGCAGAGAGCGGGGTTTATACAATGGGGCTCAATCACATCGGAAAAAATGATGCGGGGGATTTTCAATCTACCCATTTTACATTAAAAAACATTGCTCCAGCTTTTTTTCGACCAAAACTTAGGAAAGTGGGTTTTATGAATTAACAAAGGGAAAAATGCATTGGAGATGGAATTGTACAATTTTTTTACCGCCTGATTGCGAGCACAAGGGTTATATGAGGCGATAATAAGATCGGGGGTTATAAAACAAGGGGCTAATCGCATCGGAGGTCTCAACTTAACAAAAAGACTTGCGTGCTCCATTTTTTCTGATGCGATAAGCGCGAAAAGGACTCAGCGCTTGGTTCTAGCGCTGGGGCACGTGTGGGGAAGTGGTTAGGATTTAGCCCAAAGGGGCTTAAGTTTTCAATACAAAAAGTGTATTTTTATGATTTTTTCAGAGTTTTCTGATGGATTTGGGAGTTTCGACAGAGTTTAAAAAGGAGTTTTAAACTCTGTAATGTGGACTTTATGAAGGGGGAATGGGAAAAATGGAAAATAGAGGAAGTTTATGAGGAAAAGAGGAGGTAAAATGCAGGTTAGTTTTGAAGTGGAGGGAGGGGAAAAATGGATTTTACAGCAGTCTTATCTTCATGGAAAACAATAGAATTTTTGAGTTTGGAAAAGGAAACATCAGTGAAGATTGAAATAAGGGCATGATGTATCCATGAGTCTTCAAGAGATAACACTTTTAGCAATAAAACCTGTTTCTTGAAGGCTCCAAAAATGTTTTAGCCACCATTTGATATGACAAATTTTATAGGTGGCTAACAGTGGCTCTACTTGGGGATGTTGCCTTCTTGAAGGCATCAAGAAATTCAAACTTGCATTCTCTGGGAGGCTGATTAGTGCCTCATCCATTGGGCTGCTTTTCTTTGCTTGGATATCTTCTTTTGCTCTGGAAAATGTTAGTAACCATGAAAAAAAAATGGATCTTCATCAACACAAGCTTTCTACCTACCCAATCCTACTGATCTAACATTTTTTCTTCTTTAGAGTGCACTTGGATTGGAAAACTCTTTTTACAAAATTTTATTCTTTTGAAAGCATAAAAATAATCTAATTCTACTCCTTATTTCTCCATGAATCAGATTAAACTGTTGAGTTCATATGCTTCTCTACCTAATCTACTAATCTTTTAGGATTAAATAGTCTAACAGATTTTTATTCTTTAATTTCTAAAACAGAAATTTAAAAGCATACAAGTCAGGATTGAACAGTCTAACTTGGTGCTAATCTATGGCATAAAAAACAAGCTGCACATAGATATTATTTTTCAGAAAATTTAAATCAAAATGGAAGGCTTAAGATCTGAAAGTTCAAAGCACTTCATCTTTTTTCAGCTCTGTTTTGAGTACTGTGTGAGCTGTTTTTATTTACAATATGGTTCAGATTTTGAGCTAATTAGAACTAGTTTCACCTCTATTTTTGACTCAAGTAATAACAGATTTGAGTCATCTTTCTTTGGAAACTTAGGTTTAGATTTTGAGCATGTTTGAACCTTTAATTTCTATCCTAATCTACCTACTGATAAGCCAATATTAAACTGTTTGGAAAATCGAACTCACTATCCTATTAGCGGTCAATTTAAAACTAATTAGTCAAGATTAGGTTGTATGACTAATTATAAGTGTGTTTTTCAGGAGTGGCATTTAAGCTGGAAAAATTTCAGATTTTGTTTCTCTTTTTTTTGGTATGGGGCTGTACCTTTATTGTTTTTACAATCTGCCCTCTTTTCTTTCTTTCACTGTTTTTGTATTTTGATTTTTCGAACTTTGAATGCAATTATGGGTGAAATATTTATAATGAGAAAAAAGATAAAAATGCTTTCATAACATAAAATGGATCAAGATAAGTAATGCTTAAGCATCCTGCCATTGACAGGACTCCCAAACAATTTTTCTCCATTCAACTCTTGTAAGAAAAAGGCATTATTACCAGCAGCTGAATGAATGAAGTAAGGGCCAAGCCATAAGTTATCAAATTTTGCATGCTTGCCCTTGTCTTCTCTCCTTGAGTCCCACTTTAAAACTTTTTCCCCAACATTGAAATTGCTGGCCTTTGTTCGTTTGTCAAAAAACTTTTTGATGTTGTCCTGCTTTAGTAATGCTTTGTTATAAACTTCCTCTCTGGTTTGCTAAAGATGAATAGTCTGATTTATTCTTCTGATCATGTCATTTTCTTCAGACTGAATCTCTTGAATCAAATTCATAACTGGCACACCAAGGCTGGATGGAAAAATTGGATCAGTGCCATACACAAGCTGGTAGGGTGACATACCAATAGATTTCTTCAAAGTCAATTTGTCAGCCCAAAGTGCATGAACAAGCTTTGTGTGCCAAGACTTCTTGTTGTCCTCCAACAAATTCTTGATTATGTTCACCAAACTCTTGTTTGAGGATTCTGCAAGTCCATTACCTTGAGGGTAATAGGCCATGGAATGCCCCAATGTTATCTGATACTTGTTAAAGAATTCAACCATCTTCCTTGATCCAAATGCTACTTCATTATCAGTGATGATCTTGGTAGGACAACCAAATCTAGAGAGAATATTAGTTTCCATGAATTTTATAATGATAGAATCATTGGCTTGCCTATAAGGGATGGCTTCTATCCCTTTAGTGAAGTAGTCTGTGGCAGTGAGAATCCATTTATGTTGGGCAGAAGATGGTGGATGGATTTCTCCTATGAAGTCAAATCCCCACTGTTGAAAATGGGCTTCAACAGTGACTGGATGCAAAGGTAGGGGTAGCAGCTTTCTTTTTCCTTCAAAATTTGGCATTTATGACAGGCAATTATCATCTTGTGAACATTCGGAAAAAGAGTAGGCCAATAGTAACCAACCCTCAGAATTTTGTTGGTTGTTGTCTTCTAGTATAAATGGCCTCCACACTCTCCTTCATGGAACTCGTGCTTAACTTTCTCTGCATCATACTCAGGCAAACATTTAAGAAATATACCACTTGCATTTTTCCAATAAAGACATTTATCTATAATGCAATAGTTTACAGCTTTCAACTTCAAAAACGTTGCCTTTGTTTTTGTCAAACCAAGAGGTGTATTTAATTTAAGAAAAACATAAAGAATATCAACATACCAAGAGGAATTCATAAAATGGTCTTCAACAATGGGAGTTGAGATTTCCTCTTGATCATCTAAATCATTAATCATATTAATATCAAGAACTTCAAAATTTGATTCAGCCGTTAATATAGCTAGACCTTGGCCTTTGATGAGTTTAGTGGGCTTTATCTCTAAATCATATTCAAGAATAACAGTAATCCACTTACCTCTATTACCATCTAGGTCCTGTGTTAGAATGTCTTTCACAACTGAATTTGGGACAAAGGCAATGATGTGTGAATGAACGATGTATACCCTGAAGTCTTTTAAAGCTTTAACCAAAGCAAAAGCTTATTTTTCCATAATGTTATACTTCAAAGGAGCATCTCTCAATGCCTTGCTAAAGAATGCAATAAGCTGCTCTTGTCCTTGTGGATTTTTTTGTAAAAGGATAGCAACTATTGTATGTTTTGATGCAAATGAAAAAATATAAAAATCTTTTGAAAAATCAGGACTTATTAGAACCGGTGTTTTGGTTAACGCATGTTTCACTAGCTGAAAGGACTTCTTTGCTTCCAAGGTCCATTTTACCCCTTTCTTCTTCTTCAACATGTTTGTTATATTCCTAAGGAGCTCAGCCAAATTGGGGATGAACCTTCTCAAAAAGTTAATCTTTCCAATGAAAGATTGTAACTCCTTGATGTTTTGAGGATGAGAGATTTGCAATATGGCCTCAATCCTTTTTGGGTCTATCTGTATACCTTCCTCAGATATAATGTGCCCAAGAAGTTTACCTTCTTGGAGACCAAATAGTGTCTTCTTAGGGTTTAAAGATATCCCAAACTTTCTACATTTCTCGAAAACTTTTCTTAAATGTTCCAAGTGCTCTTCATCTATCTTTGAAAACACAGTGACATCATTAAGGTATATAATGATGAAGTAGCCCAATTCTTCCGAGAATGCTATGTCCATGGCTCTCTGAAAAGTTTCTCTAGCATTCATTAGACCAGAAGGCATTTTCACATACATGAAAGTGCCCCATGGTGTAGTAAATGATGTCTTTAGTTGATCATCAGGGTGGACTAAGATCTAATTGTACCCTGAGTAGCCATCCAACAAAGAAATTCCTCTAGACCCTACCACCCTTTGTAAAATATGATCCATCTTAGGTAAAGGGTAGTTGTATTTCAATGAAGCTTTTTTTAAGTCTCTAAAGTCTATACAAAGCCTGATCTCTCCTATTTTCTTCCTAACTAACACCAGATTAGACACCCACTCAGAATATCTAATAGGGACAATAATACCAGCTTCATACATTTTCTTAATCTCCTTCTCAGCCAAAGGCAACTGAACAGGGTTAATTCTACACAACTTCTATTTGAATGGTTTCTGGTTTTCCTTGAGAGGGATCTTGTGCTGTATTATTTCAGTGTCATAGGATTTAAGATCTTCGTAACCCCATGCAAAAACATCAGAAAATTCTTTAAACAACTCTATGTATTTGAGTTTAATGTGAGTTGGTAAATTCTTAGATAGTTTGATCATCATTGGTTTTAGTTCACTGCCTATATTTCACTCTTCCACTTCAGTATCTGCAGGCTTCAGCTTTGGCTTCTTGGCCACATCATTAAAATCAAACAACTCTTCTAAAGGGGCCAGACCCTTTGGCAAACTTTCATCATCAGACTGCAGAGTTTCTAACTCTTTTGTTTCTGACTCTACACTCATCTCTGTTTTGTTCCTAAGTTTGCCGGACAGTAGGTTTATATCAACAAGCTCAGGAGACGGCTCTTCTTCACCAAGAAAATTTTCTTCACTATTGCAATCGGTTTCATAATCTGAATCTGAACTATGAAGTTCAAATTCATTTTTGAATTGCATGAAGTCTTCTATTTTTTTGTCTCCATCGGACACTTGCCAATATTTTTCGTTATCAGGAACGACTAGTCTAAATTTAATTTGGGTTGTACATTCTTTGGTTTCATATGGCATTAAGCATGTTCTAGCTGCAAAGGCTAAGCTGTGGGCCACAACATTTCTTTTCCTTGTGACGAAAATTAATTGGGATTCCTCAAAAGTTTTCAAAAGATCCACGACATCATTTCTGTAGGCCCTAAGTCTGGGATGATTAGCGTTATATTCCCCATTGACTTGCCTAATGATTAACTCATAATCCCCATATAATTTGATTCTTTTGGCTCCTAACTTTTTCAACAAATATAAGCCTAAAAGGGGGGATTCATATTTCGCTACGTTGTTTGAACACTAGAAGTTTAAGCTACAGGAAATGCTTTCTATGTGGTTGTTCTCAGTGTTGCATATCCAGACACCTACACCAGCATTAGTTCTAGTGCATGACTCGTCGAAGTTCATACTCCACAGAGGACTAGATTCGGGTTCATCTTGGGTATTGTCCTCTTTAACTAACATGTTTTTGGATTGTTCATGAGTATCAGCACTTAGTTGAATTTTGTTTAAATCCTCAGATTTTTCATTTATTTGAGGAATGTTTTCTTGACTGTCAAGGTTAAAAAGCGATGAACGCATGATCTATAGTTCAAGACCTATGTTTGGTTTGCTAAAGTTTAAAGGTTCAACAAACTGTTTTTACATTTCTGTGATGTCTTCCTCTTCCTCTCTATCAGCCATTAATTCATTTAAAGTGACTTGTTCACTCAATGTTTCATCGTTAAACAAGATAAAATAATCGAGGCCTATATTTACAGAGTACAGAGGAGAGTTTTTTGGTCTGTCTTGACTAGTCACCATGTACTGCATATGGGACTCCCTGTAAAGTCTTCTTGATTGATTAAACACAGGGATGGTCGCATAGGTCATGTCCATCTGCATAGTCCCTTGTAACTTAGCCCCCCAAGACCTAGATAACAACATTCCATACTTTGGGGTACATCAGCCACAAAAATATCCATAACCAAACACTTGGCTGGAATCTGGGCTAAGTTAACGCAGAGGTCTTTGATTAATCCTAAACATTTTACTGTGCTTGAATCAAAGGACTAAAGGTCTTTATAAGGTCTGGTGATTTCTAGAGCCAGGATCTCCATTACAACTTTTGGCATTAAATTATGAGATGCCCCGGAGTCATGCATAGCGTTATGAAAAATCTTGTCATGAACATTTAAACTTACATAAAAAGGTGGAACAGGTCCCTCTTGATATCTACCTTCAATCTTTGGACCAAAAATAAGCTTTGGCTGGTCATCACTAAGATTGACTGTGTAATTATTGTCCTCTATGTTTAAAGCCTTCAAAATTTGGGTCCTATATACATTTTGGGCAGCTAACTTAGTCAGGGGAACCGAGATTTTAATTTTGGAAATTTCTTGCTCCAAGTCGAAAGGAGTTTGATTCTTTGAAATGCTTGTCTTAGCTTTATTAGCTACCACTCTGTTAGCAAAATATGTTTGCTGATTTGTTCTATTTACATTTGACAAAATGGTTTTAACAGGAGTACTAGCTGAAGTGTTAGTACTACTAAGGTCTACACATTGTTTTTCATTGTTTTGAGTGCCTTTCTCTTTACCTTTATCATAATTTCCAGCTACTGTTTTTTCTTTCTGTTTAACAATTTTGGGTTTACTTACAGTGTTGTTTTGTGAAGATTTGTCAGAGGTTTTGCTGTTGGGAGTTTGTTGATTGGTTTTACTTCTAAGGTCATATTCTCTTTGAGATTTTATTATGACATTCTCCATGTCTTGATAATAGTTTTCATCCTCATCTCTTTTGTCATCATAGGGTGTGTAAAGACCTTGTTTTCTATCATAATGAATCTCAAAGTCATCATTATCTACTCTCAGCATGTTGATATCATCTTCCTCTAGTGGTTCATCTGTTTCCTCAAACTCACTCACATAGTTTTGATGAAAGGGAGGAGTGATCTGTTGATCATCTTCCCTAGGTCTGTTTGGAGGCTAGTTCCTTCTGAAATTCTGATTTTGGTCCTGGTTTCTATTTTGAGGAGAAGTTTGGTTTTGAATTTCTTGTGCTCTCTCAAAGATTCTCATTCTCTTCATCATCTCCTCCATCATTCTTTCCATCTTTGAGTTGGAAGTAGAAGGTGTGGATCCTTCTCTGAATGACACTCTCTTCTCACTCTTCATTCTTGCTCTTTTCTCCATCAAGTTAACTTCCACAGCAAGAGCTCCTTTTTGCATACCCTCAAGAGTTGCAGGATCTCTCTCTCTCATCTGATAGGCCATCTCAGGGTCAAACCCTTTAGGAAACTAGTTTAGAGCCGAGCCTTGTGGAGGTTTTAGATCTGGGGGAAGGGCATTATACACACTATTAAATCTAGTGCCATAAGCTTGTACACTTTCCCCGGTGTTTCTGTGGAGGTTCTTGTAATCAGAGAGGATTTGGAGAGGATTATTCTTCACTTCCCATTTGTTTAAGAAAGTCTGATGGAAGGCCTGGAGATCATTGATACTATGGGGGGCTAAGCCTTTAAACCATTTTATTACTTCTCCCCCTAGACTTTGAGCAAATAGTCTTAGTTTGACATATTCATCATCAATTTCATTTCTGTCAAAGTAGTCATTCATCTTATCCACATGTTTTGATGCAGTAATAGCATTGCTAGCATCATATAATGGTATTTTGGACTGATAATCCTGTGGAAGATTGACTAATGGTATTGTAAGGACTAAGGGAGCATACCATGCTTCCATGATATGTGGTGGAGGTGGATTTACAAGAGATGGATTAATAAAAGGGAAAGTGGGCTTAAGTGGAGTGGTTTGAACAGTGGATGTAGGATGAACAGATGTGGATGGAACAGGAATAGATAGTTGAGCTAATATTGGATGAGAGACACCTAAATTGAAAAGGAAATGTGAATCAGGTGGTGTTGTTTCTCTACCAGGATGTTTACTTGTTTCAGGAGATGAAAGTGAAGACTCAGAATCCAGCTGATCTAAATCATTAAGAGACCTAATTCTAAATGGATTTCTTAAGTCTACTTGTGATTGTTGTAGAGCTACAAGTTTTTCAGGAATTGAATTAGCTCTCAAGGGTGATCTGAAAACAGTTGAAAATTTTATCTTAGGAGACCTCCTAAGGATACTTTCTGGGTTATCAACTATCGCAGGTGGATCTGGGTCAGGATAGGCTCTAGTATGAATCTTTCTAGGAGCCACTATGCTGTGTTTTTAGACCTAACTAAACAAGAAAATTTAAACTAGATATGACAATATTTGAGAGGTTAACTAATCTGTTTTACACAAATTTTAATCTTACAGTCCTCTAACTGAGTTTGAAAGATGGTACAAATATAATGGTTCTTCCTAGTGGAGTCTTAAGGTCTGTATAGGATTGTGGAGTCGCCAAGTGGAAGTTTTTTAGCTCTTTTGGAGGTAAAAGGTTTTATGGTCCACCACCATGTTTATTAAATACCAATTTGAAATTTTTTTGGGTTTTCTGAGTTATTTTTCAGTTCTTATGGTTTCTAAAAGTGTCCTAAATCTGTTTCAAAACTTAGCTACGGTTATGAGACAAAGACAGTCTACTCTTATGGCTAAGCCAACTGATCCTCCAAGGTTAGATAAACTCTTATGAGAATCCTAGGGTTTACCTAGTTTGTCACTGATTCAAATTTTTTTTATCATGATTACCACTTTCTTGGTAGTGCTTGAAAAGGCTGCTTGTACTCACAAAGTTTTATGAAGTGTTTAAGGGAATCTAAGATGAAAATTCAATTCGATCCCCAGTGAAGTCGCCAAAAATGTTAGCTCCATGTAATCAGGAAGATTGGAAAAAGTCTGACTGCAGGGAGAAACACCTTTCAACCACTTTGGGATTCTAGGATCTAGCCCTCCTGAATCCAGAGAGGGATCTCTCCAATAAGTGCAAAGATGGATTTATCTTTAAAGATTTTGGGTAATGATATTAGGTTAGTTATGAAGTCTGAGGGTTTTGTTTTGTTTTTGGATGGTTGAGCATGATTATTATTTGAGTGGAAAGTTCTAAATGGAAAGAGTTTCAAAGGTGAGAAGTTGCAAGCAATCAGAATAAGCTTTGGCCAAAAAGATGGATAACTACTGGTTTTAATCCATTGGGCTGTGGAGTCATAATAGGATTTAATTGAAAAAACAAGGGGCAAGAGTGGTCCATGGGGCACGTCATCTATGTCTAAGGATCTCTTTAAAGTTGATTTATGGAATGAAATGAAACAATAAGAAGGGGAATTAAACAAATGAAGAACAAAGAGCAGCCCAAGATCTGGTAAGTACTTTGAAACTAGCCAGATTTTGACATATAGTTTAGAAAAACATAAAAGTAACCTAGGATCTGGTAAGTACTTCGAAACTAGCCAGCCTTTGATGCACTTTCAATAGAAAACATTTAAAACATAGAGGGAAACACATATGATAACGAAGAATGGTCTAAGATCTGGTAAGTACTTTGAAACTAGCCAGCTTTCAATACACTCTTAGGGAAACTTTCAAATAGTCTTTGGGGATAAAAATAGGACAGGGCTCACCATAACTTCCTTAGTTCATATCTAATTAACATAAACTGAAAATAACATTCAAGAACAATATTAGCCTAGACAGGAGGATGAGGGAACGCCAACATTCCTACTGTTTAAACTGAATTAAATCATTCCTAAATAACACAATTTGGAAGAAAACATTTAGATAAAGCTTATCAGTCAAAGAAGGGTACTGATATAAAGTAAATCCTAACTCTATGGTTTTTGTTCTTTATAAGAGAAGATGAAAAAAGTGAAAACATAAATAAAACAAAAATTTACAATAAGAAATAACATCACCGTCGACATAGACCAGGATCCCATAAATCAGCTTGTATTGATGCTTCAAACCAGTTACAGCTTTAAGTCCAATGTTTCAGTTCAGCAGTCATCTTCACTTCTCAACCTAACTATTCTATCACAAGCAGAGCTTCAAGAGCCTTTGAACACTATTTACAGGTAGAAAATTCGAGCACAAGTATATTTCAAAGTTCAGGAACCAACATTTTATCATCTTCTACAACAGTATTTATAGAAGGAATGAGGAGGTGGGAGGGGATAAAAGATCTCCCAGGTCAATTAATACAGACTTAATACTTCTCGGCCTTTGAGGGGCTCAATGGAGAAGTTTACAGATGTTTGTCTGTATTAATTGTTTTACATTTAAGAATCAAGCTCAGTGGGAGCTTTTGTTGACTTTAAGGCTCTTTTTCATCTCTGTAGTAACTCAGCAGATATTTTGCAATTATTTCTTCGGCTGAATTAACTCTTTGGTGGTTGTGAGGCAAATATCCTCTGTGCTGATCATAACTTCGACCTTTGTTGAATGCTTCGAGGCTATAGGTGGCTTTGTGGTAGTTGAGAGGAATCAATTTGCCTCTGATGTGGCGGTGGAGGCTCTTCATGACTGATAAATCTTTTGGATTTTTTTTTAATTCTATTTTAATTTGGAGGATTAGGCTTTTGATTTTTGATCTTAGCCGTAATCTTCCAAAACTGTCTCCAATTTTCTATTCTGCTGTGTTAGGTCTTCAACACTAATACTCTTTTGTTTTGATTTAATTTTACTATGTCTTGTTGATGTGCAGGTTTTGCAAAGGGTTCATATGGCATCAATGCCCATGAAGCATTGACGAGACGTGAAGTCTGGACCCTGTTACATGATCTTTCTATATGCATAAAGGCTTGGGGGATCGTCATCCCTGGCCTTTAGTTTTCCTTTAATATAATGGAGAAATCATATAAAACCTGCAAAATACAAAAAATATTATAAAATTCTGCGTTATTTGGTAAACTGCTTCAGAGGTTGTGGGGAAGGAGCAAGGCCGTTGGATGACAGCATCCAATGGTAGAGATTTGCGCAGTGGTTAAAGGGAACATTGGGAGAAAATGGTGGAAGAATTAAGTTAGGGCCGTTGATCTTGTTGAGATCGATGGTTAGAATAAGTTGGGAGGAAATAAAGCGAGGGGGTCACTTTATTGAAATTCGGAAGAAAAACAAAGAAAATAGGTGAAATTCCCTTTGGCGGAGGAAATTGCAAAGGAAATGGAATTGGGGTTTCAGGATGATCATGGGGCGTTGGATGAGATAAGCCCATGAGATGGACGGTGGAGAACTATGGTAAAAACCCTTTGGAAGAGGTGGAGGGCGATAGTGTAAGGCCAGATTAAATTTGGGCCGTTGATCTACAAAGATCAACGGTGGAAGGCACGCGCGATAAAACACAATAAAAATATGGAAAGGCAGTTTCGGAGGTCAAAACAACTGTTTTCGCGTGGTGAAAGGGTGGGGAGGCGATTTTGCCTTTTTGAACACGATATGCATTCCCGCCCGACACGTGTCCTTGAAAAACAACTTATATCGCGCAACCTTTAGGAATTTAACCTCCATACTGAAATTTATGCGATATTGAACGTCAGCCGTTAGATCTGGGGCCTCAGATCTAACGATGGGGAAGTGAACGCGATATGAAATAGATGCACAGATGGAAGCGAGGAGGGCGGTTTCAATCTAAGCTGTTAGATCTGAGATGGATAGCCGAGATCAGATTTTGAAGAAGGCAGGACCCACAGGGGTCGGGCTCGGCGGGGTTAATATGAGCCGTTGGATAGAAAAGATCAACGACGAAGATTGTGATATGGGGATAAATGGAAAATAATACAAAGGCGGAGAAAGGGTGAAGGAGGATCGTTGATCTGCAGAGATCAACGGGTATGATTGGTCGAGAAACATTATGAGCGGGGCTGCATGTTTTAAAACCAAAGTTGGAAAATGCGATTTGGACCGTTCGATCTGGACACGTGGTCGGCCCAGATGCAATCAGAGGCATGCGATCGACGGGGGGAGAAACTCGGGAGGCACCGATGCGATTAGTTATGGGCCATCGATCTGCAGATTAGATCGACGGTGGGGAATGGATTGAGGAATGTCAATCGGAGATGGAGAAATATTTAACATGCCCGACAAAAAATTGTGATGCGATCATGCGCGAGCCGTTTAATCGGCTTAAGATCAACGATGGAGGTTATCTCAAATAATGAACTGGTGAAAAACCCTTTATAACATATGAAAACCCAAAAATTTAATAAAACACAAAGGTTTGGCTTCGGGGATAGGTTTATATATATATGAAGTGGCTTGGTGCTTGTTTGCAGGGCCTTTGATTATATAGAATGCGATAGGCCTAGGGCTTATATATAAGGGCCAATCGCATCGGAAGGTCGGGCTTGGTCTTTCAATCTACCCATTTAGAATTTTGCGGTGCGAGTGGCACTTCGGGACTTTTAGCTCTTGGTCCCGGGCGTAAGTTAGATGGATTAAAGCGGAGAGCAGGGTTTATACAATGGGGCTCAATCGCATCGAAAAAAATGATGCAGGGGCTTTTCAATCTACCCATTTTACATTAAAAAACATTGCTCCGGCGGGTTTTAGACCAAAACTTAGGAAAGTGGGTTTTATGAATTAACAAAGGGAAAAATGCATCGAAGATGGAATTATACAATGTTTTTAGTGTCCGATTGTGGGCACAAGGGTTATATGAGGCGATAATAAGATCGGGGGTTATAAAATAAGGGACTAATCGCATCGGAGGTCTCAACTTAACAAAAAGACTTGTGCGCTTCGTTTTTTCTGATGCGATAAGCACGAAAAGGACTCAACGCTTGGTTCTAGCGTCGGGGCACATGTGGGGAAGTGGTTAGGACTTAGCCCAAAGGGGCTTAAGTTTTCAATACAAAAAAGTGTATTTTTATGATTTTTTCAGAGTTTTATGATGGATTTGGGGGTTTTGAAAGAGTTTAAAAAGGAGTTTTAAACTCTGTAATGTGGACTTTATGAAGGGGGAACGGGAAAAATGGAAAATAGAGGAAGTTTATTAGGAAAATAGGTGGTAAAATTAAGGTTAGTTTTGAAGTGGAGGGAGGGGAAAAATTGATTTTACAGCAGTCTTATCTTCATGGAAAATAGCAGAATTTCTGAGTTTGGAAAAGGAAACATCAGTGAAGATTGAAACAAGGGTATGATGTATCCATGAGTCTTCAAGAGATAACACTTTTAGCAATAAAACCTATTTCTTGAAGGCTTCAAAAATGTTTTAGCCACCATTTGATATGACAAATTTTATAGGTGGCTAACACCAAGGCCGGTGGGTAAATTAGTTGTAGGATCAAGATGGATCTACAAGGTAAAGCAAGCTGCTGATGGCAACGTTGAGAAGTATAAGGAAATATTTTTTTCCTGAGGCTTCTCACAGATCGAGGGGATTGATTATGAAGAAAATTTTGCACCTGCCGCACGGTATTCTTCCATAAGGACCATCCTTGCTCTCTCAGCGCAGATGGGCTGGCACATTCATCATATGGATGTGAAGACTGCATTCCTTAATGGGATCATTGAGGAAGAGGTGTACATTGAGCAGCCTGAAGGCTTTGAGATCTTCAGTAGTGAGTCACATGTGTGCAGACTCAAAAGAGTGCTATATGGGTCGAAGGAAGCACCACGTTCTTGGTACACATGGATCGACAACTATTTCATTGGACTTGGCTTCACCAAGAGTGAGGCAGATGCAAACCTGTACCAAATTGTGGTGGAGGGTAAGCTTTTAATCATTGTTCTTTATGTTGATGATTTAATACTAACGGGTGATGATCAGCTGATACACTCATGCAAGGCAGATCTCGCAAAGGAGTTTGAGATGAAGGATTTGGGCCTCCTTCATTATTTCCTTAGATTGGAAATATGGCAGTGAGAAGGTGAACTATTTGTGTCTCAAGGAAAGTATGCTCGGGAGATACTTGAGAAGTTTCACATGCAAGGCTGCAAGCCTATTAATACTCCTCTTCCAGGAAATTGGAGGAAAGAGGATGCTACATCGGCAGAGGTAGTGGATGCCACTTTTTATCGACAGTTCGTGGGTTTTCTCATGTATTTAGTTAATACAAGACCAGACATATGCTATGTGATGAACCAGGTTTCACAAGTGATGGTTAAGCCTACCAAGCTCTTTTGGAAGGTAGGAAAGCATGTCCTGAGGTATCTCAGGGGCACATCTGAGTATGGCTTATGGTACAGACAGAAAGATGAGGTTAATTTGCATGGCTTCATAGATGCAGATTGGGCAGGCAGCCCAACGGACATAAAGAGCACATCAGGAGGGGTTTTCAATATCGGATCTACAAGATTTTCTTGGTACAGCGGGAAAAAAATATCCATGGCACTCAATTCAGTGGAAGCAGAATACATGGTAGCAATTCAAGCTGCATGTGAGGCTATCTAGATGAGGAAGATCCTAGTTGGTTTATTCGATTCATATTTAGATCCTACAGTGATACATTGCGATAACTAGAGTTGCATTAAAATCTTGATTAATCCTGTGTTTCATGATAGATCTAAACATATTGATATCCTGTATCATCATATCAGATATTGTGTGCAGCGGAAGATCATGTTGCTTCAGTACATTCCTACGGAAGATCAAGATGCAGACATTCTGACGAGGGCGCTCAACAGGAGCAAATTCGAATACCATAGAGGTAGGATCAGGGTGAAGGATAATCCCTATCTTGTTGAGAGGGAGTGTTGAGATTCAACAAGATGATGAGCTTAGTGAAAAGTAAGCACCTTCACTAAATGGGGCCCACAGGCTATTTTTAAGTGTATTTTTATTTTTAGACATGGTGAGAATATTTTATAAGTTGCAGGATGTTATTTGTATATGGTTGGTCAAATGTGGAAAATATATGAAATTATATTTTTAGAATATTGGGCGAAGTCTATTTATAGATCGTTAATCTAAAAATAGATGCATGTCGATTATTATTAGCTCTTAATAATAATCCGACAATAAACATCAACTTATTCTCTTGGAGCACTTTATTTCAGTAGACAGATTTGGAAAATCAGTGGGCTGAAGGAATTATGCAATTTCTAGGTTTTATTGGTGGCTCATGCATGAGGACTCAGTTAGAACTGAAGTGGCAAAGTTATGACAGAGTTGGAAGAGTATTTTATGGATTTGTTATTCAGTTTAACTTAGTTAAGTGAGTTAAACTTAGTTGAGCTAGTTGTGTCTAGTCTAACTGAAAGATACACTAGTGAGAATTAAGTGAATTAATTAGTTAATTAATTCAAAACTAATAACTCAGTAACAACTGAACAGAAACAACAGTTAACTACAGTGCATTTTAGTTCCAGTGGAGACCTAGTGGAGAGATAGGTGAAAGGGTGAGATGGACTATCCATTGTGACTATAATGATGCATTCAATGCATCTAACACACATTGGAGTTTCCAATGAGGATTGCGCATTCAAGGCAAGTAGATTTGAATTCATTCAGAATTCTTCAACAGGGATTGCGTAGTGGAGGCAAGTTGTCAGGAGGTAAGAAATTGGTGCATATATATGAAAATTTCTGCATGACAGTGTGTAATGATTGTTGATTGTACTGAGAGCTTGATGTACTAAGCTTTGTATGAGATTAGTACATGATTCCATTTATATACATAATATGATAGTTGGGGTTTTAGCTTTAAGCTTTCCCATTAAACAACTGTGTTATGTGTGTCTGAATTTATTCACATGTGTTTGCAATTGAGTTTTAAATTTCCGCAAGTTTAATTAGTGGGAGGATTCTGTATTTTGCAAGAATATAAATATTGTGAGATCAGGAGCATCCGATAATACATCAGTATTAATAAATTTCTACATGAATTCGAGATTGATTCTATAAGTATGATTTTATCCCTTATCTCCGCCTTCATATAATTCATTAGAGCTTGAGCTTCTTATTTTGGTGGTTCTACGATTGAACCCTTAACATGTCTAATGACTTCATTTTCTATCAGGATCAAATGTGTCCTCTTCTTCCATGCAAGGAAATTTGATGACCCAACCAATTTATTGTTCTCCTTGTAGAATGAAGTCATTTTAATAGTATATTCAATCATAGATATAACTATACTTTCTTGTCAAGTGAAGATGCTCCTTTACTAATGATATCTTCAAATTGATGCCTTCTTTATTTTGATGATGATGATTGCTTCTTATATGATGTAGAGACTTCAAGGTGTTTCAATGTGTAATCCTTATTTCTTTGAGTGCAGGTGGGTTCCTTGAGATATTCTTTACCTTGAGATGATTATTATTAAATTTTTAAGCTTCCCAAGAATTCTTCAAGTGTGGAAGCCTTCTTTGGATGAGCTATGGTTTTAAGGTCTTTTATGATATTCCTTAGTTTCCTCCTTGATACTCTCTTAGATTGCTCAACCCTTATGAATCCCTTCTTGATGGTTCAATGTCCTCTTTAATTCCTTGACCTTTTTTATGGTCCTTCTACAAGTTTCATTTCCTTGTTTTGTCACCTTAGCTCTAATACCATGTTGAGAAATCTAGGGCAGCTAGATTAGATTATTTCTCTTACTTTGATAACTATTTTTGATATATATTACTTAAATTTATTAACTTCTTATTTATCTTGATTATAATTTGTGTTATTATCATAAAAAAACTACCAAACCCTAAATAACAATGAGACAAGAGGACACAAGATATAAGTGATCATCCAGGGCCCAAACCTCTCCTTTTGAGGAAAACCCATAAGAAGTCTTCTCTTCTTATAGAACTTAAAATGATGAATTCAAAGACTTATGACCCTTGATCAAGACCCCTACAAGGCCAAGTCAAACTTATTCTTCTTTCCGCTACTTTGACCTATCATCTTCCAACAACTTCAAAAAATTCCATCTACTTTGACCTAACAGCTTCTAGCAACTTTCCAAAACTTGGACTTTCCCAGCAACTTTCCAGTACTTCGAATTTTCCACCACTTCGACTGTCCTAACAACTTTCTAGTAATTTTAATTTTGCAACACTTTGACTTTCCCATCAACTTTCTAGTACTTTGATTTTTCCAGTACTTTTATATTACCAAGTGATTCCCAATAAATTTCCAGTACTTTGACTTTTCCAACAATTTTCCAGCACTTCAACTTGCCCAAACACTTTCCAATACTTCCACTTTCCTAGTAACTTTCTATCGCTTTGTGTTGCCCAAAAAATTTCTAGTACTTTGAATTTTCTAACAACTTTCCTGCACCTTGAATTTTCTGTAGATAGGTCACCCTAACTTTTTCATGTATGAGGAGAAGATATGCCAAAAAAATTATTCAAAATTATGTTCCTTTATTCTTCCTCTTCTTCGCTCTCCTTATCTTACTTGATCGAATTTCTTGTTGTGAGTGAGTGTTCTTCAAGTGAGGTCAAAGTCTCTTATATATAGGCTTCAAAAGGTGTTGAATATCCTTTCATAAAGTGGAATTGCTCCTTTATGTAGGCTGGATTTTTCCTACTATTTTGACAAGGTCTTGGAGGGTCTTTGACTCTATTTTTGACTCAAATAATTTTTCTTTACAATATCTAACATTCCCAAGAGGATCTTCCATACATGAAAATGACTCAATTGACTTGTAGACTCAATTACGAGCCCTAGAAGCACTCAATGGGTGCTTTAGCTAAAAATAATTTTACCTTGAGCATGAAACCTATGCCTCAAGAATAACAATAATAATTTAATTTTCCTCTTTACATTAAATGCTTAAAATCATGATTACGCATGTCATTATGAAGTCCAAACCTAGTAACATATTTCAACACATCCTACCCTTACCTATGGGATAGCCGCCAGGGGTGTTTTACCATATTTAAAAATTATGTTTATTTAGGGATTTCATTGAATAATATTTTATTATTCACCTTGGATGGTTTTTCTTGGCACATTCCACATATAGGAGCTAGTCATTGAACAACTACGAGCTCCTAGTCCTTCTCTCGATGCTAGGACATGTGTTGTAATGATAACAACCCATTAACATGCACTGAGTTAAGGTTATGAATTAGAAACATTTAATCATTATGTTTCTTTAAGTCTTGTTTCATTTTGATTTGGGACATGATTTCATGCTACTTTTTGTGATATCCCCTCCCTTGAATTTTATGTTGTAAATTTGTACATGATTTTGTGGTTATGGTTTAAATTTGAAGACCTATTTGGAACTAGTTCACCAATGTTGTATTACTAATAAATGTTAAATGCAAATTTTTAATTATTATTTTGTTAATAAAATAAAGGAATCTGAAAATTAATGTTGAAGCTGCAATTGGTTTTAAGAGATAAGGTTTCAAGTTAACGTTGGATATTGACTACCCCTATTAATTAAGCCCTTGGAATATGATCTAAATGATTATATTATAAATTATCATGGAAATGTTTGATCATTAATTTCCCTTAAAGGAAGGGGTTGTCTTTTAGAGTAGGGAAGTAAGGATCATAAATGAGCTAGAAATTGCTCGCCACCTGCTAGATGAGGTGGAGGTAGTCACCAGCTACCAATTGTTGTGGTAGTGGGGGTATACTCTTGTTTTTTGCTAAGGAGAATTCATGTAGGAAGACTATTGAGGGGGGGCCTTTGTTGGAAGAAAGTGTCAAGGCCTGTAGGAGTTGGTTAGCTCCAGTTTCAATTTCCAGATTAATAATTTCAAGTTGGTGTCTCTAACTCTTTAATTTTTTAATAAATTAACCTATTATGTTGTGATTTGATTGCTTTTGTAAAATTGAAGATTTAAAATAGAATTTACATGGAGAAGTGTTATATTTATTTGAGTTATTTCATTCGTTTGGAAATAGTGGATAAGAAGGAATTATCTTTAGGTGGGAAGGACTCACACACACACAGATATATATGTGTGTGTGTGTGTGTGTGTGTGTGTGTGTGTATAGGTGTGTGTGTGTGTGTGTGTGTGTGTGTGTATCTATATATATATAGGGTATAATCATGGAAGAAAAACCCAAATAATATAAAAAAAGAATTTACACATGTATTATATACATTTATAGTAGTGGAAACCTATACCATGCTTTCTCAGTGTAAAGATTTAGAAAATTCATTTATGAGATAGTCAAATGAAAAAGAGTAAGATAAAATAATATTACATCAGTAAGATTCATTTATGAGATAGTCAATTTAAAAAGAGTAATATACAATAATATTACATAATTAATGTACAAAAGGTCGACAAGACCTGAGAAATTTAGTATTAAACAAAATTAAAAATAAATAAACCTATAAATTCTTTTCTGCAAAAATAATTGAAAAATGTAAACATATTAACCATTTTACACTATCAATTGAAGAATATCTAATTATTCAAATCCACCATATATAAACTAGTAAAATAATGTATAAATAAACAAACATAGACATTGAATTGCAGAATTCAATAAATAACATTTTCATTAATAATCAAGAAATTGTTATAAATGTAGTATTAGTTAAGAACAACCTTAATAACATAAAACATGTTACATATGTTAAGTGTCTTGGGTTAAAATCACCCTTAAACAGAATACATTCTAGACATAAAACCCTGTAAAATATAAACACACAAAAAAGGAAGTAGTAATGAGACATCATTCTACAAACTTAATACAAATATAGAAAATTGTGGTATCTTGTCTTCAAAGACAAAGTCACACACATGTATAGAAACAATCTAGGGTTTCAGTTCATTTGACTTCGAAGGAAGAAGCCAAATCCTTCCTGAGTGGTAGGAAGGCTCCAAGTTACATCCTTGAAAGAAAATGTTTCAAAAATAACTAAAAGATGTAAATACATGTGAGCCCACAATAAAAATATAGATTGCAATGTGTGTGTAGTAAAAATGTTAAAATACAACATGAAGTGTAAAAAAAAATACTAAAGGGTATTTATCTGGAAAAGATCCCCATATTCAAAATGTTGTGCCATATCCTTACATATGAAAACAATTTTACGTAAATAGGGTTAAAAAAATTATACTCCTAATTAAAACCAACAAACATCAAATGTCTGTGAAAAATCAAACTGAAGATTGGTTAGGGTTATAATCCGTGTAAAAACCCTATTTCAAAATCAAAAAAGAATGAGTGAAAATGGTACGTGACTTACTTTTCTAGGGTTAAATCCCTAGGAAAAAATTTAACAAAATATATTACATAAAAAGTAAAATATTATTGTGGTCAAACCCTTATAACAATTACAACAACAGTTTAAATTACATAAAAACCAATAAAGGGTTAGGGTTTTCAATTTTCAAAACATGTCCACGTAAATAAAAACATACGAACAAACTAAAAATTTAGGGTAAGGGTTTTCAATTGTGAAAACTTGTTCATGTAAATAGAAACATGTGAGCCTCGGATGCAGGTGTTTAAGGGCGCTTATTCGGTTCTGTGCCTGTGGGATGACGCATGGCAAGGCCACATGGCCACCCACAAGTCACACCTATGGCATTCAATCTCATTTATTAACTCGGGTCGTCACCCTGAGCAGCATTTACTTGGCTACGTTCGTCGAGGCTGCTCCTCTCGCATCAAAATGCTGCTCCTTGTTCACTCGTTGGGCTATGTTCTTTGGCCCTCTGGCTTTGCCTTTCGGCCTTCTAGTTCTACCTTTCGGCCCTCTGCGAAGTTGTCATTCCAGTCTGTCGTTTCTATGCCGTTCCAGTCTTCCCCCTTGCGAAGTTGATGCTCCCCTGAGGTTGCGGAGTGTTACACTGAAATTTGTCACCATGACATTTTAAGTACTCCCTTGAAAGTCTAAAATATCAAAGTTCCCAAAGTCAAGCCTTGAAACTAAGAGAAAAGCTCATAAAATCCTTAAAACTTTGGTACCGCACTTTCTCCAAGTTTTGCCTATGGTCCCGCACTTTTTGGCTATAAATCCTGTGGAGCCAAATGCATTGTCTATTTATTAAAAGTACAGACCCATGTAAAAGTTTAAAAAGGCACAAGTAAAATCTAGAAGCTCAGTTTAAGTCATTTTTAGAAGCTTCTAGAAACATTCCCGCGGTGGAAAGATCACTCCTTTCATGTTCATGCATCCCATCCAATAAGGAGCTAAACCCTTGATGTAAGGAACTAATCCCTTTGAAGGAGGACTCTATCCCTTCTTGTATGGAGCTGTAACCTCCTCTTCTCCACTATAAAAAGAGGCATAGGGCAGCCTCAAGGGGTTACCATTAATGAATTGAAGTTTTAGTATTGTTGGAGGCAAAGTGCTGTTGAAACTTAGACCCTTTTAGCTGATATTTCATGTGGGAAGTATTACATACCTGTATGTATCTCGGTTGGAATAGTGCAAGGCTGATCTGAGTAAAGGAAACGCCTGCTCCGGACCCCAGGAGGACCTGTACAAAATCAAGGCAGACACGGTTGTAAGGCTCTTCCTTATTTAAGTTGATACAAATAAATCTGTTTTTCTCAATAAGCTATCAATTGATTGTTTATTTTATGGATTCCTTGATCACCATAATGGATATGATTTATGAATATATGCTATGCAGGTGCTATTTGATGTTTTCTTGTTTATGATTACAGATCTTCGAGGGGAAATCTTTTGAGAGATTGAAGGACTACTACTACAAACAAGTGTTGGATCAAAGGTAAGATCGTTAAAACCTTTATAACATTTAATTATGAATCGCAATATATCTAGAGAAAGATAGTTTTGTTTGTCCGTTTGTTGCTAGCTGTCCGTAGGAAACTTGGGAGGTTTGTCTTGTCCGCAAGAATGACTTATCCGTCCAACAAAATGGCGACTCTGTTGGGGAAGAATTTGAGCTTTGTTTTCTTTTACTTTTTATTTATGAACTTTTGTTTCCTAATTTTTATTGATTTATATTTTCTTGGGTAGTTAATCCTTGTAGAATCCTTGAGAACTTTTTGAGATTTTTTTGGTTTTTTCTCTTGTTTTCTTGTGTCCTCTCTTTTCCTTTTGAGACAATGCAGAAAGTTCCACACTTTTCCTATACCCATAGTGCGAGACTGCACTGGATTACACTAAAGCCTGCAGACCCTATCAAATTTTTGAAAAAATCTTAAAATATTCTTTTCGGGACTAGTTTTTTAGGTTCTCAGTGATTACCTAGACCTGTGTCTTCTGTCAGGAAGCCTTGATTAAGAGTTTATTTCAGTACTTTTAGTTTTGATTTATTTTCTGAAAGAGTTGCATGTTTTAATAATTTTTGCTTTGTCTTACATCCCGCTCAAAGATTAGAAACCTTGGTATGCCTTTAGATTACTGGTATTCTCTTGCTTTCTTGCTGAGTCTGACATCATAGAAATTTTTTTTTTATGAGTTTTAGATCCTATTTTTCTCATTTTCAAATCATTTAAACTTTTGTTAATAAATTTGGAAATTCACTTAAAAATGAAAATTGGATGTTTTTTCGAGTTCTTTCTGATTCAAGTAAATAATTTCTTAGTGAGATCACAAGCTAAGTAAGACATCCTTAAAAAATTTGAAGCTTTAATTTAGATTTAGTCTTAGAATTGTTAGATCTTAAAATAGTGTTTTTAGCTTTGAGTGTTTTTCTAGAAATTATAGTGTCTTTTGAAGAAAAACTTGGTTTGTATTTCTGATCTTGAACAAAAGGGATTTTTTATTGAGCATAGATCAGTTTTAGTTCTCATTGAAATTAGATTTCTTTTCATTTATTATTGTTTAAAGGAAATATTTCTTTTAAAAAGATTGCATTTCTCAACTCTTCCTTTAGCTAGAATTCATTGAAAGAAAACAGATTGTTTCTCATTATAGATGCATTTTTTAGTTTGATTTGAGTCAAGTCATTTCAGATCATTCGTTTCACTTTCATACCTATTGTCTTAAGAAACAACTCTTAAAATCAACACTTAATTTAAAATAAATTTAGTAATTTCTATTTTTAGGGCTCTTTTCACCAGTATAGCTTAGGCTAGTGTCTTGGAGTAGGGAGTAATAAACTCTCCAAGACAGTTAAAACAAACAAGTAGTTAATATTGCGGTAGGAAAAAATCCAATAGTCGCTTGTATGCTCTGGGAAGCTCCTCTTAAAGGAGTCAAGCACGAGGTCATATCTGAACCAGTGGGATAACCAATTCTATCTCATTGGGAACGATAGAAGATTTGCGTGTATTAACAACGGTAAACCTCGGATAAACCATTGTCGAGGAGCCTGGGGTCACTTGTCGGTATACCTTGGATTATGTCAAGGAGCCTTTAAGGGGATTGAGCTTGTTACTCTGCCCTTGCACGTATGTCAGACTATAGAATGTTCCCCCAGGTATATTAGTTCTTGTTGGTAACCATAGTGACCATAATCTTATGGTTTTTTCCTAAGGTGATGGTGGTGGAAAGATCCCACTGTACCTGGAGCAGACATCGACTAGACTCAGTTGGACTCTCTGAAGGGTTATCTTCACTCGAGATGATTTAAGTGGAGAAACTTGCCCCAGTTTGTTTCATCAAGCAGGTTGTGGGGGTAACTGTTCCAACCACCCTTTCTGCATTAAATACTACTACGTTGGATTTCATGACCAACTAGTATTTTTAGTGTGGGAAGTTACTGTTTGTGTGTGGTTTGATCTCTTAGATTTTTAAGCGTGTGATTAATTTGTTTGTTTCCTTAGTGACTCTAGGAGTTTTCATTGAAATTTTCATTTGATTGCATGTGATTAATAAGTTTTAATCATGGCTGAATTACCGAGACAATCTCACAGACTTTAGGGGAAGCCCCCTGAATATACACCAAGCCAACTTGAAGGGCTACGAGCTCTAGTATCGCCTACTGACAGTAGAATTAGATCAACAGAAGTAGGAGAGTCATCTATAATTGTTCATCCTGATTATCAATTACAAACAACAGAGCATATTCAAGAGCCGATTTAAGTTTCCGAGCTTACTGGTAGTATTTCTCCTTCCAGTGAATTCGCAGAAGAACCTGAAATTTTTGAACCTGACACTGAACCTGCTATTTTAGAACCATCTTCAGGATTTGTTACTCCAACTTATAGTGATCCTGTTTCACCTAGGGTAAGACATATTATTACTGAAATTATTCCTTCTGACCTCATTTCCATTGAAGAACTTGTTGGTCTGGACGAAGAAGTAACTCTTCTTGAAACCCAACAGAATTTGAATCTTAGGGAGCGTGAATTTATATTTTACAGTCCTTTTAGAAGTGACGCCTGGTACTTGTCATTGACAGATTTTTTAGAGAACCCGGGTCTTAGTTTTTCACCACCCCGAATTACTTTTCATCCTACACCAAGGGGTTATTATCCTTCATCAATCATGTCAAGTGAGTCATCCATGTTTTCCCAATAACCAGAAACATTTTTATATAGTGGTCCTTCTGTACCTTCGGGGTACCAATCACTCTCTAGTACTTTTTCAGGAGAAACTCCTCGAGCAACTGAACAAGTGTTATCAATTGGTACGAATGGAACTAAAACTGAAACGTCGAACGAAGAGAAAATTTTTATGATGTCTGGTAATATTCCAAATCCTCAACCTCAAGGTAGTTAGTTACTGCATGGGGGGCAACCTCAAGGTAGTCAGTTATCGCCTGGGGGGCAGCCTCAAGGTAATTTTCTACCAAGACAAACTGTAGGAAAATATTATTTACCTGGATAACAACCTCAAGGATAAGACATACCTCAAGGTTATCAACCTCAAGGACAGTACATACCCCAAGGTCAACCCCAGACTCAGTATATTCCTCAGGGTCCTTATCAACCCCAGCTTCAGTACATGCCTCAGGGTTATCAACCTCAAGGTCAGTACCCAACTCAAGGTTTCCAACCACCTTTCGGTCAATCATTTTTACAAGGAGCTGGAAATTTACCACTTAATTATCAACCCTACGTTCAACAAAGCTATGGTACTTCATATGTATAACCTTATACGGGTCAATACCCTGGAATGAACATGGTGTGGAATCCATCGCAAGTTCAAAAAACTATGCAACCTAATGTGCAGTTACCTAATCAACCTGGATAGCCTTTAGTTTCTGGTCCAACCCAGCAACTTGTTCAGCCTACTGTTCAAATCCTTGCACCTGGTTCTGTTCAGCAGCCCGGGCCTAGTACACCTCAGACTCCGCCCTAAACTGTTGTAACTACTGCAACCTCTGTTCAACCTACAACACCTATTTCTGGAGTATCTATAGCTCCGGTTTCTTCCATCCCTACATCAGTGCAAATTCCTCAAACCTCTGTACCATAGTCAGGACCTAATGTCGGACTATGACCCAGATGCCTACGGGACAAGCTGGTACAAGTACGATTGTTTCTAGTCAACCTCAGTTTACTTATAAACTGTACCAGGGAAAGTATCAAATTGGTCAAGCTACGCAAAATCCAGCATATCAGTATCAGTCGTACCCTGGGTATACTTATCAAATACCTCAACAACCCCAGTATGGTCTGGTTAATCCTGGTTACCCAGGAGGTTACACGATTCAAAATGCATATCTGATTCCAGGATATCCTGGCTATCCTCCTCCTGGCACTGGTTTGATCACTCGAGGTTATCAAGACACTAGCCATCGGTTACCATTCATAGCAACTTTAGATTTACTGGATCTGTCGTGCCTTACGAATGATCCCATTTTTTATCTTCCATATTGGTCGCCGATGCCTAATAAGTTGCCCAGTGATATTCCAAAATTTGAAGGAAAGTCAAGAGAAGACCCGTCTAATCACGTTATGACTTATCACCTCTGGTGTGCATCTAATTCACTAATTGATGATTCAATTCGATTACGTATTTTTCAGAGAAATCTCATTGGTCTAGCTGCCAAATGGTACATTGAGTTACCACGCGGCTCTTTTAATAATTTTAACGCGTTAGCTATAGTTTTCTCAACCCATTTTCAGTTGCTTGTCAGATACGAAAATGGCACAGAATTACTGACTTCATTAAAGAAGTCTACATCTACGTACATATCTGATCACATTCATGAATGGAGATGTAGAAGGCATTTAGTGAAAGTTTTTATTCCTGATAAAATTTTGGCTGAATGGTTTATTAAATCATTATTGCCCAAAATTACTGAAGATGTGGCCAAAGGAGGCATTGTTACGGAAGAGAAATTTATTGCTCAGGCTCAGTACCTTGAACTTGTCTATACTTAGTCAGGTACTCTGTATGATAAAATCCCGGATCTACCAAGACCTAGTTAGTTAACTACAACTCCTTCTGGCTCTCATGCCGCTGATGGTGTAATTGGTTCTATTAGTACTGGTAAAAGTAAGAAGAAGTCTTCCAAGACTACTTCTCCTATTATCACTTTACCCGATTCACCCAAAGGAGATTCTTCCCTAGAAACTTCTGTCGATATCCATGTTATATAGACATCTACGGCCAAATCTAAAAATGGTGGTAAGAAGAAAGGTAAGAATAAAAATAAGAAATCTTCAAAAGAAAAACCTGATACAACTGAACCAATTGACGAAAAACGCAAACCTCGATATCCTTGTCTCATTTGTGACCAGGATCATTTTATGAAAGAGTGCCCACATAGAGCCAAGGTATCAAAATTCATTAAGGGTTCACCTATACCTTCTGTCTTGAAAGATCCTTTTCCCACTCAAGATAGTAACATGGGTGGATCTTCCTCCAATCCGGTTGAGGATATTTTAATGGTTGCGATGCGATCACAAGATTACGGTAGTAAAAATACTGGTAAGGAAGCAGAAACATTCAATTCTACATAAACTACATCTCCTTCAGTTTCTAATCCATTACAGATCAAGAAACAAAATCCTGACTTAGTGATTAAAATGCCTGCAAAAGGTGTACTTCGTAAATAAGCTTTTACTCCACATGCGAGAGCTACTTAGAATTACAATAATGTTGAAGATTTGGCAATTTCCCCTTCAGCAATGTTGGCTTTGGAAGTATTGCAATCATGCCCATCCCAAAGAAAATTACTTTTGTCAGCCTTAGGAGCTGTAGATCTCTAGGATTCAAACCTCATGATCTTTGATTTAGAAAATTTTACACCACGCCTACCTCATCAAATGGCTTTTCAAATTCTGGTAATAGTCAAGAACAAGCATATCTTTCATATTGTTGTTGATGAAGGGGCTTATACGTGTATAATGTCGATAAAATGTTGGAAATCACTTGGTTCTCCAACAATCAACCAGTCACAAACTATTCTCAAAGCGTTTGATGGAAGAGGTTTTCAGCCATATGGTATTTTACAACATCTACCAATAGAGGTCGAAGGTAAAACGGTTAATCTAGATGTGGAAGTGGTTGATGCCCCTCTGGATTATAACCTTCTCCTGGGTCGAAGTTGGTCTTACGCTATGACTATTGTTGTATCATCGATCTTTTATCTCATCATGTTTCCTCATAAAGGAAATATCATTAAGATAGATCAGCTCTCATATTATTCATCCGACCTAGCTTCTACTAATAGTATCCAACATATCAGAAAATAGACTATCCCTTAGAAGGAAATTGGAGTAGGCTTGATTAAAGATTCAGCTTTACTGGGAAATTTTTCCCTGCCTCCTCCTAACGTACAAACTCCTATTGCTAATATCAATATGATTACATCAAGTACTATTTCCTTTGATGATCCTTGGATAGTACCTTCAGAATCAGAATTGGATTCTTTCGAGGGCCCGATGCCTTTGAGTCCTTTAGAGCTAGCATATCAGAAAATACAGTCATTTTCTGATATCCCTTCAACCGAATCTGATCCAGTGAATGTGATCAATCAAGAGTCGTTTTCAATATCAAGTTTAGCTTCGACACCAATTCTGGATCCTTCTCAACAAGTTTTCGATACTGATGAGCATATTCGTGAATTCTTGTCGGTGGATGAATTACCATGGGAAGATATACACCATAGGTCTTCATTTTTACCTGAATCGATCATTTTGAAAATTATTTTTCCTCTATTTTTACCACTGATTACGTCAAAGAACCTCAAAATTCTCTCTCCAATGCCGATTCTGAATTGAATTTCGAAAATATTATTCATCTGAGAAAAGATTCTCTATCAAAGCAGAAGTTGAAAAATTACTTCATGTAGGTTTTATTTATCCAATCCTGTTAATGGACTAGGTATCTAATATTGTTCTGGTCAATAAAAAACAAGGAACAATAAGAGTATGTATCGACTATAGGGATATAAATCGAGCTTGTCTTAAAGACAATTATCCAACCCCTTACATCGATCAAATTATCAATGATTGTGCTGGAAGTGAAATGTTCTCATTCATGGATGGATTTTCCGGCTACAATCAAATAAACATACTCCCTGCAAATCAACCTAAAACAACTTTCATTTGTCCATGGGGAACTTTTGCTTATCGCAAATTACCTTTTGGCCTTAAGAACGCTGGCACCACTTTTCAGAGGGCCTTGTCTTATGCATTTCATGACATTAAGCATATTGTGCAACCCTACCTCGATGATTTTCCTGCTCATTCTTCACGTAGAGCAAATCATATTACTCATTTACGAGCCATATTTATGCGATATAGGAACTATAAGATTTGTTTGAATCCTCACAAATGTGTTTTCTGCGTAGAATCTGAACGATTATTGGGATTTATTGTCCCAAAGGTAGGCATTCCTATCGACCCATCGAAGGTTGAGGCAATCATCAATTTACCTACTCCTTCTACTCTTTTCCAACTCCAAAGTTTGCAAGGGAAAGAAATTTTTTTACGTCGATTCATTCCTAACTACGTCGAGTTAACGAAAGGTTTCACTAGGTTGTTGAAATAGAACATTCCATTCTTTTGGGACAAGGTCGTTGATCGATCTTTTGATGCTTTGAAAAATGCGTTGACCCATGCACCATTATTGCATCCTCCCAACTACAACCAATATTAATTTTTGTACCTCGCCGCATCTGATTCCATGATATGGATGGTTTTAGTTCAGGAAGATGAATTCCATAGTGAACATGTGATTTACTATCTTAGTCGAAATTTGCATCTGACTGAGATCAAATACTCGTATGTGGAGAAATTGGCCTTGGCAGCTGTTCAAGTTGTCCAACGTTTTCGTCACTACATACTTTTACGCAAAACGATAGTGATCTCTGATTGCAACCCTATGATGTACATCTTGACCAAACAATTGCTAGGGGACAAATACTCCAAATGGATTGTTATCCTACAAGAGTTTGATTTGGAATTTGAAAAATCCAAATCCAAGAAGTCATTGATATTTCCTAAACTTATGTGTGATTTCCCACGTACTGATACAGAAAATGTGGCGGAACAACCAATCGTGGATGAATCCTTGTTTCTTATTAGTACCATTGATCCATGGTATGGAGATATTATCGTATATCTTCAAACCCAATATTTTTGGCTTGAGCTTTCACGGTCACAATGACGAAAAGTTCGTTTTCAGTCTCAACAATATCACATTGTTGGCGACACACTTTACCGTCGTGGTGCGTATTCGATTTTTCGACATTGTCTAACTCATGATGAAGCCGAAAAGGTTTTAAATGACTGTCACTCTGGAGCATGTGGCGGTCATATGTCTGGGTACACCACAACCCAAAAGATATTGTGCGTAGGTTATTTCTAGCTATCTATGTTTAAAGATTGTATTTACGTGGTCCGAAAATGTCATAGTTGTCAAATCTTTGATCGAAAAATGTGTGCACCACCTGCTCCTCTTCACCCCATAATTTCTGTCGGCCCTTTTGAAAAATGGGGCATCAATTTCATTACATGTAACCCTCACTCGACCGGGGGGCATGGGTACATTATTCTAGTAGTAGATCATTTTACCAAATGGGCTGAGGCAATGCCTACATCTGCGGGAGATGGCAAAACTGCAGCTACTTTTGTATTCAATCATGTGATTTCTCATTTCGGTGTAGCACAAGTGATAATTACTGATCACGGGAGCCATTTTGGAAATTTCATGATGACCGAGTTAACAGACCAGCTTAGCTTGTGCCATGACAGTTCTACACCATATTATCCGCAGGCCAATGGTTTAGTTGAAGCAATTAATAAATTTTTAGTCACCATGATCAAACGAATCATTGAAATTCATAAGTCGAATTGCAACACCATTCTCTTTTCAGCACTTTGGGTATATCGAACCTCAGCAAAAACATCGACATGTTTTACCCCTTTTCAATTGGTTTATGGTTTAGAAGCGGTATTACCCATTGAATGCGAAATACCGTCACTCCAACTAGCCATAGAGTTATTACCAGACACTTCTAAAGAGGAGAAACGTTTTTTATACTTGGCTCAATTAGATGAGAATCGACACACCGCTGCATTAGCTACCGAGGCTCATGTGAAAAGAATGAAAGCTTGGTATGATAGAAGTGTTACCCCCCATAATTTTTCAGAAGGAGACCTAGTTTTGATTTATGATCAAGCCAACGATAAACTAGGGGCTGGGAAATTTGAACCCATGTGGCATGGTCCTTACATTGTCAAGCGACAGCTTGCAAAAGGGGCCTATGAATTGATTGATTTTGATGGGGTCTCTTTGGGTAAACCCAGAAATGGACTTTATCTGAAGAGATATTACACTTGACTTCGTGTGGATATATTCTCTATATATTAGTTAATTTTTAGCTGGTGTGCTATAGATTAGAAATGTGTGCCTAGCATAAGTGTGCTATTACTATTATTCCCGCTTATCTGGATACTTTTGATATCGTAGATTTCGACGTCCTTTCAAACGTATATTGGTTTTGCTGATGGCGCTTGTCATAGTACACGGAACATCTCTTCCATAGCTTGGGTTATTTACTCACCCACTGACGAGTTAGTATCGATGCATGGGTAATTCTTGGTAAAACGATGAACAATATTTCTGAATATAGTGCAGTTATTGAATTATTATCGGAGTCCATTTCATTTGGAATTCGAAGTTTTATCATTAATTTAGATTCTAAACTCGTTGTATTATAGTTAAATCGAGTATATGCCATTAGAAATCCAGTATTATTAAGATTATTTTTAAGGGTTTGTCTCTTGGAACGAGAGTTCAATTATATTGAATATCAACAAATTTCAAGAAATTTAAATACATTAGCAGATGCAATTGCTTCTAATGTTATAAATAGAAATTTGCGATAACAAAGTAACAAATAAAAATTCCATAACATGATTGAACAGGTAAACTAGAAATAATAGTATATCATAGTATAAATGTAGTGTTCAAAAAATAATACATCGTCTTCAATCATAGGCTCAAAACGCCTTATGATCGGAAAAAAGTGATAAAAAAATGAGTCTACAAAGTCAACCAACCACTATCCATGGTGATGATCACGATAATACACCACTGCTCGTGCCACCCTAGTCAAAAACCTCCTGAATGGACCAGGAACACCTATGACATATCTCTGTAGCTGAAGCGGGATATCATCTATAGTAGTCTTAGGAATATCTATAGTGATCCGCTCCAGATGGTGCTCTAAGTCAGTCAAGATCTCTGCAGTCTGATCCTGTGGGGGTGGTGCTACTGTTGTTGCATCCCTTTGCCTCCAGTCAAAAGGGCGGAGAATGGCTGGTCGAGTTGGACCCACATCTGCATTTGAAATTTTTTGTTATTAGTTTTGGATGATCAAAAAACAAAATAAAAATTAGAAATTAGAACATGTCAAAAAGGATTTTTTACCTGATTCATCCCACTGAGCTCCTGGAGGAAGGGGTATCTCCTGGTCGCCACGAAATTCCATGCTAGCATAAGGAAAATCCTCTATAACAAAAAGTTGGCATTCCAGCCAACGAAAATATGTAGGGGGAAATCTCACAATCTCCCCACCCTCACTGTGGCGGGCCATCAAAGCAACCCAACGAACCATCCTAGGCTCTCGAGGCCAACCAGCATCGACAGGAATGTGCTATGGGGCTAACATGGGGATCCTCTCTAGAGGAAAGGTGACTGCAATGGACCCATATCCAAATTTGTTTAGCTTCCCATTCTTTGCTCTGGTAAGTGGCCTTTCACATTTTCCAACACTACCTCGCACCAGTTGTATATGGTGCCTCGAAAGAAATCTACTGCTATGCGCATCTGAGAACCAGTGGCTACATGCAAAGCTACACTTATGCACAGCTTGACAACGGTAAAAGCGATCACTTTCATCTCTGGATGGATGATAGTGTTTTTTTCAATCCGTTTGTCCCGGGGATTGGCCTCATCATTGCAAAACTCTAATTGTAGGCTAACGACAGACTGGCCACCTGGCCTAGCCCCAAATAGAGATAATGGTAGGCCTCTCTTGGACAAAACAGTCAAAAAATAGATGTCTTCAGCTCAATCTCAAGTCGGTGACCTCCGATCACAAAACACTGGTCTTGCACATCCCATTTACTTACCATCCAAGTAAGAAGATCCACTTGAGCTCTCATGCCACTGATAGCCCAAAATTTGTAAAGCCCGCATGCTCTTAAAGCTTGAAATGTTGGTTGATGAAGCATTGCTGCTTCATCTACCTCTTCATGCTCCCGTTCTCGCCAAATGAGCATTGTAGATATCCTACAATAGGTAAAATGAAGGATTAAAATCATTTTGATGAAAAAAATTAGGTAATTTGGGAAGAAAATATGTTTTTAAATTTGCCACGGTGCCTCCGCACTTTACGCTCAGGGACAGTGCGTAGATACACATGGGCCCTGTGTTAAAAGTGTGGGGCCCTGCCATTTTTATTTGTAGAAAAATGTCGGGGTCCACAGGTACCTAATGCATTAGGTGCGGATCCCCGAGGGCAAATTTTTCAACATATTTTCCTCCCAAAAATGAAAATTTGACCCAAAATTAAAAAATTGAATGGATGAAATGCAAGATAAGGAGGTTGTGGATTACCTGAAATAGACAGTTTTCGAATCCGACAGTCAGTTTTCCCAGAATCTTATCCAAAGCGTTTTTTGCCCAGAGCTTTAAAAACTTCACTCCAAATTCAAATGGTAAAAATGAACTTGAAAAACTCCTTTTTATGGGTTTTTTCGAATAGATGAATTTTAAATTTGTTTATTTTCACTTTAAAAATCAGTTTTTCAAAATATATTTATTATTGAAATAGTGATGTTTAATTTTTCTAGTTTTTGTGCAGAATAACGGACTTTTCAGGAAAAATGGTCATTTTTTATGAAGAGTAAACTTTTATCACTTTTTCGGGCTCCTTAAATTTTACGAAAAAGCGAAACCATGGAGTCCTCTTTTAAGCCCTTTTAAGACTCTCTAAAAATGAAAAGATCACTGAGTACTTGACTATTTGAACTTGTTAAAGTAAATGAACAGTGGTCCCTTCAATATAAGTTTACCCCTTTTCCGGACTGAAATGGACTATTTACAAAAAAGGTATACATTGACTAATCATGGTCAATAGAGTTCTGTCTTGCATTATTTTATCCTTTTCCGGGCCTGAGGGACTAAATTTACGAAAAAGAACACCCACGGAGTTTTCTTAAGTTTTCCTTCTGACTCCCTAAAAATGAAAAACACTGAGTTTCTCCTATACTGGACTCGTTAAAATTTAACAGTAAAGGACCTATCGATTACAAACAAGAATGGACCACTCCTTCTTAGGGTTCGATTTTAAACTAATTTGGACTCATCCGAAGGATGAGCTTATAAACAAGCAAATGTTATCCTCCTCAAGCTTGTAAAAAATAAAGAGGTACTTGCCAGAAATGGTGGGGGAAAAGAGAGAAAAACAGATTCGTTTTTCACACTTTGATTTGTAAAAGCATTACAACACTCTTGAACATGACACTTTTTGTCACACTTCTACCTGGGTTGGGAAATCCTTTGCCTATCAGTTAATCAAACCACATCGAAAGTCTTCAGCCGGTTTCTGGGTATTAGCTTAAGGCAATTTTCAGCAAACCATCTGTAGTGTCGTTATGTGTTCAAGAGAACAGTCAAATAAACCATTCATCTGCAAACACTTGTCTCCATTCGCGTTGACCATCCCTAAGTTAGTCCTTGCAAAAATTTCTTCAAAACTTGATCTATGGTTAATTCATGTCGTCAACTTGCTTACGACGTATCACTTTCTATCAATGACAACTCATCATCTAGGAAGTTGATCTAGAATTCGTCAATACCTTGGAATCCGCATGCCTTAATGGCAGGTTTCTCGCCTTCGATGACAAGTTACATCATTGACCTTCGATCGAATGATTCCGTGAAATGTTCAACTTCAGATCACATATTCGCATTTCGTGGATTGTACTGAATACTTTGAAAGCCATTGTCATTATTGGTGGTTTCTCTCACACTTGTTAACAATTCACATCATTGACTGGTAATCAAGTGGTTTCTACCATGTTCGACTTCAGCACATTTAATCACATGGATAGAATCGTACTAGTTCAGGAAGCAGAAATCAAGACCCTGGATCTAGTTTACACCATCCAGGCTGCGAGGAGTTTTATTATTCATTATGCAGTAGACGATTCAATATAGATGGTTGCGTCCATGCTGTGTCTACATCATTGATGTAATAGTAAAATCATTTCTATATCAGAACAAGTTTAGTTAGTTTTTTATCTGAGTATGGGAATGCCTACCTCAGCGATGATATATATATATATGTGTGTGTGTGTGTGTGTGTGTGTGTGTGTTGTGTTGAATGTTTTTACAGGGTTCTGACTGGGATGTCCACAGGCTAATCCTTGAAATGATAAAGCACATCACTCTTTGAATATTCTTAGAATTCGCACTTTAGGGGGCAATTTTTTACACTAAAATTTGTCACCATGACATTTTAAGTACTCCCTTGAAAGTCTACAATATCAAAGTTTCCAAAGTCAAGCCTTGAAACTAAGAGAAAAGCTCATAAAAGCCTTAAAGCTTTGGTACCGCACTTTCTCCTAGTTTTGCCTACGGTCCCACACTTTTTGGCTATAAATCCTACGGAGCCAAACGCACTGTCTATTTATTAAAAGTGCGGACCCCTGTAAAAGTTTAAAAAGGCACAAGTAAAATCTAGAAGCTCAGTTTAAGTCATTTTTGGAAGCTTCTAGAAACATTCCTGTGGTGGAAAGATCGCTCCTTTCATGTTCATGCATCCCATCCAATAAGGAGCTAACCCCTTGATGTAAGGAACTAATCCCTTTGAAGGAGAACTCTATCCCTTCTTGTATGGAGCTATAACCTCCTCTTATCCACTATAAAAAGAGGCATAGGGCAGCCTCAAGGGGCCACCATTAATGAATTGAAGTTTTAGTATTGTTGGAGGCTAAGTGCTGTTGAAACTTAGACCCTTTTAGCTGAGATTTCATGTGGGAAGGATTACATACCTGTATGTATCTCAGTTGGAAGAGTGCAAGGCTGATCTGAGTAAAGGAAATGCCTACTCCGGACCCCAGGAGGACCTGTACAACATCAAGGAGGACACGGTTGTAATGCTCTTCCTTATTTAAGTTAATACAAATAAATCTATTTTTCTCAATAAGCTGTCAATTGATTGTTTATTTTATGGATTCCTTGATCACCATAAGGGATATGATTTATGAATATATGCTATGTAGGTGCTATTTGATGTTTGCTTGTTTATGATTGTAGATATTCTAGGGGAACTCTTTTGAGCGATTGAAGGACTACTACTACAAACAAGCCTTGGATCAAAGGTAAGATCATTAAAACCTTTATAGCATTTAATTATGAATCACAATATATCTAGAGAAAGATAGTTTTGTTTGTCCGTTTGTTGCTAGCTTTCCGTAGGAAACTTGGGAGGTCTTTCTTGTCCACAAGAACAACTTATCTATCCAACACGGAGCCAAGATTTCACATGTCGCCTGGACGGCGCTGCAGTCTTAGTAGTTGTGTTGAATTTCTTCTGGGCCACCATTACTCTTAGAGTATCCTTTGCCAATTTCACTTCTCTACTTCCTATGGCCTCAACCCCTCCTCTGCATTTTAGTTGCCTCCCACCAGCGCTGCTCCCTCCTATTCTCAGTGCGCCTTCCACCCCCACTACACCAATATGCCTTGTCTCAGGCATCGCATGTGATGCAGGTGTGGGAGCAACAGGGGCCGCGTCTCTCAACCGTCCCCCTCCTCCTTTTCCAGTTCCTCGTCCTCCTCCCTCGAGCATTCTTAGGGCAGGTACCTCGAAACCCGCAGTGGTTGTGGTCGTCTGTTTAGTCTGTCTCATTCCTCCACTCGACCCCCTGCCTCTAAGCCTTCACCGCAACCTCCGCCTTGCCTGGTCCCCTCTGCCTCTCCGCAAACCCCAACCACTACCCAATTCCACTTTCAGTGCACCTCTGACCACCCTCATTTCGTTGCCACCATCTCGATCTCTTTCCACGAGGTACCTGCAGAGGCTCCCAGCCACAGTCAGCCCATCCCACCATTGCACCCTAGCAGTGACCTCGGCCCTTCTGAAGAGGTGAAGAAGCAACAGGTTCCTGCCAAGCACAATTCGCGCCCGGACAACAGTAGCAACTCGGGATACTACAAGGAGCAGTGCAAGCAGGCTGGTGGTAAAGGTGATGATGCCACGACACCTCGACAGGTTGCACCAGGCTCCCAGTGTTAGTGTCAGCCTTTTCAGCTTTCCTTCAGTGTTCAAACATGCTCTTACAAAGTGATTTTAAGGTGTCAAGGTCAAATTTTGTCATTTCAATGAGTCTTCAAGCAAAATTTGGTCACTAGGCATTAGGTCTAGGGTTTGTTTTCACTCTTTTCAAAGTTGTCCAAATGTCGGTCCATGTCACCATTCAGCTGATTGTACCATCATTCATAGGGTTTTCATCATCATTTCAAGTTCCAATGGATCATTTTACACATTGTTCATGCTTCAGTTGTGCCTAGGTAAGGTCCATTTCCCTCTCCTAGGGTTTTGGAGGTAATTTCTCTTGTATAGTTAAATCATCATCAAAAATCGTATCCTGATGTTCATACACCTTCTCCTATCATTAATGTACCTTATTAAACACTTCCCATCACTGAGATCCCCCAAATTCGCACAAACCCTAGTTTCTTGCCACAACTGGGCAATTTTCTAGGCTAGGCCTGTGTTTTACCCTTTTGGACCCCTTCCCCTCACTCAATCTCTGATATTCCACTTTCCCCTGCTTCCTAACATCCCTCCCTACTTCCCAAAATTTCCCCAAGAATTTATAAGCCCCTTATCCCCTTCATTTCGCTTCATTTCGACAAATCCCTTGTTTCTCACATCGGGATAGGTTTCACTCAAATGATGTTTCATAGCAATAAAAGATGCATTTTCGAAAATTGAGAGAGGTTTTTTTACAAAACATGCAAAGGAAGAAAAACCTCCTTCACGTTTTACATAGGTGTAATGGTTTTGGAGAAATGTCAAGAATACCGTTGCCTCAGGAGAATTGATGCACCTGCAGGAAGTAGTGTTGGGAGATTTGACTTTTGATAGGGTAAATGAAATAAAAATTGAAATATTCTAGTTAGGGTGGAAAGTAGACTTCATAAGCTTTCCAAAAAGCTATCACACGCTCAATTTGGACACCGGGAAGGCCTCCAAAAGCCTCCTGAAAAATGCGATATTTATGGCGCGGCGCATTGGCTTGGTGCGCGACGCATTGAGCTGAAACACAAAAAATTTTGCCATTTCTCTCCAACATCAAATTTTCTTGGTTTTTCCATGTTTGAGTAAGGAAAATTCACTCCTATATTTCTCATAACTCGTGTTTGGTGTTGATTATGAGTTTGATTATGAAGATTTGAGCCCAAGACAGAGTTAAATGTGAAAGTGTCAAAGTCTGCAAAGGTAGAAAGAGAGTTTGCCAAATCAAAAATTGAAGTTCATGCCATACAAGATATGTCTGGAGTTCAACAATTCATTTGCATGCCAAAAACATCAAGGAGCCAAGAGGAAACATTGAGAAATCAGTTGGAAAGAAAAACAGTGTTTGAAAAGCCAAATTGTGTGGTGGATCAGCGCGCGGCGCGTTGCACTGGCGTGCGGCGCATTGGAGGACGCGCGGCGCGTAGAGCGAAATTTTTCAGTGTAAAATTACACTGGCATGGCGCATTGGAGGACGCATGGCGCGTTGGGCTGGCGCGCGGTGCGTAGAGCTAAAACTCAAATTTTTTCCATTGCTTCCAGATTTTTGTATTGGTTTCGTCAATTTTGCTCCGAGTAAGTTTGAATCACCTTGCAATTGCCCATAAACTTGTGAATGGTGTGGGTATATGATGGATTATAAGAGAGTGAATGTCAAAGACTTAAACCCTCTCATTTTGTAAAAAATCTCTCCCTTAGGGTTTGAAAGAGGTGGTTAAAACTTGGAACGTTGGTGCTCAAACTCTCATTCTATTGTCATTTGTGTTCTTGTCATTATTATCATTGTTTTCACTGCTGGTACTGTCACATTTTTATACCACCGTCCCTCTTTCCCTTTTGTTTCCATGTGGTAAGCCTCAAACCCTACTGCTCACTATCCATTGACTAAACCAAATCTCCATAACATTCAAAAGATGCCTTGTGTCTTTGATTTCATTTATATATCCCCATTTTATTCACTCATTCCCATCACCTATAAATCCCAAAATCCCTGACTCCCCAAACAGTGACTGTCCTCACCACTAAATTTCACTTGGCAGTCCACTGTATCCCTTGTGATATTTCTCCGCAACCTCTCATTTCATATGTGGCACACTTGGAATTGAGAAAAAAACATATATTTATCATCATATACTTGTCAAACACCTTGTTTTTTACACCATGACGGACACATTCATCATGCAACCGAGACAGTGTTTTCACCATGGGAATTGCATGCACCAGGAGAGCACTGAAACGGCGAAAAAGGCCTGATAGACTCTGTATCTTGTCCGAGGCTTCGTTGGCTGAGCATGAGGCATGATAGGGGATCTTCGCTCCAAATTTCAGAAAATTTGAAGAAGTTTTTGTCATTTTGAAAATTTTGGCCACAAAACAGGTTTTTCCGCCCAACGCGTAGCGTGTCCCGACGCGCGCTTATGATTGGGACACTTTCTGGAGGAAAAATTTGTATTTTTTGATTTTTCATGGTAATTTATGCATGCTCAGAAATGGCTGAAGCATTTCATCAAGTTCTGGATGATCAAAAGGGCCAAAAACACCATGAAAATCACCTTTCTGCCACCTTTTGCACCAGCAGGAAGTACTTTTGGGAGAATGAAGTTTTGGAGGGGAAAATGAACTCTAAATTGGGAAATTCCACTTGGGTTGGATATCAAACATCCAGGGATTTCCAAAAAGCTATCATGAGCTTGATTTTGATGCCGGGAAGTGCTCCAAAAGCAAGTCCAAAAGCGCGCGGCGCATAGAGATTTTTGGCTAATTTTTCATCTTCCAGCTCAGAATTTCGGCCAGTTGGACCAGTTTTGATTGTGGATGTAATTTTTTAGTTATCTTGATGTAATTTTGTGGTTTTAATGTAATTTTGACTCACTTTTACCTATTCTAGATGATTCATTCACAAAAAAGTGAAAATCAAGTGAATGGATCAGTTTCCTAGCTTATAGAGGCAAGTTGTTTGACTGCCTAGATTTTAGCTCTTTGTTTAGAATTGGTTGAAACTGCTCCTAGAAGGAGGAATTTGACCCCTAGAGGCTAGGGAATGGGTTGGAATTGTCTATATCTTGTATATTTTCAGTCAGTAGCAAAGGTTGGACTCTTGGGAAAAGTTTGGCACACTATTGTACATATTTTCTACATTTTGGCTAAGGAAAGATCAGAGGTTTTGCAGCACCTGTTGGGATTCTTGTGGCTTTCAGTTTTGATGGTGTGTTCTCTCAGTTATTTGTAATTTCTTTAATGTTTAATGTATGCCATTCCCTTCTTCTGCTTCTGAAACTAAATGAATGAGTAAATGAGGTTGAATCCATTGATTCCAGTGCTCTGCCTTTAAATTTGTTTAGTTTTATATGTTTTCGCCAGTTTGGAGAGGATTCTTTTTCTCCCTTGCCCTCTTCAGCTCCTTGTAATTCTAATCCATCCATACACATAATCAAAAATCATCAAGACTACTGCCTACCTTGCTCCAATTCGAATTCTGCAAAGATCTGGCCTCATCCCTGAACCCAAAATTGTTCTTCCCATTTTTCCAACAAAAAACCCAAAAATTTAAATCAAACCTTCTTATCTATTTACTAGCCTAAAATCAGTATCCATTATAAGTCATCTCAGCCCCTTTGAAGACCTTTTGCTGAGATAGACCCGGAGAGAGCCCTCTCCTGTCCTCGTAGGGCTAGCTACGAGGCTGAGCGTGGTTTGATGTAGCCTTGAGTTTTACCTTATTTCAGCCTAAGGTAGATTTGAGCGCTAACATAGTGGCGACCATACTGGGGAAGAAACTGGTTTGCTTGTTAGTGTTATTTGATTTATAGCTACAGACGGAGTCTGAAGCAACGCCAGGTAGCCTTCGAACTGCTCTTGCTCTGCGAGTGCATAGTAGATAAACGCTGCTTCAGTCGATCTCCGGTCTAGCTTGTAATCGTAACACTTAACTTATAAATTGCCCCAGTACATGTATCGAGTTCAGATCTGATGGTTGATGGTGGACAACGATCGGACATAAGAAGGCTGAAATCATTCACCTGGTGACTCCAATTCAAAGTCTGGAGGACTGACTCTTTCTCTGAGAAAATGGAAGGATCTTACACAAAGTTCAGGTATCTAAAGTGGAATGGTATTCAGGATCTAATCTGCTTTCTTGTAAACTATTTCTTCGCCATTCTTGAAGCTGTCCTAAAGGTTTTTCAGAATTTGTTGTATGAGAAAGGTGATCAAAATCTTCACTCGACCTATTCAAAAAGTGTAAATACTGAGTTTCCCTTTGATCCTGGCCTCCTTACTTTTCCCACATCTTATGATGACTCTCTTCAGAGTGATGAGCCTAAAGAAAACAAAACTGATCCCGCAGCTCTTGTACATACCCCTACACCTTGTAAAATTCCAAATCGGTACAAACCTCTTGTTTTACCTTCTGTTCTTCATGCTTTCCATAAAAATTATGACCTATATCTACCAAGATTTGACGGTGAATGTAACAATGTCAACGCTGAGAAACATGTGAAGAATGTTGAGACTTTTCTAGATCTTTTTGAAGTTGATGATGAAGATGTTAGTATTAGGCTTTTTGCTCTTTCTTTGCAAGGCCAAGTGAAGAGTTGGTTCAAAGCCCTGCCTGATGCGAGCATTTCAGATTTCCAGAAGTTTGTCAAAGTTTTCCTTGACAGGTGGATGATTGGACAGAATCCTTTCCTTATTATAGAAGAGTATAACCAGCTGAAAAGACTGCCAGGGGAGACAGTACAACAGTTTTCTGCCAGATTTAACCAAGTATATTTTTCAATGCCAGCTGATATAAGACCTTCTCCTAGATCTGCTCTCTTGCACTACCCGGGTGCCTTTGATCCAGAAATGGAGTTTTAGCTGAGAGAAAGGAATCTTGCAACACTTCACAAGATGCAGAATAGTGCAGTGAATGTAGAGGCTCATTTGCTGATCCGAAGGGCAAGGTTGAAGGAAGAAGAGATGAAAAACATGGATCCGGAGAAATCGACATCTCTAGAGGTAAAGCTGGACATGTTGGTAGGTCCAGTAGAAGAGATGATGCAAAAGAAAACCACAAGGAATGAGTATAATGTTGAAGCCCATGGCTTGTTGATTGAAGAAGAACAAGTTGCTGATCCAAAACATTTTGTTTCTTATCCCAGTTGTCATAGTGATTGCTTTATAGATCATCTTGAAGAAGAGAGAGTTGTTGATATGACATGTATGCTTGATGATGTGTTGTATACTGATGATTTTCCTCAGTTTGATTAGTATGATGATGATTATGTTCTCCAAACAGAAGCTAATCTTGCAGACGAATCAACAACTAGTTTGTGCGAGGAGGAAGTTCACTTTCAGCAGCTTGAGTACAGTAATCAACCGATGCATATCAGCTATGACAATGATGAGGAAAGTGCAGCAAATTTTGAAGTAAGTGAAGGATCTTTGCCTTTTTGTTTTGATTCATTTCAGTTCATCAGAGACAACTACCATGCAATCAGAAATCAAATGTCAGCAAGTCTTGATCTGGACCATCTTGAGCGCAATGAAAACCTTGTTCAAGACTTCTCATATTCAGATTTTCAGCCCTCGAAAGCCATTGATTTTCAAGTTGCAGATGAGGACATGGAAGCTGGTACATATGATCAAATGATACAAGGTGACTCCGTACCATTCTGTTTTGAATCATTTCAGTTTTTGAAGGGTAAATTGCATGGTAAATATTCAAATGAGCAACCTGTAAGAAATCAGCAATCTCTCAATGTTAATGTTGAGGATGAGACAGATAACGAAATTCTTGAGCAGCCTGTAGCATCAGATTTGCAGCCACCAAATGAAATTGAAGGTCAGATTACAGATGAAGGCATGGAAGATGAAATACATGATTTGATGATGCAGGAAAATTCTATACCCTTTTGTTTCGAAGCATTTCAGTTTATAAGGCAGAATCTTCGTAATATCTCTCAAGAAAAAGATGAACAACTAGTAGGATGTCATACAGTTTCAATGGATACATTGCAGCAGTCTTCTCAAGTTTTTGATGATCCCATTGCTCGTGTGTTGGATGATGTTTGCTATAAAAATTCTGCTCCATTAGCTAACCATGTGTCGGAAAAGAATGTTGATGATAAGCTTATTCAAAGGTCGCCTTCATTCTCTTGTTTAACAGATTTTTCATTACAAAGCCCTCATCAAGGTTCGCAGTCATATGAGGAGATTGATGAAGGAGACTTTTGTTCTGTTTGTAATCAGCAACAGTGTTTGGTTATTCACGAAATTCAGGATCCTTTTGGCAGCTTGCTGCAATCACCAAAGAAAGACAGCATAGAGGTGAGAAAAATTTTAAGATTAAGGTATGGAGATTATCTGGATCGGAGCAGTGATGTGTTAATGGAAATCAGTAGCTATGTGTATGAAGATCCTTTCGCAGTATTCTTGAAGTCATCCAGTCAATTCATGCTTTGCAAGTTTATCAGCAGTCAGCTTGAGTTCAAATTTCCATGGGAGTTGCCTTTCGATTCTTTCCTTTTCCTGTGCATCAGTAAGCATGTGGGAAGAAATCAAACAGCAGCTAGGATGCTTACATGGTTGCATTGGTTGTTCCATTACACTTGATCGGGTGGTGAAAAGAACAATTAGAGTAGGTGAATAAGCTCTATTTTGAGCATCTTTTCTAGTTTTTCAGTTGTGTTTAAGTATCGAGTCAGTTTTTAGTTGAGTGAGAGTCAATTTGTGTCATCAATTCATCAGTTTTCAGTCATGCATTTCAGTTTGAGTTTTTGATTCCATTGCCCAATGGATAAGGCACTGGTCTGCTCTCCCAAAGATCTGCCATTCTTGGCACCTCCAAGGAGCTACCATCCCCATTGGAGCCAATGTTAGTGTCAGCCTTTGCAGCCTTCCTCCAGTGATCAAACATGCTCTTACAAAGTGATTTTAAGATGTCAAGGTCAAATTTTGTCATTTCAATGAGTCTTCAAGCAAAATTTGGTCACTGGGCATTAGGTCTAGGGTTTTCTTTTACTCTTGTCAAAGTTGTCCAAATTTTAGTCCATGTCACCATTCAGCTGAGTGTACCATCATTCAGAGGGTTTTCATCATCATGTCAGGTTCCAATGGATCATTTTACACCTTGTTCATGCTTCAGTTGTGCCTAGGTAAGGTCCATTTCCCTCTCCTAGGGTTTTGGAGGTAATTTCTCTTGGATGGTCAAATCATCATCAAAACTCATATCCTGATGTTCATACACCTTCCCCTATCCTTAATGTACCTTATTAAACACTTCCCATCACTGAGATCCCCCAAATTCCTCATTTTTGCACAAACCCTAGTTTCTTGCCACAACTTGGCAATTTTCTAGGCTAGGCTTGTGTTTTGCCCTTTTGGACCCCTTCCCCTCACTCAATCTCTGAGATTCCACTTTCCCCTGCTTCCTAACATCCCTCCCTACTTCCAAAAATTTCCCCAAGAATTTAGAAGCCCCTTATCCCCTTCATTTCGCTTCATTTCGACAAATCCCTTGTTTCTCACATCGGGATAGGTTTCACTCAAATGATGTTTCAGAGCAATAAAAGATGAATTTTGGAAAACTGAGAGATTTTTTTGTACACAACATGCCAAGGAAGAAAAAACTCCTTCACATTTTACACAGGTGTAATGGTTTTGGAGAAATGTCAAGAATACCGTTGCCTCAGGAGAATTGATGCACCTGCAGGAAGTAGTGTTGGGAGATTTGATTTTTGACAGGGTAAATGAACTCCAAATTGAAAAATTCCAGTTAGGGTAGAAATTAGACTTCATAAGCTTTCCAAAAAGCTATCACACGCGCAATTTGGACACCGGGAAGGCCTCCAAAAGCCTCCTGCAAAATGCGTTATTTATTGCGCGGCGCATTGGCTTGGTGCGCGGCGCATTGGCTTGGTGCGCGGCGCATTGAGCTGAAACACAAAAAATTTTGCCATTTCTCTCCAACATCAAATTTTCTTGGTTTTTCCATGTTTGAGTAAGGAAAATTCACTCCTCTATTTCTCATAACTTGTGTTTGGTGTTGATTATGAGTTTGATTATGAATATTTGAGCCCAAGACAGAGTTAAATGTGAAAGTGTCAAAGTCTGCAAAGGTAGAAAGAGAGTTTGACAAATAAAAAATTGAAGTTCATGCCATACAAGATATGTCTAGAGTTCAAAAATTAATTTGCATGCCAAAAACATCAAGGAGCCAAGAGGAAACATTGAGAAATCAGTTGGAAAGAAAAACAGTGTTTGAAAAGCCAAATTGTGTGTTGGATCAGCGCGCGGCGCGTTGGGCTGGCGCGCGACGCATTGGAGGACGCACGGCGCGTAGAGTGAAACTTTTCAGTGTAAAATTACACTGGTGCGGCGCATTGGAGGATGCGTGGCGCGTTGGGCTGGCGCGCGGCGCGTAGGGCTGAAACTCAAATTTTTTCCATTGCTTCCAGATTTTTGTATTGGTTTCGTCAATTTTTCTCCGAGTAAGTTTGACTCACCTTGAAATTGCCCATAAACTTGTGAATGGTGTGGGTATATGATGGATTATAAGAGAGTGAATGTCAAAGACTTAAACCCTCTCATTTTGTAAAAAAATTTCTCCCTTAGGGTTTGAAAGAGGTGGTTAAAACTTGGAACGTTGGTGCTCAAACTCTCATTCTATTGTCATTTGTGTTCTTGTCATTATTATCATTGTTGTCACTGCTGGTACTGTCACATTGTTATACCACCGTCCCTCTTTCCCTTTTGTTTCCATGTGGTAAGCCTCAAATCCTACTGCTCACTATCCATTGACTAAACCAAATCTCCATAACATTCAAAAGATGCCTTGTGTCTTTGATTTTATTTATATATCCCCATTTCATTCACTCATTCCCATCATCGATAAATCCCCAAATCCCTGACTCCCCAAATAGTGACTGTCCTCACCACTAAATTTCACTTGGCAGTCTACTGTATCCCTTGTGATATTTCTCCGTAGCCTCTCATTTCATATGCGGCACACTTGGAATTGAGAAAAAAACATATATTTATCATCATAGACTTGTCAAACACCTTGTTTTATGCACCATGACGGACACATTCATCATACAACCAAGACAGTGATTTTACAATTGAAACTGCATGCACCAGGAGAGCACTGAAACGGCGAAAAAGGCCTGATAGAATCCGTATCTTTGCCGAGGCTTAATTGGCTGAGCATGAGGCATGATAGTGGATCTTCGCTCTGAATTTCAGCAAATTTGGAGAAGTTTTTGTCATTTTTGAAAATTTTGGTCTCAAAACAGGTTTTTCCGCCCAACGCGTAGCGCATCCCGACGTGCGCTTATGATTGGGACACTTTCTGGAGGAAAAATTTGTATTTTTGGATTTTTCATGGTGATTTATGCATGCTCAGAAATGGCTGAAGCATTTCATCAAGTTCTGGATGATCAAAAGGGCCAAAAACACCATGAAAATCACCTTTCTGCCACCTTTTGCACCAGCAGGAAGTACTTTTGGGAGAATGAAGTTTTGGAGGGGCAAATTAGCTCCAAATTGAAAAATTCCACTTGGGTTAGATAGAAGACATCCAGGGATTTCCAACGAGCTATTATGAGCTCAATTTTTACTTCGGGAAGTTCTCCAAAAGTAGGTCCAAAGTCGAGCGGCACATAGAGCTTTGGCGCGCGGCGCATAGAGGAAATTAGCCTATTTTTCACCTTCCAGCTCAGGAATTCGGCCAGTTTGGACTAGTTTCACCTCTTGATGTAATTTTTGACCTAGCTTGATGTAATTTGATAAACATGATGTAATTTTGGCATGTATTTACTTGTTCTAGATGGTTCACTCACAAAAAAGTGAAAATCAAGTGAATGAATCAGTTTCCTTCCTTTTAGAGGCAAGTTGTTTGACTGCCTAGATTTTAGCTCCTTGTTTAGAATTGGTTCAAACTGCTCCTAGAAGCATGAGCTCGACCCCTAGAGGCATGGGAAGGGGTTAGACTTGTCTATTTATTTTATTTTCTGAGACACTTTCAGGGTTGGACTCTTGGGAAAAGTTTGGCACACTATTGTACATATTTTCTACATTTTGGCTAAGGAAAGATCAGAGGTTTTGCAGCACCTGTTGGGATTCTTGTGGCTCTGAGTTTTGATGGTGTGTTCTCTCATTTATTTTTAAGTTATTTAATTTTTAATGTATGCCACTCCCTTCTTTTTCTTCTGAAACTAAATGAATGAGTACATGAGGTAGAATCCATTGATTCCAGTGCTCTGCCTTTAAATTTGTTTAGTTTTATATGTTTTCGCCAGTTTGGAGAGGATCCTTGTTCTCCCTTGCCCTCTTCAGCTCCTTTTCATTCTGATCCATCCATACACATAATCAAAAGCATCAAGACTACTGCCTACCTTGCCCCAACTCGAATTCTGCAAAGATCTGGCCTCATCCCCGAGCCCAAAATTGTTTTTCCCATTTTTCCAACAAAAACCCAAAAAATTTAAATCAAACCTTCCTATCCATTTACTAGCCTAAAATCAATATCCATTATAAGTCATCTCAGCCCTTTGAAGACCTTTTTCCGAGATAGACCCGGAGAGAGCCCTCTCCTGTCCTCGTAGGGCTAGCTACGAGGCTGAGCTTGGTTTGATGTTGCCTTGAGTTTTACCTTATTTCAGCCTAAGGTAGATTCGAGCGCTAACACCCAACATGCTGATGATGATGAGTATAGATGCCTCATAGTCGAAGAACCACCTCCAGCACCCCATGATACTCAGAATTTCAGGTTTTTTTCATTTTACGGATCCTAGCATCCTAGTTTTATTATCTGTTTACATCTATGTTTGGTACAATCACTCATGTCTGTATAAAATTTGTTTCCTCACTCGAGGAAGCGACTCAAACTCTCTTTGGGTTGTTTTCCCCTGCGTGGGCAGCTCCATTTTTGTTTTTTTGATGCAAACAATGCTACTGATACATGCCTGAACTGCAGAGGCCAGAGCCACCATGTATTATATGTTTGACTAATATAATTCACTCTTACTTAGAAAAAAAAATAGAAACATGCGACAAACTAAAAATTTACAAAACCCGGAAATAAGAAACGATAAATGAATGAAATGCATCCGTGCATGAAAGAAGTTATGTTCAAATAACCAATTTCCCACAAAGTCAAACTCGCTACAGGAAAGAATCGACCACCCAAATATTATATTTGTTGAAGAAAAAATATCTCATTTCCCAGCAAGCGAAGGGTTAGGGTTTAATTGTGATAACCTAACAATATATAGGATAATTGAAGGAGAATAGGTAAAATAAACCCCATCATTATACCTAAACGAATTAGCCAGAATGTATCTTGCAAAAATTTAGGTACGTCGAAGCCGAGTGAACCCTAGAGAAATAAATTTAAGAATATTATAACCGAGAATGAGGTCAGAGCTGACATAAATCATACTTAAAAAGAAAAAAATATACATAAAACAAATAAATAGAACTTGCATGTGATGTATAACAGTAAATAAATATATTTTTTAATGGTTAAAATATTTTCATATGTATAGTATTGTGGGTGATTATTTTGGTTTAAAAATGTATATTTGTAGAATATATACAAATATTCAATTAAAAAAATGTAATTTATTATTAAAATTGGTAAATATTTGGTGAATATCTTTTTTTTGCTAAGTTAGGCTAAACTATACTAATTCAAAGTAAAACATTACATAAGCTACAAGCTCAGTTGGTAAGCCGCGCTTAGCCAATCTCAATTTTCATTGCTTTTAAAGTAGCGCAGGTATGGGGCTGTCTCCTTGGAGGAAACCAATCTTGTAATAACATCAGACAAAAAATTAAAAAAAAAATTGTGGCACTTGTACAAGTAAAGGTTCTGTAATATGAGCTAAAATAACATAAAACTAAAAAAAGTTGAGTGACCGCGTAGTCATGGTGTTCTTGCATCGTCCTCATTGTCTTGGTCCTCCTCCTCGATACGACAACCGTACTCCTGTGCTATGGCCTCCTCCTCAGTAGAAGGTCAGCGTAGAGGCCGAGAAGCAGGTGCACAAAGAATGGGAGTGATCGGGTACTCAGCCTTTGATACTCACGTCCATACACCCTCCGAGTCCATAATCCATACATTTGTGTCTTCCCCCACGGAGTCCTAAACTGGAAGAGGCTCGGTTTTATGGGACGTGGGTTTCTCCTGGTGTGCAATGGTGGATTTCCTGGGTCCACTTCTGCCTCTCTGCATTTCCTGAGCAGGGGCCTCCTCGTGCTAGTTGTGCAGAGGGCACTGTGGGGCATCCCTGGAAGAGGAGCCCTCAAAGGATTCCAAACGATTATCAGGCCCTCGCTGGTAGCATCTAGAGAACACACCTCTTTGGCAACCCTTGATTTTCCTTTGGCATAGACACAGAGCCATGTGAGAGTGAAGCAACAAAGGGGTAGGGAGTGGAGAGGTTTTGGAAATTGGCTCTTTGGGGGGGTGGTTAATACACGAGCAGATATGAGAAGTGTGCATTTGAGTCCTGATGGGAAAGGTGTGAGGGGTGCGCAGCAGGGGGAGCTTGTTGCTGGTGTTAGCCCCCTATGAATTTTTTGACAAGAAAACAGGGGGCTAAAATGTTTTTTGAGCCTTCAAGGAATGCATTTCCTCTGAAAACACATCATCCTTGAAGCCTCCTTGTGCCTTTGTCCTTTGATAAATCCTCACTACTGCTTCCATGAGAATAGCCTCTCTGTTTGTGAAGAAGAATGCCCAAAAGGCCTCAATTTTCCCTTATTTCATTCCCACTAAAACCTCTGTTTTCATCACCTTTTTCCCCTCTGCAAAGTCTTCCAAATTCCTTTTTTAGCCTACTAAATCATTCCATCTCCCCTTTTAACCTCACAAATACCCTTTGTTTGGCCTAAAAAACCATTTGTCCCTTTATCGAAAACCTCTGTTCGGCCTTAAAAACTCTGTTTTTAGGCTAAAAAAACCCATTTTTTAACATATACATGCTTAGCCCCTTTCGGCCAGCCCCTAACCACTTCCCCTCCATGAGCTCGAGTGCTAAGACCAAGCGCTAATACATAAGGCACTTATCGCATCGGAGAATCGGAGCAGAGCACTCTTTTCCTTTGTAAACCAAACAAGATCTAATGCGAGGTGTTTTTGTGTTGTCGGCCTTTGAAATGATCTCCGCCGTTGATCTAAAAAGATCCAACGGTTCCACGTATGTGTCACCGCGACCCTTAACATTCCTGTGTAACCCCGAAGGGCAATCTCCACCATTGATCTTAAAGCATCCGATGGTCATCGCTACACCGCTTCAATCACCAATCGGAGATTTTTAAAATAGTGCCACCCTCCGATGCCCCGATTGGATGATTCCCGATTGAATCTGAGCCATCCATCCATTCTAATCTTGCAGCCCATATTTCTTCTTGCTTCGCCTCGCCTCCCTAATTGGTCACCCTCCAATCCAATCATAGTCGTTAATCTACAGCCAATCCAACGGTCTAGAGCCAATTGCTTCATGAGCCTGTCGGAGATCTGGCCCCTGCCTCCTTCGCTTATGATTAGATCTTGACCGTTCATTCCTTTCGATCTGATGGCCAGGATTCTCTCCGCCCACTAAAAAACTCCTCCACCTTTGTTTCTGCTCTGCAGATCTCAGCCGTCCATCACACTGATTGGACGGTCCATAGTGAAACCACCTTCCACTTTACCCCACCTTACTGACCATGCACTTTCCTCGTATCGCGCTCCTCCATCATCGTCAGATCTCATGGGCACAGATCCAACGACCCACAGCAATATCGCGCAGGTTTTGCGTCCGAGCTTTAATAGTCAGAATTCACGCAATATGGGCAGTTTTCTAGAGCCACGTGTCAGCCGGGGACCCATATCACATTCAAAAAGTGAAAACTACCTCACCTGCCTTTTTCCATGCGAAAACAATGGTTTTTGTCCAAAAAACCACTTCCCCACTGCTCGCCTCTGAAAGTTCATCAAGTGATCTCAACTGTTGATTTGTATAGATCAACGGTCCACAACGCAGCTCGCGTTCCATTCATTATTTTTCATCACGCGACCATAGAACCTCATCGCGTCATCTCAACCGTCGATCTCCTCCTGAAATTCGACGGTCCATATTAAATCGCCCTCCGCCCATGACCGGGTCCCACCATTCAAGTCCATTTTATATGTTTTTCATGCATTTCCTGTGTATTTCATTCAAAGGTCCAAACCTTAGGTTTTACATTAAAAACCATTTCTTCTACTTACATTATAATTTTAATGTTTTACATTAAAGTTCAACTCCTTCGCCCAACCTTCTAAAAGTCATTTCATCAATAAATCACCACCGTTGATCATCACCTCTGGATCTGATCGAGCGGTCCACGTCCATTTCTCCACCAAAACTCCATCAGGTCATTTCTTCACCATTCTGCAGCGTTTTTGCCTGTTTTCACCTGCATTTTCCAAATGCGCCACCATTCCACAAGCATCCATAGCATTTTTTCCGCCACTCCCTGGATTTTTTAATTGTCTTATTTCATTGTGCAGGGTATATGGAGTGATTAATTCACTTTATTTTCCATAACCACAACCACTTTGATTCAGAATACACAGGTAACATTACAGTAGCAGCGAAGTGTATCAGCAACAGAGATTAAGGTGTTAAAGCCCGAAATTGAAGATTAAATGTTTTAATCCTTATTCAAAGGATGAAAATGCAGTTTGAAGACTAATGCACATGAAATGAGACATATCTGTGTATATGTCAGCAGTACATTTTCTCAAACAGCACACCTCCGACGGAAGTATCCATGCCTCCTCGAGCTCCCAAAGGCCATTTCTCTGACAGAAAGCTTCCAAAGACTGTCAGGACAACAATAATGGAAGCATGGAAACCTAGAAGACCTTCAATCACCTTACTTACTTAAGAAGATAGAACAAAGTGCCTTACAACCAGAAAGGACTTTAAAGAACACATCCAATGGTCAAACATCGACCTGACAAAGAATCCGAAACAAACTACAGAGTGCAGTGCAGAGCTATTAAGAAGAGTGGGCGTGGATACTTCCACTGCTCTGTCTCAATTAATCCACTTAATGTACATCATCTACTCCTACTATTATTCATTTTCCTATAAGAACCCCAAAGAACATGTTGTTTTTGTTGTTGCTGTTAGTGTAGGGACTCATTCGACTGTTAGAACAATTATTGAGGGAGAGTAGCTGAGTAGTTTTTAATGTAGTAGGTTGGGAGGAGAAAGTTTGGACTGTAATCAGCCATTGATCTCAGTGTATGTTGTTGAACCTTTAGTTAAACTGAGAGGGGGGGTGGAATCAGTTTAACACATTCCTGATCTTTTAGAACTTTTCATTAAACTTATTTACACCTTCATTTCATATCCAATTTAATGTGTGAGTAATCTTAGAATGTAAGCAGCAAGTGTTAGTGTAATATAGCAGTAGACTTAATATGAGAGCAGCAGGTATTAAGCAGATGATACATATCAGATCAATACATAAATATCATGCACAGAGACACCAGATATAAGTGGAAACCCATAAAGGTAGAAAACCACATCTTATTATTGTTGTGATGCAAAGGCAAGCTCCAAATCCCTCTCACCACTGTTTTTCTACAGGCACCAACCTACAGGAGGCTCCAACCTCAATTCTGCAAGCTACAACTTGCAAGGAAGCACCAACTCCCTTCAATTTTCTGCAGGCACCAACCTATAGGAGGCTTCAACCTTAGTCAGCTACAAGTGACAGCTATCAAGCTGCAACTTGATAGGGAAGCTCCAACTTCCTCAATTTATCAAACTGAATGTTTGCTGATTTACTCCAGATATTAGCTCTATTTTGTATCTACTCTTCTTCTCTTAATCTTCTCTTCTTTATTCTTCTATATTCTGCATTCTCTATATTTACTCTCTCTCCCTCTTGAGCTTATCAAATTGATATTATATATAGAAATTCTCACATGACTGTTTGTATTTCACAAGGAATTTGGAGTGAACAGTCATGACTCTTTGGCTTCTGTCTTCTTATTCCTTTTTCCAACTCATTTTTAGAATTACTACAATATGTATAAGTTTCCATGCTACAGTGGGATTTTGCCTTTTCCTTAGGAGACTTGCATTTGCATCACAAACAATAAAAATAATTACAACATTTACATTCACATTTTTAATTACACATTTCAATTTCACTCAGCTCCTTTTCTTGATTTTAGCTTTACTGGATTTGTCTTTTCCTGCTGCTGTTAAGAACCTGTTCTGCATACACTTTGTTCACTGTCATTTGCATATTCCCTGTTTTCTGTGCTTATTCACCTGTCCAACTCATTCCTGTACATATTCCTGTTCACCGAACTTTCATCTATGTATGCTTTCCTCTTCTTTTCCTTTTCTATAATTGCATTCAAGTTTCATGCCCAATCATTTCCCAAGTCCGGACAATCTCACAATCTCTGCTTTGTTCTACGCTGGCAGTTTCAATGCTTAAATCTGAAGTGTTAATAAATCAACCATATTCCCAGTACTTTTCAATATTTCACTTGACTGTGTGTAAATGCATCCCAAGCTTCATGCCCAATCATATTCCAACCCGGCAATCTCACTCTGCACTTATTCTACGCTGGCACACTCAAACAAATAAGTCTGGTCATTTTAATGTCTCAATTCACTGAATTTGGAACCCAAGGAGAAGTTGGTCTTACTGTAGCGTGGCTCTGTCAGCGTTTCCCTTAGTTCACCCCCATGGTTCTTTATTTTCTTGGCAATTTTATTTATCAATTTTGGAGAAATTGATAAATAAATACAATTAGCAACTTTTGAATGTCATATTGTATTTCCCGGCTTATATAATCGTCTCCGAACTTTATATAGCTGTTCAACCCTTTATAACTTTGTATTAATACTCCACGCCTTTTTTAAATAAACGTTTACAATAACCTTTGGCAATTCAATTATATCTCTGACCTTATATTAATGGTTCAGCACTTTATAAAGATTTAACTTCGTAATAACCTGTGGATCCGAGCCCACCTATAACTCAATGGACCAATCAAATGTGCGCGTCATACCTTGTTTATCCCTCGCGCATCTCCATTATTGTCCGAACATCTACTGCAAGCGACCACCATCTGATGTCCCTTCTCCAGATCAACGACCCGTGTGCATATTGCTCAGCATCCAACTCCAGTTTTTAACGCGCGATGGTGCACTTTAAGTGGTGGTATTGGAACAGTATCCTAACCACGTGTCAGATAGTCTATGGAATCACTCGTGTTCAGGGAAATACTGCCTATACACCAAAATCAGTGTGATGAGGGGCAACCCACCTTGTAAACCCACTCGCGGTTTTGCTACAATGATTGACTGCGATTGTACGTCCAGGTTTGCGCTCTCCTGTGTATATTCTCGTTTATTAACTCTAGGTTTAATCTCCGATTGAGGAATTCAATTAACACGAACAAAAAAATGTATTTCTTTCTATAAAGTGGGAATTCTATTATCATAAAACAGAGTTAAGTGACCACATTTTCACGCAGGGTTCTTCTATGAGTGGGGTTAAATGCACAGGGATTATTCGAATGAATTTACGACTATGGTTCCGCTCCATTATAAGTGGCCTTGGTCTCTGGCATTTCAACACGGTCCTGCCATATATATAACGCACAGTTCTACCATATATACAACCTCTATGTCAATCGAATACAAGTGCTATGTTCAAAAATGGGGATAATTTCAAACATAATTCAAACAGTGAATGCCAACTGATTCAAAGCATATCCAATCTCATTGCATTCCACTGCACATTTGAATATAAAGCCTGGAATGTTATGTGTAACGCCCGGCTGTATAAAAGATTCTCAAGATTTATATATATATATACATATTCTTGGAATAACAGTTGTGGCTCTGCCTCTACCGCTTCTGTCACTCTGCCTCTGCCTCTTCTGTTGTGATAACGGCTCTGTCTCCGTATTTGCTTCTTACTTGTAATTGTTCTTGTCTCTGCATCTGCCACCTCCTTTGCCATCAATGACAACATTTCCAATAGTCTCCCCCTTTGGCATTGATGGCAATACATTTTCTCTGTTTGCCTGCTCTTTCTCCTGTTGTTTGCTCTTCCTCCCCCTTTGACATCAATGGCAAAGGGTTGATTTTTGCATTTCCTCTCTCTGAGTTATGTTTAGGCCCTCTTCTGCTGACTTTATACCATGCTGCTCCATAGTGATGTATAAGACTTGTTGAGAGAACACTTTGAGGATTATCGAATTTGAATATATACTATAAATTGATACAGTTCTTTCACTTGTATAGAGCTAAAAGTGAGAATAATGATACTTCATAGAATACATTGTATCAGCTTTATCTAGTCAGAGATGTATGATTGGATTCAGCAACTAAAAATGCTAAGAGGCTTCAAATGATAATCACTACTCGTCTTTTATGTTTCAGATTCTTAACATAATGTTTCAGAAAACAATACTGATCCTTTTTCTCTGTAATTGACCTTTTGATGCTTGAATAATGCAGATAAATCTAGGATAATAACTTGGTGTTCCTTTGCCTTAGTCCTTTGATCCTGAGGACCTGATTCATGCTTTCCTTGCAAGTTGATCTCCTCCTGGAATGATATTTTCGTTTTTGTTCTCCCCCTGAAATGATATTTTCATTTTTTTTCTCCCCTGAAATTGTGTTTTCTCTTTATATCAGAGAGTAGCATCTGTAGATACTACCCCTAGTTTATCTCTCAAATATTGAAATGGTTCTCTAGCAAGAGGTTTGGTAAATATATCTGCTATATGTTCTTTCGTTGGTACATATTCCAGCTTTACTATCTTCTGAGCCACTTGTTCTCAGAGGAAATGATACTTGATTGGAATATGTTTAGTTTTTGAGTGAAGTACAGGATTTTTAGATATACTTATAGCACTTGTATTATCACATTTGATTGAGATAGGTTCATCAATTCTTACCTTCATGTCTTGAAGAGTTTTCTTCATCCACATGACTTGTGTACAACATGCTGCTGCTGTTATATATTCTGCTTCAGCTGTAGACAGAGAGATGGATGTTTTTTTCTTGCTTAACCATGCCACCAGACTTTCTCCTAGATAGAAAGCACCTCCACTTGTACTTTTCCTATCATCAACACAACTGGCCCAATCTGCATCTGTGTATGCTGTTAAAGTGAAGCTTTTGCCTTTAGGATACCAAAGTCCATACTGTGCTTTTCCTTGTAAATATCTGAGTATTCTTTTTACTGCCAGAAGATGGTTTTGTTTAGGTGCTACTTGATATCTTGCCACTAGTCCTACTGCTAGCATGATGTTTGGTCTTGATGTTGTCAAATACAACAGGCTTCCTATCATAGATTTGTAGAGTTTTTGATCTACATCTGCAGTCCCATCATCAGCACACAGCTTGCATCCTGTGATCATGGGTGTTGTCACAGGTTTGCAGTCCTCCATTTTGAATTTTTTCAGCATTTCTTTTAAGTATTTTTCCTGAGAGATGAAGGTGCCTGTGTTCTTTTGTTGAATTTGCAGTCCCAAGTAGAAACTGAGCTCTCCAATCATAGACATTTCAAACTTTGTTTTCATCTCATCAGCAAACCCTTTTGCTAGTTCATCTTTGTTGCTTCCAAACATAATGTCATCAACATATACAACAACAATTAGGAGTTCATTTTCATGCGCTTTTATGTATAGATTGCTGTCTACTCCACCTCTCTTAAAACCCTATTTTTGCAAATATTTGTCCAGTCTTGAGTACCAAGCATGAGGAGCCTGTTTCAGTCCATATAGGGCCTTCTTCAGTCTGCACACATAGTCTTCTTTGTTTGTCAATGAGAAGCCTTCTGGTTGTTCCATGTACACTTCTTCTTCTAGATCTCCATTAAGAAAAGCAGACTTTACATCCATTTGATATACCTTGAAGTCTTGGTAGCATGCAAATGCCAGGAACATTCTGATAGCTTCCATTCTAGCTACAGGGGCAAATTTTTCTTCATAATAAAGTCCTTCAATTTGTGAGTATCCTTTGCAGACCAGCCTGGCTTTATTCCTGATTGCTTGTCCTTGCTCGTTCATTTTGTTTTTGAATACCCATTTTGAACCAATGATATTCTTCTCAATTGGTCTAGGAACTAGTTCCCAGGTATTTTTCTTCTCAATTTGGTCCAATTCTTCATTCATTGCTTTTACCCAATACTTGTCCTTGCTGGCTTCTTCAAACTTCTTTGGCTCTATTTGTGATAACATTGCTATGTATACTTCTTTTGTCTGTTCAGTTAGCTGCCTTCTTGTTTGCACTCCTACACTCTTGTCTCCTATGATTTGATCTTCTATATGGTTCTTTTGAGTGTATCTTGAGGGGGTTTTTGAGTTCAGTTCAGCATTTTCTGATGTTTTGCTTGTTTCTTCATCATCTTGGTCCTCTTCTTCATGATTTTCAGGATGGCTGCTGCAGTCTATATCTCTTGTCTTGTTTGGAAGTTCTTCATCAAATCTTACATCAATACTTTCTACAATTTTTCGAAGAGTCTTGTTGTAGCATCTGTATCCTTTACTCTTGGATGCATATCCTAAGAGTATTCCTTCATCTGCTCTTGCATCAAAATTACCTAGATTTTCATCATTATTCTTTATGTAGCACTTGCTTCCAAAGACTCTAAAGTGCTTGATTGATGCAGGTTTACCATGCCATAGCTCATAAGGTTTCTTGTCACTGTTAGGTCTTAAATGAGATTTGTTTAGAATATGTACTGTTGTGTGTACAGCTTCTGCCCAAAAGGTTTGAGTAATGTTACTCTCTTGCATCATAGCTCTGGCCATTTGTTGTATAAACTTGTTTTGTCTCTCTGCTACTCCATTCTGCTAAGGTGTCCCTGCAGTGGTAAATTGTTGCTTTATTCCATGTTCATTACATAGGTCTGCAAAGCCATAATCTGTGAATTCTCCTCCTCTATCTGATCTGATACATTTTAGCTTGCATCCAGTTTGATTTTCTGCTAATGCTTTGAATGTCTTAAACTTTTCCAGTGCTTCTGATTTGTTCTTGAGAAAAGCAACCCATGTCATTCTAGAGAAATCATCTATTATCAGCATGAAGTAGGATTCTCCACTTGGTGTCTTAGTTCTAGCAGGTCCACATAGGTCCATGTGCACAAGCTGGAGTGGTCTTCTTGTTGATAGCTCATCTTTAGATCTAAAGGATGTGCGAGTCTATTTCCCCAATTGACAAGATTTGCATATGTTATTTGAAGGCCTTTTTATTTCTGGCATATCTCTGACAGCTTTCTTCTTGCTCAGTCTGATGATATGGTCGAAGCTAAGATGTCCCAATCTCCTATGCCATAACCATGACTCCTCAAGTTTGCTAATATGGTAGGCTTCATCCTCCTCTTTTACTATGTAAACATTACTCTCTGTTCGAACACCTTATAGCAGAGTCTTTCCTGTTGTGCTTGGTCTGACTTTAGTATCTTGTGCTCTAAAGATAACTTCACAGCCTTTGTCACACATCTGACTGACACTCAGTAAATTTGCTTTCAGCCCATCTACAAATAGTACATCTTGGGCCTTTCATCTTCCATTATCTATGCTGACTGAGCCTTTTCCCTTGATCTTACCTGATTTATCATTGCCAAAAGTAACATTGCCAGATTTCTTTTCATCTAGAGTTATAAACTTGCTTTTGTCTCCAGTCATATGTTTTGAGTAGCCAATGTCCAGGTACCACTGGATTTTCAGGTCTTGAGCAGGGCCAGGTCACATTTATTCTCCTTCTTTATCCACTGGAAGCACCCTTTTGTTTGGTATATTTTGTGGGATGATGGACTACATTTTCTTAGAGGACATTTGGAAGGTATATGTCCAACTTGATTGCATACACAACATTTGATCATAATTTTTGCAGAGTTATGAGTATGAACAAAATTTTTTTGAATCATAAACCTCCTTCAGGTGTTAAACATCAATCTTTGTCCATAATTTCTACACTCAATGATTTTATGGCCAAATTCCTTACAATAAAAACAGTAACCATAGAAACTGTTTGCGTACCTGATGTAAGGTTGTCTTTTCCATTTGTTTTCTTGAGACAGTCTCTTTATTGTTTGCATCTTTAGCTGGTTTGAATTACTCCTCCTTGCATGAAAATATGCAGCAATGTGTCCCAGCTTGTGGCAGGCATAGCAGGTGGCATTCTTCATAAGAGGGAAGAATCTCCTTTGATGGCTTGCAAACTTGACAAACTCAGGAGGATATGAATCTTTTTCTGTTGTCTGAGTGATTCTTTCATTCTTTGTTATTCGGGGATTCTTTTGGGTTTTGTCTCCCTCTTTACATGCTTCTTCTTTTGTAGGCATTATTTGAGGTGCTTCATCATTCTTCTTTGCCTTTACAAAGATAATTTTTCTGTTTTCCTTTTCTTTGCTTTTACTTGATTCTCCTTCATAGCCTATTCCAGTTTTTATCAAAGGAGATCTTTGAGCATCCATAATTTCATCCAACTTACCAGAGCTTGTTGTTTGAGGGGAGTTTATATACACTTTCTGTTGAGCACTTTCTAATTTCTTCCTCAAACATACAATTTCTTCTTCCTGCTTCTCTTGTTCTCGAGTTTTATCCTTGATTTGCTGAAGTAACATATCTTCTATCTTCTTGGCTTCTTCAAGATTTACCTTCAATTGCATGAGGACTTCTGAATTTTGTTCTTCTTTCACACATTTGAGGATAATCTCTTTTTGTTTTCTGCATTTTAGTTTGAGTCTGTCAATCTCCTCCAGAGCACTTCTTAGCTCCCCCTCAAGGTCAACTTCCCCTTCTTCCTCATCTTCTAGCAAGAGACCTTCAAGATCTTCTATGGCCCTCAGTAAAAATTCAGAGGTTCCTTCTTCTCCTAAGGATTCATCTGAGTCTCCAGATGTACTACTATCTTGTTGAACATAGAAGGATTTTCTACTGAATTTCTTTCCTTTCTGCCAGTTCTTTGATGTGTTTTTCTATGATTCTTGAGCCTGATTTCTTACTTTCTTGTGAGGACAGTTAGCAGCATAGTTTCCAACTCTTCCACAGTTAAAGCACTTGAAGGGAAGTTTACCTTTGTATTTACCTGAGCCTCTATCCAATTTCTTGACAAATTTTTCCTCTTCATCATCCAAGCAAGAGCATATGTCTTCCTCTTCTTCTTTCTTCTTTTCAGTTTTAAAGGCTGCCTCCCTCGTACTTGGCTTCTTCTGTGGGAGCCTCATCTCATATGCTGTTAGATTTCCAAGTAGCTAGTTCATGGTCAAGGTCTCCCAATCAGCTATTTCTTCTATTGCAGACACCTTGGGATTGAATCTGGATGGAAGTGATCTTAGAATCTTTTGCACAATTATAATTTCTGGCATGGTTTCTCCAAGAGCTTTCATATTGTTAACAATTTCTGCAAATTTTAAGAAGAAGCTGCCAATATCTTCATCATCATTCATTTTTAAATTTTCAAACTGGGCTCTATATACTTGAAGTTTTCCAGTATTTATCTTTTTATTTCCATCATGGATATTCTCTAGAGTGTCCCACATATCTTTGGCAGTATTATTGTGCATTATTTTGATAAACTCAGCTTCACATAGTCCATTTAAGATTGCATTCATTGCTTTTGCATTAGCTACAAAGCTTTGTTTAGCTTCTTTCTTTGAATCGGTTGACTTTGTGACATATCCAAATTCCACAAAATCCCAAACTTCTAATCCTAAAGATATTATATATGCTTTCATTCTGATTTTACAGAAGGCATAATTAGCACCAGTGAAGAAAGGTGCTTTATTGGTTGAGCTTCCTTCTTGACTAGCCATCTTGAGAGCCTAGGATCTCCTTTTAGTTGTTAGACTGATACAAAAGGGACCTGCTCTGATACCAATTGTTGAACCTTTAGTTAAACTAAGAGGGGGGGGGTGAATCAGTTCAACACATCCCTGATCTTTTAGAACTTTTCATTAAACTTATTTACACCTTCATTTCATATCCAATTTAATGTGTGAGTAATCTTAGAATGTAAGCAACAAGTGTTAGTATAATATAGTAGTAGACTTAATATGAGAGCAGCAGGTATTAAGCAGATGATACATATCAGATCAATACATAAATATCATGCACAGAGACACCAGATATAAGTGGAAACCCATAAAGGGAGAAAACCACATCTTATTATTGTTGTGATGCAAAGGCAAACTCCAACTCCCTCTCACCACTGTTTTTCTGCAGGCACCAACCTACAGGAGGCTCCTACCTCAATTCTGCAAGCTACAACTTGCAAGGAAGCACCAACTCCATTCAATTTTCTGCAGGCACCAACCTACAGGAGGCTCCAACCTCAGTCAGCTACAACTGACAGCTATCAAGCTGCAACTTGATAGGGAAGCTCCAACTTCCTCAATTTATCAAACTGAATGTTTGCTGATTTACTCTCGATATCAGCTCTGTTCTGTATCTGCTCTTCTTCTCTTAATCTTCTCTGCTTTATTCTTCTATATTCTGCATTCTCTATATTTTCTCTCTCTCCCTCTTGAGCTTATCAAATTGATATTATATATAGAAATTCTCACATGATTGTTTGTATTTCACAAGGAATTTGGAATGAACAGTCATGACTCTTTGGCTTCTGTCTGCTTATTCCTTTTTCCAACTCATTTTTAGAATTACTACAATATGTACAAATTTCCATGCTACAGTGGGATTTTGTCTTTTCCTTAGGATACTTGCCTTTGCATCACAAACAATAAAAATAATTACAACATTTACATTCACATTTTTAATTACACATTTCAATTTCACTCAGCTCCTTTTCTGGATTTTGGCTTTACTGGATTTGTCTTTTTCTGCTGTTGTTAAGAACCTATTCTGCATACACTTTGTTCACTGTCATCTGCATATTCCCTGTTTTCTGTGCTTATTCACCTGTCCAACTCATTCCTGTACATATTCCTGTTCACCGAACTTTCATCTCTGCATGCTTTCCTCTTCTTTTCCTTTTCCATAATTGCATTCAAGTTTCATGCCCAATCATTTCCCAAGTCCAGACAATCTCACAATCTCTTCTTTGTTCTACGCTGGCAGTTTCAATGCTTAAATCTGAAGTGTTAATAAATCAACCATATTCCCAGTACTTTCAATATTTCACTTAACTGTGTGTAAATGCATCCCAAGCTTCATGCCCAATCATATTCCAACCCGACAATCTCACTCTGCACTTATTCTATGCTGGCAAACTAAAACAAATAAGTCTGGTCATTTTAATGTCTCAATTCACTGAATTTGGACCCCAAGGAGAAGTTGGTCTTACTGTAGCATGGCTCTGTCAACGTTTCCCTTAGTTCACCCCCACGGTTCTTTATTTTCTTGGCAATTTTATTTATCAATTTTGCAGAAATTGATAAATAAATACAATTAGCAGCTTTTGAATGTCATATTGTATTTCTCGGCTTATATAATCGTCTCCGAACTTTATATAACTGTTCAACCCTTTATAAATTTATATTAATACTCCACGCCTTTTTAAATAAACGTTTACAATAACCTTTGGCAATTCAATTATATCTCCGACCTTATATTAATGGTTCAACACTTTATAAAGATTTAACTTCGTAATAACCCGTGGATCCGGGCCCACCTATAACTCAATGGACCAATCAAATGCACGCGTCATACCTTCTTAATCCCTCACGCATATCCGTTATCGTCCAAGCATCTACTGCAAGCGACCACCGTCTGATGTCCCTTCTCTAGATCAACAACCCGTGTGCATATTTCTCGGCATCCAACTTCGGTTTTTAACGCGCGATGACGCACTTTAAGTGGTGGTATTGGAACAGTAGCCTAGCCATGTGTCAAATAGTCTATGGAATCGCCCGCGTTTAGGGAAATACTGCTTATACACCAAAAGTGGTGCGATGAGGGGCAACCCACCTTGTAAACCCGCTCGCGGTTTTGCTACAGTGATTGACCGTGGTTGTACGTCTGGTTTGCGCTCTCCTGTGTATATTCTCGTTTATTAACTCCAGGTTTAATCTCCGGTTGAGGAATTCAATTAACACGAACAAAAAAATGTATTTCTTTCTATAAATTTGGAATTCTATTATTAGAAAATGGAGTTAAGTGACCACGGTTTCACGTAGGGTTCTTCTATGAGTGGGGTTAAATGCACAAGGATTATTCGAATGAATTTACGACTATGGTTCCGCTCCATTATAAGTGGCCTTGGTCTCTGGAATTTAAACACGGTCCTACCATATATATAAGGCATAGTTCTACCATATATACAACCTTCATGTCAATCGAATACAAGTGCTCTATTAAAAAATGGGGATAATTTCAAACATAATTCAAACAGTGAATGCCAACTGATTCAAAGCATATCCAATCTCATTGCATTCCACTGCACATTTGAATATAAGGCCCGGAATGTTATGTGTAACGCCCAGCTGTATATAAGATTCTCGGAATTTATATATATATATATATGTACATATTCTTGGAATAACAGCTGTGGCTCTGCCTCTGCCGCTTCTGTCACTCTGCCTCTGCCTCTACTGCTGTGATAACGGCTCTGTCTCTGTATTTGCTTCCTCTGCCTCTGCCTTTCTCCTTTATATTCATTTCCTCTTTGCTGCCTCCATTGTCTGTCTTTGTCTCCTTGTAACTGTTCCTGTCTCTGCATCTGCTACCTCCTTTGCCATCAATGAAAACATTTCCAACATATGTGACTGGTTTTGCACATCAATTAATCAAGAAATTTCACAGGATCCTGGTCTATATTACGGGTGATGTTTCCCTTATTGCATTGTCTTATTTCATTTTATTCATATTGTCCAGAATCAGTAAATCAGGCTTAGGATATACCCCTGTTTGGTACCCTAATGCCCACTGCTCTTCTTGCCTTTGATGTTTTTCTTCTTAATGTGAATCTAAGAGCAAATTTATGTAATTTAACTAGTTAAAGATGTTGGTCTGGCCCATGCTTTGTTGATGTGTGAATTCGGGGTCTACTGCTTAGATGTTCTTGTTGGGTTTCAGTTGGAGGAATTGGGATATCGAGGATCTAGTGTAAGCCCTGTCCGCTGGGGTCCTTTTCAAACAGATTGGCCTTTGAAAGATCTCTTGAACTAGTGTCAAAGCATTGAAGGTTAAAAGTCCTTCTCTAACCTTATGCCTAGTTCGGTTTTTAAATCTTGAGTGTTTTTCCCTTTAAGAGTATGCTGAAGCAGATTTGGAGTTAGATGACCTCTGGTCTGATCTTAAGCTGCCCTTTGTGTCTCTCCTTCACTCCAATATTGTTCCATTTCACCATCTATATTAAAAGATCCTTTAGTATAGATGACTTGTCCTATGAAAGCCTTGGCTAGTTGTATGCAAGTAATCTCCTTTCATGACTCCATAGCCCAATGGATGGCACATTCTTGACCTATCCTCTTTTGCCGAAACATCCTGTTGCTTTGCTCCTTTCCTTCCATAACCTTCTCAGTTAGTGGTCTCAGACCAACCCAACAACCAATCAAACCATTTTAAACCCCCCTTTATGCTTCATACCTAGCCTAATACCTCATTTTGAGATTCAAAGACATATAATTCTTTGCTTTATTGGAGAGATCCCTCTCCGGGTCCATGAGGGCTAGATCCTAGGGCCCTAAAGTGGTTTTGATGTTGTCCGGTCTTTTGGTCTTGCCAATCTGGCCAAAACACTGGAACCCCAACATAATGGCGACTCCGTTGGGGAGTTGAGTGCATTTTATCTCAGATACCCTTAGGCACTCAAAAGACCCAAAATCTCTTATTAGATTGGTATCTAATTCTGATGGTGGACAACAGCCTATTTCAAACATCCAAATTCATCCACCTGGCGACTCCACACCCTATAATTCCTAAAAAGACCTAATGAATCCACTAGTAGAAGACTCTGAACTGGTTGAGAAGATGTAGTGACCTTCTTTGTAGAAACATGGATCCAAACATGGACCAAGAAGCAAATCTAGATGCTTTGGAGAATAGATTGATAAAACTGGTGAACAGATTTGGTGAAGTAGTGAAGATGTATGCGACTAATTTAAATGCAAATGCTGATTATCTAGAACAACCCATGCATTTTCCAGAGCAAGAGCAAACTCCAGACCTAGACAATGAGCAAGACATGTATGATGATCTAGAGTCTATAGAAGATGAAGAACACTGTTACCGATGAAATAGGTAACCGCACTGTTACCTACTTTTTTTTGGTAGCATAAAAAGCACCCAATTTTGAAAAGTGGTGATGCAGAATCACCCTTTTTTTTTGTGCACATTTTTAACACTAATATTTTTATTTATGAAGTATGAATATTTGTTTTAAAATGTTAGTGATTTTCATGCTAATTTTGAAACGTATTGATGCAGCATAATTTTTTTTTTTTAGAGCGGTGATTTTCATGCTAATTTCGAAACGTATTGATGCAACATCAACCTTTTTTTTTTAGAGTGGTGGTTTTCATGTTGGTAATAAAACACAAAACTTAGATAAAAATATATATATATATATAAAAACAATAAAAAAACCAATAAAAATGTAAAAAAAAAACAAAATTAACTCGTAAAAATAAAAAATTTAAACGAAAATAAATAAATAAAAACAAAAAAAAAACAAAAATATTCGAAAATTGTATCAAAAGAAATGACAAAATCTGAAGAAAAAAAAACGCATAGTTTAAAGAAAAAAAACAAAAATTAAGCAAAAAAATTAAAAAAAAAACATCAAAAACATTTTTTTCTAAGTTATTAAAAAAAACCATATAATTAAAAAAAAAATGGAAAATTTAAAACTAATTTAAATTACAAAATTAAAATTTAGATTAAAAAAATAAAATACAAAAAAGAAAAAATTAAATTAAAAAAATAATACTAATAAGAAAAAAAAAGTACAAATTTTAAAATTAACAAAAAAGACAAATTAAAAAAAAAAAAAGACAAAATTTAAAATTGAAAAAGAAAATTAAAATAAAAGAATTAAAATAAAAAAAATATCATTAGAAAACAAAAAAATGAAAAAAAACCACGTGCAAATAATTGAAAAACAAATATCCATAGATTTACTATTTTGTTTTTTAAATGAAACAATTTATAAATTTTAAAAATGGAAAACTAAATAAACTAAAAGTAAACCAAAAAAAAAATTTAATTAAATTAAAATTTAATAAATTTAATAAATAAATTTTAAAGAATAATTAATCTAAAATATTAAATTTAAAAACAAAATTAAAAAAAAAAAAACAAATTAAATTTAAAATAAAAAATTTGAATTTAAAAAAAAAAAAAAATTTAAATTAAATTTTTTGAATATAAAAAAAATAAAAAATAAAAGAATTTTTTGGTCGTGGCGGCGGCGCCAATCGGCCTCCCGCCACCTATGCGGGAGGGCGATTCCCGGAATCGGTTGTAGGAGGGCGATTCCTGGAATCGGCCTCCTGCCGCGGGAGGGCGAGGCCAATTCCGGGAATCGCCCTCCCGCCGCGGGAGGTCAATTCCCGAAATCGACCTCCCGCCTAGTGGTCGGCCTCCGCCGCCACCTGGGCGGGAGGCCGATTGGCGGCGCCACCACGATAAAAAAATTCTTTTTTTTTTTAATTTAATTTTTTTTTTTTAATTCAATTTTTTTTTTTTTTTTTTTTTTTTTTTTTTTAATTCAATTTTTGTATTTGAAATTTATTTATTTATTATTATTATTATTTTTTAATTTTATTCATTTTTTTGTTTTTGTTTTTTGTTTTTTTTTCTCTAAATTTTGTTAATAATTTTTATTAAAATTTGTATTTTTTTTTAATTGATTTTTTTTTCATATTTTTTTTTAATATTAAATTTCATGTCTAGTTTTTTTATTTAATATTTTAAAATTTAATAAATTTTGTTTTTTTTTTTAATTTATTTGAATTTAATATTTTTTTTATTATTATTTTTTTTAATTACATAAAATTTTTATATATTTTTTTATTTAAATTAAAATTGTGTGTTAAAATTAGATTTTTTTTTTAATTAAACTTAATATTTTCAACTTAATTTGTTTTTTATTTTATTTTTTATTCAATATATTTTTTTTAATTAATTTTTTTCAAATTTTCATTTTTAATTGATTTTTAAACTTTTTAAACTTTTTATTTTAACAATGTTTTTTTTTTCTTTATATTTAAAATTTATTTTTTATTTCAAAATTTATTTGCTTATTCATTTATATATTTTTTTTTTTTTCTTTTTAATTTCTTATTTTAATATTAACATTTTTTTCTTAAATTTAATAAAATCTAATATATATTTTCAATTAAAGTATATATATATATATATATATATATATATATATATATATATATATATATATATATATATATATATATATATATATATATATATATATATATAGATATATATATTATTTTTTATAATTTAAATTTAATTTATTTTTTAAAATCTATTCGTTTTTTTAATATATATTTTTTTGAATTTAATATTTTTATTGTATTTTATTTTTCATTTTTTTTACTTTTAATTTCAATAATGTTTTTTTTTTTTTTTTTTTTAGTTTTAAATTTATTAAAATTTAATATATTTCTTTAAATTTAATTTTTTATTTTAAAATTTATTTATTATTTTTTAATTTAATAAGCATTTTCTTTTTCTTTTTTTAAATTTGATTTCTATATTTTATTTTTTATAATTTCTTTCCTTTTTTAACTTGTTTTTTTTTTTTTTTTTAATTTAATATTTTTATTTTGTTTTTATTTTTATTTTTTTTATTTCTATATTTTGAAATTTTAATCTTTAATTTTTTTTCTTAAATTTTAGGTTTTTTTTTAATGTTTGAATTAAAATTTTTATTTTGTTTTTATTTTTATTTTTTATTCCTATATATTTTTAAATTTTAAGCTTTAAAATGTTTTTATTTTTTAAATTTATTTTTTCTTAAAGTTTAGGTTTTTTTTTTAATGTTTGAATTTTAAAAATTAAAAAACGTTATTTCTATTTCTAAAAATGTTAAAAATATGACACAATTTTTTTTTTTTTGGTTATTCCAGCATCAACTGGTTTTGTTTTAACGGTGTTTTTTCAATCCTTTTTCAAGAAACAGTTTTGTGTTTAGCATAATTTTATAGAATGTTGAAATTTGACCTTCAAAAAAACCAAGTGCGTTCTAAGTCTGTTTTTGTTTTGGGGTGTTTTTTCATGTTTTTTGAGTCTTTTTTGGGCTAGAGTTCCGTTTTAGTTCCCGTTTGAGGTCAAGTTACCTGTTTGAAACAACGGTGTTCGAAGAAAAGTTATGGAGCGCACGATTACTTATGTCTTGTACTATGAGGATTGAAGAAATCGGAAGCTGCACCACAAAAGATAATGAAGTCTTTGCATTGAGGGAACAACATCGATTCTCCAACGTTCCCCACTAACAAGTGAACATACCACGAAGAGGCTCAGAAGATATCCGGCCTCCCGGATGAGTTAGTACAAGAAACAGAGGACTGTTGTTCTTCTGTCCGTGTTAAAAAATAAATTTCTCTGTTGACAGAAGAAGAGATGGACCGAATATTAAACATGCATTCCACCTCTGAAATCATGTATACAACAGATACACTTTCTCATTCATCTGAGGAGTTTGATCATGCAGATCCAGAAAAATCCTCTGTGGATCAGAATGAAGAAATACCTGCTAAGAATACGACAGGTTTGATTGGTGACATTGCTTACAATTATGATTTTCCTAGTTGTGATCTATTTGATGATGATTGTTTTCAAAGGGAAGCCAAGCTTGCAGGACCATCATCAGTAGATTCATGGGAGGAAAATCAGGGCCAGCAATTCTAGAGAGGAAATGAACCAAGTCAGCCCGTCTATGACACTGATGGGGAAAGTTATGAAAGCATAGTAATAGATGAAGATTCATTGAATTTTCACTCTGTTACATCTCCGATCATCAGTAGTAAATGTCATGAAGATGGAGATCAACAGCCTTTCACTTCAGAGGATGAGGAAGAAAGAAAAGAAGAGATGTTTGAGCATGATGAAAGTAGGGAGCCTTCTCTTGAAAAAGAGGAAGCAATGGATTATACCCCTGCTCAAGAATACATGGATCTTTTCACAGAGCTCAGCCCATCAGAGAAGAATATATCAGAGCTCCAAGAGGACACAACTACAATATATGATGAGTCCTCCAGTTCAGAAAATGAAGAATTCTCCTTCTATTTCTCAAGAGAGTTTTGTTCTTGATCCAGTGGTAGAAGAAGAAATCCTGGTTGAAGCCTGCCTACCGAATATTCATAACCAGGTATCATTTCATGATCCTTATGTTTATTTCGTACAAACATTTGAAGAAGGATTGAAGGTCTTTTTGAGCAGCATGTTGCAGACAACAAGAAAATTTTTAAAGGCTATTGTTGAGGAACAGAGAGAATGGGAGTGGTCCTGCCTATCCAGCATGCTCAAGGAGATGAGCAAGAAAAACCAGTCATGGGATCACTTGATGGACTAGTTGCATTGGAAGATAATGTTTGGAAGCTAGACTTGTAAATATGTCAAGTTAGAGTAGGGTAGGTAGGAAAAGCTAAATAAAGCTCAGCCTGTGAGCATTTGATTAAGTAGTTTTAAATTTACGCAAATTTTTTGATTATGAGCAGTTTTGCCTTTGTGCCATGCAAAGTCCGGCAAGCCGGACAGTCTAATCCTAGCTTGGTTGTTTTTCAATTTGTCTTAGAATGTAGAGAAGAAATGCGCTGAGCAGAGTTTTAATCCTAGCGAGATAATAGTTTAGGTAGAGAAACTATGAGGCCAACGAGTTTAATGATTTCTCATGGAGTAATAAGGGTAAGTAGAATAGGTTTAATTTTCTTATTTGTAAAAAAATGATGATATTAAAGGGTACGCAGTCTAAAATACCCCAGAAGAAAAAATGTTAGGACTATAGTATGGGTAGGTAGTTGTTTGAGAGAATATTGCTGCTGATATAATGTCTTCATGATTGGTGGTAGTTGAGCTAAGAAAGAAAATGGATGTGTCAAGTATCAGGCATCTGGCCTACTCCAAATATCATTCTTTGAATTCTTGACACCTTCAAGAAGATGCCATCCCCATGTGGAGCCACTGTTAGCCCCCTATGAATTTTTTGACAAGAAAACAAGGGGCTAAAATGCTTTTTGAGCCTTCAAGGAATGCATTTCCTCTAAAAACACATCATCCTTGAAGCCTCCTTGTGCCCTTGTCATTTTATAAATCCTCACTGCTGCTTCCATGAGAAAAGCCTCTCTGTTTGTAAATAAGAATGCCCAAAAGGCCTCCGTTTTCCGTTATTTCATTCCCACTAAAACCTCTATTTTCATCACCTTTTTCCCCTCTGAAAGGTCTTCCAAATTCCCTTTTTGGCCTACTAAATCATTCGATCTCCCCCTTTAACCTCACAAATACCCTTTGTTTGGCCTAAAAAACCATTTTTCCCTCTACCGAAAACCACTGTTTAGCCTTAAAAACTCTATTTTTAGGCTAAAAAAACCCATTTTTTAACATATATAGGCTTAGCCCCTTTCGGCCAGCCCCTAACCACTTCCCCTCTGTGAGCCCAAGCGCTAAGACCAAGCGCTAATCCATAAGGCGCTTATCGCATCGGAGAATTGGAGCAGAACACTCTTTTCCTTTGTAAACCAAAAAAGTTCTGACGGAAGGTGTTTTTGTGTTGTCAGCCTTTGAAACGATCTCTGTCATTGATCTGAAAAGATCCAATGGTTCCACGTATGTGTCACCGCGCCCCTTAACATTCCTGTGTAACGCCGAAGGGCAATCTCCATTGTTGATCTTAAAGCATCCGACAGCCATCGTTGCGCCGCTTTAATCACCAATTGGAGATTTTTAAAATAGTGCCACCCTCCGATGCCTTGATTGGACGATCCCCGATTGAATCTGAGCCATCCATCCATTCTAATCTTGCGGCCCAGATTTCTTCTTGCTCCACCCCGCCTCCCCGATTGGTCACCCTCCGATCCAATCACAGTCGTTGATCTGTAGCCAATCCAAAGGTCTAGAGCCAATCGCTTCATGAGATCGTTGAAGATCTGGCCCCTGCCTCCTCCACTTCCGATTGGATCCTGACTGTTCATTCCTTTCGATCCGATGGCCAGGGTTCTCTCTGCCCACTAACCAACTCCTCTGCCTTTGTTTCTCCTCTGTAGATCTCAGCCGTCCATTGCACTGATCAGATGGTCCATAGTGAAACCACCTTCCGCCTGACCCCACCTTACTGACCATGCACTTTCCTCGTATCGCGCTCCTCCATCATTGTTGGATCTCACGGGCCCAGATCCAATGGCCCACAACAATATCATGCAGGTTTTGCGTCCGAGCTTTAACAGTCAGAATTCACGCGATATGGGCAGTTTTCTAGAGCCACGTGTCAGTTGGGGACCCATATCGCGTTCAAAAAGAGAAAACCGCCTCACCTGCCTTTTGCCGCATGAAAACAACGATTTTTGTCCAAAAAACCACTTCCCCACTGCCCGCCTCTGAAATTTCATCAAGTGATCTCGACCGTTGATCTGTATAGATCAACGACCCACAATGCATCTCGCGTTCCAATCATTGTTTTTCATCGTGCGACCATAGAACCTCATCGCATCATCTCAATCATCGATCTCCTCCTGAGATCCGACGGTCCATATTAAATCGCCCTCCTCCCATGACCGGGTCCCACCATTCAAGTCCATTTCATATGTTTTTCGTGCATTTCCTGTGTATTTCATTCAAAAGTCCAAAACTTAGGTTTTGCATTGAAAACCCTTTCTTCCTCTCACATTAGAATTTTAATGTTTTACATTAAAGTTCAACTCCTTCGCCCAACCTTCTAAAATTCATTGCATCAATAAATCACCACCATTGATCATCGCCTCCGGATCTGATCGAGTGGTCCACATCCATTTGTCCACCAAAACTCCATCAGGTCATTTCTTCACTATTTTGTAGCATTTTCGCCTATTTTCACCTACATTCGCCAAATGTGCCACCATTCTGCAGGCCTCCACAACATTTTTTCTGCCACTCCCTGGATTTTTTAATTGGCTCATTTCATTGTGCAGGGTATACAGAGTGATTAATTCACTCTGTTTTCCATAACCATAGCCACTGTGATTCAGAATACAGAGGTGCCATTATAGTAGCAGCGAAGTGTATCAGCAGCAAAGATTAAGGTGTTAAAGCCCGAAATTGAAGATTAAAAGTTTTAATCCTTATTCAAAGGATGAAGACACAGTTTGAAGACTAATGCACATGAAACAAGCCATATCTATGTATATGTCAGTAGTACATTTTCTCAGACATTACACCTCTGACAGAAGTCTCCATGCCTCCCCGAGCTCCCAAATGCCATTTCTCTAATAGAAAGCTTTCAAAGATTGTCAGGACAACAATAATGGAAGCATGGAAACCCAGAAGACCTTCAGTCACCTTACTTGCTTCAGAAAACAGAACAAAGTGCCTTGCAGCCAAAAAGGACTTTAAAGAACACATCTGATGGTCAAACATCGACCTGACAGAGACTTCGAAACAGACTACAGAGTACAGTGCAGAGCTATTAAGCAGAATGGGTGTGGATACTTCCTCCACTCTGTCTTAATGAATCCATTTAATGTACATCATCTACTCCTGCTATTATTCATTTTCCTATAAGAACCCCAAAGAACAGGTTGTTGTTGTTGTTGCTGTTAGTGTAGGGACTCACTCGACTATTAGAATAGTTATTGAGGGAGAGTAGCTGAGTAGTTTGTAATGTAGTAGGCTAGGAGGAGAAAGTTTGGACTGTAATCAGCCATTGAGCTCAGTGTATGTGACTGGTTTTTCACATCAATTAATCAATCAATTTCACAGGATCCTGGTCTATATTACAGGTGATGTTTCCCTTATTCCATTGTCTTATTTCATTTTATTCATACTGTCCATTTATTTTCTGATAAGAATCAGTAAATTAGGCTTAGGATATACCCCTGTTTGGTACCCTAATGCCCACTGCTCTTCTCGTCTTTGATGTTTTTATGCTTAATGTGAATCTAAGAGAAAATTTATGTAATTTAACCAGTTAAAGATGTTGGTCTGGCCCATGCTTTGCTGATGTGTGAATTCGGGGTCTGCTGCTTAGATGTTCTTGTTGGGTTTGAGCTGGATGAATTGGGACACCGGGGATCTAGTGTAAGCCCTGTCCACTGGGGCCCTTTTCAAACAGATTGGCCTTTCAAAGATCTCTTGAACTAGTGTTAAAGCATTGAAGGTTAAAAGTCCTTCTCTGACCTTAGGCCTAGTTTGATGTTTAAATCTTGAATGTTTTTCCCTTTAAGAGTATGTTGAAGCATATCTGGAGTTAGTTGACCTCTAGTCTGATCTTAAGCTGCCCTTTGTGTCTCTCCTTCACTCCTTATTGTTCCATTTCACCATCTATCTTAAAATATCCTTTAGTATAGATGACTTGGCCTATGAAAGCCTTGGCTATTTGTATGCAAGTAATCTCCTTTCATGACTCCATAGCCCAATGGATGGCACATTCTTGACCTATCCTCTTTTGCCGAAACATCCTGCTGCTTTGCTCCTTTCCTTCCATAACCTTATCAGTTAATGATCTCAAACCAACCCAACAACCAACCAAATCATTTTAAACCCCCCTTTGTGCTTCATACCTAGCCTAATACCTCATTTTGAGCTTCAAAGACATATCGTTCTTTTCTTTATTGGAGAGATCCCTCTCCGGGTCCTGGAGGGCTAGATCCTAGGGCCCCAAAGTGGTTTTGATGTTTTCCGGTCTTTTGGTCTTTCCAATCTGGCCAAAACACTAGAACCCCAACAGCTGGGAGAGCTCAGTCGAGAAAAACTAGTTAGGCTAGGGGAGCCAGGGGGAGATGCGCAGTTAGGAAGGTGCGCAGCTGAGAGGGTGCCCAACGACCAGGCACTTAGGGGGAGGTTGCACAGCTGGTGGAGCATGCAAGAGGGCTGTGATTGAAGCAGAATGGCTAAGGGGGCAAGGAAGGCTTTGCAGACCAGAAGGAACAAAATGTGAATGACACAATGCAGAGGGGCATTCCCTTTTGTATACTTGTGGCACAAGTGCAGATGTTGTGCATTATTGTGACATGTTCACAGGTGCATGCTGCGACAGTTCTCATGTGGTAGCATGTGCTTCGAATTATGGCAGTGAATCATGTTCATCCGAGATCTCATTCAAATGATTGTAGAGGAGAGTTTCCACACCAGGTGGTTGTTGGAATTGCATATCTTCGTCATCTTGTGCCTCCACAACCTCATGTGAATTATTGTAAAGAGGTGGATCCATTTCAAGTGAAGGCATGCATTGCAGATCTTCGTCAGCTCACACGTGTGAGGGAATGTTTTCATGTGTGCACGTCATGTCACCTGCATTCGAGGAAATATTTGGTGAATATCATCTATTTAATCATATATGTAAAGAATAGGCTAATTTTTAACCAAATTGGCAGATAATTTTTTCAGATAATTTCCAAAAACTAGCCCATTTGGGAAAATTCACCCCTAAAATTTTCCTACATGCATGCTCTTACAGGTTCTAAACACTTCTTCCACAAAATGGTATCTGTAATTGAGAAGTGGTATAGATATTGTTTCCTTATTGATACTTTATGAAATGGATAAATCAGAGTTATGACCCTTGTCAAGAACCATTTACAGACAGATCCTAAATTCTACAAATTTGGATCAAAATCTAAAATCCCTTCTTTATAGTTCATATGTGAAAGTTATGCTTCCATCAAATTAACCATTAATTTTTCCATTACAGTACCATCGAGATGCTATGTAAGCTTCATCCAAGATACTAAAACCTAACCATATTGGAGATGATCCACAACATAACCCTCTTCGATAGTTAATCAATGCAAGCACAACAAAGTACAACATATAAAGAAGGTTAATATAAGTTTGTATCAAGCCACATCATCTATTTACTAAGTTATTTTTCTATGTATCATGTCATAATTCCTAAGAATAATAAACATAAGTCACAATCCTTTATTTTCAATTGGAAAATTTCCCTCATGGGAATGGGTTCTATGTTTTTACTAATGTAATTATGATTTTATTTCTCCTTTGATTTAAGAATACGTTTTTTTTTTTTTTTTGTAAATTTAGTAGTACATCTCTATTCATTTATCTAATCAAATAGAAAGTTACATTATCAGATTATATACTTGGTAGCCTCAACCTGCCTGTAGAAACCAGGTCTGTTGGCCACCTCAAAGAGTTATAAGCAACCAAAATTGGAACAGTTTAAATCTGTCACTAGACACCTTATCAGGTCTATTATCTACTATATCTATTGACATATAAACAAAGTAAATTTTATCCATTATTTGCATATTAAACAAAAAAAAGAAAGCCTCTCAAATCATTCATCTGATGATTCAATGGGTGTCGAATCCTTTCCACTTGACCTGGGCATATCAACTTGATTCATACTTTGGATTTGTCGTTCCATTCGACCAAGGTAGACATTCTGATGATGTTGCTGGAGGTGAATTTCCTAAATATCTGTGCACATTTCTGCCAATATGGAGGTTTCCTTCAGGTCTCCTCCTACCTCTTGAACAACTACAATCGCCTTTTCCATCAAACACTTCATCATCCAATAAATATGAATAGACTACTTAAACAAGGACAATCTCCCTCTAGTATTCCCAGGATTCATCAACATAGGATCCATTTCTTTGTCAAGGATTTCTTCCTCCACTTTAGTTTTAATGTCATGCTCTCATCCAGAAATAAAGGATTTTACCTGACTCAGTGTCCCCACTGCATAGGCATGGAAGAGCTTCTGCATGATTTCATTTCCAGGTTTTCTACCCCTTTTACAGGCCCCACTTTTTCCTTTCCTTTATCCTTGCCTTCTCTTTTTCCAGCAGGTCCTTTTCTTGCCCGTGCTTTCACCATTTTTGTTTGATGTTGGTCTCCCAGCAGTTGTACGTTCACCTGAATCCACACCGGGGTTCTCCCCCGACGTGCAAAAGCTTGAGGGTGAGAGATGCTAGGAGGACATTTAAAAGGAAACAAAGTAAAACCATTGGATTTAGTCAGTCTACAAAGAATATTGTCCTACCTATTGAGGGTCTCCACCTCAGCCATATTAATATTCTCCTGATCTTCTGTCTATATTCCCCTAGCTCGGAAATTATTCCACTTTTCAGCCAGAGACATTGTCTTAAACTGATCTGAGAGAGTTATACACTGCTCACACCCATCAGTCCCCAAAACAGGGCCTCGCGAGCATGCCTCTGTATTCCAAATTTTGTAATAGTTCCACTTCTCAATCTGGCCACGAAGTAAAGACTTAACATACCAGAGCCATATATTACCACTCGCCACAAATAGTGAGACAGAACCCAGACAAATACTGTAACCAGAGAACTGGTCAACTGAACCCATGAATCCCAAGAAAATAGTCTAAAAATTATGCATAGTTATGAAAATATTTTACTTGTATAGTTATTTTCTTGTTTCTCCAATCCTTTACAGATATAGATGATGTGTTTCGATCAATTATAAAAGCTCATACATAAGTAAATCATAATACAACAAATTGTAACTTTTCTATATCCTTATTATTCATATTAATAAGTGATAAACTGTCCACTGGAATATCTGACCTCTAGTTTTCATGGACAAAGTAGCAGGAAACCTCTCCTTTTTGCAGCTTGAGATTCAACAAGATGACGATCCTAGTGAAAATTAAGCACCTACACTAGTTTGGGCCCACATGATATTTTTAGAATGGTTGAGAAAATTCTATTTATAGATGTTGAGCAAATTCTATTTATAGATGATGTTCTATTTTTAGATGTATGTGCGAAGTCTATTTATAGATCGCATGTCGACTATTATTATCCCTTAATAATAGTTGCACAATAAATATATTAATCTATTCTCTTGAAGCACTTGAAATCAGTTAACTAAAGTGGAAAACTAGTTAGCTGAAGGAATTTCGAGTTCTAAGGTTGCTTGGTGGGACATGCAAGTGGACTTAGTTGTAACTGAGTGATTCTAAGTTGTAGCAGAGTTGGATGTGTAGTTATGTGAGTTGTAAAGTATTTTAACTCAGTTAAGTGAGTTAAACTCAGTTGTGCTAGTTGTAACTAGTTGTAACTAAAGATACACTAGTGAGAGATCAGTGAATTAAATATTAAATTAATTCACATGGAGTGATCTCACATGCAACTGAAGATTTACTACTATTAACTACATGAATGTCAGATTCAGTGGAGAGCCAGTTGAGAGATAAGTGAAAGGAACAATTGATTATCAATTGTACTATATTGGATTGCACTCTTGCAAGCCAAACACACATTGGATATGCTCATGACGATTGCATTGTCAAGGAGGGTTTGATTGCACCGAATTGGTCTTTGTAATAAACTTGGATTGCACAGTGGAGGTAGGTTGTTGTGAGGCAGGAAATTGGCTAAGACATTTTCCAAATTTTTGCATGATAGTGTGAAACGATTGTATATTGTACTAAGAGCTCTTGGAGTAGAGTTTTGTATGAGATTGTTTCATGATCCATGATATCTACATAATATATTATAGTGGTTTTTTTAGCTTTATGCTTTCCCGATAAACATTTGTGTTATGCGTGAATGATCTTTCTTCATGTGTTTGCAATTGGCGATCATGTTTTAAATTTCCACAAAGATTTTTGTAGAAGCGATTATGTATTTAACAGTGGCATATAATTGTTAGATTAGGAGAATCCATGAAATAGATAATTGTATTAAAATTTCTACATGGTATCAAAGCACAAAATATTGCAATTTTGAAGCGGTAGTTGAGTTTGGTTGTGTAAACAATTCGAAGTTGCTGCAAAAATTTCTTGGTGCAACAGTTGAGTAAACATCGAAATGGCTTCAATGACTTGTGGCTAGAGTATTCACTTGAGGGAAACTCAAACTACATTTCTTGGAAGGACAGGATGGAGGCGGTGCTTGAAGATAATGGCTTAAAGGAATTCATCGACAATGATGTTCTTAAGTCCACTTTGACAGATGTTGCATTACTTGACGCATGGAAAAAGAAAGTAGAGAAAATGAGAAGGATTCTGTTGGAAGGTGTACGAGACCACATTGTCTCAAGGCTTCATGGGAAAGCTACTCCATATGCTATGTGGAAGGCTTTAACATATCTTTTCCAAAGAAACAGTGACCATATGAAATTGGTGCTAAAGGATAAACTCAGAAAGATCAAGATGGAAAAGGGCGAAAATATTCCAAAGTATCTCACAAAATTTGTCCAATTTCGGGATGAAATGGGGAGTGTGGGAATCACTGTTGTTGATGATGATTTGGTGAGCTTGGCTCTCTTGGGACTTCCTAAGTGTTGGCACAGTTATCAAGACTCTATCAACATACGGGAAAAATTACCGGATTGGTAATGACTATGGTCAGATCTAGTGCAGGAGGAGTTCAGGCGGAACACCAAAGATGGCTCTTCATTAAAGCATGATGATGAAGAGGATTATGCTTTGGCTGCCAAGGCAAGGAAAGCGAAAGGGAAGAAATTCCATTAAAAATCTGAGTCTAAAGGCAAGAAGTTGGATTTTTCCAAGGTGAAGTGTTTTCACTATCACGAACATGGGCATCTCGCCACTAATTGCCCACAGAAGAAGAAGAAAAAGAAGGTTGTTGGAGCTGCAGCTAGTGAGGCCCTTGCCTTGCAATTTGAAATTGATTTCTCTTTAATCGCATGCTTGGTATGAAGCGCAATGGGATCAGTGTGGTATCTTGATAGTGGTGCTTCCTTCCACATGACAGGAGATAAGGAGCTTTTCAGTGACTTGGAGGAGAAAGATCTCCAGATGCATATAGAGATGGGCGAAGATGGATGATATAGTGCGACTGAAATTGGTACCATTACATTTGAGAGGGATTCAGGTCAACCATTTTAATTGAAAGATGTTATGCATGTTATAGGTCTGAAGAAAAACTTGGTATCAATAACAATGTTGGAGGACAGAGGCTATGACCTTGTTTTCAGCGATGGAAAAGCTTTCTTGTGACATAAAACAATGGGTCAAGCTAAGAGGTTAGGGATTCGATTCAAGAATATCTACAAGCTGGAGGTAGAATTTTGCCTCGACATGATGGGCAAGGTGGAAAAAGTGGTGAGCCAGGATGAGGGCGAATTATGGCACAGGCGATTGGGCCATCTTCATCATGGAGCCTTTAAATTCATGCAGCAAATATCTACTGGACTTCCAATGGGAACACTTGCTCAATTAGACCAGTTCAAGAGTTTCACTATGGGGAAGTATGTAAAGTCCACCTTTCATGAAAAGAAGAACCCTGCTTCAGTGATCCTAGAGAGAGTTCACACAGACGTGTGTGGACCATTCTCGGTTGCTTCAATAGCAAAACACGGGTATTATGTTATTTTTGTTGATGAATTTTCTCATAAATGCTGGATATTCTTCATGCAGAAGAAGGATCAAACATTCTCAAAGTTATGTGAGTTTAAGGCATTGGTTGAGAAAGAGTCAAGGAAGAAAGTGAAGGCTCTGCGGAGTGATAATGGTGGAGAATACATCTCAAACGAATTCAAATACTTCTATAGAAAAGAAGGAATTTGAAGAGAACTCATAGTGCCTCATAACCCACAGAAAAATGGGGTCGTAGAGAGGAAGAAAAAAATGATCGTGGGTGCGGCACGAGAAATGTTGCATGATCAGGGCCTACTAATGCATTTGTGGGCAGAAGCATGCAACACTGTGGTTTATGTGAAAAATCGTTGTCCTCAGAGAGTACTTGGCATGAGTACACCTGAAGAAGCTTTTACTGGTAAGAAACCAGATGTTTCTCACTTTAATATTTTTGGCTTATTTGTTTATGTGCATGTGACCAACAATGCCACGAATAATCTCGAGCCGACTGCTGAAGTTGGGATATCTGTGGGGTACACAGAAACACCCGAAAATTATTGTGTGTATTTTCTGAACAATAAGATGACTGTTATGCGACGGGATATAAAATTTGATGAGGGGAAATCCATGCAGTTGTCGCTTGAGAGGGAGCTGGACTTGCATGCAGAGGAGGAAATTTTGGTTCCCAAAGATGAGTCTCTAGATGTGGATCAGCCATAGGAGGAGGTTCATGGAGTGGAGGATTCCACTCACGCAGAGCCAAACATCAGAACTGGCGAAAGGCATACCATGGAAGCTGAGAGGCTGAAAATTGATGCCGCACAGAATGTAGGAGTCCCTACTTCACAAAACAGACAAAGACAGTCTCCTTACCAATTCACTGGATACATGTCTCTCATGAGAAAATGTATTGTGATTGATCCATCTTCCTTTCAGGAAGCAGTGTAAGATCCCACATGGGTAGATGCAATGGTGGAGGAGTATGACTCCATTGTCAGAAACAATGCTTGGGAAATTGTTCCAAGGTTGGTTGATAAATCTGTGGTAGGTTCAAGATGGATCTACAAGGTCAAGCAAGCTGTTGATGGGAGTGCTGAGAAATACAAGGCCAGATTTGTGGCCCAGGGCTTCTCACAGACTGAGGGGATTGATTATGAAGAAACCTTTTCACCTGTCACACGACATTCTTTCATAAGGACCATCCTTGCTCTCTCATTGAAGATGGGTTGGCACATTCATCATATGGATTTGAAGACTGCGTTCCTTAATGGGATCATTAAGGAAGAAGTGTACATTGAGAAACCTGAAGGATTTGAGATCTTCAGCAGCGAGTCACATGTGTGTAGACTCAAAAGAGAATTGTATGGGCTGAAGCAAGCACCCCATGCTTGGTACATTTAGATCGACAACTATTTCACCGAACTTGGCTTCACCAATAGTGAGGTGGATGCAAACCTATACCAAATTGTGGTGGAGGGTAAGATTTTAATCTTTGTTCTTTATGTTGATGATTTAATACTGACTGGTGATGAGAAACTGATACACTCATGTAAGTAAGACCTTGCAAAGGAGTTCAAGATGAAGGATATGGGCCTCCTTCATTATTTCCTTGGATTGGAAATATGGCAGCGAGATGGTGAATTTTTTTTGTCTCAAGGCAAGTATGCAAGGGAGATACTGGGTAAGTTTCACATGGAGGGATGCAAAACCATGGATACTCCTCTTCTAGGAAATTGGAGGAAAGAGGACGCTACATTTGGAGAGGTAGTGGATGCTACTGTCTATCGACAGTTGGTGGGTTTGCTAATGTATTTAGTGTATATAAGAGCGGATATATGCTATGCGGTGAGCCAGCTTAGTCAAGCGATGGTTAAGCCTACCACGCTCTTTTGGAAGGCGGGCAAGCATGCCCCAAGATACCTGAGAGGCACATCTGAGTATGGCTTGTGGTATAGACAGATCAATGAGGTGAATTTGCATGGCTTCACGGATGCAGATTGGGTGGGTAGCCCAATGGACAGAAAGAGCACATCAGGAGGGGTCTTCAGTATCAGATCTACAACTTTTTCTTGGTACAGTGGGAAAAATAGATCCGGGGCACGCAGTGTTAGGTCCCTATATTACTAGTATAGTCCCTTATTGTTGTTAGTTTAACCCCCTTATTGTTATTATTGTACCCCTGTAACCCCCATATTGTTATTATTGTGCCCTTAAATTATTATTGTTAGGTCGGCTAGGATTACATTGTGGCCCCACTAAGATTACATTGTGGCCCTATGGACTCCTATATATAGAAAGGAGGTTTTGTAATTTCAATCATCCAAGAATTTTTCATTCATGTAATGTATTGGAGGTTTCCCCCTCAAAGTGGATTACTTCTAAGGTGTTGATATCTCTTTTCTTCTATTTTTGGAGCTAGTTTCACAATATTTGGTATCAAAGCTTTGGATTCTAGGGTTTCACTGCTCCTAACAGGTCATCGTGGAATTTTCACTATAAAAAAATTTCTACGAAGTTTTAGAAGTTGAAATTTATAGAGTGCGAAGCCAAAATCTTGAGGAAAATCGTCACAAAATTTTAGAGCTTGGTTCGCAATATTTTCAGAGATATGGTCTGTGGAAGTTAGGGATTTTTGCAATCTCCTTAATTTAACCTAAACATGTCATCGTGGAATTTTCGCTATAATTTGTTTTCTACAAAGGTTCAGAAGCTGAAATTTTTAGAGTGCGAAGATGAAATCCTGAGGAAACTTCACAATATTTTCGGAGATATGATCTAAGGAAGTTAGGTATTTTTCAAGCTCCTGAATTTCATCTCAAAGAGGCGATCGTGGGAAAATATTCATAACTCTCTCTAAGCATCATATTGGAATTTTGTAAAAATTTGCTTGAAGTACACAGACTGTAGTTTCTTTTCTATTAATTTCAGCACCAAAGGAGCAAACAGTGACACGTGACAAGTCATACAAGTTCGCTCTACTAAACCAGTCCATAATTAGCTCATTGTGGGAGATTGGACATATCTTTTCCTTGAAGAATCCAAATCAGGTCAGACCTATGGCATTCGAAAGAGGATTCAGAGGGCTACCTTAGGGCCAAATTTCATATATTGAAGATACGAAATAACAGAGATAATTTAGTTTCAATATCAAGCTCCTCAAAATCAAGAAAAAGGTGTGTATTTTTTTTGAATTACATAAGTCTCGTTTGAAAAAAATTAGTTTGAATTTATTCCAAGGGCATATTGAAGAACAGATATCAATATTGGGTTCTAAAATTCCCAATAAAAAGAATTCAACACCCATTAAGCCTTCAAAAGGCTCTACTATGACTCATGAAGACGAAGAAACACAACATGAGATATCAAAATTACAAGAGCAAGTGCACCAAATTTCGCAATCGCAAAGAGCAACAAAAAATGAAATGGAAACTTTGAAGAAAGGCATGGAAACTAAGATGGATGGTTTGAAGAAAGGCGTAGAAGCTAATATGAATGGTTTGGAAGCTAAGATGGATGGCATGGAAGTGGGCATGGAAGCTAAGATGGATGACATGAAAGCTAAGATCGATGAAAAAATGAAAGACAACATGGAAAACATGAATAATGATCTAAAAGTTGACATCGAAGGTTTGGCAAATTTGATACAAGAAATGTTTCCTAATAGTGAAAAGATAGTAGAGGAAACTCATGATGAGAACAAAATAAATGTTAATTGTGATTTCATAAAATCTAATGTTGGTGGGAAGAACCACCATATTCCAAAAATGGATATGAGGAAGTTTGATGGAAAGGATCCTGTAACATGGATACTATAGATGGAGCAATATTTTGATCTCAATAATGTGAAAAACACACAAAAGGTACGCATTGCAACTTTACATTTAGAACAAAATACATTTGTATGGTATCGATGGCTTTGCTCTTGTAAAAAAATTGTCACTTGGTCAATTTTTACGGAGGAAATGATAGCACATTATGAGGATACAAAGAGCAACACCTTCTTTAGCCAATTGATAAATCTCAAACAAAAGGGTTTAGTGGGGCAGCACATTGACGACTTCCAAAAATTGAATATAAGGGTAACTGATATTCCAGAGGAACACAGGATTGATCTCTTCATAGGCACTTTAAAGGATAACATCCAACATGAATTTCGTGTTTTGGAACCTAATTCATTGGAGAAGGCATTCAGGTTGGCAAGAAAAATTGAATGTAAAATTATGGCGACAAGGAAGCCTACTACTCACTTCTATAAAGAAGGAAGTGTTTCTACGCCTAGATTTCCACAACCTACAAGGTTGACACCACAACAATTGGAAGAAAAAAGAGCAAAAGGGCTTTGCTACAGTTGTGATAGCAAATACACTAAAGGTCATAAGTGTGCTGAGAAGAAATTATTTTGCATAGATTGTGAAGAGGAAGAAGAAAATGAACAAGAAGAGGATATACACCAGGAACCAACCCTAGAAGAGGAAGAAATGAATCCGACCATATCGTGTAATGTACTGGTAGGAATTACCACTCCTCAAACTCTCAAGATAGAAGGACAAATCAAGAAGAAAAAGGTAATAGTGTTGATTGATTCAAGTAGCACCCATAATTTATTCATTGTAAGGTAGCCAAGGAATTAAATTGTTTCCTATACCCAGCACCAGAATGTCAAGTGATGGTTGCAAATGGAGGAACTATAAATTTCTCTAGAAAATGCCAAAATATCAAGCTAACCATGGGGGAATATGTATTGACTAGTCCAATGCTTTCCATTCCTATGGGAGGTGCTGATGTTGTACTAGGAGTACAATGGTTACAATCTTTGGGGACGGTAGCTTTTAATTTTCAAGAACTTTTCTTGAATTTTTTTTTCAAAAGGAAAGGAAGTCAAATTACGGGGTATTGCAGGGAAGCCAGGAAAGATAATAAGCTCTAATGTCATGACAAAGCTTCTAAAGAAAGAACAACGAGGCATAATTGCACAATTATGCTCACTAGAAGTTCCAACATCAAAATCATCTATTTCTGCAGATCTCCAAAAAGTCTTGGACAATCATTCTAAGGTTTTTGAAACTCCAAAAGGACTCCCACCTATTCGTGATCATGATCATGCTATTCATTTGATTCCAGGAAGTGTTCCTCCAAACATCAGGCCTTATAGATATCCTTATGTCCAAAAGAGCGAAATTGAACGTATGATTGCAGAAATGTTAGAGGTAGGTATAATTCAACCTAGTCAAAGTTATTTCTCTGCTCTTGTAGTATTGGTACACAAGAAGGATGGATCATGGCGAATGTGTCCGGATTATAGGGAGCTCAATAAGCTCACCATTAAAGATAAATTTCCCATTCCTGTGATTGATGAATTATTGGATGAATTACATGGAGCAATTTATTTTACCAAGTTGGATCTTCGTTCGGGATATCATCAAATTAGAATGAAGACTGAAGATATTCCAAAAACAGCATTTCGAACTCATGAGGGTCATTATGAATTTTTGGTCATGCCTTTGGGCCTTACCAATGCACCTTCTACATTTCAAGGGTTGATGAATTCCATTTTCAAACCCTTCCTTAGAAAATTTGTGCTAGTATTTTTTGATGATATACTAATCTACAGCAGGTCCTGGAAGGATCATGTTGAACATGTTGACAGGGTGCTCAAACTATTGCGGGAGAAACAATTATATGCAAAAAAATCCAAATGTTTCTTTGGAGTACAAGAGGTGGAATATCTGGGTCATATTGTATCTCACGAGGGTGTTAAAGTAGACCCTAACAAAATTAAAGCCATTAAAGAATGGAAAGTCCCCACAACCATAAAGCAGTTGCGAGGATTTCTCGGGTTAACAGGGTATTATCGCAAGTTTGTTTATAATTATGGGAGAATAGTAGCACCTCTAACAACATTATTGAAGAAAGAAGCATTTTCATGGACTCCTGAAGCAACTAAGGCCTTTGAACATCTTAAAGATTCAATGTGCCTAGCACAGTCTTAGCTACACCAGACTTCACAAAACCTTTATTTTGGAATGTGATGCCTCAGGAAATGGAATTGATGTTGTTTTAATGCAAGAAGGAAGACCCGTTGCTTTTGAAAGTCGTCCAATCAAAGGAAAGTATTTACAGAAACCTATTTATGAGAAGGAAATGTTAGAAATACTGCATGCACTAAAGAAATGGCCAACTTACCTAATGGGAAGAAACTTTAAGGTAAAAAATAATCATGATAGTCTTAAACACTTTTTGGAAAAAATACTATCTTCAGAAGAGCAAAAAAAATGGGTCACAGAGATGTTGGGTTATGACTTTGAAATAATCTACAAAAAGGGAAGCTAAATGTTGTTGCAGATGCACTCTCAAGAAGGAATGAAGAGGTGGAAGCATTTCTTTGTGTCATTTCTATTTTCCGACCAGATTGGATAACCGAAGCAAGGGATGAATGGAAGAAGGAAGAAAAAGTGTGGACACTCATTCAAAATTTGCAGCAAGATCCTAGTACATCTGATACATTTAGTTGGAAAAATGATTCCTTATGGTACAAAGATCGCTTATATCTTTGTAATAATTCCCCACTAAAACAAAATATTCTTTTGGAATTGCACACTTCTCCTTTAGGAGGACACTCGGTATTTTTAAAAACTTACCATAGGGTGAAGAAATAATTTTTTTGGGATGGCCTTAAATCTGATATTCAAAAGTTTGTGGTGGAATGTTTGATTTTCCAGCAGAATAAAGTTGAGACAATTAAAACCATGGGTATTCTACAACCTTTATCCATTCCAAGTCAACGTTGGGAGGAGATTTCAATGGATTTTATCACAGGTTTACCTAAGTCCGAAGGAAAGAGTGTCATCATGGTGGTAGTTGATAGACTTACCAAGTATGCATACTTTTGTGCATTATCTCATCCATTTAAAGAAAGTACAGTTGCTACTACTTTTACAGACACAATTCAAAAGCTACATGGAAACCCAAGGGTTATTGCGAGCGACATAGATCCCATTTTTACTAGAAATTTTTGGATGGAGTTATTTTCTTGTTTGGGTACTCAATTAGCTCATAGCTCATCTTATCATCCTCAATCCGATGGTAAAACTGAGATGGTAAATAAATGTTTGGAAGGATATCTTCGTTGTTTTGTATCTAATAAACAAACACAATGGGTCAAGTGGTTACCTCTCACTGAATGGGGGTATAACACTTCCTTCCATACTGCAGCAAAAATTACCCCATTTATGATACTTTATGGATATCATCCACCATCCATCACATCATCTTTAAGAGAAAATTCAAAGGTTCAAGCAGTGGAAGATCACATCGTGCATCAACAAGAAGTTCTCCAGCTCTTAAAGGATAACCTGAATTTAGCACAAAATCGAATGAAACAACAGGCAGATCAACATTGCAACGAGGGAAGTTTTGATGTAGGATACTGGGTATTTTTACAGCTACAACCATACAAACAAATGTCCCTCAAGCAAGCTAAGAAGGATAATAAATTATCGCCAAAGTACTATGGTCCTTACAAGGTGTTGCAAAATATTGGTACTATGGCATACAAATTGGAGCTTTCTGCTTCTTCACGAGTGCATCCAATTTTCCATGTTTCATGCTTAAAGAAGGTTATAGGTGAAAATCTTCCAGTTCAAACAATATTGCCAGAACTTGATGAGGAAGGAAAAATCATATTGGAACCTGAAGCAGTCACGGAAATAAGAACTCGACAACTACGGAATCGATCAATTTCAGAGTATCTCATCAAGTGGAAGAACTTACCCACTGAAGATTCTACATGGGAGGATGAGAATTTTATACAGAAGCACCCAGAGCTACTCAAGCATTGAGGACAACACTTTTTTGAAGGAGAGGGGCATGTTAGGTCCCTATGTTACTAGTATAGTCCCTTATTATTGTTAGTGTAACCTCCTTATTGTTATTATTGTACCCTTGTAACCCCCATATTGTTATTATTGTGCCCTTAAATTATTATTGTTAGGTCGGCTAGGATTACATTGTGGCCCCGCTAAGATTACATTGTGGCCCTGTGGACTCCTATATATAGAAAGGAGGTTTTGTAATTTCAATCATCCAAGAATTTTTCATTCATGTAATGTATTGGAGGTTTCCCCCTCGAAGTGGCTTCTTTATAGGGCGTTGATATCTCTTTTCTTCTATTTTTGGAGTTGGTTTCACAACACTCAGTTCAGCGGAAGCGGAATACATGGCAGCAAGTCAAGCTACATGTGAGGCTATCTCAATGAGAAAGATCCTGGTTAGTTTGTTTGGTTCTCATCTAGATCCTATAGCGATTCATTGTGATAATCAGAGTTGCATTAAACTCTTGATTAATCCTGTGTTTCATGATAGATCTAAGCATATAGATATCCAGTATCATCATATCAGAGATTTTGTGTAGCAGAAGATCATGTTGCTTCAGTACATTCCTACGGAGGATCAGGATGTAGATATTCTGACAAAGATGCTCACTAGGAGGAAATTCGAATACCATAGAGACAGGATCGGGGTGAAGGATAATCCCTTTCTTGTTGAGAGGGAGTGTTGAGATTCAACAAGATGATGATCCTAGTGAAAATTAAGTACCTACACTAGGTAGGGCCCATAGGCTATTTTTAGGTGTATGTCTATTTTTAGAATGGTTGAGAAAATTATATTTATAGTGGAAGTCTATTTATAGATGTTGAGAAAATTCTATTTATAGATGATGTTCTATTTTTAGATCACGTGTTTATTTATAGATGCATGCCAACTATTATTATCCCTTAATAATAGTTAGACAATAAATATTAATCTATTCTCTTGAAGCACTTGAAATTAGTTAACTGAAGTGGCAAACTAGTTAGTTGAAGGAATTTCGAATTCTAAGGTTGGTTGGTGGGACATGCAAGTGGAATTAGTTGTAACTGAGTGTAATATTCCTACTTAGCACAAGCTAAGAGGAATATACAGTTCTGTTTCATTTTTTGTTGATTTAATAAATGAATAAAGGAGGACATGTAAAACTCCTGAAAATATTGAATAAATCAATTCCCATGTGAACAAAGACAAATATAGGCCATGTAAAATAGACACTTGCAGGTGTGAATGGGCTTGAACTATGGGACTGGGTCAACCTTGACCAAATCTATAGTGCAGTCTAGATGCAATGTACCTCATGGATGCACAATGCAGTTCTAGATGGAGGCTCCACATGTGAAAGGAGCTAACTTATTGAAGTGGTTTAGGGTTTGAAAATGCTTTTATCTTATAAAAGGAAGAGGAGAGCAACATGAGAGCGTTGTCGATGATGATCATTTTCGGAATATATTATCTGGTTAGACATATATCATTCTCTAGTTGTTTAGCTAAGAATAATGTTGTTTAGCATTGGGAGTTCCTGAGCAGGAATCCCACCTCCTTCCTAGAGCAGCTCTTGGAGGAGCCTTGTTTGTCTTGTCCACTATTTGGCATTTGGCCAAGCTTCATCTTGCACCTACAACACTGATCCTGTTTAGGATTGGGTTGTCCTTTTGAGCTGCAGCAAGTGGAGGATAGATCTCTTCATATCTATGCATTTCTAGCACCCCTTTTCATTGGGAGATTCATCTATCCCTTTGACAAGAGTGTTCTAGAACATTGGAGCTTAATATCCATATCTTGGCATCAGGCCAAAGCATTCTCAGAGTCTACAATGCAGTCACTTTCCCTGTACTGCGTTATTTGCAAGAGCAGAGTTGCAGGGGGTTTTGGCATCATCTTAGAGGAGAGATCTCTGGTGATTGGATTCTTCCTTTCACTATGGTGATCTGTGGATTGGCCATCCAATCCATGTTAGTTCAGATCTGATCTGCTGTACTTCATATGCTTCAGAAGTTTTCTGAATATTACTCAGATCTGCAACTTAGATCTCAGATATACTCACTATTTTTCATGTTTTGCTAAAATCCCCAAGGGGACTGTATAAAGGAGAATTTATTATATAAATATCTTCTCTAGGTCTGATTTGTAACATACTTCCACTTCATCCAATGAAAATAACACTGTCAATCTTATTCAAACATTTCTTGTGGTTGTAGCACCTCATTTTCGAGGGTTTCTTCTTGTATAACCTTCTCCTTTCTATTATACATTGTATAAGCTGCTTTGTAAATCTATTTTTCTGATGTATAGCTGAAATATGAGCCTCCATATTGATCTCCTACAAATATTGGGCTGAACTGCGTTATTTTCCAGTAGTGTTGTTTTTGTATTGTTGTAGTCCCTTCCTTGGGCATTTTCTAGCTGCACTAGGTGTGGGGAGACCTGTTTAACCCACCTAGAAGGATTTGTTTTTGAATACCTCTTGGATTCAGGTCTTATATTGTCATATATAAAGAATCTAAGTGTTGGTTTCCAATATTGTAGCATAAATTCCTGAAAAATGCATTTTTTAGGCATGCCTTGCTAGTAGTCCAAATTTGGGGATATTACAGTGGTATCAAAGCATGATCTTTGGCTCAGCATGTAAGTCTCAAGACAGAGATCAAGATGATGAAAAGTATGAGCTTGCTCTCATCATTTTTTAGATCCAGAAAGGACCTCTCCAAGGAGGTTAAGAAGATGGAAGAAGGAGACAAGGAAGGACCATGCACTTCCTACTCTCACAAAGAAGAAGACAAGAAGCATGGAGGACACTTGGATCATTAGATTCTGAGTGAGTACCTTGTTGAGTAAATATCTCAACCTAGAGCCTTCAAAGAGATTCTAGCCTTCCCACAGTTCATTCAACTGAAGGAAGGGAGGAAACACTGCAACAAGGGATAAATCAAGAGCAATAGGTTTCTATTGTCCACTTTTGATGGGACATCTGCAGCCAAATCTTGGGCAAGAAGACTCATTGCATTTTTCCTACTACATCCAGTGGTAGAGAAAGAAGCAGTGGAGATTGCAGCACTACCCCTGAAGGGTGAAGCAAGCAATTTGTGGTTCAACCATGTGAGACATGCAAATGTATCTTCTTTTGCAGATTTCACTCAAAGGGTGATCAAGATATTTGATAAAGAGAAATCCGAGGAAGAGAAGTCCTCGCCATCTCTTGAGGAGACTTGTATCAGAACTGTCACAACCTTGTAGGAGCAGCCTTCAACATAAGCAGTTGAGGGAGCCAACGTAGTAGAAGAAGGAACTCTTGTAGTCATACAAGTTGCTCCCAAAGCCCATCAAGGTATGATTGAATTTCCACTTTCTAATATTGCAGCAAATCTTTTGGAATATTGTGGAAATCTGTTGTTGTATGACCCAGAATCAACACTTACTACTAATCTAGAGTAGCAGAGTTGCACTATGCTGTCCAAGAGCAGCAGTGAAGGAAGGAAGACCCATTCCTCATGGGAGCAATCAAATGCCAGCTTCATTCAGGAATCAATGAAGGAAGAGATGACAAGGGGTAGACATCTTGAGATGAGAAATATTTTCTCCTCTATAGATGACACTTTCTCAATAAGCATGCCACAGCTCAAAGAGAGACTTCTACTTGCAGCAGATCCAAGACCCCACTAGTTTTGGAAGGCCAGGCATGAGGAGGAGGTCTCATCAAGAGATCCCATGGAAGGTGCACTTCAACATTCCATGAAGTGAAAATTTCTTCAAAGATCTGAGGAGGTTGGTGTCCTACAATGGGAGGATACCAAGAATTTTCTGAATGAGGTCCATGATCCATTGGTGGATGAATGGATGTGGATGTTGAGCAAGAAGCTGGAAAGCTACTTGCAAATCTATGATACTGGGCAGCAGGAGGCTTGGCTGCATTGGCTACTCTTGAAATAGTTTGGCCATCATCCTCTTTCTAAGGGTATGTGGGGGAAATATGTGTGGTAGGATGCTTGCATCATTAGGCCGCAAGGAGTATGGACACATTGTGTTGATATGAAATTCTTCGTATCAATCACTATGTTTTTACCACATGATTTGTATGATGGAGGTACGGGGAGGTAGAAAAATCTTTTGTTGCTTTGGATATTCTTGGGAGAGCAAGGGCATATTTTCTCTCACACTTTGCATGATGTTGCAGGAGTAGGAGATGGCACTATCATGGTGCAAAATGACTACTCCTTAGCCTTGGATGATCTGGAAGTACTTCCACTTTGGAAGGAGCTTCTTGTTTAAAGCAACATTATGGAAGAGGTATTTGATAATTAACATGTCAAAGAATGGAGCTATATATTGGCAGGAGCCTATTTGCATAGGCCAACAACATTGTCACTTTGGAGCATGAACTTATGGATGGAGTGTCCCCAGGATCTTTTCACCCTTGGTGCACTTGATGGACAAGGAGGAGGTGAGGAAGATGGAGTAATGGATGGAGACATCTATTACTGTGATTTGTTCTTCTTGGCTTGGATTTCCAAGTACATGAGGAAGGATCTTCATGCAACACATGATTAATTTCTCTTCATGAGAGTATGTCATATAATTATGGAGATTTTGTTCATGGATCCTATCAATATCTCACTTCTAGTACATGGTAAGGATCTTGTTGTTGCATTTAGTGATCTGCATACTCTTACCATTTCTATGCAGTGCATTTCTCCACAAGAGGGCAAGCTTTCCATTGAGCTCCATGATCGACAATGGGCCAGAATGTATGATGGAGATAGCCATCTCTTATATGGCCATGGGCAAGTGTTGTATTACTACATGTATGTTAATTTTTTGTACACAGTCATCTACTATTCATTAATAATGAAATAACATACATAGACAACCATGTATCCAACAACCACTTGCCTTGTAATTTTCTGAAGCAACAGTTAGAAAAACTGCACTGTAACTTCATGGGAAACTATTGGTACCTTCCTAAACCACATGAAACCTTCAGTATTTCCTTCCTCTTGATGCTAATCATGGTTACAATTTCTGATATTGTTCTTGCTTTTATGGGGAGCATGATTGGAGAGGAAACACATTGGTTAGATGTGTTCTTTTGGGAAGAGGATTCCCACACTTTCTGCATTGCATGTTCTAATGGGAACATGAGAGGAGGTATGGCCACCACAGCCAAACACTTGTTTCTTTATGAGGTGGGTCATGAGTTCAATGAGATGCCATATGGTGATGATTTCCCATCCATCACATATGGAATGGTTTGGGCCATCTTGATTCACAGCGTTGGAGAGGAGATCTTTGGAGATCTAGTCTTCATTTTGCCACTTGAGGGAAATATTATTGCAGACCAAGATCAGCAGTTACTCTACACTTATCATAAGTGGAGAGGAGGATAGCGTGCGGTAGGCTCCTATGTCTACCATGTTCATATTTTCAACCCACCTACACTGCAGGAGCTATTGGTAGAGGAAAAATTCCTGGAGTTGCCATATCGGAAGGTGACTCATTTTGTCTGGATGATTGCTTGGGGAAAGATGTTTTCCCAATACATTTCAGTCTCCATGCCTTGGGAGGCAACTCTTCAGTTCTATCCTTGCATTTGCTTGAGGACAAGCAAAATTTGGGAGGGGAGGACTTTAATATTCCTACTTAGCACAAGCTAAGAGAAATATACAATTCTGTTTCATTTTCTGTTGATTGAATAAATGAATAAAGGAGGACATGTACAACTCCTAAAAATATTGAATAAATCAATGCCCATTTGAACAAAGAAAAATATGGGCCATGTAAAATAGAAACTTTTAGGTGTGAATGGGCTTGAACTATGAGACTGGGTCAACCTTGACCAAATCTTGTAATATTCCAAATCTGGAATAGCTAGCAAGGCGTGACTGGAAAATGAATTTTCCAGTAATGGCTCCTAAAGTATTTGAAACTAGCACTTGGATACCTTATATATAAGTATATAAGTCCTAAATCCAAGAGGATATAAAAAAAGAATCCTTCTAGGTTGGGCAAACAGGCCTCCCACACCTAGTATGGCTTGATAAATGCCCCAATGAGGGACTGCAACAATGTATAAAAAAAAAAATGGATATGAAGCATAAAACAAGCTCATAGGACATGCTAAAAACACATAGCCATCATTCCAAGCTACTGCAGAAAATTGTACTTCATTTTATGAGCCAAAAGTTGGGGAAAAGCAGCAATTTATGCCCTAAAAAGGTTAATTTCATAGATGAGCGTAAAAATAAGGGAAATTGATGGTGGGATCTCATATATTGGGTCATAAGAGACTTACATATCAAATTTCAGCCCAAAAAAATGACTCTATATATGTTAAACAGATCTACCACTCCCGATATAGCTTAAAAATGCCCAATCCCCATGACTTGTGGTATGCAGAAATTTTTGAAGCACAGGAAGTGTGATTTTCTGAAGGTGATGGATGAAATATGGTATGGAATTCAGTAAATCTTATCTATAGCATGGTTTATACAATTTAAAATAGGTAAATAGAAGAATCACATGAAGAAACCCTCAAGATTGAGGTGCTGCAACAACAAGATGAGACTGCAAAGCTTGACAATGTTATTTAATAGGTTGAAGAAGTTGAATATTACATTTTATATCTAGAACAGATATGTGTACAAAAATATAGATCTATATCAGATCTGTACACTAGATGAGTTCCTCTACAATTTCCCCTTGGGGTTTTGATCAAAACATGAAGGTACGAGGGTAGATCTAAGATCTAGAATTACAAGTCTGCAGCAATATTCAGAAATTCTGTAGTAAATAAATATATAATTAAATCAGATCTGAAACAAACATGGATTGGTTGGCCAATCCATGGATCACCACAGTGAAAGGGAGAATCCTATCACCAGAGATCTCTCCTCCGAATAGCAGTCAAAACACCCAGCAACTTTCCTCTTGCAGATAACACAATATGAAAGGGTAAAATGCGTTGTTAGCTTCAAGTGATTAGGCCTGATGCCTTGATTTTAAAATGCAGCCCTGATGATCCAATACACTCTTCTAGGAGGTTAAAATACACACTCACTGAGAAGAGGCACTAGATTTTCCTAGATGTGAATAGATCTAGCTTCCACTCCTACAACTTACAAAAAAAATAAAACCCTCAACAGTATTTGAATTGTGGTTGGAAGATGAAGCTTGCCCCAAGCCTGATAGTGGATAAGATAGAACAAGTCTTCTCCAAGAGCTACTCAAGAAAGGAGGTGGGATTCCCGACCAGGAACACCGAAGTGCTAAACAGCACTATTCTCAGCTAAACAATTAGAGAATAGGGTTTGTCTAAACAGATAATACCTTCAGCAATATCAAATGATCAACCCCTCTCTTGGTGTCCTCATTCTTCTTTTATAATGTGGGAGCCTTGCGAAACCCTAAACCATCTTGATGAATTAGCCTCATTCACATGAGTGGCTTCCAATATGGACTGCGCTGTGCCTTTTGGAGATACATTGCACCTAGACAGCGTTGTTAATTTGGTCCTGTTGACCTAGTAAATTTTTCCATCCTCATTCACACTTAAGTGTGTTTATGAAAGTAGCTCAGATTTAGCTTGTTTCACATTGATCATTGATTTATTTTGATGTTTATGAGTCATTATTGGTCCTCCTTTACAATTTTATTCATAAGCATGAAAAAAAAACAAAATTGAATATTCCTATTAGCTTGGGCTAATTAGGAATATTACAGTCCTCCCCCTTCAAAAAGTTTCTTGTCATCAAGCAACTACAAGGTAGAGTAAAATTTCTTCCTCCCTCTTCTTGTGGCCTCATCAATGGATCCCACCATGGCTGAAAATGATAGGAAATGAATCTGTCCTCCAATGATTCCTTCCAAGTGTAAGATAACAAAGTGTACATCATGCAGAAATGGAAGGTACAAGTGGTGATCTCCTTGCTTCTCAATGGCCTCCTCAAGGTAGGAGTGATGAAAACATGGGAATTCTTGTTCCCAATGAGTGACCCCCTCACCCATGCAAACATCCAAATGAAATGAGCCATTTTAGGTAGCTCATCAAAGAAAACTTCAACCCCGGCTCTAGGCAATGTGTTGGGGCTGAATGGAGAGTTTAGATTTTCCCATCCAAGTAGTTTCTCTCTCCATTTATGATAAGTGTGGGGATGTTTATGTATTTGGTCTGAAACAATATGACCTCCAAGTATGGCCCAAGCTTCCCCATCACATAGTTCACCCATGAAGTGCCTCCTCCAAGCACTCAAGTTCTCCAAATGGCTCACTCCATATGAAGAAAAGAGTTGAGATGTGGAAATCATGGTTTACCCATTGCTCCTCCTGAAACATACATCATGAATAGTTGGGAGAATCATACTCCCAATGGGAATCTCCATCACATATCCCACTCTCCAAACAAAGATTCCCATGAACATAGAAACATAAGCAATATGTGGAATCAAAAACAATTGAAAATAAGTTGTGACATGACAAATGGAGAGTGAATCGTAGTTCCACTCATGGAACCAGTGCAGTGCATTCTTTGCCTGTCTTAAAAGAAGAAATAACAAGTGCTTCACCAGCCACTTGTTTGCTGCCACAGTCATCTCATAAAATGGAAACATGAGGTTGCAATATGGTATCAATGGTGCACACCAAGAATCATGTGGCTTCCCCCACAAACGACCAATGAGATAGCCAATCTCCATGCTACAAAAGGCTGCAAGTACATTATTATACAACATGCAAGAAGGAACAACTCTTGTTGATACATCATGCTGCTCAAACAAGGAAAAGAAGTACAATACAAAATGTGAAATTATACCTCCTCCATCATGTACTTGAGATATTGAGCTGAAATGGCTCAACTGGAATTTCTCCCTCACCTCCAATGAGTAGGGAAGTGGCTGTGACCTCCTCTCCATTACCATCTAGGCTATGAATCTCTCCATATGCTGAAACATGTCATGATGGCTGCCCTCCCAATTGAACTTCTCCATAAAATGGAAATATGCATCAAAGTGCATAGAAGAGAATTCCTCATGTGCTGCATGTGGCAGCCTCTCCTTGAGACTAGAAGATCTAGCCAAGAAGATCCTTCCATAGGAATAGATGACCATATCATCCACCATGTATCTATCACCTCCATCCAGGTCATCGAAAATCATGCATGTACCAATATCCTTGAAGTACTCTATCAAAAGTTGAGACCTCCAATAGGGATCAATCCTCCTAAGAGACAACACTGGTGATCTAGCATATGAATCTCTCCTCATGCTGCTTCCTACTACTTTGAAATCCCTCATGCCAAATTCATCCTCCAAACTCCTCACCTCCCTGGAATCCAAGAATGGTGAAGCCAGAGGCAAGATATTTGTTGAGCCCCCAAAGATGTCCTTTTCTTTCACCAAATTTCACTTCATTTCCTTTGTCCTTTATCAGTTATAGGCTTAAAAGATAAATAAGATTGATTAAAGTTACTTTAATAATGCATACAAAGACTGACTTGCTATAATTTTATGGTTATGTTGTTATAGTGATTTTTGATCAGACTTAGCTACAGAATGCAGCCATTCTGTAGCTAGTCGCCTATTCCGCAGCTATCTTCATGTTCACACAGGTTACATGTGTCACTTAAAGAAAAAACACATATGGTTGAATTGCACAACACTCCTACATCATTTCTTGCCCTCTACGAAGTCTGAGCAAAAATCTACAGGTGGTTATGCACGTGGAGGAAACCAAAATTAAGAAGTGGATTCCTGCCAGGACAAGGACTCTACAGATGTCTTCAGCAAAGTACGAGGCCTCCACAAGAGTTCTAATTTGATTTTAATTGAAAAAGACACTTATCCCTACTTCTTCTCCAGGACAGTTATGTATTTCTCTTATAAGAATAACTCGGGAAACCGGGAGACAATTAGCTAGATTGATGTTTTATTGTTAAGATTGTCCAAGACTGTAATACTCTGTTTTTGAAGCATTTTCCTTTAATGAAAGAAGAGCAACTTTAATACATGATATGAAGCAATCTTGAGGAGATTCGTGTGCTAATATGGTGGTAGAGGGCCCCTACCGCCCGAGAGGCTCTGTGCATATTGTTTAGATAAGTAACTTTAGCTCTGTTTCATTCCTAATTTAGGCAGTTTTCTGAACTTTATGTTTTATGCTCACTTACCTCGAATGGTACAGCCAGTCTTGTTCTTATGAATTGTTCCAAAATATCACTAAAACTGAATGATATAGAACTGCAGTATTTCAGAGATTAATTGCATTTTAGTTCAGCTGTAGTATTTCGGAGGTTAATTGCATAATTAGTTCGGTTCTGTTTAATGTATTTTAAGTTTTATTAGCTAGTTGTATTCTAGTTCTATTAAATTAGACTTAAGACCTTCATTATTTACAAACTGCTCTTGTTCTTAATCTCTGCTAATACATCATTGTCATAGGAACAAGAATTGGTAATGTTATTTTGAAGTCTTGACTGTTCTGCAATTTCTCATAATTTTACAAACTTGCCTTTTTCCAAAACTATTCCAAAAGATTTCTAACCCTTGAATGAGGCTTAATAGTGACATTTTGAGTTGCAGAATGGATTAATTTTAGTGTCATAAGTTAATTTAGAGTAGGTTTCCTTACTATGTTACAGATAATCTTTTCCAAATGTGTTCCAACAAATTTCTAACCATGGATGAGATTTTCTCTGTGATAATTGTAAGTTGTTGTTTACTTAGAAGAACCTCATTGCATTAAACTTATCCTTTTCTCAAGTTGTTCCAACATACTTCTAGTGAAATGAATTGGACTGAGTTCATGTTATGAGTTATTTTTCTTGTCAAGTTTTGAAATCTGTGAATTATCATTTTCTGTTTCTTAGGTGCCATACCTAGTTTAGAATAGATTTTGCTTTGTTTTAGTGTGACCAATAACTTCTCTTTGTCAAACACTTAGTTCTTTTCCTCTTAGCATAAGAACACAAAACCAAAAACATTAGAAAAACACTAAACACAACGAAGTAGGAAGCAGATACCTAGGCACATATAGTGCACTTCACTTCAACAGTTTACTAGCCCTGGTTGACAATTTATGACATCAATTTAGGAACACTAAGTTGAGCAGACATTTTGGCGCCATTGCCGGGGAAGTGTAACTAGGTAGCCTTGTTTCTTACCTCCCAAAAACAATGATATGCATAGAGAAAGAGACTCAAGGGGTAGATTCATAAGAAGCAGAATCTTGATTCCTAGAACACCACTTGTTCCACCAAGACCAAGAGGCAGCACACCTCCAACTCAAACCCACATCCCATACTCCACTAATCATAGACTTCCAGAGGACTTAAGATCAGACATTCCATCAGAAGAACCTCCCACCGCATCCACTGACCCTGTCTTAGAAGAAGATTCAAGGACCCCTGCTAGAGACCTAAACTTTTCCACTTCCACAGGAGAATCAACCATGGCAGAAGAAGGGGGAGGAGGAGTCTTTAATGGAGAACATACACTATTTGGAGGGGGTAGAGGTAGAGGTAGAGGAGAAGGAGGTAGAGGTGCAGAAGGAGAAGGAGGCAGAGGAAGAGGTAGAAGAGAAATGGGAAGCTCTTTTGGGTTTCCTATAGTAGATGAAGAAACCAATGCAACTATGAAAAACATTTCACCCTCTGTCCTTCCAAATTTTTATGGACTCAAAACTGAAGACCCTGAAACCTTCCTATTTGAATTTGAAGTCCTATGTAGAACCTATGACTACTTACAAGATGCTCAAAAACTTAAACTATTCCCTTCAACATTGAAAGGAGCAGCATTAAAATGGTTTATGAGTTTGATCAATAGTTCTATTAGGACATGGGAAGACATGAAACATGCATTTCTAGAGAGGTATTTGGATTACTGTATGCTAGTCAACCATAAGGAGGAAGTGTTTAAAATGTTACATGTTGCAGCCCCACAACAAATTTTGGCAGAAACGAGAAGCTAATGTCTTCTGAGCCTTCAATGAATGCATCTCCCCTGAGACACATCATCTTTGAAGTCTCCTGTGCCTTTTCCCTATGAATGAAATCCCCTCTGCTGATTCCCATTTTAAAGCCTCTATGATTGCAAAAATTGTGCTCCTAAAGGGCTTCATGTGCCCCTTGTACCTCTGCAGAATGTCCCACTTTGCCCCTTTTTCCTCTTTTCAAAGTTTCCTTTGTTCCCCTAAAGTCCCCCTTATTCTCCTAAAACTTCCCAAAATCCCCCTCATTCCCCTATCGTTGCCCTTGGCTGGCCTTAAAATGCTTTAAAAACGAGCCAAAACCATATTTTCTTCATAATAAGGGCTTAGCCCCTTTCCTGCCAGCCCCTTTCAACCACTTCCCCATATACCTGTAGCCCAGGACCGAGCGCTTAAGACTTAGGCGCTAATCGCATCAAAGAAACAGAGCGGCACATTAAAATTCCTTTGTAATCACCGAGAAACTCCAATGCGATTGTTTTGTTGTAAAAGTCCTCCGCTGTGTTCCGTGCTGTTGATCTTCACAGAATGGACGGCGATCACCGCCCCCGCAGCTTTCACCGTGCAACCCATTCACCACCCGTAGTTGCATCTCTGCCGTTCGTTAATTCTCCAGATCAACGGTCCACAGTTCATCCATATCGGGCGCGTTTTCAACCGTTGATCTGTACAGATCCGACGGTGCGAAATCCGCCCGTCTCGATGGTCCCCGCCCGCTTTCACTGTTCAAAAGCCATCTGGTTTCCATCGCACCGCCTTTCGGGGGTAGGCAGTATTTACCGATCGGCCAGCAATTCCATACATCGTGTGGCACGCGTCCCCTATACCTTTTTCAAAACCTCCGTCCTCGCGCGTTAACCGCCGTCCATCGCGCATTATTGTTCGGACGCGGATGCCCAGTGATATTGTTGTGGACCGTCTGATCTGGGGCGGGCCATCCAATGGCTATCGCTCACCGAAGATGCACGATAGTTAACTCAGATGCACATGCGATAACTCAGGGTACGGCGCGCCATCTAGTTAATCTCTGCCGTCGATCTGATCTGCAAATCGACGATCCACATTCGATCACCCTCCGTAGTTTTTCACCGTCAATCTCCTCTTGAGATCAGACGGTCCGCATTTGATTGCCCCCGCCATTGCATGTCTGTCGTTGCCCGGTCCCACCACGTATTCATTCCACGTGTACCATCGTGTATCCGCCGTACATCCACCACATCAACCTTTCCATGTAAATTTGTCGTTTTTACCCTTTCCTCTTTATATCCATTCAAAGGTCTTTTTCGTAGGTTTTATTTAAAAAACCTGCTACGCTACGCTCACGTTCTCCAGACCATATTTCATCATTTGGCTGCGTTTTCTGCCATCAACCTGCACAATTCCGCCGCCCGTTTCGTCCTGCATGGCCGTTCTCATCGTCTCCATTGTGTCCACCACCCCCATGTATGTTTTCTTAACTAGTTTTCGTATTTTGCAGGGTTATCAACAGTAAATGACCGCCATGATGCACAGTCTCTATTACAGTGACCGAGAAATCGAAGAAGACCATGTGCAGAGGCTGAAATTATGAAGAAATGACCCAGGAAGGTTGCGACGTGACTTTCATTGAAGAATAAAGTTCGACTCTGTAAAACCCTTCCGGCGTCATTAAAAGCACAGAGTCTGCAGACAGAGATTTAAGAGGAGCAGCAGAAAGTTTAAAGGTGTGTAATTGAAGGCTTTGAGCCTTACTTCAGTGATTTAGAAGGCAAAGGTACCAGAACTAAGACCCCGAGGACCGATTAGAAGGTCCTATGTACAGAGAATTGATGCATATCAAGGTTGTTTATCAGCAAAATGTTTTCCACACGAAAGGAAAACGTGCCCATGCAGTTCCTCATTCTATTTCGTGTCCTTGAGGAAGTCTCGGCCCTGACAACAGTCCGGATACTATCAGAAGCATTTGTTTTGCAAGTATGATAGACTCATCAGTCATTTATTCACATTTTGTTTATACACCAAAGGTACTACAGAGTTCTGCAGCCGAGTACATCAGGACCATACCAGAGTAAATGGAAGTCGAAGAAGATCACTCTTTCGTCCAAGACATGCCAGAGATTAATGCATGAGATTTAATACAGAGTGGCCTTTGGCCTTTCTTCCTCTCCTAAAGTTTTAATGCTGCAATTAGTTTTCACCTACCTCCTCAGCTCATCTTTCTGCTATAAAAATCATGAGAAAATATTGTAAAAGTTGTTGATTGGATATTAGTGAAAGCAAGTTGTTTCTCTTGAGATGAGTTCTCTGTGTAAAATTGTAAGATAGACTGAGGAAGGTTCATCAGGCTGAATATTAGGCTGTAAGCTATGTTGTACTTGATTAGTGTTGTTCTTAATATGACAAGCACATTTCTTTGGATCCTAATCTAAAGCTGTGGTGATGTTTTTCTATCTCTGTGTTCTATTTCATTTCATTTCATTTCTTCTGGCTTGAATCAGAAATCTGGTATAGGATTTACCCTTGTTAGGTACCCTATGCTTCTGCTCTCCTTGCCCTTAATGTTTTCTGCTTAATGTGTTATCTAAGAATTGGTTTCGATTGATTTAACCAGTGTAGTGGATGTTATTGCCTGCTCTCTGATGTATGAATTAAACGAAACTGGTTTTTAGATGCTCTTGTTAGGATTTAGCTGGAAGATTTGGGAACATTGGGGATTAGAGTTAGCCCTGTCCACTAGGATCCTTGTGCGACCAGCTTGCCTTTCTAAGTTCCCTCGTGCTGCCTCTGGTTATGTCCAAGCAGGTCTGGAGTTAAATGACCTCTGACCCGATAGACACAACCGGATGGTTTCTCATTCACTCACTTTCAATCCTTAATGTTCCACACCACACCATCATCTTGAAGGATCCAAGGCTTTAGATGACTAGCCCAACTGAAAGCTTGCATGTTGATTACAAGTAAACCCTTCCCTGACTCCATTGCCCAATGGTCTCGATGTTTTCCTGATTCACCTCTCCTTTGCCTAAATTTCCTTTTGCTCATCCTTGTCTTGAATTGGACCCTTCTTTCCTAATTCCCAACAACCAAACATAAACAATCAAACAAACCACCCTGCGCCTATAAATAGCCTAATATCTCATTCTGAGCTTCAAAGATATATATCATTCTTTGTTTTATTGGAGATATCCCTCTCCGGGTCTAGGAGGGCTAGATCCTAGGGCCCAAAAGTGGTTCTGATGTTGTCTCATCTTTGGTCTTGCCAATCTGGCCAAAACATGGGAACCCCAACACTACAAAAAGAGGATGAAAACCTAGAAGATTTGTTGGAGAGGTTTAATTACAATATCAAAAGAGAAAAAATGGAAAACTTAGACCAAGATACTTTGAAAGCTCTTTTGTTGAAGACAATCAGGGATGAATGGTTAGATATCCTTAACATGATGGGAAAAGGGGATATATCTTAGCTCACATTACCTGAAATAGTTGAATTATGTATCAACCTTTCAAGAGGGAAATCTAAAACTGTAAAAGGACCAAGAGACCCTGCTCTTGCAAGGGCAAGTAAGTCTGCTTCTGGGACAGTAAGTAGGGCAGAAATAGGACATATGCTTGATGAATTCAAATCTGACATTTTAGGGAGTCTTAGTGAACAAATAGACACCCTTAAATTACAAAACAAGCAAAAAGCTGAATCTGATGCCTTAGCAATATTTTGTCCCAAATGTAGAAAGAAGCATGCCTTGAGAGAGTGCCCTTTGGATGAAAAATTAGTAGAGACTTGTGTAATTTGTTCAGAAAAACATGAGACCAAGAGTTTTCCTTCACTTCCTGGTCTTAAAGTTGTCTTTCAAGAAGAAACCCCTACAAATTCCACAGAATCTCTCAATTTTGTCTCTAGGAGGCCTTGGCAAGGACCTCAAACACAAGGATTCCATGATCAGCTGTATAATCAACCCCCACCAAATTGGAATTCTTGGCAGCAACCTTGGCCCCAATTCCAAAATCAATCTCAAACTTGGGCATAAGGAGCACAAAATCCCTATGGAAGATACTCTCAGTACTATCAATATCCACCATCCTATCCACCATATCCACATTTCCCTCCTCAACAAAATCTTCAACAAAACCCTCAACAGAATCCTCAAAATCCACAACATCAAAATTCACCACTTCCATTACCATTTCCTCAGAAAACAAATCAGTTGCCTGCCCAACCTATACCAAACCCCAACAATAAAAATCCTCAGAATACATACATGATAGAAGGCCAACAGTTTCCAACCTATTTGATCACTTCTTTAGACCTTAATGATGTTCAACTTAGGTCTGGAAGAATACTTGAAAAGAAGAAACCTTCTGTAATCATACAAGAACAAAACAACTCTGAGGAAGATTCTCTACGGGTAAATAAAAGTCTTGAAGAAGACACATATTTTCAAGACCCGAATATTGAAAAATTAAAACAAAAAGAGCCAATAATTTCAACTCCTATATTAGAGCAGCCATCAACATCCATCTCTACACCTCCCTTTCCAGAAAGATTACAAATTGATAGGGGTGTAGAGAAACAAATTATGGTGCCTAATTATGATTTCCTAGATGAGCTGAGAAATGTTTGTATTAAGATCCCATTATTACAAGCTATCAAGGAAATTCCAATTTTAGCAAAAACAATAAAGGAGTTGAGCATGAAAAAAACAGGAAAAAGAATCAAAGAGACAAAGAAAATTCAACTGGCAGGAAAAATAGTAGATATCATGATGGGTAAGATTTCCATTCCAAAGTATCTAGACCCAGGAAATCCAGTTGTTAGAATACACATCAATGGAACTGAGATCCAAAACACACTTATTGATTTAGGAGCAGCAATCAATATCATGAGTAGACAAATCATGGATAAAATGAAACTTCCTAATCTTATTTTTACACCCACATTATTACAATTAGCAGATAGATCTTTGATCAAACCTGATGGGGTAATAGAAGACATTCCTGTGTCCCTAGATTCTTGGGAGTATCCTGTGGATTTTATGATCCTAACTCCTAAGAATAATCTAGGAGGGCATCCTATTATATTAGGAAGACCTTGGTTAGCTACAGCTGATGCTTTCATTAGTTGTAGATCCGGTGATATGTACATCTCTGATGGTAGTTCAACCAAGAAATTTACCTTGTATCCTCCAGCAAAGACAATTACAGAATTAGATGATACTCAATGGATAGAGGATGAAGAAGACTTACAACCTCTCTTCACAATTTCAGAAATTAGTGAAGATAGCCAGATTTTGAATACCTTAGAAAACTTTGAATCCTCTTCGGAATACAAACATGAACAATTTCAAGAAGAATCCAACATTGAGTTTTTATCATCAAGACAGATGTCTCTCTATTCCATGGATAAATTTGGCGGCTCTACAATTGAGATATTTCCAGGCAAAACTTTAAACATAAACAAGAACCTATAGAAATCTCAACAAGTAGAGCTAGTCAAGATATTACAGAGACATTCTTCTGCATATGCATGGGAGTACACTGATATGAAAGGGATAAGCCCCAAGACTTGCACTCATCACATCTACATAGAGAAAAATTGTAAACCAATCAGACAACCTCAAAGACGGATGAATCCAAATCTTAGGGAGATTGTTAAAGAAGAATTGCAGAAATTGTTGAATGTCAACTTTATCTATCCTATTTCAGATAGTCAGTGGGTTTCTCCTTTGGTAATTGTTCCAAATAAAAATGGTAAATGGAGGGTATGTATTGACTACCGAGAATGGAAAATTTTAGGGGCTAATATTCGCAGGTGGGCTAATTTTCCATGGTTTTTCCAAAAAAAAGATTCGCCAATCTCCATTTTTTTATAAAAATGATTCGCCCAAATTTTACAATATAAAATTATTTTACATTAAAAATCACCAACATTATATAGAAAATATATATAATATCATTATAAATTTGAAAAATTTTACAAATACATCAATACACATTTTATATTTTTCATATTAGGGACTAGTGAGATTCACCAATTTTTTAAACTTCAAGATAATTTTCCATCCTTAAAATTTTCCACGGCAGAAATTAAACAAAGCTACTCTTAAAGATCATTTTCCCCTACCTTCATAGATCGGGTGTTAGATACATTAGCTGGAAAAAAGTACTTCTCATTTTTAGATGGGTTTAGTGGTTATAACCAAATTCAAGTAGCACTTGAAGATCAAGACAAAACCACATTTACATGTCCTTGGGGTACCTATGCTTACCGAGTATTGCCATTTGGACTATGCAATGCACCTGCAACATTTCAAAGGGTAGTACTAGGAATATTTTCAGATCTAATACATGATTGTGTAGAGGTATATATGGATGATTTCACAGTTTATGGAAACACATTTGAAGAAGCCTTAGCAAACTTGGAAATTTTTTTAAAAATATGTAAAGAAGCAAATATTTCACTTATTCATGAGAAGTGTTTTATGATGTTTACTGAAGGAATTGTTTTAGGACATCACATTTCAGGGGATGGGATTAGAGTTGATGAGTCAAAAGTTGAAGTCATCTCTAACTTATCTATTCCAAGTTGTCAAAACGATGTTAGGAGTTTTCTAGGATTTACAGGATATTATCGAAGGTTTATAGAAAACTTCACCAAGATGGCATCTCCACTTTTCAAATTACTTACCAAGGACTGTGAATTCAAGTGGAATCCTGATTTCCAGTTAGCCTTTGAGACCCTGAAAACAAAAATCTCTGAAGCACCTATTTTAAGGGGCCCTAACTGGAAGTTACCTTTTCATATTTCAACAGATGCCTCAGATACAACTCTAGGAGTAGTATTGGGACAAAAAGACCTGATTCCTTATGCCATCTACTATACCAATAAAAATTTGACTCCTTCAGAGTTAAACTATACTGTAACTGAAAAAGAGTTTTTAGCTGTTGTTCATGCCATAAACAAATTCAGACACTATATAACAGGCTATGAAACTTTTGTTCACACAGATCACTCTGCAATTAAATATCTAATGAACAAATCAATTACTAATGGCAGAGTCATAAGATGGTTATTGCTTTTACAAGAATTCAACATTACCATTCTAGATAGGCCTGGAAAACAAAACACAGTAGCTGATTTCCTATCTAGACTCCAAAACATCAAAGACAATACTCCAGTTGAAGATCAATTCCTTGATGAATATCTTTTTGCAATTTCTACTCAAACTCCTTGGTTTTCTGACATTGCTAATTATTTAGTTTCAGGGAAATTTCCTTCAATAATGAATGCAAGAGACAAAAGAAATATCATTTATGACAGTGCAAAATATTCATGGGTTGCTAATGATTTATACAAAACAGGTCCAGACTTTATCATTAGGAGATGTGTTCGAGAAGATGAGATGCCTGAGATCCTCAAGGCATGTCATGATGAACCTTGTGGTGGACACTTTGCTGATAAAAGGACAACTTATAAGATCCTTCATTTAGGATACTATTGGCCATCCCTCTTTAAAGATGCTAAAGAGTATGTCAAAAGGTGTGACAGCTGCCAAAGGGTAGGGAAACCTTCTCCTTCAGGTGAGATGCCATTGTAGCCTCAAGTACATATTGAACCTTTTGAGAAATGGGCTTTAGATTTTGTAGGACCTATTAGTCCTCCATCAAGACAAAAGAAATATATATTAGTTTGCATTGATTATGTTACCAAATGGGTAGAGGCCAAGCCATTACTTTCTGCTACTGAAGCATCTGTAGTTAATTTTCTTTTTGAGGATATTTTTACTCGTTTTGGTGTCCCAAGAGAAATTGTTACAGATCAAGGAGCTTAATTCACATCAAAGCTAGTGGAACAAATGGTGGAGAGCTACAAAATCAGACACATAAAATCTACTCCCTAACATCCACAAGCAAATGGTCAAGTGGAATCTACTAATAAGTTCATTGAAGGGATCCTAACAAAGACTGTTCATTTACATAGAAGAGATTGGGCAGACAGGCTTCCTGAAGCCTTGTGGGCCTATAGAACTACATGGAGAAGCACAACAGGTCATACTCCTTATGAACTTGTTTATGGAAAACAAGTTTTGTTTCCCATAGAGTTTCAAATTCAAACTTTTAAAATGGCAGTTCAACTAGGACTTGATCTAACATAGGCACAAAAGCACATATTGGAGCAGATTAATGAATTGGATGAGATCAGACAAGATGCAGTCCAGAAAACAAGTATAGTCCAGCAACAAAGGACTAGATGGCATGATAAGTACATCAAGGAAAAGAAATTCAAAGAAGGTGACTGGGCCCTCTTGTTTGATTCAAAGTTCAAAGATTTTCAAGGTAAATTCCAAACACATTGGCTTGGGCCATATGAAATTATGAAATTTTTTGACAATGGAGCAATAAAAATCAGGACAATAGATGAAGAGAAGGTCACTTTTCTTGTAAATGGTCATAGATTGAAGCTGTATCATAAGCCACTTTCAAGAGAAGAATTTATCAAGAGATTCCAGGGAAAAAGTGATGTGAAGTTAATGAAGAAGAATTCTTCTTCTTCATCAACTTAATTGAATTTTCTGAATTCAAAAGCATGAAAAAAAATAAAAATAAAATAAATAAAATAAAAAAATAAATTATAAACATGAAAACTAATCACTGATTAGCATGTTTATACAGAAAGATAAAGTGAAAATCAGAATCCTTCTGACACTTTAGCTTTTCAAATTTGTTCTTTTCCTGCAAGCAGCTATCACAAAATCATAAGTGCAGACCCATTTTATATATCATATTCCACTTATGATCCATTTCACTCCATCATGTCTCACTTCATTCATATTTCATTCACTCCATTCATCCATACTTCATTCACTCCATTCCATGGTCCACTTCATTTTCATTTCAGACTTTTAAATTTGATCTCTTCCTGCAATTGAGTATTACAAATCATAAGTTGTAGGCCACTTTTCATATTTCATTCCACTTTACACCTATGATCCATTTCATTCCATTATATTTCACTTCACTCATGCTCCATTCCACCATATTTCATGATCCAGTTTATTTCATTTCATACTACACTCCATCCATGTTTCAAATCATTTCATTTCATGTTTCAAAGCTCCTACAGGTATATTCTGCAGCCAGATATTCTGCAGTCAGACATTCTGCAGCCAGCTAGACATTCTGCAGCCATCCAGACATTCTGTAGCTAGATACCCTGCAGGAAAATATCCAGCAACCATTTGTTCAGCAGCAAATTGACCCTGCACACCTATGTCAACAAGAAAAATCAAAGGGATTATGAAGACTGAAGGATCAATGATTTTCAAAGGAAGATAAAGCATATTAAAACCATAAAAATCAAAGGAAGGGCTAAGGTAAAGTTGTGAAATTATTATGATAAAAGATTATGAAAGTTATAGTATGGTTAAGTTATATGTGTGTTTCATAAAGTCATTTTAATTATTCATATTGATCAAGCTTATCATAAAAACCTTGGACAAAATCCCTTCCATTCTTCCATACCAAACCATCATTTATTAAAAATTAACGATTAGTACTGAAGTGACCTATTAGGTCACGTCACTAATCCAAAGTATTTAGTGATGATTTTGAAATTCACACAAAAACAATTCGCGGTCTTTTCCTCCATGACAACTCTCAAACTCATTAATTCGTGTGAATCACCCTCACCATATTTCACTCATCCCATAACGACTTCATGTCATCTTTCCGTAGCCAATTCCTGCTACATAAACAGAGAATTCATCTTTGGGGTCAAAACAACTCTCTACAGCCATTTTTACCATGAATAGAAGAGCAATAACGGAGCAGTAAATTGAAATTTAAGAAAATAAGCCATGGGTCTCATTGTAAGGTCGGAACCAGTCGGAACCAAATACTTAGAGGGTTACCCACAGATTAGAGAGATGCTACAGCAGGTTGGGTGGTTACAGTTTTTGGAAAAGTTCAATGGTTTTCATAAGGAGGTAACTAAGACATTTGCACGGTCCTTCAACGGATCAGAAGTTGAAATAGGAGATGTCAAGTTCACTATTACAGAATCCTTCATTGCAGAAGCAGCAGAATTACCAAGGCAAGGTGAACGATGGTTCAAAAACAAGGAATTTCACAATGAGGCATGGAGGCAGATGCTCAAAACACCAGGTATGGATATTTCAGTTTTCAAGAAGGGCATTCCTAGCTCAGCACTGAAGAATAAATGGCAAAATATGTTTCTCATTTTGCAAAAGTTTATAACTTGTGAGGGAAGGTTTGGTACCCTATATTTTTATCACATTCAGCTTATGATGCATTTCCTAGATGAAGAAATCAATTTACCCTTTTTCTTACTTCATAGCCTAAAGAGAATGGCTTCTAATTTCCAAAAGAGGGTTCAATTCTTGGAAACCACCTTGTATCACCATGGCCTAGTTAAAATCCTAATTGAGTATCATTTGAGAAAGGTGGGAGACAATTGGGATGAGTTCCTCTTGAGGAATCACTTTGAAGAACCCAAGGAATCTCCATCTGAAGACAAACTTGCAAGAAGAAGCAGGAGAGGGAAAATTTCCAAATCTGTTGAACTTAAAACTGGTAAGTCCATACAAGAGAACAGTGAGGAGATTATCTCTGAGAAATTGGCTAAAATTAAGAAACAGCTTAAAAAGGAAAAGATAATAAGAAAGTATGCTAAGGAGAGAGGTGAGGGACCATCTAAACTAAGACGAAGCCATAGGCTTAAAGGCATATTGAAGAAGACAAGAGTTAAGCAAACAGGCATCATAGACATTGAAGATGAAGAGACACAAACTGATAGATCTCCTGAGTACCAGTACGAAGAGGATCTTAATAGAGGAACTCCGGAGGTAGACCCAGCACAACAACAAATCTATAATTATGTTGAGTCATTGGAAAAGAGAGCCTCAGAAAACAGAGGAAGAACTCCTAGCCCACAAGAGTCTTCCATTGAAGTGATGAGAAGGGATAAATATGAACTGGAAGTACTTAATAGGCACATAAAAAATGAAAATGAAATCTTAAGGGAACAAGTCAAGCTGAAGAGTAACATGAACACAACTCTCTCTCTGCAAATGGAAAAATTGTACAAGGCTAGTGAGAAGCTGAAGAAGAAAAATAAAAAGTTGAGCAGGGCACTTATAAACCTGAGGGTCAAATTGGTCATAAGGAAGCCTAGGATGCCACTGAATATCAAGCAAAGCAGAAAAAGGAAGTTAGATGTCCTAGCAGAAGTTTCAGAATACATGGATTAATTGCATGAGGACATGCAAAAGCTTTGTAGTGGGGGTATGTTGAGCCCCAAAGATGTCCTTTTCTTTCACCAAATTTCACTTCATTTCCTTTTTCCTTTATCATTTATAGGCTATAAAGATCAGTAGGATTGATTAAAGTCACTTTAAGAATGCATACAATGACTGACTTACTATACTTTCATGGTTTTGTTGTTGTAGTAATTTTTTACTAGACTTAGCTACAGAATGCAGCCATTCTGTAGCTAGTCACCTATTCTGCAGCTATCTTCATGTTCACACAGGTTACAGGTGTCACTTAAAGGAAAAACGCATATGGTTGAATTCCAAAACTCACCTACATCATTCCTTGCCTTCTACGAAGTCTGAGAAAAAATCTGCAAGTGTTTATGCACGTGGAGGAAACCCAAACTAAGAAGTAGATTCCTACCAGGACAACGACTCTACAGATGTCTTCAGCAAAGTACGAGGCCTCCACAAGAGTTCTAATTTGATTTTAATTGAAAAAAACACTTATCCCTATTTCTTCTCCAGGGCAGTTATATATTTCTCTTATAAGAATAACTTGGGAAACCGAGAGACAGTTAGTTAGTTGATGTTTTATTGTTAAGTTGTCCAAGACCGTAATACTCTGTTTTTGAAGCGTTTTCCTTTAATGAAAGAAGAACAAATTTAATACATGATCTGAAGCAATATTGAGGAGATTCATGTGCTAATCTGGTGGTAGAGGACCCCTACTGCCCGAGAGGCTCTGTGCATATTGTTTAGATAATTAACTTTAGCTCTGTTTCGTTCCTAATTTAGGCAGTTTTCTGAACTTTATGTTTTATGCTCACTTACATCGAATGTTACAGCCAGTCTTGTTCTTATGAATTGTTCCAAAATATCACTAACACTGAATGAGATAGAACTGTAGTATTTGAGAGATTAATTGCATTTTAGTTCATTTGTAGTATTTCGGAGGTTAATTGCATAGTAGTTCGGTTTTGTTTAATGTATTTTAAGTTTTATTAGCTAGTTGTATTTTAGTTCTGTCACATTAGACTTAAAGGCTTTCATTATTTACAAACTGCTCTTGTTCTTAATCTCTGCTAATACATCATTATCATAGGAACAAGAATTGGTAATGTCATTTTGAAGTCTTGATTGTTCTGCAATTTCTCATAATTTTACAAACTTGCCTTTTTTCCAAAACTATTCCAAAAGATTTCTAACCCTTGAACGAGGCTTAATAGTGACATTTTGAGTTGCAGAATGGATTAATTTTAGTGTCATAAGTTAATTTAGAGTAGGGTTTCTTACTATGTTGCAGATAATCTTTTTCAAATGTGTTCCAACAAATTTCTAACCATGGATGAGATTTTCTCTGTGATATTGTAAGTTGTTGTTTACTTAGAAGAACCTCATTGCATTAAACTTATCCTTTTCTCAAGTTGTTCCAACATACTTCTAATGAAATGAATTGGAATGAGTTCATGTTATGAGTTATTTTTCTTGTCAAGTTTTGCAATCTGTGAATTAGCATTTTCTGTTCCTAGGTGCTATACATAGTTTAGAATAGATTTTTCTCTTTTTTAGTGTGACCAATAACTTCCCTTTGCCAACAACTTAGTTCTTTTCCTCTTAGCATAAAAACACAAAACCAAAAACACTAGAAAAACACTAAACACAACGAAGTAGGAAGCAGATACCTAGGCACATATAGTGCACTTCACTTCAACAATTTATTAGCCCTGGTTGACAATTTATGACATCAATTTAGGAACACTAAGTTGAGCAGACACTATCAGTCCATCTGCTATCCAATATGCATCAGCATCTGTTGACTATCCAAAATTGTTTGTTGTCCATACTGTCCATCTACTGTCCAGTATGCAGCAACAGTTGTTCACTGTCCAAACTGTAAACTCTCAAACAACCCAAACAATCCATATTGACAACAGTATTACATAAATGAAAAAAAAAAAAACAATATACTTTCCATGAATATAGGGTATAGTGTCAAAAAACTTGACAGCGAAAAAAAAAAACGAACTTCCACAAAATGGAAATCGAAATGCTGAAAGAAAATCGAAGTGCTCCCTACAAAAAATGTGGTGTTGTAAGAACAGTGTAAAGCTTAAAGAAACATCTGCATCACCGAGGGGGAGAGTGCCTCCGTAAGCAATTTTGACACAAAGCACCATGGACAACCAAAAGCCTAATGGTCCTAGAAAATTTTCGCTTCTGCTCAGTCAAAAAAAGGCCAGTGATAGTACTCCAGAGATCCACCATCCATGAACTCTTTCACCTTCTAGATCCGCACAGCCATCTGAAGCCCCTCCTTAAAGGCTCAATCCACTTTTTCATTGTTTTCCCTATAGACATGTCGGCATGTCAAAGAGTTGAATCTGTGAAGGATCTCCGTTATAGAAGTTAACAGATTGGTAAGGCTGAGATTTCTGCATTGTTTTATACCCCTTGTCCAGTTAATAACATTCATAGAGTCACCATAGATGTTGATATTCTGACTTCCTTTCTGTAAAGAAAAAATAAGGATGAGTTTGAGACTCAGAAGCTCAAAAAAATTGTTAGATCCCTCCCCAAGACCAAGGGAGAGCTCAAGTAAATGAGTTTCAGATAGAAATAAAAGAGCTCCACCCCCACAGGCATTATTCTGCACGGCCCCATCAAAAAAACCCTAAAGGATCTCCCTATCGATCTCCAATTCCATAACCTCCCTTTGATTTGTAGCTCAGATATGATGAGGAAACGCAGAAAGAAAATTAACAGATAGAGCACCAGTGATTTCAGGAGTACAGGTTGTCTCTTTGATGATAATATTGTTATGCTCCAGTCAGCATCCCCAAATAACAAGAAGAGGCAGGGCTCTGTGATTTGACTTAGTAGTAGAACCCCACCAGGACTCTTAGGCATGAGTCACAGAGAAACCCTCCCATTTGCAGGGAAGGCCCAACAGTCTAGAACATTCCAATCACACCTATTTAATAAAAGAACAGTTTAGAAAAAGGTGAGTGCCCGATTCCACATCTAATTTGCAGAGGACACACCACTTAGGCCCTTGAAAGCTCCTTTTCTGCAAATTGTCCCATGTAGGGGCCTTATTTTCCAAAACACACCACATAAAGAGGCGAGTATTATGTAGACAATTGAGCTTCCACAATTTCCTCCACCACTATAGTTCTTCCCTATTAATCCTATCAGAACTTGTCTTTAAGTAGCCTGCCTTGGGAGAGTAGGTATCCGAAGGATCGAAGTCCCAAACAATTTCATCCTACCTCTCTCGAAGCTAAATATGTGCAAGTTTTAAATCTCCTATGTAAAATTCCAGATCCATTTTATCCTATGCATCCAACCCAAAGAGGAAGCTAATCCCCAAGACTGAATCTATGGTTGTCTTTGAATTGGCTCTGCAAGATGGAGGAGAAAATTAATCCCCCGCTGCCTCAATGCCTCAATCGTACGCCTGATAAACACTGCCCATCCACGAATCCTCTCCAACTCTTAGCCTCCTACCACTGCCCAAATTCCAAATCGCCGACCCTCCATCATGAGACTTCCTGAGATTCCTAATCCAATCTTCAATGGACACAGGTTCAAGATATTTTTGAGAAATCACTTGGGTCCAAAATCTATTCGAGTTAATAAGTCTCCATCCTCCCTTCACTGCAAGGGCATGTGAAAAAAGGGAGATATTCTTTAGGCCCCAACCCCCCAGCCTTTTAGGCACAACAATTGTTTCCCATCTAACCCAAGGGGTTACCTGTGTATCCTTCTTCCCACTCCATAGAAATCTGAAGCAGACTCGTCGAGCAGCTTCCAATATGCCTTTTGGAATCCAAGAAAGAGACATCCAATACACAAGAATTGCCTCCAACACACTTCACCAAGATCAAACTCTCAGCTCTTGAAATCCATTTGTGACTCCACACTTCTAACCTATTTTCCAACTTTTCCAAAAGCCACATCCAATTTTTTTTTTTATAGGTATTTTGTCTTAAATGAAAACCCAAGTATTTCAAGCCAACAACTAACCCAGAAGGATTAAATGGAAAGATCTGAATGAGCTCAAGCTGCTCCTCGACCCTTAATAGATGAGTGGTAAGGGTTGACTTACTAGCGTTCACCTCCATACCAGTAGCCTTGGAAAATAGGTCCAAAATCTCCCTTAGAGTATGTGCATCCCTCATTGAGCCAAAACAGAAAATTAAGACATCATCCACAAAGAGGAGTTGTGTAATCAACAGATTTGGGGCGATCTGAATGCCCATCAAGGTTCCCTGTCTCTTGGCCTCCTTAAGGGCCCTGCTCAAACCCTCCGCAACCAACAAGAACAATAGAGGAGACAGAGGGAAGCCCTGATGAAGCCCTCTTTCAGCATGAAAGAAAGGGGATTCCGCCCCATTATTCAAAGCATAGAAAGAAATTGTTGTAATAAAACTCATTATCCACCTGATAAAACCAATACCAAAGCCAAGATGGGTCAAAAACATACAAATATACATCCAACTTAATTTATCATAGGATTTGGAGAGGTCAATTTTCAGGACCACCCCTTTGAGGTTCTTAGTTTTCAGACTGTGAATGCCTTCCTGAGCAACCCCAATGGCTTCATGGATTTTCTAACCTTCCAGGAAGCCAAAATGTTCACCAAAGATATGAGCAGAAAGGATGTTCTTTATTATTCTAGCAATAACCTTAGAAACCACCTTATAAATGGAATTTCACAGTGAGATAAGGCAAAATTCATTCAGGGAAGAAGGATTTTCAACTTTCAGAATTAAAGCTATGAAGGTAGAGTTAAAACTAGTTGGAATCCTCCTGGATTCTCTGGTGTCTTCAACCACTTTCAGTAAATCCTCTCCAAGCAAGTCATAAAGATCCAAAAAGAATTCAATTGTCCAGCCATCAGGCCTGAGACTCTTTTTTTTTTTTAAACGTTGAAGAACTTCCTTCAGTTCCTTCTCCGACGCCTCTTCCATCAAAGTCTTGTTGTCTTCCTCCTCCACAAACCTCAGGAACAACTGAGCAACTCTAATTAATTCCACAATGGTGGCCTGAATTGGAGCTTTAAAAAGAGCCTTGAACTGGTATACCCCCATTTTTGCCTTCGCTTAAAAAGAAGAATGTTCAGTTCCATGTTCATCAGTCAAGCTCCAAATGGTATTAGTTGCCTTTTTTCCTCTAGCATAAGCATGAAATTTTTTTGTATTATCGTTCCCACATGCCAGCCAGGTAGCCCTACTTTTCAGTTTCCAAGACTCTTCCTTTTCCATAACAAGGGTGTTCCTTCTCCCTTACAAACGAACCAGAGAGTCCTTTGCCTTTTGAGACAAAAAACCCCCTCCATCCCCTTCATAAATCACGTGAAGGTATTCTTCCACCTGCTTCAACTCATTATCCTCCCCCTGCCTCTTTGCCACAGACCAATCCTTGATGGCACCCTTGAGCCGCTTAATGTTATCAGCAAACTAAAAAGGCACAGAGTGCGGGCTATCTAGATTAAATGGATTCCACATGGAGTGAACTAATATCTTAAAGGACACATCCCTGATCCAGATCTTATTGAAATTCAAAGGGCTTGGGGGCTTCAAAGGCCTGATTTTAAATTCCAGAAAAATGGGAAAGTGGTCTGAAGCACCTCCACTTCCTATCCACTGCTTGATTTGTAAAATCCTATCCACAATATGTTCTGCCACCAGGAAATGATCAAGCCTCTTCGCCACTCTACCTTCTCCACATCTATTATTATTCTAGGTAGGTTTGTACTTGATAGGTTCAATGTCTAACAAATTCCTCTCCTCCATTTTCTGAGTGAAATAAACAGTCAAAAAATCAATGAGTGCATGAGGTCCCCAAACCTCTAATTGACCCAATGATAAATTTAGATCCCCACCTAGAATCAGTGAGTCCCCTATGAGAAAATGGTTACTAAGAAGAGAATCCCATAAGGGGGTCCTATTAAGATAAGGGCCATAACTATTAAAAATAGTAAAATATTCTCCTAAATCCATCGCCAAGAAATTAAAAAAGAGCACCGACTCCATGCATAAAAAATGCAAAGACTTGATATTTCTTTCATTCCATCCCCCCCCCCCCCCCCCCGCCAGCCCACCTGAACAAACCCTAACATCCATAGTTTCAAATAGCCACCGCGGTAACCAACTTTCCCATCTTGCTTTGACTGCAACTCCTTCTCCTAAAGTCTCTTGTAACAGAATAATATCTGGGTGTTCAAGAGTAATCACTCTCATGAAAGCTGATCTTTAATGGGGACCAGCCAAACCTATGAAATTAAAGGAAATAATCTTCATCTACAACCCTTTTGCTGGGTTCGAACTGCTCTAAGCGCCCTTTTAATAGATTTTTGTTTCCCATCATGGAGATCCATTTTAGCCTTACTCCGAGCCTTACCCAAATAGGATATCCTTCCCCTTCCTCGTGAAACCAGGATATTCCCCTTTCCCAAACTTCCAGAATCTTTCTTAGCACTAGACCTCAGCTAATACCCATAATCTAAGGAATCTGATTGTGAAAGGTAAGGATCCATCTCTGCTTCAATGGGATTGGCTTCCAAAGAGAGCGGGAAACCCTCCACGAAAGTTGCAGGAGAGACATAAAAGGAAGAGGATGATTGAGGGAGACGGGATAAAAGATATAAGTTCTTTAGACCCTCCACCCAATCCATACCAGAGATCGAGACATTATTAAGAAATAATTTAATAGACGAAGAGTGAGGGATAGAAGGAGAACCCAGGAGGGAAGGCCCTAGTATATTATGAGCAATCAATATCTTTCCAACATCCACCACCGACTGAGAAACCTCAACATCCTCCTCTTGACTTATGAGATCCACCTCTTCACTGGCCAGATCACTTCCAGGATCATGAGGAAACAAAAGTTGAGGAAAAGGTAGGTCGGAACCTTCCTCCTCAGAGCCTTTCTCCAAATCACTCCTACGAAAATGTCGACCATTTAAAGGGTCACAAGAAATCGTGCAATCAGAGGCCAAATGACCATAGGCATGACATCTTCGGCACCTCAAAGGCAATTTTTTATAATCCAACACCTGCTTAATCTCATAAGGCCCCCACCTTAGATTCATGGCTTCCGCAAGACCTTTTATGACATTTATATTTACCAGAATCCGAGCCACTTGCCTTTGTTTAGTCTCCAGAAAGGAGAGGCCCACTTCAAGGAAGTTCTCAAGGATATTCCCAATGCAATAGAGGTGATCCACAGTTCAGTAATGGAGAGACAAACCAAACAGTCTCACCCACAAAGGAATTTAATCCACCCTCTCCCTACTAGCATCAAAAAGATGATGCCAGGGTTTGAGGAGAAGAGGAGTGTGATCCAAAGCCCAACTCCAATGCAACACCCACTACACATGATTTTCTTGTAAAAAATTGAAGGCGAACCACCCCCCTTGGTGAGAGTCACAACCTCTGGCACATAACGAATAACTTCCTTCCAATTTTCTTCTGCCCACATAACCACAGATTTCAGAGCAAAGGACCTCTGCATAGCCCTTCCCAGAGTCCGATTAGTCATCTGGAGCACTTGCGCCTAACCTATATCTTCTCCCAGCACATAATTATAGTCCACCTTCTTCGATTTCATCTAGCTTTTCCTACTGCGTTTTCCATATCCCCTCCTCGGATCTTTCCCTTCTGCAACACTGCTAAGGCCCAAGCCCATTTCCCCTACACCCCTAGGGCTAGGGAAACCACACTTCTTAGTACAACCAATATGGTCAGCTAATGAAGCCATTTCCTCCTCCCCAAAGGACCCACCTCTTGAGCCACATCCCAGTAAAAATAATTGTTCTAGGGCCCCAGTCTGACTAGAATCAGACCCTCCTCCATCGATCTCCACTCCCTAAACTCCCGCGAAGACATTTGATGGGGACCCATCCCCTGCTGACCACTGAAAAAACCTCTCTGCATCGCTCCAATGTTGCATTCCCTGCAAATGATGCACATTCCTTGCAATCTGGAGTTCCTGCTCGCCACCATTCAAAACAACACCATTCAAATCTCCCTCCATTAGTGATTTTTTCGTCACAATGATGAATCTTCACACACAACACCTTATTATGTAGCCTTATCACATATTATTACCAAAATTTTGTATATAATATATTTTGTTTACATTGAGGTAATACACATCATACTGATTGAAAAATATTTAAAAAATAAAAATAAAAACCTAAAAAATCCAATTACACTTTTTCTAAATATTCAAATCAATCTAAGTTTAATTTTCAACTTGGAATATGGGAATAATAATATTGTGTGACCGACATCGTCCTCCAAATTTGAAAAAGTTGTTGAATATTATTGGCATTCCATGATGGCGTCCTCCTAATTCGAAATATTTGTTGAATCGTGTATTCTAATTATTTTCCGATTTATTTCAATGAATTTTGTTTTAAATGTCGTAGGAAATTGTTGAAATTATAACTTTGAAATGAGTAATTTATATGATTTGAATATTTTAAATTTCATTAAATATATTTATATATTATAAATAATTAATTAAAATTAAATTTATCCTTATTTATGTTCTCCAAAAACAAATATATGAAAGAGTGAAGTTGTGTAGATACACAGTTCCAGTCTCCAAATGATGCTCAAATGCAATCAAATTAAAACACAATGAGCTTAGAGCTTGAGGTATATAATATTGTAGGGTAATTAAAATACATTTTGTTGTGAAAATTCAAAGCAACAGATGAACGCTGATTTCCACAACGTCGTAGATACATGATGCACCATAAAGTGAGAAAACACAGATGAGAAGAGGTAATCCATGAAGAGTGGTGACCATTGATTTTGCCATATATTGGAAATCTAGACAGTGAAAACCCTAACAATCGACTTTGTGAAATTACCCTTTTATATCTGTATTCAAACTTCATGGTAGTAGGTGTTTGCTGATTATACGTATTTATTGCACACACTTTTATTTAGGCCAGACTTATCCAGCTTGTTGTGTGGCAGTTAATGCGTAGGAGTTGTATATCCCCACAATTGAATTTAAGAAAGTAGATTATCCAACGGTGGGAATATACAACCCTTGCGCATTAACTGCCCTGCAGCAAGCTGGATAAATCTTGCCATTTTATTTAGGTTGTCATTCGCGTGAAAATCACTCCATCATTCATAATTGGTTTGTAAATTAAAAGTAGTCAAAATGTCATGTTTGTGGACGTCAAATAAAATTAGTAAGGCGATATGTGCTAATAAAACTATTAAGATGTTATATGTATTTGTAAAATCTTTAGTATGGTTTTAGTGTCTCTGTGTAGTTTAACCCTTATTTTTTAGTTAAAGAGTATTAAATTTGAATTCTATAACTTGTATAATTTAAATATCCAAGAGGCTTTTCAAAATCTCGAATTTATTACTTATTTTGCATCGCGCG